>JAGPOW010000261.1:16777532-16801753 GCA_030014935.1 Caiman crocodilus
GCGTATCAAGAGACTGAACAGCTTCCATGTGAGATGCCTGTGTGAGGTCCTGAAAATAAAGCAGGAAGACAGAATACCAAAACACAGAGGTACTGAAGCATGCAGAACTGACACATTTAGAAACCACTATCAAGAAGAGAAGACTGTGATGGATTGGCCATGTCAGAAGAACTGGAGAAAACCATATACCCAAGAATGTTTTGTATAGTGAGATTCAAGATGGCTCTAAAAAGCAGGGTCCCTCTTTGCCCAGTACCACAATATGTGCAATAATGGTACAAAGTCATTCAACGTCAAGACAAAAAGCTGGGAGGAGCACACAGAATCCAGTCTGGTCTGCAGGGAACATTTGGCATAGGGTGTAGCTCAAGATGAAGAGGCTTTGATCCAGAGGATGAAAACAAAGTGAAAAAGAAGAAAGCAGCATGCTGTAAGCTTGGACTCCACATCAGACAACACAGATCTGTGAAACTTGTTACAAGTCGTGTCACTCTGGAATTGGATTTATCAGCCACAAATCAATTAATCAGGCATCTGACTAGACCTCTTCTGTGTACATCATGACCCAGAGGATCAACAGTGGCCTATATATAATTGGTGTACGCGCAGTTTGCTCTCCAGCAGCTGGCTGCAGCTTACAAAGCACACAAATAAAGCTACCATTTTTCAATCTAATATTTGATTTATGCCTTTGCACAGAGATTTTATTATTTTCAAGATGTGATGTCTTTTCCTGTCAAGTCTGATGGCAACTGGTTAACTCACATTTTAAATTATGTATGAAAATGTGACATTTTATCCCAAACTTGTACCTATTTTTGATGCCTCTCATATATACAAGAGCTTGCTTTTTGCATATTATTGGATGATATTAAAGCCTAAGGCATGGATAGTTACAAACAAAGTTTACAGGTATTATTTATTTTTAAAAGTGTGTGTTAAAGCAATGTATGATTTGTAATGTCCACACAATGTGATACGCATGTAGGGCCTATAGAAGACCAGGAGAAACAAAGATGACTCTTTTAGGACTATTCTAATATAAAAGCCTTACCACTTCCAGGTGTCTGTCTGTCTGTCTGTCTGTAATGCATGCACAGCCCAGAGCCTTATGGACAGGCAGACAGAGGCAGACATGGGGACGGAGGTGGGCAGGGCCAAGCTGTGCTCCCTGCTGCAGGGCAGGGTGGGGGGAACCAGCCATGCAGTGGGTGTGGGTTACAATGAAGGGGGGGGTGGCACTCAGCTGCAGGGTGCTGGCAGGGGGAGCACTGCGCCCTGGGGCCACACCCAACACCACGTGGCCACAACTGGTGGGTGTGCCCCCCGCCATTGCTGCTCCCCGTGCCATGGCCGCACACACCCCACCACATGCTCTGTGCCACACTCTTGGTCTGCTCCCCACATCACCTGGCCGCAGCCAGCAGGTATTCCCCCGTGCCGTGGCCACTCCCAGTGCCTACCCCATGGGCACACCCCTCCTCATGGGCCCTACCACACACCTTGGGGCTGCTCCCCACAGTATGTGGTCGCTCCCTGTGCCACACCCCACAGCCGTGCACCACACCCCCATGCACCCTGCGCCACACCCTACAGCCTGTGCTACCCCCTGTGTGCACCCTGCACTACACTCCCAGACTGCCCCTCCTGCCACGCAGGTGTTGAGCGCTCTGTGTCACACCCTGTGACTGTGCGCAATCCCGCTCCCATGCACCTGTGCACCACACTCCCTTGCGTGTAGAGCAGGGCTGGACCCAGACTGGCAGGGGAGCAGGGCATGACCCAGAGAGGCGGCGCAACGAGGGGAAGCAGGGCTGCAGTGGGAGGAGGGGGAGGCTGCAAGACCAGATGCTGTTATCCATCCCTGCCCCCCCACCCCATCATTCATGACAGGCGTTTTGCTAGTCTACAATAAAAAAAACAGTATACACCTACAAATCAGGTGATGTAACTTGCCATTTTTAGGTACGTGGCCCCATGAGTGGAACCCAAAATTCAGTCAGGCATAGGCACTTGTGCTCCTCAAAAGTTCAATCCCAAAAATCCACACATTGGTAGGGAGCTACCTAAAGGTAGACAAGAGAACCCTAAGCAAAGGGACATGTCTGAACTTTCGCTCGTTTTTGGCCCTTATGCACCTGAGAAACAGCTGCTGAATAAGCTAGCAGTTAGAGAACTGGCCCAAGAAGCAGGAGAGCTGGTGTAGCAGTGTGGCAGCCTGCTGGCTCAAGGAGCCTGGAGGCAGTCTCCAGGCAGGCAAGGTTTATAGCCCAGTCAGAGGCAGTAAGGAGTAACTAACTACAGACTGCATAGGCAATGGGGCTAGCTGGGAAAGAGTATTAGATGACAGTCAGGCACAGTCAGGAAGGGGAGCCACAGGGAGAGACTTCCACAGAGGGAAAGAGTTAGGCTGCTAGGGAGAGGAGCTAGGAACAAGCAGACAGCTGGGAGCTGAGAGCCACGACAGGAAGAGAGCTGAGAGCTAAGTGACTGAAAACCTGAGAGCCAAGAACTGGGAGCTGAGAGACTGAGAACTGGTGGGTCAGCACAGTGGTGGCTGAGGACCCTGCCTGGAGTCCCTTTCTCCTAGGACAGTGATGCATGATTATGTTGATTGAACCTGGCCAGGAAGGAGTTTGCCCCAGGGGAGTACAGACAATAAACCAATGCCAGGAGGCCAGTAAAGGACACAGATGACTGTGCAAGGAACTAGTTAACCCCAAACTCACTACACTTAGGTCTTAGTCCTCCTCAACTCAAGGGGTTTCAAACTCATGTCTCCCACCTCCCAGGAGGGTACCCTAACTACCAGACTATATACTAGACTGGCCAGGGTCACCTTCCATTCCTGCAGTTGATGAAGGAATGCAAGATTCACGAGGCCAAAACGAGTCTTACCATACAGTCCACTGGTTATGGCACCCAACTTAAAGGTGGAGAGCTGTGGATTTTGGCCCTGCTCCCTGAATTGTTTATGCATTTTACTGTAAAAAGTCACTGGGTGAAAAACATAAATAGCCCAGGGAACAGGCATCATAATTCAGGACTCCGTGTCTCCCAGCTGAGTGCCTTAAAATTGGACTAGAATGGGCAAAAGTGCCCTCACACAGCCTTGCCCACAGCTTCCTGAGCAGGATTCTCTCTTGGGAGGTGGGAGACTTGACTGGCAACCGCTCAGGCTAAGAAACCACCTTATGCTCCATCAATCCTTTATAAATGCATTTTGTGAGACGTGTGATCTTGTTGCTTTAAGTAACACCAGCAGACTCTCCCCATGCCTGAAGAAGGGTGTTTGTGCCTAAAAGCTTGCAAAGAACTTTTTCCCAACTATTTAGTTGGTCTAATAAAAACTATCACATGTACCCAAAGAACCTTGTCTGCCTATGTCCTTAGATCAACACAAATACAACCAGCAACCCTAGATTTTGTTGCTTTAGGCATTCTCTGAGCACAGCTAGCAGATTAGATCCCCCAGGGGCCTCATCCACATCTCTATCTACTTTCTGGATCCTGACGGGGCTTTGGTGGCTGCTCAGGCTGGAACAGTTCTGGGCATGCACAGAAGGCAGAACTGTAGGTGCCTAGGAAGTTTTCATATCAACCAAGGAAGACCCTGGTAAATTTAAGGTATTTACAAAGTTAAAGGGATGCTGTACAGAGTTCTTCTAATCATAATTTTGGGCGTTGATATATCTGTCCCTTCAACATTTAGATGCAAAGTAGGAGGAGCTGAGGACCATTAGAGTTGACAAAGCTCAGAGGTCTGTATGAAAAGAAGTACAGAAGCAGTGGGAAATCCAAAAGGATCACAAAATGAAACACTGAAGAATTCCTCATCTCCACACTGACAGCATTTTTTCCAAAATAAAGACAATAAAAGGCAAAACCTCAAATTTAAAATGCACTCTTCTTATTTTTATTACAAATGCAGTCTGTGGGTCCCTTACTGGCCCTGGTAACCACTTATTCATACTAGAAATACCACTGAGGTCAATGTGGCCATATAACAAGAACTGAGATCAGTTTCTGACCAACTACAACATTCCCAACACGAGGGTTTTCATTCCTAGGAATCTCAAATGATATTTGACCAGAAACTCTCTTTAATGACTTTACTGACTCTGTCACCCTACATGACCTCAAATGCACTTGTCCTCTTCTTAAAAGTATACCTTACACAGCCCTATAGCATTGGCACAGCCTGTGTGAAGACAGCTAAAATTTCAGTCCTCAAGGTACAAGAAACACACAGTGACAACTTCTCAGATATTGTCACCAAGAGGAACTACCTAGAAAAAGGACAAGTAATAGGTGAATAGGCTTTCTCCTCTCTCCCTTACCAAATGGCAACATGCAACTGGTAGCATGGTGAAAAGGAAAGCGAGTTGTACCACTTAAGTGCGATATAGCCATTTACACTTTCCCAAGCACAACCAGAGGGATGTGACTGGTATTTCATTCTCACAGAGTGAATCAGAGAAAATTAGAACTGGAAGGGACCTCAGGAGGTCATCTAGTCCAACCCCTTGCTCAAAGCAGGACCATTCCCAGCTAGATCATCCCAGCCAGGGCTTTGTCTAGCCAGGTCTTAAAAACCTCTAAGGATGGAGAGTCCACCACTCTTACCTTATGTCTCTCTGGGCATCCACCTCTCTGGATGGACTCCTCCTTATAAGAAAAATTCTTCCTAATATGTAACCTAAGCTTCTCATGCTGCAACTTGAGACCACTGCTCCTTGTCCTGTCATCTGCCACCACTGAGAACAGTCTAGCTCCATCCTCTTTGGACCCCACTTCAGGCAGTTGAAGGCTGCTATCAAATCCTGCCCCCCCCCCGGTCTTCTGTTCTCCAGACTAAATAAACCCAGTTCCAGTTCCAATTATCTCAGCCTCTGCTCAGAACCACATTCACCACCCTCCCACTGGACTCTGCAATTTGTCCACATCCTTTCAGTAGTGGGGGACCCAAAACTGGACACAGTACTCCAGTTGTAGCTTCACCAGTGCCGAATAGAGGGAAGAATCACCTCTCTAGATCTGCTGGCAATGCTCCTGCTAATGCTGCCCAGTATGCCATTAGCCTTTTTCACAAAAAGTGCAGACTTTTGGCACATATTCAGTTTATTGTCCACTGTAACCCTCAGGTCCTTTTCTGCAGAGCTGCTGCCCAGCCAGTTGGTCCCCAGCCTATACTGGTGCATGGGATTGTTCTATCCTACATGCAGGACTTTGCACTTGTCCTTATTGAACCTTGTGAGATTTCTTTTGGTCCAGTCCTTTTGGTGAGGTCTTTCTGAACCCTAGCCCTACTCTCTGCATGTCAACTACTCCCCTCAACTTGGTGAGGGCGTACTCCATCCCTTCTTCCAGGTAACTGCTGAATGTTTTGCGATGCTTCCATTGAACCATATATCTTCACATCCCCTCAACAACCCAAGAGACATGGCACAATCTAGCCCTATGCAAGTAAGTAAAATGATATACAGTTACATCTCGCTCTTTATACTTTTAGTATTCCCTCTGTGAACAGGTTGCCATGCAATATTTACATTCAACCCAAAACCGTTTCACAGTTATTTACACTCACATGAAACTTGCAGACACCTCACAGCTAACCACTATCACTACCCTGAATACTCCTCATATGTCAGCTTGACATTTCACACCATTATCTGCCTACGTTCAGGACTGCTTGCTTTTGTTTTGTATTCTGCCATGTAGTGAAGTCCAACGGCATACTAATATTGCGCATCCACTTTATCTTGGCATTACCTCGCGCCTATCCCCAGCAGCCCACACTTTTCCTGCATCCTCTTCTCCACATGGCCTCTGTTTCGCCAGAGATAACAACTCTGTCCGCAAGAGCTACGCTATCTACCCCACTGGCTTCCAAGTTTATAGCACACTCTTATGACTAGGCATGATGAAAGTCAACTTGCTAAATAAAAACCATGTACAGCACACAAATGTACCCAATAATATATCAAAAGGTTCCATTCATGAGGAAGTTATGGATCATGACCACTCAGAAAACGAGTAATAGGCAGAATCAGTCATTCCATAGCTCATGCAAGAGAGAGAATGAGAGGTGCTGACTACTCGGCAGGAGAGCAGAATTAGCATGTTAAAAAAAAAATAATAATCCACAAGCAAAGGAAGACTCTTGCAGGAGCACTCACACAGACACAGTAATTATAACTTCCACTTTAGGAGTTGGTGCAGTAAAACAGAATTACGGATAGCATTTTGATTTGTGCTTCAGAAAGGCCTGCATCAATTCCGTGCTCAAGCTAGAGCGGAGTTTGCAAATTGAAATGATATGGTTCCCAATCAGGGTTGAGGCTCACTAAATCCTGTTGAGATAATTAGCAGTCTCTCAAATTAATGTAATTACTGCTTTAGTTGAGTTACTTCCTTTACCACAAAATTAAGTTTAACATGCTGTTTAAAATGTGTATGTCTTTGTATGTACTATTTAATGTACTGACTTTGCTCAAGTTTTCTGCCTTCTTGCTTGATTTGCTAAAGTCATATCAGCATCTCTTTGGGGGTGTATTTTGGGACCAAGGACTGGAACCACAAAGGCAAGGAAAGGGAAGTTAAGGTAGAAATAAAAATGCTGGTGGAATAAAGAAATGCTGAACACGAAGAAAAAGGAGGTCTTTCAGGAATGGCAAACTGGTAAAAGAGAAAAGTCACTGCAAACCTCAAAATGACACAAGGGAAGAACGGCATACTATATTAAAGACAGCAGGAAAAAGAATATAAAAAAAGGGAGGAAAGGAAGCAGTAAGCAGGATGTGGAAAACACAGCATTGGTAAGGGATAAAGATGCAACCACTCTGATTAAAACAAAAGCCATCAAGAAACAATAGAAAAATATTTTGAAGAACTGTTAAACTTTGAAAATGAACAATAAACCATGGACTTCAAAGAAAAAAAGGGAGGGACCCGAATCATAAACAAGGAAATAAGCGAGTACAGTTGTAACAAATATATAATCTGATAAAGTGTATGACCCAGCAGAAATTATACTGAGATGGTTAAAATCAATGACAGATGAAGAGACTGACAATTATTGAAGATAGTTTGGTATGAAGACAGAATCCCAAGAGACTGAAAGAAAGAAGCCGATTAGAAACCATTGATATGGAAAATTGTGACATGCTACAGCTACAGAAAGTAAAAGGTAATAAAGCTTGTAGATCTTATGATGAAAATCTTTGAAAGGATAAGTAGTAATTATTAAGAAAACAGATATTTGAATGCAGTCCTTTGAGGAATACAAGGTAAGTCAACCACAGGTACAGCATTCCACATGAGACAGATGCAAAAGTTCCTAGAGAACGTGACCCTGGGTTGCAGATTTGCAGAAGGTATTCAAAAGAGCTCTCCACAAGGTAGTCTTGGCACTTGCTTTTCTTGTTTGTTTGTTTTTTGTTGTTTTCTTTAAACCTTATGCAGGTTGTCAGGCATCCAGGTTGTAGCATTATTGGTCTAGAGAAAAAGGCAATCAGGACTCATAGTAGAGATGATATCTTTTATTAGACCAACAAAATTTTTGCAAAAAAAATTCTTTAATTGCAGGCTTTCGGTTACAAACACCCTTCATCAGGCATTGGAAAAAAGACTGTAAACGTTCTCCTGGGTAGAAATGAAAGTTCATATTTCATAGGATTTCACAGAGGAGTCTATACACAGAAAAATCCTCTGGGCAATCAGTTCATCGCTGGCATGAAGCCTCTCACGTCCTGGGAGGATCTGTGATGATGCAAATTACCTTGAAACAAAGGCAGGAGCAGGATCTCGGGTTTCAGGTTGTCATTGTTGTTTCCTGCTCGGGAAAATATGAAGGTTTAATTAAAAAAAAATATAAGCTAAAACGTGAAAGATATCGAATTTTAGCCAATTTTTAATTTTTTTTACCTTTGTTTCAAGGTAATTCGCATCATCGCAGATCCATACAGGAGGTGAGAAGCTCCACACCAGCTGTGAATGGACTGCCCAGAGGAGTTTTTCATCTATTGACTGCTCTGTGAAATCCTATGAAATATGAGCTTCCATTTCTACCCAGGAGAACTTTTACAATCTTTTCTTCAATGCCTGATAAAGGGTGTTTGTGCCCAAAAGCTTGCAATTAAAGACATTTTTTTGCAAAAATCTTGTTGGTCTAATAAAAGATATCATCTCTACTACGAGTCCTGATTGCCTTATGAAGACTGTAACAGCCATTTACAGGGTGAGATGAAAAGAGTAACAAGAACTGCATGAGGAATGACAAGAGTTTAACATCAAGGTTGGGATAAACCCAGGTTTAATGCTAAGACTCCTCCCTACTTAATATAACAAAAGATGCACGGAGGAAAGATCCTTTAAAGTAGTAGTTCTCAACCTTTATAGACTTGAAACGTTCTTCAGGAAATGCAAGCTCTTACCTTAGACTCATTCTGACTACAGAAAAATAATATTGAAATTTTGCTGTTGCTAAGAATTCAGAAAGACCACATGTCAAAATGTTTTTAAACACTATGGATTCCTATTTGAAAACTTGAGGTTTATCTTGTGAATCATGTCTGCCACCTAACAATGCTAAAACTACATAGCATTGTAACACCTTTCAAAGGATTTCAAGGCACCCCAAGGAACCGTATCACCCTGATTGACAACCACTGCTTTAGAGGCTTATCAAGAGATTTACTATATGCAAATGACCTATTTATGATAGCATATATATATAAGAGAAGTTGCAGAAATGGAAACGGGCTAAATTAGAAAAAGGTGGCCCAAAAATAAACATTGGGAAAACAGATGTAATAATTTCCAGCTACAAAGGTGGATGAGACGTGAAAGATAGGAAAATGCCCTAGACAGGTACAGACATTCAAGTCTTGGGGTCCACGCAACTGTGAAGCTGGAGAGAGAGGGCTACAAAGAAATTTTTCTGTTTATTCCCTTCCAGGTACTGTATGTAATAAAAAAAAAGTCAGGGAAGCTAAAAATAAAAGTATAAAATTGATAGGGATGAGGCTGGTACAATTATATGAAGTAGAAAGTTGGACAGTGAAAAGGAAGGATAAAAGGACACTCAAGCAAACTGAGACAAGGATGCTAAGATGGATATTGGGTGTTTCACTGAGAGACAGAGACAAAAAATAAATTGGGCATAAGAAACATTATTCAGATAGCTAAGGAGACCAGATGGAGAAACACACCCTCTGAAGTGAAGAAAGAAATATAATAAGAGCATGGAGGTAAAAGCTAAAGGAAAAAGGAAATGGACAACTCGAAGGTTGAGAAAGCAGGATGTAGTCAGGAAAAACATTAACAAACTGGGGATAAGAACAGAAAATACCACTGATTAGCATGAGTAAAGAAAGATCTGAGTTGATGACCCCACAGTTGAGTGGAACTAAAGACTGAAACAAGAGAGAGAACTGCCATATTTACTTAAATCTAAGATGAGATTCTCCCCCTGCCACCAGCATGGAGGGGAAGCCCCTCGTCTTAGATTCGCACACAAAGTGTGAAGGGTGGCAGGCAGCTGCTGCAGCTCTCAGCCCAGGTCAGACCTACAGCAGCTGCCTCTCCCCTTTACCCCCCCCACTCTCCCTTTGCACTTCTGCCCCTCACATCTGCCCCCTTCCGCCACCACTTACGGTCAGGTACAGCTTGGATCCATCTTGGGCTGGGTTCCTTCCCAGGGACAGAGCACATGAAAACAACACTGCTGCATGGCCCAGCAAAGACTGAGCTTCCACGTACTGTGCTCCAGGAGGGAAAAGAGCCAGAGCAGTATCAGACAATAAAAAGGGGTGAGTGGCAGAGGCTGTGGGGAGCTGGGGTGTTGGTGGCAGGGAGGAGAGGCAAAAAGACTGCAGGGGGAAAAAAAAGGGGAGCAGAGAGCAAAGGGGCCACCTGACCCTCCCCAGACACCTTCTCCTCCTATCTACTATTTTCCCTGCTGTAGCAGTGGGAAGGGGATGAATTCAAGCCAACCCTCCAATTCTATACCTGGAAAACTGACACCAAGTTTATGTCTTCCATATGTAACATCTAATTATATGGGGCACATCTTAAATACAGGGACAACTTAGATTTGAATAAATATGTTAGCTCCACATAGAGACTTAATGCTGAGCACTGCAGCAGCAAGCTTTCAGGTACCATCTTCAGCACCCAAGGCCAGATCTAAAGGAGGACTTTCAGCTTCCAAATCAAGTAGAATTCAATCTTTTGAGAATGATGGAAGACATGGTAGTAATGCAGGGGGTACCACCCTCCTTTATTAAATAAAGACTATTATTAGCAGTTACAGACTTCTTCCAAGAAGCGGTGGGCATTTATGCATTTTACATTAAACAGTTACTGGGTGATAACAGACAAATCTGGGAGCAGGTGGCAGAATTTAGAACTCCCCATTTCTTAGATAAGTGCCCTAACCAGTACAAGGACCTTGCATTCCTTCTGCATTGTTCTTCTTTTGGCTCCATCAATTTGATGTTCCTGTTTGCACAATGGCATGGCCCCATCAAGCTTAGATTAGAGCCTGGTAGTTAAGGCACTTGCCTGGGAATAAAGATGTGAGTTATACCAATTAGGAGATCTAGAGCCCAAATCCCCCACTTCCTGGGTGAAGACTCTCATCGCTAGTCTATTCATGCACCAGCACAGATCCTGCTCCAGGCGTGCTTTGTGTGTACAAGTGTGTTAGGTGTGCTCTGAGCTCACCTACTAGATCTGATCATTCAAGGAACTTTGATGCCGTTCTACTGAGTTCCTGAATCCCAGTGAAAAACAAGCAAGAGTTAGGCACCAGGCCTCTGAGACCAGTACAGCTCTGGGCATGTGGAGAATACAGAACTGAAGGTACCTAATGGAGACACTTAGCAAGGTTAGGTGCTTCTAGGTACAGCTGGCAGCTGAGCAGAGTCACAATTTTAGAGTTAGGCACCTAATGGCTGTTTACATCCCATTTTAGGCATCAGAGCTTTTCTTCGGACCTGGTCCAAAAGCCTACCATAATGCATCTGAAGAAGGCTAGGAGCCAAAGAATGGGAATCCACAGATGCCAGTGTGGTCTCAGCAAGGGCTAAACCAGCAGGAAAGACAGAGGAGCACTGTTCCTAAAAGGCAGATGCCTAACTCTGACTGATTGAGATTTCTTAGCTCTGAACCCTCTCAAAGATCTAGGTACCTTACCAGATCACCTTTCTCACAATTAACTAGAAAAAAAAGATCTCTACCCATTTTACCCAATAGCCCAATAATTAGGGCAGTCCCCTGTAAAATGGAAAATCTATTTTAAAATGCCTACTCCGAGAAATAAGTAAATAAATTGTACGAGGGACTTAAAATCCTCTCCCTTCCATCCCATGTAAGCACCTTAACCACCGGGTTACTGAGTCTTTGGGGGGGGGGGGAAGCTGCTTCACGTGGTGTAAATGATCATTAAAAGTTCACCAGAATGATGACTTGAACCAGACTACCCCACCTTCCACACGAGGTATCTAACTGGCCTGCTGCAGAGTCTCTCCCTCTCCCCCTCATGCTGTGTTTTCTAAATCATGTAAATAAGCTTTGAAGATCTCATGCTCAATATTTCTAAGTATAAATATTTATAAGTGCACAAGCTGCATTTATATGAGAAGCACAGCTATAAATAACTGAAGTGCTTCTGTGAGACAGAGTAGTTGAACTTTCTAGTAGTGAAGACCAGGGCTGGACTTTTGTTTTGCTTTTACAGACCCTTGGGTGTCATATTTTGGTTTTGTAAGTACAAAAACCACAGTCATTCATGGTTTGTTTTTATTCAAGGCTATAGGATACACTGAAAAGCCCCAAACTTCTCCACAGATATTAGACTAAATGAGCACTGGGCTTTCAAGATTATTTATGAACATTTCATGACTTCTGTGCTTCAGAGACCATGATACAGAAGACAAACCTCTGTCCTAGAGAGTTCGCAATGCAACCAATGAACCAGACAGAAAAGCAAGGATGCAACATAAACCAGGTAGTGGGAATAACATGAATTACAGAACTGGGATAACGAAGCATTTCAAATCTAAGTGCAGCGTGGCAGATGACAGTTGTGCAAGCATGACATGGGAACTGGTGAGTCAAGACAACAGTGATAAAAAAGGCCAAAGACTAGTTCAGAGAATAAATTAAAGCAGCAGTAGATACAATAAAATAATTCAAGAAAGATTGTAAGGGCAGGTCTTCATAGGAAAGTTACACTGTTATGAGCTAAAGTGTAAATTAAAACAAATACAATTAGACCGGTATAACCCCTGTATGAATAATTATTCCAGTATAATTCTGCCTTTTCAGTGTACCTTATGCTTCTTAGAACAGATAAGCTGAAAAAAACTTATTCATACTAGAGTTAGTGTGGCCATTTGCAACTGAAGGCCTATACTTTTAACTGTGTTGGAGTAACTCAAAATTTCTGCACAGGGGCGAGATCTTAGATCCAATGTGTGAATTAACTACAGTCTAAGAAAAGAAGAGGGCAAGCAAAAGTTAACTCTATGAATAGGTAAATGTCAGTGCAGCTGTCATCAGCAACATTTCTGGAACATTAGTGCAACCCTGATGCTAAATAACAAAAAACAGGGTGATACAAAATAACAGCAGGCATTGTTATTTCCAATGTACAATGACTGCCTGCAAAATCAGAACACAAAAATTAGTTTCTGCAAAAACACCTGTGGCTCATCTCCCTTCTAAATCACTCAATATATTTTGTGATACAGTAACTTGTTAATCTTCACCAATTAGAAGATTTTCCCCAAAGCACAGCCTGTGTTGACACAATACAAGACACAAACATACCCCTGGAACAAAAGGTTAAAGTCCTTTACAATATTTCATTTCCATAGAGATTTAAACACTGAAATATGTCATAATAAAACAAAGAAGTGACTCAGTTCAGTATACACAACTCAGATCTTCTAGAATGCATTAGTCATTCAATAAAAACAATGCTCTGAGGATTTACTGAAAATACTTTATAGAAGGAAAATAAAAATCAAATTTACCTAACAGAAGGGATGTGGTGGAAAGTACACACAGTACTTTACTTGGTATTTCATCTCCGTTCTTCCAGCCCTGAACTCAGTTACCAACTGAGAATGAATTCACATTCTTCCAAGACACCCCAAAACATTCATTCTGATAAAAGTGGCTCTTACAGGAAAGCTCTAATAATGCTATCAATTCTGTTAACACAGACCCTATCCCCTCACCCCCAGCTCTTAGGGTCCACATTAGTAGATCCAATTACGTATAAATAAAACAATCCTTGCTAAAATAATAGCAAAGTTTAGTGACGGTAGAAGCATATGTGGAGAAGATAAATGAAAGGGCTGCATTTTTCTAATTTTCTGAGGTGGCAGTCTTTGTTTCAACATTTACAAATAATGTGTATTGGACTTCAACATTATGCCTGCCTCCAAAGATTGTATGATGAGCCTATTTTATAAAACTAAATACAGGAAATATAAAAATGTACACCTCCTAACTTGAACTTACTAAGTTTCCAGAATCACTTCAACATATTGGGTGAGTCCAACATGCATTAATGCACCTTTGCTACTGCGCATTAAGTTTAGTACTTCTAATATGAAGTACTACATAAATGCATAGTAGCAAAAGCTCATGGTCTTTTTGTGAGGTTTAATGAGCAGTAGACTAATTCTCTGGCACACTAGCATGGTTTTTGCCATGACACACTAATGCACAGTTAATTAGTTTACTGTGCACTAAGTGTCTCATGTAGATACACCCATTGTGACAGAACACTGCTATTATGGTCATCTTTAGTCTGATGGCTACAACTCTCAGTTATCTGTCATAGGCTGAAACCTGGCATGGGAGCATTTTGTGCAGATTTTTAAAAGTATTTCTATGTTACAATAATAAAAAAGAGAAATTTACCCTTTTAAAAATTAAGTATCCCTTAACTGCCCAGAACAAGTGGTTTCTAAAAATGAAATGCATCACCCACGTCTGAGACACTAATTGATACGGAAATACAAAATAAAGATAATTAATAATTTTTCACAATAGCTGCATTTTCATTTACAATATTACAAAGATAGAGCTCACTGTACAAATATGCTTTTAAAAATTATTTCCCTTAGTTGTTTTTTTAAATTCTGGATACTAAAATACACTCCAGAGAAAAGGTCATAAAAAACTAATTCCTAAACAGTCTTTTGCCTTCCATATTGGTGAAACTACGGACCATTTTACACTGACACTGCAGGGGTATATATTTAATTTGCTTCAGTATGTACAGCCACTGTTGTGTTTAGGGTCCCTCCACATGTGCAGGAATGATGGAATCTAATACATGATCACACCTCCCGCCATGCCATACATGCAAGGAAGGAGGTGTGATTGTGGGATCTAGCATCCGCAACTTCAGGACTCTGGGTCCTGTCAGCTGTGCATTGCTGCCAGGAGCCAGAGTTGGCAGCTGCTGGAGCTAAGAGTCCCTTAGTTGCAGGACTCCCCACCCCAGCTGGGCATGGTATGCCACAGCTGCTGGGACACACTGCTACACATGCAAATTAAAGCTTGATAGCAACCAACCATAACATCAGTACACAGTTTCAAGGTGTAACTTTATAGCTGGATGGAGCTTTCTATGGCATGATAGGTACTTTGCAACTGTAGCTGATTTCAAGGGAATTGTAAAATTAACTGGTTAATTGCATGATACCCATAAAGTGTAGAGGGGGCTCTAGTGTCACAGGTTTGCTTGGTATTTAATAACCTGATTATTCTTCCTTTTTTTAATCACCATTACTAAGAACTCTGGAATCAGGAACCTAGCTGACTGTGTAAATGATCCAGCTGGAGGTGGTTTGATCTTCCACAGCTCTGTGCCATCAAAGATAACATTTGATTTTATGCCTAATTCCAGCCCTACTGAATTTCTGCTTCAACGATTTTAAAATACCAGTGTTAAACTTTAAGATTCTGAACATTTTTCCAGGGGCCCAACCATGTTTGTAATTCCTTTCCCTGGAGTATTGTGGTCCAGCTGTGTTAAGTTTCTGAACACATTATAAAGCCTTCCTTTATTTTCAGCAGTCATTTTGAAAGGAGGTGAGTTGCAGGATGAGGAGCCCCCCCCAATTCCCTTCCATCTGATGTAAGTGGGTGTAGCAATGTTGATTTCTTTAATGTTGGTTTCAGGGTAATTTGTACAGATTGTTCATATTACAATAAGACCTTGATGCTTCAGCAGGTTAAGTACCAACCTTGTGAAGATGAAGAGTTGCAGGATTGCTGAGGCACTCTAGCTGCTGGTTGCAGCTTTTATTTGAAAGGGCCAATTTGTTTGATCAGCTGAGTTCCAGCTCGTGGAGAAGTATCACTCTCAGAAGTAAAAGTCACAGCAAACAGCTTCCCTGCTCATCCTTAATTTGGCAACCCACTGATAATTCAACACCCTGCAAAATATCCATATGGGGATCCATCTAGGTACTACTGTATAACTACATGTTTTTGCTCTAACCATACAAAACTGACAGATGAAACCCAAAACTGCCCATAAGCCTGAAACCTGGTGATAACAGCCTGTTTGGCTGATGGGGAGCAGACATATACAAGCATCAATAATTGGGACAATTCTATGAAAATTTCATTGATGATCTAGGCTCACAGGAAACTACCCTCCACCCCCACGAGGATCCATATTTATCTGTCAGATGCTTGTCTTCTGATAGCGTTCATGTCTCACTGTTAATGGAAAAACATTTCCACTATACTTCCATCCCTTGAAATCCAGTCCTTTCCCCACCACCCTATGACTACCTACAAATGAGCTGAAAATAATCCTTAAAAAAAAATACTGTACTTACTCATATGTCATGTGTCCCTTTCTCTAAAAATCTGCCTTCCAAAATCAGGGTTGTGACTTAAGTAGGGAAGCTGATTTTATACTGAAAGCCAAAATACGGAGATGCTGCAATATAGCTACTGTTTCTTTTCCTTCTGTTCATGGCAGCAGCTGCACGGACAGAACAGAATACAGCAGAGACAGATGGGGGGGGGGGTTCAGTGACACAGTTACACTTTGATTCCTGCTCCATGGAAAGTTTAAAATGAACTGCCCAGAAGCAGAAGTGGCATTTCTATTCCAGCACAGCTAAGGGAGTCAATTTACTTCATAGCTCATTATAATCTCCCTGATTCCTACTAACCCCTTTTCACTCCACATGCATTAGCAACCCTGTATCCTTTTCAATGGTCTTGTTTCTCTAATCAAACTATCCTTTCCTTCAGCAATTTTACTGCCCCTGTTAACTACTCCTGGTCCTTCCTTCTGTTTCACAACCCTACAAGCTATTTTTTGCTCTTCTCAAAATCCTAGATCCACTCATGTAGTCAGGAAGTCCAGTTTCCAGCAACTGACACCCAAGAGTTGCAGACAATTCAGCTGTGAAAGGCTTAAAACTGTAACTTTTTGCCTGAGCAAGAAAGTTGATTTGAGATAAAAATTAGGCTCAGTCCCTGTTCTACGCACCCATAATTCTGGAACAATATTTTATTCCTCATTCTGCTTTCCCAAAAATAAAGGTGCATGGTCTTATTTGGAGGTATGTGGCACACAATAAAATATGTTAGTACATAAAAACATTGATGTATCAAAGTAGTGACAGTTGCTAAACAGTCAACAGCTGGCTCAAACTTAAAAATGAACAAAAAATGTATGCTACCAAACAGCAGGTGCTTTCTTTTCCACCTACAAGCATCCACCTTCCCATTACTATAAGCACTTCATGTCACAGACCACACATTAACTCACACTCACCAAACTCAACCATTCTAAACTGAGCAACAGATCCAATACCCACAAATATGAGTGTCAGAAAAAAATTAGATAGTATGGGGGTGTATGCAGAAAAATGAACATGAGGAAGAACTAAGAACATGGCACATGTTCTGCATGTACTATAGCTGTGATTAAACAGTAAGAATTGTGTTTAAGAGTAGAGGAGCATTTTAAAACTTAAAGAGATGGAGTTTCCATAACCATTCTAAGTAATCTCTTCCAGAGTTTTATCACAAACTGGAAAATTCCTCCTAATATCTAAACTAACTGAATGCTTTGTTTCCTGTGGACACAGAGATTAATTGATGCTCATTCTCCTTAGATTAAATCCCAATTCTTTCATTATTTCCTTGTATGTCATGGTTTACATATATATAAAATAATGTGCTATAAGCTCTTTTCTGTAACAATGTTACAAAATATTGGAGACTGAACGGGGATTTGATAGCACTCTTTATATACCTGAATGGCAGCTATAAAAAGAATGGAGATACTATTAACTGTTGTTGCAGGGGACAGGGTTCTCAAATTCCAGCAGAGGAAATTTAGATTGCGTATTAGGAAGAAGTTTTTCACTCTAAGGGTGGTTAAACACTGGAACAGGATACCCCAAGAGGTTGTAGAATCTCCATCATTGGAAACATTTACGAATAGGTTAAACCAGGGGTTGGCAAAATACAGCTCGTGAGGCCATTGTATCCAGCCCATGGGGCCCCTAAAAAATTTAGAAAATTAATATTTCTCTGCCCTTGGTTCCTGTCAAAAATGACAGGAACCAAGGGCAGTAGGACCCAGGGAAAATCTGGCAGGCTCCCACAACAGAGGGGCCCAACCAGCCCTGTCCCCCAGCCAGAGCTTCTGGTCTGGGACCACATGGCTGTCCTGCAACGGAACCGCAGGCAAGGTGGAAGGGGCAGAAGGGGGGAAGGGGGAGGGAAAGGGCAGGGAAGGACCTCAGGCAGGGAAGAAGCCTGGGAAAAAAGTGGCCCGGGGAAAAGCTAAGGGGGGGAGGGGGAGTGTCCCTTGCCCACCCCGTCCCCAACGTCCCACGCTGCAGGAGCTCGCAGCCCACGTGGGGTCACCTGTGCCTGCTCCGGACAGCCCCATGCAGGCTGCAAGTGGCTGCAGCAGAGAGCGCTGGCCACGGGGCAGGGGAAGGGCCGCTTTTCCCACCTCTGTGCTCAGCATTTCCCTAGGCTCATTCCCTGTGCAGAGGAAAGCAGCTCACTGGGGCTGTGTCATGGCAAGAGCCATGCCTGCCACCCCCCCGTCCCACTTGCCACGCCGAGCAGTGTTGGCCACCACCGCCTGTGGGCTGCCCAGCGCGTGAGCTCCGCATAGGCAGCAGCAGCCAACAGTGCCCGACATGGCAAGCAGGGGGCCATAGCTGCTGCTACCACGCGCAGCCCTGATGAGCGAGCCCAGAGCTGGCGCGGAGCTCAGGCTGGCAGAAGTGGCGGGTTACAAGCTGGTGCTGACTGCAGGGAAAAGCAGCCCCTCGCTCGCCCCGTGGCCGGTGCCCCACACTGTAACCACTTGTAGCCCATGTGGGGCTGCCTGTGCCTGCTCCAAACAGATCCATGTTGGCTGCAAGTGCCTGCAGCAAGGAGTCCCAGCCACAGGGGAGGCGAGGGGCTGCTTTTCCCCATGCTCAGCACAAGCTTCTTCCCTGCCAGCAAGCAGGGGGCCAGGGCTGTGTGCTGCCCCCGACCTGTATCGTGGAGCTGGGGAGAACTGGGAGTGAGCAGGTGTGGCAGCTAGTGGGGACACGGGGCCCGCACCCGTGTCCCAGGGCCAGTGCTGGCAGGGCCCAGAGCAGCGTGGGAGGAGCATGGGGTCCCAGCTGGGAGGGTCTCTATGGAGCCGAGCCAGCTCCCCCCTCTCCCTGCTGGTACAGCCCAGCCCAGCTCCACAGACCTGTGCCCTGCTTTGGGCCCCACCAGTGCTGGCCTTGGGACATTGGTCCCAAGATAGTGACCAGAGGGCAGGGCACCTGTCAAGGGGCTGAGCTACCCATGCAGACCTCAACAGCCTGCCAAAACTGGTTCAGTCGGGGCTGATCCTGCCTTGACCAGGGGGCTGGACTTTTTGAGGTTCCTTCCAATCCTACTTTTCTGTGATTCTACACTGATAACTCATATTCAGTTTGCAATGAACTACAATCCTCAAATCCTTTTCTACCGTACTGCAGCCTAGCAAACTGTTCCCCATTTTGTAATTGTATATTTAACTGTTCCTTCCTAAGTACAGTATTTTTCACTTGTTCTTTTTCAGTTTCTGCCTTGCCTTTTTACTTTACTTTACTTTCAATCTATCAAGGTCATTTTGAACCATAATCCTATGCTATAAAACAGAGACTGGCAATCTTTTAGCAGCAACAGCTCATTCTGAAGGCAGGTTGCTGCTCATGACCCAACCTCTGCTGCTTCCCCCCACTGCCAAAGTGCCCGCAACATGTTTGCAACCTGGCCACCACTGAATTTCCCTCACACAGATGTTCCAGCTCCATGGACCAGATAACACTGTTTGGCTGGCTGGATCTGGCTTGTGGACCATAGATTGCCAACCTCTCACTCTAAAGCATTTGCTCTTAATGTAGCTTAACTTTTCATGTTTTTATTCCTGTATGTTTGTCAGATGCGTCATTTGTTTGCTAGCAACACCCTTAAGACCTTTTCAACAAAAATGTTCTTGTTTTAGAATAAGGCCATCCAACTGGTAGACCACAGGCTGCACATGACTCAAAAAGAGTTAATGTGAGACTCCTGGGCTCTCACCTGGATGCTGCTTCCATCACTGCTCTGGGTGCAACAACGGGAGTTTCCAGGCTCCCCCTTCCCACCTCCAGCTGCCATTTCCTACCTTCCTCCAAAGGCGCAAGGCAGTGTGGAGAATTGAGGGTGAGCCTGGGGCTGCATTCGGGAGTGGGGGATGGAGGAGGAAAAGAGTGGAAATCAAGGTCTTGCAGCAGTGCAGAACTGAGGGGGAGAGCATCCATGCAGCGCATCAGGTGCAGCCCACCCTGGGTTAGCAGGAGCTTAGACATTTAATAGTCTTATTTCAAAATATTAATTTCCATGATCTTTCTAAAGATCTCATTTCTCATATACCATCAACATTAACATGTAAGATTTTAAAAATAAAAGAAATTCTTTACGGATTCAAATCAACAGAACACTCCGACAGTGACACTCAGATCAAATACATAAGGTAAGGTCCTCAAAATGAACGTTTACCCATGACAATTACAGCCAGAGCCAACCCTAGGGGTGCATGGGGCCCAGGGCAAATCAGCCTCTTAACACTGAGCAGGGCCGTGGTATCTCCGCAAAGTGTGTGTGTGTGTGGGGGGGGGGGTCGGGTCTCCGTGCTTATTCTGTGGTGCACAGCTGAGCCACCAGCTCCAGGTGGGCCCTGCAGGAGGGGCCACAGCTGCTCTGCCCAGTTTCACAGCTCCCCACACAAAGCATGGGGCCCGGGGCAGTCACCCTGATTCGCTGTACCCTAGGGACAGCTCTGATTACAGTTGAGCATCATGTTTACTGTTGAGACTAGGGTACCATCTGATGCTGTGGAAAAGTACACAGCAGGTGCTTCTACACGAGATGCTCAGAAGCCTAATAACTAGGACTGTCAAATTATATAAAAATTTGATTGAGATTAGTTATTCAATTAAAACAATTAGTCCCAATTAATCACAATTTTAATTGCACAGCTAAAACCTCAAAAGTATGCGCAGAAAAACTCAACGTTATGCAAAATTATGCAGGTACTTTGTATGGTCGGGGTGTGGGTATGTGAGCTGGGGGGGAATTTGTGAAGGTGTGGGAGGCTCTGGGGGTGTGTGAGGGGGGGAGAGAGGAGGGGGGGTTGAAGCCTGGGGACAGAAGTCCCCACACACCCTGGCAAGATGCAGGGTACTGTGGGTCAGGAATGAGTAGCAGCAGCAGCAGGGCTGGGGGGTGGGCTGTGGCTTGGGAGTGAAAGGTAGGGGAAGAGCACAGGCATATCACTGCCCTCCCACCCCACAATCATTTGCATAGCCCCCACAGGTGTCCTTTTTTTTTTTTTTTTTAAACCAGAATTTTGGTAACCCTACAGGAATGCAACCCAGCAGAATGCAAATTTGTTCCAACAATAGCAAGAGCCTGGTGTTAGCATATCAGGTGGTAAAATGCTTCCTTCTTGTATAAACAGACAAAGTTATTTTGGTAAATCTGATATCTTTTATTAGCCCAATTCAAATAGTTGGAAAAATTATTCTTAGCAAGCTTTTGGGCATGTTAAACACCTTTCATCAGGCTGAGGAGGTGTCTGCAGATGGTCTGTGCTCTTCCTTCTTATATATGCTAACACCAGGCTCCTGCCATTGTTGGAACGAATTTGCCTCTCTCAGAGCGCAGAGACACACAGATACCTCACCATAAAAGAAATTCCTGCCCAGAAGAGTCTTCCATCTTTCCATTCTTCTGCGAAACATGAAACATTATAACCTAAAGGAAATATACTTCTACATCCTGCTTGCCACAAGACAACCTGGAGGTAAAAAGACTTTTTCAACCTTTCTCTGTGCCTAAGCTGGACAAAATGAACTATTCCAAACAGGAGACTTTACCCACACCTTCAGTTCTCCTGTGAAATGTGAATTTTCATTTCTACCTAGGAGAAGTTTTACAATCTCTGCTCTCTCCTATCCCTGATGAAGGGTGCATGTGCCCAAAAGCTTGCAAATATCCAAAATAATTTGTTTGCAAATATCAAGTTGGTCTAGTAAAAAATATCACCTCTTCCACAAATTTTGACTACTTTTTGAAAAGAATTTCAGATTTATTGAAGAGGTGGAGGGAGGGGAATAAAATGTCTGCAGAGAGGACTGACTGTGTGCGTTCAGTCATGGGAAAATCTATGACAATGTTGAGAATTTAAGAACAAATGAAAACTTATCAAGTAATTATATTGACAAAACAAAGGTGCTGACTGACAGTTTCACACATTTTTAAAGATGATTAAAGACAAAGTACATTATTAAGTCTGATGAAGGTTAAACACACCCTTCAACGCAATGTACATCATATGTTAGATGACCATGTTTGCTTCAGTCCAGGTGAGTTTCTCAGCAAAATAACCAAGGAATACATAATTATGAATAATATCAACAGGTCCTAAATATGTAATTCCTTTGCTATTCCATCATTTTTAACAGAAACTACCCTCATAGTAATTTGGGGGTATTTTGTTAAGAGTGTGTTGTTTAACTCCACCTTGGCATAAAACATCTATTATACAGAAAGGAAAAAAAGCCAGAGGAATGGAGCATACCTCTCAAGAAATAATTTGGATTAAAAAACCCAAAACTTACCATCAGAGGGTAAAAAAACCCCTAAAATCTTCCTTAAATGACTGAATTATTTTCTGTTTTTAAGAACAGCCAATTTTAGATGTATAAAAAACACACCCATTGTGATCCCTGGAAACAATTACATTAATTAAAACAAGACTCTGCATTTGGAGATAACCACATTAACAAACCCAACCCCAAAATCATTCCCAACAGACCTCGATTAACTCAGGGTGTGTGTGTTCAATCAATGGGAAAATGGAGTTCTAGAATCAAAAGCCCTGCTAACAGCGCCTTGCAACGAAGACAGGATGAGCTGTGCAGAAGGACATACCCTTTGAAGCACTCCAAAGCACTGGGAAAGTGGATGCACAGGAGGGCAAAGGTGGACAGAAGAGCATTCAGTGACTATGAGGAGGGCTCAGCTTTGCATCTGCTAACTATGTTTGGGGAGGGCAAGAGGGGGATATCCCTGTGTGCAGCTGTGGTAAATGTGAAGCACTCCAGCCAGGGGAGCAGAGCACAGGGCTGGATCTCTCTTCATGGCTGAATGCTTTGTTTTCAAAGCACTTCAAAGTGCAGCTTTAATCTGAAATGCTTCAAATCTTATATCCGTCTCCACCCTTGGGCTGCCCCAACTAGATTCACAATCATACAGAAAAAACACATTAATGTAAGAGTGGCTGATTTTAACCTGAGTTAGCTGAGATGGGTAAACCTTGACTTAGTACAGCTCAGTAACTACTAATACAACCATTCTGTGTAGTTAGAATGTTATCTATCTCACTCCCACTACATTAACCTAAGTTAACTAGACCTGACCTAAGTTAACTAGACTGCCTGAGAAGCAAGGATCCCAATCACATATGCATGTCACCCTAAGGGTGAAGTTACACATTATACTTGCATTGTGAAAAATACTAGCAATTTAAACTGTACGTTATAGACTTCTTTAACAATCCAAAAACTGCCCAATGTGAGGTGGTAAACTAATCCATCTAGCCCAGGGGTCGTCAACCGGGGGTATGCATACCCCGGGGGTATTTGGAAAGGTTCTAGGGGTAGGTGCAGGCAGGCAGGCAGGAATGGAGCACCACCTCCCACCACCCCACACCACTGCCTCCCAGGAGAAAGGCAGGGGGCAGAGGACAAGGGCAGTGGCTCCCCTCTTCAGGTCCCATAGGAATCACCTGGCTGGATGCACGGTGGGGGAGAGCTTGCATGTGGCAGCAGCCACCACCACCATCCTCCACTCTGCACTGCACCTCCGTGTCCAGCCGCCACCACCCTCCTCCCCAACTCCGCATCGGCCACCACCACCAGCAGGGTAACACCCCTTAAAAAAAAATTAAAAACCCCTGGCCTAGCCCATCTGAACTGGCTTTCAGTACCACATTATTAGCAGCCCTAAAACTGTGTAGCAGGCCCTATCAATATCAAGGCTGATAGTAGAAGCCAGTCACACAGAGTAACAAATAACAAGCCTCAACAAGATGCAAACATCTGAGCAGAGACCCAGCAATCCCTGGGCATGTCCATACATACATTTGATCTGACCTAAATTTATACTGGTGTAAACTACTCCAGAGTGAGCACTTCTGGGCAGGCGGCTACACATGTGGGGATTAGGGAGAAGATTTGCTGCTTTTTGCACCAGGTTTCCTGCAGCCCCGCAATGGGCCTCTGCTGCCACCAAGGGAACTCCAGGCTCCCCCTAGCCCAGGGGCCAGCAGGGAGCACTGGGCCAGAAGACAGCTGTCTCCTGATCTGGGAGGGGGAGGTAGTCCCAGGCCCCTGCCCCGATCCACCAGTGGGGTAGCTAGCAGCCCCCACTGATGGATCGTGCAAGGGGCTGGGACCTACCCCACCCCTGCAGCTCTTTCCAAACCCTGTGCCTTGATCGCCTGAACGGGGCACAGGGCTGGGACCCGTCCCTGACCAGAACAGTTTCAGCCCCCACCCTGCACGCTAGGGACAGCCTAGGCAACTTGTTCCTCACTCAGCTCCACAAGCGTGGAGATGGCGGGGGGG
>JAGPOW010000261.1:16801853-16835728 GCA_030014935.1 Caiman crocodilus
TTATAAGGGAGATAAGGGTGTCCCAGCACCGGCATCACAGTCATGGAGTCAGCACTGGGAAATAAAGATCTCCCAGCCCCCCCACATCCCAACTGCCATCTTGGAAGAGGGGGCTTGGAACTTCCTGCTGCCGAGACGGGGGGACATGGTCCCGTTCAGGCTCCTGTGGCGAAGCTCAACCTGCCAGTACACAGCTCCCACCCCCTGGTGGACAGCTGACCAGGAGCAGCCTTTGCTTGTGGTCAGACATCTATATGAGTGCTACTGCACCATTACTAATCTTGAGTAAATTTTCTACTTGCTTTTGCCGGCAGCAAATTTACTTGGGATTAGGGAGGTTTACTGCATAGTAAGCATGTGCACGTGGAGATGCACATGCTTACTTTGCAGTACATTATGCTAATGCACAGTTAAGTATTGCATGGTTAGTTACACTAACTGGCTCAGTGCGTCTCTACCCTACGCCAACAGTTGTGGGTAACCCATTGAACCCCATTCGTGATGGGGATCAGGGATTGCAATTATTCCCCATGAACAAAGAATTTCCAGTAAGTGTGTGTCATAAGCTCACATTAAGTGACTTCTGGCAGCAAGCAGAGATCTTCACCTCCCCACTGTAGTGGTTTGTCTGGAGAACAGACATGCAGCCCTAGCAGCAGAGGAGGAGGAACATGTTCCAGTGGTGGAGGAAGACAGGTCAGGTCTCACCCAGGTGGGAAGGATCGAGACAACCACAATCAAAAGAAGCAATGGGTGATGATGGTTGGAGACTCCCTTCTGCAGGGGACAGAAGGAGACCTCTCTTGACCTGACCTGTTGTCTCCGGATGTCCACTGCTTGCATGGAGCCCAGATCCGAAATGCCACAGAGGGACTACTGAGGCTCATCTGGCCCTATGACTATTACACCACGCTACTCCATCCATACCCCAATGATACTGCCAGGGGAGACCCTGACCATATCAAAAGGGACTACATAGCTCTGGGTGCAGTTAGTCCCAATTAATTGCGTCTGGGGCTCAAGTTGGGTTCTCTTTGATCCTTCCAGTCAAGGAAAAGGGCTCAGGCAGAAGCAGGTGCATCCTGCAGATCAAAACCTAGCTGCGCAGGTGGTGTCACCAGCAGAGATTTGGCTTCTTTGACAATGTGATGTTCTTCCAAGACAAAGGATTGCTGGGAAGACATGGGATCCACCTGACAGAAGGGGAAGGCTCACTAGCAGACAGACTCACTAACCTAGTGAGGAGGGCTTTGCACCAAGTTCACAGGGGGATGGAGACCAAAACCCTGAGGTAAGTGGGGAAGCAGGAGCCCTTGAACAAAAGCAAGTAGGAGGGGGCAGCAGGGAAGGTGTTCTCATACTTCTTGAGAAATCAGGGCAATCAACTAGTTACCACAAATGCCTGTACACAAATGCATGCAGTCAGAGATACAAGCAGGAAGAACTAGAAGTCCTTGCACAGTCACAGAACTATAATGTTATTGGAATAACAGAGACTTGGTGGGAGCTCGCATGACTGGAGCACTGTCATGGATGGGTACAAACTGTTCAGAAAGGACAGGCAGGGGAGAAGAGGAGGAGTTGTACTTTATATAAAAGAGCCATATGATTGCTCAGTGCTCCAGTATGAAGCTGGGGATAGGCCTGTTGAGTGTCTCTGGATTGGGGTCAAAGGGGAAAGCAACAAGGGTGATGTCATGGTGGGATCTGCTATAGACCACCAGAACAGAAGGATGTGGTGAATGAGGCTTTCTTCAAACAGCTAGTGGAAGCTTCCCAATCACAGGCTCTGGTTCTCATGGGGGACTTCAGTCACCCTGACATCTGCTGGAAGGGCAATCCAGGAAGTTTTTGGAGAGTGCTGGAGACAACTTTATGGTGCAAATGCTGGAGCAGCCAACTAAGGATCATGCTCTTCTTGACCTGTTTCTCACAAACAGGGAAGAATTGGTGGGGAATGTAGTAGTGGGTAGAAACTTAGTCAGCAGTGACCACAAGATGACTGAGTTTAGGATCTTGAGAAAAGGAAGGATGGAGAGCAGCAGAGTAAGGACCTTGGACTTCAGAAAAACAGACTTTGACTCCCTCAGGGAACTGATAGGCAGGATCCACTGGGAAGCCAGACTGAGAAGGGAGAGGAGTCCAGAAAAGCTGGCTGTACTTTAAAGAAGCTTTGCTGAGAGTGCAGGAACAAACCATCCCAATGTACAGAAAGACAAGCAAGTGTGGCAGAAGACCAGCTTGGCTTAGGAGGGAACTCTTCAGTAAACTACATGACAAAAAGGAAGCTTATAAGACGTGGAAACTTGGACAAATAAACTAGGGAAGGATATAAAAGCACTGTTCAGAAATGCAGGGATGAAGTCAAGAATGCCAAAGCACAACTGGCATTGCAGCTAGCAAGGGACGTGAAAGGTAACAAAAACAGTTTCTACAAGTATGTCGGTAGCAAGAGGACAATCAGGACAAGTGTGGGTCCCTTAATGAATGGGGGAAGCAACCTTGTGATGGAGTATGCAAAAAAGGCTAAAGTGCTAAATGCCATCTTCACCTCAGTCTTCACAGACATGGTCAACTCCCGGACTACTGCACTGGGCAGCACAGTTTGGGGAGGAGGTAACCAACCCTCAAGGATGAAAGAACACAATAGGGACTACTTAGAAATGCTGGATGTGTAAAAGTCCATGAGGCTGGATGGGATGCACCTGAAGGAGCTGAGGAAAAATCATCGAGCAGATCCTCAAAGAATCCATTTCTAAGCACTTGGAGGAGAAAAGGCAATTAGGAACAGTCAGCACAGATTTACGAAGGGCAAGTCATGCCTGACCAACCTGATTGTTTTCTATGACAAGGTGACTGGCTCTGTGGATGCAGGGAGACCGGTGGATGTAGTGTACCTTGATTTTAGCAAGGCTTTTGATACCGTCTCCCACAACATGCTTCCAGACAAGCTAAGGACATATGGGCCGGATGAATGGACAGTAAGATGGACAGAAAACTGGCTGGAGCATCACGCTCAAAGGGCAGTAATCAAGGCCTTGATGTCTGTTTGGTAGCCAGTATCCAGTGCAGTGCCTCAGGGTTCGGTCCTGGGGCCAGTTTTGTTCAATGTCTTCATCAACAACCTGGAAGATGGCATAGAGGGCACCCTTAGCAAGTTTGGAGATGGCACCAAGCTAGGGGGAGTAACAGATACACTGGAGGGTAGGGCTAGGATTTACAGTGACCTAAACTAATTAGAGGATTGGGACAAAAGGAATCTCATGAGGTTCAACAAGGACAAGTGCAAAGTCCTGCATTTAGGATGAACCAGTACAGGCTAGGGGCTGACTGGCTGGGCAGCAGTTCTCCAGAAAAGAACCCGGAGGCTACAGTGACAACATGAGCCAGCAGTGTGCCCCTGTTGCCAAGAAGGCTAACGGCATATTGGGCTGCATTGGTAGATGTGTTGCCACTAGGTCAAGGGAAGAGATTATTTCCTTCTATTCAGCACTGATGAGGCCAAATCTGAAGTACTGGGTCCAGTTTTGCACCCCCCACACACTACAGAAAGGATGTGGACCAATTGGAGAGTCTAGTGAAGGGAAACCAAAATGGTGAGGGGGTTGGAGCACATGACTTACGAGGAAAGACTGAGGGAACTGGGCTTATTTAGTGTAGAGAAAAGAGGAGACTGAGAGGGGACTTAATAGCAGCATTCAACTACCTGAAGTGGGATTCAAAAGAGGATGGAAGTAGACTGTTCTCAGTGGTGGCAGATGACAGAACATGCATCAAGCGTCTCCAGTTGCAGCAAGAGAAATTTAGGTTAGCTATTAAGAAGAATTTTCTCACTAGGAAGTTAGCAAAACACTGGAACGAGTTACCTAGAGAGGTGGTGGAAGCTCTATCTTCGAAGGTTTTCAAAACCAAACTAGACAAAGCTTTGGCTGGGATGATCTACTGGGGCTGGTCCTGCTTTGAGCAGGGGGTTAGACAAGATGAACTTCTGAGATCCTTTCCATCTCTGACTTTCTATGTTTCTGTGTAAACACACCCACTGAGTAACAATGTAATTGAACATTATGGATATGTGAAAAGCCCAGAATTAGGGCTGTGCAAAGCTTTGGTCACCGATTTGATTTGGAGGAGATTCAGCTCAATTCAACTCGTGAACACTGAAATGGCAGGGTGGATGGAGTCCCGCAGAAGCGCGGCGGCAAACCCAGAAATGGACCAGAAGTACTTCTGGGTCCACCATGGAGCATGCAGAGGGACCGCCCTCCCTTGGCTTGGTGACTGGTGCCTCCTGGGTCCCCCCACAGCTAATCGCTGAGCTGGGAGAGCGTGGGGGGGGGAAGGAGGGGCACCACTGAGCGCGCAGAGGACCTCCCTGTGCTCCTGTGGGACGCTCTATCCGCCCGCCATCTTAGCGTTTATGAGCTGCATCTGGTACCTTGAGGTATGTAGAAAAAACACATAAAGCTGTGTCTATGGCCAAATGGCTTATTCTCCAAATCAGAATCAAAACTTCAGATTCATCTGAATTGAATAAGGACAGTGATCTGAATCAGCGAATTGAATCACTGTCCTCTGAATCGAGCCAAACCGAATCGAATGCAGCCCACTTTTCACAGCCCTCCCAGAATAGGCTGCTCCTGCACAAATTAGCAGATACACAAATCAATTTAAACAACAGCTTTGATAGTTAAGTCCCGGGTATCTGGCAAATAGCTAGCACAATGACTTGTTCAGGTCAATGGCAGATCTACAAACAGAACCCAAATGTCTCTAGTTCTAGTCCAGTTCCCTACCCACCAGGCTATATTGGCAGCCTATGTAATAAATAGTAGAAAGAGTGCCAGTGTGCCCATGGCACACTGAAATATGCAAGTCACCCAGCAAAACTTGCTGCAATAGATATCCAAGGGGAAGCTTGTAAGGGCTAACACAATACATCATTTTCTCTTCCTTTTCGGTTTTATAAAGTAGGGGGATTACAATCTCTTTCCCCTGAGGTCCTCAAGTACAGGCTGTAGTGCAGTGAGCTCTAGAAAAGTCCAATACTTCCTTGCTTTAGAGACTCACATGAGTATGGTGCCTGCACCGGTTACTGCCCCTCCTGGTCTCTTCTAATTGCCTCCCTCCAGCTCTACCTCCCTCACCCTTCTGCTCTTCCCCAGCCTTCTCCCTCCCTCCTCCACTATTGTTCCCCCAATGCTAGCACCTGTCACCTTTACCCTTGGGCTCCTCCATCTGCTTCATCATAACCATACTTCTTCTTCCTCACCCCTCTACTTTAATCAGCCTAAAGTCTCTTCTTACACATTGCAAGAGGAGCAAGGCGGGGATGAAACTTTACACTTCACACCACTTACAAGCAACTGAAAACAGGGGCTTAAAACAGAAGGGATGGGCAATCTTAATTACAAGTGGTGTTACAGCTCCACCTTAACACATGCCTCTCATCAGACCAATAAATAACCAGAATCTCTTCTGTCAAGTTCATATTCAGAGCAGCAGGTTTGGGGCAAAAAAAGGATGATCAAGGACCTGGGTTTATCTTCCTTGTTCTCTGGATAGATCTGTGTTATTCTGAGATCTTCTAAAGTTGATTAAGTCTAAAGACTGTGCTGCTGAGTGTATCTGAACACCATAGCACAGTATGATGCCCAGGCTAACTTGGTACTGGAACCAGTATAACTGGGTTAGTTTTCTGTTTGGCCTGGGCTAATTAACTCTGCAGGGTATTTTAGCCTAGCTGCAGAGTTGTACTAATTCACCTATATCCATTGACCAAACTAAGCTAGGTCTGAATACATTAAGTACCATTTCCTCAGCACTGCATTGTGCACTTCAGACATATGCTAAATCACATCAACTAGGTACAGCTCCCTAAATATGCAATAAGAACACAAAGTATAGTAGTCTAGCACACAGCACATGCCCTATGACAAAGCTAAGTAAGAATCAGACTGGTACCAGAGCAGGTATCTGGGCTCACTACTAGTTGCAACCTCCCCCGACACCCAGGGAATTTTCAGCTGGCTACATCAGCCTCATCTCCAGCCTCTTTGTTCCTCTTAAGGAACACAAAACACAAATCTGGCCTTTTGAGGTCATTACATTGTTTGTTTAACTAAAAATAAGATTAGCATTAGGTTTCTTTCTCCTGGAGAATAGCCCAAATGTATTTGATTATTATGATGTGATTGGAAAAACAGAGATGGGTGGGATAGCTCACATGACTCGAGCACTATAATGGATGGGTATAAACTGTGCAGAAAGGATAGGCAGAGGAGAAGAGGAGGAATTGCACTTTATGTAAACACATGATTATTCAGAGCTCCAGTATGAAACTGGAATAGGCCTCCTAAAAGTTTCTGGGTTAGGGTCAGAGGGAAGAGCAACAAGGACAATGTCATGGTGGGAGTCTGTTATAGGCCACCAGACCAGGACAATGAGGTGGATGAGGCTTTCTTCAAACACCTGGCAGAAGTTTCCCAATAACAGGTCCTGGCTCTCACTGGGGGTTTCAATCACCCTGGAAGGGCAATAAAACAGTACACAGGCAATCCAGGAAGTTTTTGGAGAGTGTTGGGGACAACTTCTTGGTGCAAGTGTTGGAAAGGGCAACCAGGGGCTGTGCGCTTCTTGATCTGCTGTTCACAAACAGGAAAGAATTGGTGGGGAACATAGAAGTGGATACAAACTCAGGCAGCAGCAACCATGAGATGACTGAAATCAGGATCCTGAGGAAAGGAACAAAGGAGAGCAACGAAGTAAGAACATGAACTTCAGAAAAGCACACTTCCATTCACTCTGATGGGCAGGATTCCTGGGAAATCCGTCTGAAGTGGAAAGGACTCCAAGAGAGCTGACTGTACTTTAAAGAAACCTTACTGAGGGCTCAGGAATGAACCAGCCTGAAGACTAGCAAGCATCCCAGAAGACCAGCTTTGCTTAGCAAGGAAACTCTTCAGTGAGCTAAAACACTAAAAGGAAGCTTACAGGAAGTGAAAACTTGGAAACAACTAGGGATGAGTATAAGAGCTTGGCTCAGGCATGCAGGGATGATATCAGAAAGGCCAAAGTGCAAATAGGGTTGAAGCTAGTAAAGGATGTGAGGGATAACAAGAGGGGTTTCTATAAGTATGCAAGTGACAAAAGTAAGTTCAAGGAAGGTGTGGGTCCCTTACTGAATAGGGGAGCCAACCTAGTGACAGATGATGAGGAACAGGAAGTACTCAATTCCTTTTTTACCTCAGTTTTCACAGGCAAGAGTGCTGAAGGAGCTGGCAGATGTGAATGCAAAGCCACTAGCATTACCCTTAAAAACCTGTGGAGATTGAGAGAGGTCCCAGACAATTGGAAAATAGCAGATATAGTGCCCATCTTTAAGAAAAGGAAGGAGGATCCAGTGCACTACACACCAGTCAGCCTCACCTCAGTCCATCGAAAAATCATGGAGCAGATCCTCAAAGAATCCATTTCTAAGCACATGGAGGAAAAGAAGGTGATTAGGAACAGTCAGCATGGATTCACCAAGGGCAAGTCATGCCTGACCAACCAGATTGCCTTTTATGACAAAATGACCAGCTCAGAGGAGGCTGGAAGGGCAGTGGATATGATGTACCTTGACTTTAGCAAGGCTTTTGATATGGTCTCCCACAACATTCTCACAATAAGGAAGTGCAGGTTGGATAAATGGACTGTAAAGTGGATATAAACCTGAATGGACTGTTGGGCTCAAAGGGCAGTAATCAACAGCTCAGTGTTTAGTTGGCAGTCAGTATTAAGTGGAATGCCCCAGGGGTTGGACTTGGGGTTGGCTTTGTTCAATAACTTCAGCAATGACCTGGAAGACGGGATGGAGTGCACTTTCACCAAGTTTGCAGATGACACAAAGATGGAAGGAATACTAGATATGCTGAGAGGGTAGTGCTAGGATTCAGAGAGACCTCAACAAATTAGAAGAGTGGACCAAAAGAAATCTAGTGAAGTTCAATAAGGACAAATGCCAAGTCCTGCACTTAGGATAGAACAATCCCATACACTGGTACAGGCTGGGGGCCAACTGGCTAAGCAGCAGCTCTGCAGAAAAGGCCCTTGTTGTGAAGAAGGCTATCAGTGCACTGGGCTGCATTAATAGGAACATTGCCAGTTTATGGAAAGAAGTGATTCTTTCCCTCTATTTGGCACTGGTGAGGCCACATCTGGACTATTATGTAGTTTTGAGAATCCCTGCAGAAAAGATATCAACAGATTGGAGCAAGTCCAGCAGAGGGCAATGAAAATGGTTATGGGGCTGGGGCACATGACTTCTGAGGAAAGGATGAGGGAACTGGGCTTATTTAGTTTGAAGAAGAGAAGACTGAGGGGGGATTAACAGCAGCATCCAACCCCATGAAGGAGCGTTCCAAAGAGGATGGAGCTGGACTGTTCTCTTGTGACAGATGACAGTACAAGCAGCAATGGTCTCAAGCTGCAGCAAGAGAAGCTTAGGTTAGATATTAGGAAAAATTCTCTCACTAAGAGAGTAGTAAAACACTGGAACAGGTTACCCAGAGAGGTGGTGGAATCTCCATCCTTGGAGGTTTTTAAGACCTGGCTAGACAAAGCTTTGGCTGGTATGATCTAGTTGGGGATGGTCCTGCTTTGAGCAGTAGGGTTGGAAGGGACCTCCAACCCCAAAAGTCTACGTTTCTATGTAATTTATAGAAACACATACACAGAGTAAAAAAGAGAAGTAGGAACAAGACAAGTCATTACACAGGTACGCTAAATCTTGTAGCAGAGGGAGTTTCCATGAATGAAGGATTTCCCACAGTCTATTTTTGTACACAGCACTGCAATCCAATTGTTCTTTTCTTACTCAACAGGTCGCTGATTCACCCAGAAGAGGATGCTGCTTCTGCTGCAACTTAGGTCAACATAACTCGGCTTTTGTACACATGTAACTACACTTCATGCCACTTCCTTGTCATTTTGAGTGTAAGCCTCTGTTTTATCATGTAGACATTTGAGTGACAAGGGTATGGATTGTTTAAAGTAAAGAGGGGAGTAGGGTTTCAAGAATTAACAGCAGTTATCAGAAGAAGATGTATTCTTTCAGCCTCAAGCTTTGTACTGCCACATGATGTTCCCTTTAAGTGAGGTTTATAACAAGTAGTTGAAGCATAAATACCCTGTCACACATTTGAGATCACTGTGTTCTTCAGTTTATTCATGTACACTAGCAAAGAACAGAGAACGATCAGATGGATATTTTTTTCTGACTTTTAGGTCAAATTCTGTTAACACCTCATAAATGGTCAGATCTGCCTGCGATGAATAAGAGTTCAGTACTTTGTTCCACAGAAAATGTTGGGACTTCTCTTGGGTCTTTCCCAATCAGTGAAGAGCCTGGCCAAGGGAGGCTGCTTTAATGGAATATTCTGCCTGCAGCTGGTTCCTCTAAAAGCAGTCCCGACTTCAACAATTATGAAGAAGGTCAGAAGGGCAGGAAAAAGGAAAGATGATGGGAAGTTTGGAGGTCAGCCATACATAGCAGAGTCAGCTCGCTGAGGTCAGATACTACAGTGATAGGTACAGAAGAACAAGCACTAAAAGATGCCAGAGAGCTAACTTCTATTGCCCAGGAGCAGTTACAGGAAAGCAACTGCTGTTCTCCCCTGCTATCTCTGTACTATAGCAAGGATAGCACTCATATGATGCTTTAATTCCTCACGCAGTCACCTGTTTAGAATATCAATGGTGGAAAGTACAAAGTATCCCACATTCAGGGTTGGGAAAGATTATAGGAGAAGTGGGGCAGAAGATTAATCATTATATTTTACTTAGCATATAACTTCTCATACTCTTCACTGTATAGATGGTCTTGGAGCTGCAGCTGCTGTTGTTACTTGAAGCAAAAACGGAAGGCTTTGTTCACACTGCCCCTCCTATTCCACCTGCTATACCTGTTCCCCGACAATGATATGGAATGAAACTATCAGAGGGAGGGAACTTGTTTTAGCAACAAAATAAAGAATTTGTGGGACATTTGCAACAAAAACTAAATGAAAATTCTTCTCAAGACCATGTGAGTGTATAAGCATACACACACACACACACACACACACACACACACACACAGTTGGCAAATCCACATGTTAAAGATACACATTTACCATTCCCATAACAAAGTGCCCCCAAAATAATCTCCAGTTCAACCAAGTTCCAAAGCACGTAAAATCCGTGGGAACCAAGTATGTATTAAAGTGCTTTCCTAAGCAGGCAATGAGCTTGCTCTCATCTCATGCATAAAATTAAGTATGGACATGAGTTCTTTGCTGACTCTTGGGCTCAAAAAATAAACATGTTTTAATGTCAAAAGTCCATTAAAATGGCTATTATAGAATCATACAATGATAGCATATTGGTTAATTAGATGGCCAGTTTCTATTTTGTTATTTTGTTCTAGATTGCAGCCCTGATTCGCATGTTGCCAATTCTCCTGTTACTGGAGATTTAAATAGGTCTGGGTCAAGTGCACCAGGAGAAATTTAAAAATTACGTGTACTCTAACAAAATATGTTGACCTTTGTCTGGCGTTTGAAATATTTAAACCAGGACATCAGCAATTATGTGATAAGTGCAAAGGGAATGCTTATTAGAGCCAATGCAGGAAACAGTACTTACAGTTAAAGTTGCCCAACATTAGTCATTATAAACACTGTTTCCAGAACCTTACAAAATGGAGAGCTTTACCAAAATAGTTACATGCTGCACACCTTAACCTTACTGTGTCCCTCCCTTCCCCCACCCCTGGAAAATTACCGCAAAAACAACACAGCCATTTCTGAGAACAAGAGGAGAGAAAAAAAATACGTTATTTTATTCTGTGAAAATTCCTGACACCTGTTGCACAGAAAAAATGATGCTGCAAGCTTTGGAGCAGAGATCTGCTATCTGGCAGGTAGGTTACAAGTTTGTTTTTTCCTGATTCTGTTAAAAACCAAAAGAAAATTGGTCAAATGATGAGCTTCTAAAAGTCTGTTTGCCAATGCTCAGCCAAGACTATTTACGATTTGACAGGCAAAGTCTCCAAAGAATCAATCCGTACTGAGCATAAACTACAGGGCTGAAGGGACTGAAAAGGGCTTCCCCTGAGACTTCTTAATGGCAGCTGGAGACTGATGTGGGGTCAGACACAAAAACTGAAAGCATCAAGACAAGCTTCCTTGGATTTTCAATTCTCCCTTTGCTAATGCCCAGAAAGCAGTGAGGAGAAAAAGAATCTGCCCTGCAAGGAGGCAGAAAAGTGAGTAACTGAGTCAAGCAAGTAGCAAATAGACAATCTGAAGGGAGGGGCCAGTGGAAGTTGAGATATGACAAGGCACCCCAGCTAAAGGGAGTATAAGAGAAATGGAAACTGGGATGAAGAACCAAGGCACAAAGACTGCAGTGGTGTTGGGGAAGAGAATGGGCAGACTGGCAAGTTCAGTCAAATAAAGAAACATGCTTGGGGAGAAGGCATTTGGGTGGAAAACAGGGAGGGGAAAGTCTGTAACTATGAATATAGTAGGCTCCAGAATCTGGAATGGAACCCAAGATTCCCAAATCACATCATTCTTCTGTTGACAGCAAAAAGCTGCAAAATCCACTGCCGAACTGTGTACCTCATCCCCCTCTAGTGGCTTGCCTATGTAAGAGATAGCAACCTTCTGTTCAAGTGGTACAGGTCTGTCTGTGGTATGACTAAGTATTCTGGCTCTGCCAATAACTCCGCATGGGAGTGAATCTGGGGTTCTATATCATGGAACTCGTCTTTGTTCAATTACTATTTTAAAAGCCAAACTGATTTGCTCAGCATCACACGGAAGCTGGTAACAAAGCCAGGAATAGAAAGTGGCATTTCTCATTTGTGAAAGTGACATTCAATTTTTAAGTCACATCATCAGCTTCTCTATTTCTGAAGCCACCTGCCTTATTCCCTACACACAGAAAGCAGGCATCTTATAGGACCACTGTCTATTAACTACACGATCCTGACTCGTTTCTTGAGGACTGCCCATCCTGTGTACTGACTTGGGCAGGGGTGCTGTGGAGAATTTTTTTTACAATAAATTAAAAGAAAGTGTATTACAAAGTTACAAAAATATTCCATATTTAAGAAAGCAGTGATCAGTTACCTGATTTACTGTAGCTTCAATTGCTTGTATGTAATGGTTTAGTCGTCTGTCCATTGTGGCATATTCTAACATCACATTTTCCATAGCGTTGACCTCCTCTATATCATCTGCAAAACAAAATATTCTGTATCTAGGTGCTCATCACTATTTTACAGAAATGAGAACACAACTGATTAAGACTTAACTGAAGTCATCTGCAATTGTTTTAAGAGTAAATATGAAAATACAATATTAGGGATGACTTGCATCCCAATGAACATAAAATTCTATTGTGTGAAGATGCATCAGGCCTTTCATAATTTAGTTACAGCTGAGATCCATAAAGGGTTAAATAGTTTTTAAAATCTCCATAACTATCAGTTTAAAAGCATATATCTTACCATTTACAATTTGCTTAGTTCCACATATAGTTGAGCTCTATATATATAGGTTAGTTTATAGAAATTTCTTATTATGAGATATCTTTCTAAAATATGTTTCAATCACAAAGCAACTGGGCTGCAAAGAGGAGTCATGAGAAAAAAAAGATAAGGTGATCCATCAAGCAATCATATGATTATAACGATTCTGCAAGGCATTAAAATCAATGAATGAAAATATATTTTATGTCCCTGGAATACCCTAGATAAATTATGACTGAACTGCAAGTCACTGGAATAGAAGTTTAATATACTCATGCTCTGCATTTGACCAAGCTGTGGCAATTAATGTCATAAAATGTAATGCCATTAAATTATTTAATTATGTTAATTTCAAAATGGCGAGTCAGTGCGTTTCTTTCTTTGCAGATTCAAAAGGTAAATAAAATAATCTATGAAGAACTTCTTAAATTTGTGAATATAAATGTAGTAATAATATACAAAATTTGTATTTTTCAGCAGGTATTTTTCACGTTTCTCAACCTTAGGTTATATTCCTTACTTATTTTGCAATGATTAATCATATTACATTTCTTGAGTAACTTCAACAAACAAGTTACTCAGACAGACACTTCCCTGGTTTCATGCGAGTGAGAGAGAGTGTGTGTGTAATTTCAGTTACCAACACCTAGTCGTTAGGCAATCAGGGTATTTTCAGCAGAAGTTGTATTTCGTGACTCATCACATAGTCTGAGAAATATTTAATAGAAACCTAAGTGCCCTCTCTCATTGCACTGTAGTTCAAAGCTATAATTAGCCCCCTTTCTCCTCAATATTCATACTGTAAAATAAAAATGGAGTTGGCATTTTATAACTGGAAATAATGGAAGACTGAATAGTATAGACAAATTGAATAGTAGCAGTTCTTAAATGTTGCCTACTGAAACGCAGTGAACACAGAGTATGTGTTCAGTAAGTCATATTTCACTCTTTTGCATCTCTCCTAATTCACCGTCTTCATCTTCAATTATGCCTCTAGCTTCCTGTTTCAGCTGTTACCTTTCACAAAGAAATACCTGTTTCCTGAATTATCAAAGTGTACTTTTTTCCACTAGAAATCCTCTTTATCATACAACACCATTACAAAAGGAGCACAACTTCCTGTGAGATCAGGAGTATCAATCATTGTAATTCCCTCCTCACAGAGCTCCCACATGGCCTGGAGCTTGTGCAGAACACAGAACTAGCCCAAAGTCTCACTTATATAAACAATCCCAGGCAAATTAATTTTGTCCTGGGTCCTTTACACTGACAGCCTAGAAAAGGAGGACTGACCAAAAGCATTAGAACAGTGGTTGTCAACCAGGGGTACGCATACCCCTAGGGGTACTTAAAAAGGTTGCAGGGGTGCACAGAACTGATTTGGCTGATAATGTAGTTGATAAGTACAGACTGTGTGCGTGTAGCTGCAGCACAGCATGCAGGTAGCCAGGAGCGCAGCCCAGCAGTGTGGAGAGCAGCTGGGTCTGGCTGGTAAGCCTGTTGTGAGGGAAGGGGCATTGGCAGAGGGCAGATCTAGGCCCCAGCAGTGGAGGAGAAACTGAGGCTGGGGCAGGGGTTGAAGCTGTCCAGCTGGGGAGGGACACAGAACTGAGCTGCTCAGAGAGGGAACCTGCCACTACACACACCCCTAGGAGGGCATGAGCAGCATGTGCCCCCAGGCCTGCACACATGGTGCAACTGCGGGCTGGGGCTGAGGCAAAGGCAGGCTGGTCCTGGCAGGGGTGTTGGGCTGGGCTGGCCTGGGATGTGCTCAGGGTTGGCGACACTGGGAAGGGGGCTGGGGGGCTACAGCAAACTCTGGAGTGGCTGCAGCCCCTGCTGTAGCCCCCCTCCTGATGCTGCCACCGCCCAGCTGGGAAGAGCCCAGTGCTGCCGCAGCCTGCAGCAGCAGTCTGCCCTGCCCCACACACAGATCCGGGAGCACATCCTCCTCACCCCCCCACTCCCTCCTGGGGTGCTTGTAGCAGTGGGAGCCACCTCTCCCCCATGCCCTCCGAACGAGCCTTTCACAGCTCCATCCCGCTGTGCAGTGCCTGCTCCAGCCTCACTCCCTCCCTCCCTCACCACAGAGGCCTCGATCTGCCCCCACCTTGCCCCTTAAAAAACAAGAAAAAAAAATATAAAAGGGTGCATGAGCTGAAGCTTTGAAACAGAAGGGGTACACTTGTTAAAAAAGGCTGAAAACCCTTGCATTAGACCGGGGTGGGCAATTATTTTGGGCGGAGGGCCACTTACTGAATTTTAGCAAGCTATCAAGGGCTGCATGACAGGTAGCTCAGAGCAGATTAATATTAATTTTCTAAATTTTTTAGGGACCCTGCAGGCCGGATAGAATGGTTTGCCGGGCCACATATAGCCCACAGGCTGCATTTTGCCCGCCCTTGCATTAGACCATCGGCAGACCTACAGTGACTTTGACAACTACTTCAGTTTGCTCTACACGAAGATTTGTTCCCACATCAGCCTTGCTTGTCTACAAAAGTCGATTAGAAATCAAACTTGTTTCAATGCATATCTGCATTTGCAGGTAAGCATCCGCTGATTTTGACTACTGTAAAAAGATAGTTTTTCCTCCCTAGTATCTACCCCTCCTCCCTCATCTTCAAAGAAACCTTTCACCAGTCCAAGCCTTTTGTTACCTGATAAATTAGAATATTTCTTGAACCCAGATATGTACGTGCATTATCATGAAGCTAAAAAGGTATAAGCAACTGTAGATTCAGCTGCGTACCTCTAATATTCTATTTCACTTTCTGCGGTCTGCTTCAAAATCCCAACACTTCTTTTTTGTTTGTTTATATCCAGCATTTTGCAATTCTCTCTTTTGTTTTGTTGAAGGTGCTCATTGATTTATTCATAATATAGAGTAATCTTTAGTTTTCTATATAGCTGCTGGAACCCTCTCCCAGCATCTTTCTAATGTTAGCTGCCAGCAGCATAAAATATTCAGTTCTATCTAGACAATGACTCTCTCAACTCAATCTCTGCATCCTGTATTGATAGTAGCAAAGATTTAAGTCTTGTTCAAAATAAAGTCTAACTCTTGCATACAGTGTGCATGTGCTCATGCTGCCCCGTGTACTAGGTCCCAGGAGCTGGTTGACAGTTGGGGAAGAGACGGAAGAGGACAGGAAGCACATGCAGCAAAGCTCTCTGGAACAGTGTGGTGCAGTGCAGGTGCAGTCTGCCCCACCACATCCAGCCTATGGCTACCCGGTGGCACTCTGCATGCGGCTGAGCCACTCCTATTCCCACCTGAGGCATCATGCCTGCACCTGCCCCGTGCCTGAAGACAGCACTACTCTGGCCCTGGACAGTGCACACAGCTTCCCAGCAAGGCTGCCTTTCTCCCATTCAGCCACCCTCAGGTAGCTGCTGTTCATCATGCCAGTTGGGCAGAGTGGGTGGAAGGCAGCCACGAGCTAAAGTCCCACATGCTGGAGCAGGTGTCTGGCTGCAGCTTCCCTCCACCTGGCTGGGCATGTGGTACCCAAAAACACCCCCATGACCACTGCCACTTTGCCACACTGCCTGCTACCAGAGATGCACAGCAGAGGCAGAAGGAGGAGCTGCTGGAGGTGGGGGAAACTGAGCAGTACCTGGCTGGGTGCAGCCACCAGGAAGCTGTGTGCTGGCCAGGGCTGGCGCTGGGGGAGTGCTCTCGGCAGGTGTAGGACAGGTGCAGGTAGAAGCACAACACTGGCTGCGGCTCAGCCCCAGGTGAAGCACCATGGGGGCAGCAACAGGTTAGAAACAATCAACTGGTGGGCCGGATCCAGACTGCGGGCCATATTTTGCCCATTCCTAGGGTGGAACATGCATGTAGTGCTATATGTGTGGTCTCCCTGCTCTTACCAACAAAAGCTGAAACTACTGCTGAGGCATAAAGCTGAGACTAGTGCCTTCTTCCCATACGAAAGAACAATGGATTCAAAAGACAAGGAGGAAAAGGGCTATGGTATATTTACATAAAATCCGCATACTAAAATGACAACATAAAAGCCACATTATTTTTGTTAATTTGTAGCAATTCCTGAGTGTTCTCTGCCTTTCTCACATTTAGGCCTGATATATACTAATCTTTCGTTAAGGACATGAACAGCTATTGAAGACAGAACCCTGTTATTTCTACTACTTTCTTCTAAGTAACCTCAGTTTCCCCTACCCAGTCTTCATCTAACAGTAGTGCTCATGGTATTTTTCCTTCCTCTTTAGAGGCACATGAACCACCTTCTCAAGGCTGACAGATATGGTACTCCATGAATCACAGGAAAGGTTTGTGCAGCAAGTAACTGTCACCCTCCTCCCTTGGCCCAAATGAATCATATCCAGCACATACTGAAACTTTACTGGCTCAAATCTTCTCAGGCTTTGAAAGGGGAAGAAGAGGCCATTGTTAAATGCAGCATCAGAGCTGTGTCACATTTGCAGAGAATACTGCCTTAACAAAAAGCTTAAAAGAGCTTTATGTAAAAATAAATAAATAATAAGGTTGCTGCTGATCTTACGCTTGAAAGTTGCCTTTAAAAATGGAGCATAAACAAAGAGGCGGAGCCCCATTGAGGCAAGAGGCATATTATCTTTAATTACCTCCTGTCCTTTATTTTTCCGGTCCCCAGCCAAGGGCCTGTTTCCAAATCTTAAATGAAATGCCTCGCTGTCTTTCTGCTCCTGCAGCTTACACATGTGGCTGCAAGTGTTTAAGGATAAATGTCAGTTTGCCCTTGCAGACACAAAGATACTCTTGGTGGAGTGAACGACATGTGTGTCCTAGTCCAGCCTCTATTTCTTGTCCATAGCATGTGCTCTTTAAGAGGCAACAGAATCCTACATATATCTGAGGGTAGCCTCTTCCACACGCTGATGATTAAGAGAAAAAATTCTTTTAAACTTTTTCTCCTCAAAGGGTCACTTCCATTTTACAGTTCCCATTTTGTCTTTCAAGTTTGGGGGGTATTTTCCTTTACTCCTAGAACACACTTTGCATTTGGTGACCTTCCCTCCTGTGGAAAGGACTGTGGACACCCTCTCTAGAACCCACTTACGTTCATTAGTTTAGCAGTCTAAGGGATGAAGTTCATGCTGAAGACAAATCCAGGTCACTCTCTTTTTACCCTCCATTTTTGCGCCCTTCACTGTTATGTCTCTTGTACCCAAACCCCATCTGATAGGACAGCTGCTTCCAAAGCACTGAAAGTATCCAGAGTAGAAACAAACAGCTGTGGCTTTAGGCCAAATAATTCTGTTCTGCAAACTGTTGGGTCTGTGCCTTTTCGGTATCTAACGAAATTTTCTCCTAACCTCATTTCAAATTCATATCAAAAGAATTTACAGGCAGTCCTCGACTTATGACGTTTCAAGCTGCAACAAACATCACCGATGGCATTTATAAATTGACACCCTGTTTCAATGTTCCAACCTGGGTTTCAACTTTATGACGGTTGATACACCTGCATCCAGCTGATAAGTCTGTTGTGGTGGAAGGAGGGGGAAGGGAAGAGACATGGGGGGCAGATCAACACCGCTCATGGTAGGGACTAGGGTTGGGAATGGGACTGGGGCAAGCACTGCCCAGCCAGGGCCAGGCAAGTGCAGGTCTGAGCTGTGGCTCATTCGGGGGTCGGGACAGGATAACATGACACGACACAACACAACACGCTGATCTGCCCCACCACACCCCTTCCCTTCCACCACAATGGGCTTACCAGCTGGACGAAGCTGTATCAACTATCATAAAGGAACCAATCCCCCATTTATAACACTGCTCCTATGGGAAAATTGGTTCTGACCTACGATGTTTCAATTTAAGATGCAGTTTTCAGGAACCACTTGTGTTGTAAGCCTGAGGATTGCCTGTATACCAAACAGTATGCATAATCCCAAACTTTTATCAATTTATATACAATACCAGAAAATCTGCATATTCTAGTCAAGTCTCCTTGGCATCAAGATTAGACTATGCTAAATTCACTAAATATGTAACCTCTCTATTTTTACTACATAAGTCCTTCATTCAGACAGAAGACAATTCAAAGGTCATGGTCCTGATCCTCCAAGCTTTGTCTGTTTGGCACTGAAACCAGGTACCTGAGAGTCTCTCTCCCCATTACCATGAACTGCAGTTGCATGACATTAGGAACACTCCTCACATCAAGATTAGGGGTATGACTCTGCCAAATCTTTCTATATATTAAAAAATGTACATTAAAAACATAGTTCAAAGCTGTTTCTCATAAAATGTAATTGTTAAAGGATCAAGCTGACCAATCTCAGTTGGTTTATTGATTAAAATTAAAATCAGTCACCCAACAAGATGCTGATTTGTGTGTTACCAAACCAAAAGGAGTGACACAGCAGCTGCAATTCTGGGAAGGCAGTCTTAACCATCACCTGCATTTATACCCCACTTGTTTAAAAATTCTGTAGCATTTTCTTTAATTGACTTGTATGTTATGCTTCTTCTTCTTTATTGTACCTTGTACGCATCGAAAAAGTTAGCAAAACCACAAGCACAGTCTTAGTTTGTCATTATTTCATTTTGACAAGATTTTACTAAAAATCTCATAAATTCTCCCTGCCTCACCCCCCCCCTTCCTCCCCACTCCAACTGTTTGGGGTTTTTTTGGTTTTTTTAGATGCCCTGCAGTTAGTAGAGAGGCCACAACAGTTCAGCTATTACTACATTTTCATATTAAAGCTTACCATATGTACAAAGCAAAGCTAAGCATTTAGCTTAGCAGCTCATACAACTTAGCATAAATTTTTATCCTTAGAAATATATGAATTCTTAACTGTTATATATGCTTAAACATTCTTTTAAGATAAGCACATTTAAATTAAAGACCATGCTGTAGCATATATCATTGTCTCTCCAAAATTAGAAAATACCAGATTGAAGACAGCCTGTACAAAGTAAATTTGCATCCCTCATGTATATGAATTAGAATAGTTTTTAATTGTAATATGACATACTGTTTCTTCCCCTGGGGTCTTGCCTCATTCAGTGCTCAGGATGGATAGGACAGCTTTGGTCATCACCAACGTTCACATTTTTAACGTACACTGAAGACTTCTAATACATGAGCTAATAGAATAACTAGTAGCTACGTTAGCCTCTGTATCAGTGGTTCTCAACCAGGGTGTTGCAAAGGGACTGCAATATAAGAGCAGCCCAGTAAAAATGCCCCAAGCTACTGTGTTTTAGTTGCTGGTTGTAGCCATGTTGGTCTGAGGACGTAAGCAGGCATGGTTCTTTGGGTAAATGTGTATCTTTTATTAAACCAACTAAATAGTTGGAAAAATTGTCCTTTGCAAGCTTTTTGGTACAAACACACTTCTTCAGGCACAAGGAGAGTTTGTTGTTTCTGTGTATGCTCTACTGGGTGAACGGAAGCCAGTATACAAAATGCAGGTCTGTGAAAATGCAAATGTTTGGCAGTGAGGATCAGAGGCCCTGGGAGACAACATATATGAAATAGGTTGGGGGGAAAGGTGGGGGGGGGAAGAATGTAGCTGGTAAAATGCAGACAAGTTATAATATGCCATAAATCCAATGTCTATATTTAGTCCATGATTTTTTGTATCCAGATTTATTAAATGAAGTTTCAGTTCTAATTCTCAAAGGAAATTTATAAAACACCTTTTGTAGACAAGCCTATGAACTTTGCTTCATAAATCTACTGGATACAAAAAATCATGGACCAAATACAGATTTACGGCACATTATAACATGCCTGCCATTTGGTAACCTGCCTGCATTTACCAGCTATGTTCTCCTCCTCCCTTTCCCCCGCCCTTCCCCTCCATCTCACACCTATCATCTCCCAGGGCCTTTGATCCTCACTGCCAAGCATTTGCATTTTCATAGATCTGCATTTTGCATATTGGCTTCCATTCCTCCCAGGAGAGCACACAAAGAAAAAATGAACACTCCCTGTGCCTGAAGAAGGATGTTTATACCCAAAAGCTCGCAAAAAAGAATTTTTCCAACTATTCAGTTGGTCTAATAAAAGATATCACACTTACCCAGAGAACCTTGTCTGCCAAGCTGCTGTAAAATGCATGAGCTCTTCTGGCCGAATTAAAGCTCTCTGAGGGATCAGCCTAAAGCAGGCAGGAGAGTTGGCTACTGCTATAGTCCTTCCTAGACCAGCCCTTCCATCCACAAATCTTCTCCTGGAATGAGATGCACATGGGACAAATCCATCTCCCCACATGCCTCCATTTCTAGGAGATGCAGAGATGCTTGGCAAGATCAGACTAGGAAGAGCTGCAGCACCTACTAGCTTTTCTGCCTGTTTTCAGCTGATCTGGAAAGCCTTAATGCAGGCACAAAAGTGCATATGCAGCAGCCCTTCTTGGTCTGGCTTGTGTACCAGGCACACAGGGCACTTTTTCCTAATCATGGAAGCCGCAGCACCCCAGGCAAGAACCACTGAGGTAAGCTGAAGCAGCAAACTTTAGTTTGGAGGAGCCATACAGTGTAACTGAAGGGGAGGGGATCCATACAAAAATCAAGCACAGGAAGTTAAAAGAACTCTGTATTAACTCCCCAAACAAGTATAATAAGTTCACCATTTAAACAGGCAGAGCTCAAGACACAGTATCCCAGGATTTTTTCAATTCCTTTCTTTTTTTTTTTTTTTTTTTTTTTTAACTGAGTGGTCAAAGTTGAAATAGCAGTTTTCAGAAAAACCAAAAGGCTGCACAGTGTGCATCTGCTTTCAACTCTTCAAGATTGCCCTGTCTCAGCTAATTAAAAATCAATGGCCTAGTCAGAGAGAAGAGTCTTGGAAGTGCTGCAAGGCAGGACAGAGAATACTGTTAGTGTAAAGCTGGACGATTCAAGGATATACTTTGGTCATTGAGGTCTAACTCCCTCTTTCATTGCAGGAAGGTTTTTCATGGCCCCTCTATGTCTCTTCTACAGGAAACACGTGGAGCACATAGCAGCAGTTCCACGGTTTTCAATTGGGGATGTTGACACATTCAAAAAATGTGGAGGGGTGTCCCAACTCTGAAAAGGTCAAAAGCCACTCTTCTATGTGGACCAGCCAGCACAAGTGGATGAAACACGTACTCAATCATTTATCTGCCGCTAGAAGAGGAATGCAGACTCAACGCTCTTGGTTTCAGTTGCTGGTTCTAGAGTGGACAGTGCTTCCACAGTGATAAATACACTTCTCTGTATCTTATACAGAAAAACTTTGTTCACTGAACGTTGCTGTTTCCAGTGACTGAAAATTGTATGCAAATTCTGATTAAATATGCCATACAGTTTCTTTTGAGAAAAACCTTGCAGAGCTAAATTCACAAGAAGAGGGGGCACTACTTCTTAGCTAAAAGTAAGGACACTCCTCCAAAATGAGGGATACACAGGTTCAATTCTCCACTATACCTGAGGGAATTTGAATCCAGTCCTAAAGTGTGTATATCCCATATTATCCTAGCCACTCATGAGTTAACAGCGAGACTAACTGCCTTCTCTGAAAGGGTTGATGCCAGCCCTTCAATCCCTGGACAGATAAAACAGGCTGCAAGCCAGAGAGTAGGGAACCTCCTTCCAAGGAGCTGTCCAGGTAGCTGAGCAGCAGGACCAAAGGCAGCAAGTAAGGAAAAAAGCTGACAAATAAGAAATGGGCAGAGCAGAGAGAGACTAGGAAGAATCCACTGCACTTTCTTCATGGAGGTCCTGGGCTAGAACAAAGAGGAAGGGGGGTAACCCTACCTACTTCAATAAATGAGTTTCTAAAGCCTGAAAGAGCAAGACTTGAATCCTAGGGCAACCAAGACTGCTGTCCACCAGGTAGGATATGAACCTCCTGACTTGCCAGAGACTTTCTTAGCGTGAGAGGAGAGCAACTAGTCATAGCTGAACTACCAAGTGGAGTAATGGTAACTGAAAAAGTACAAGGAAACTCAAGGCAGGTTCATTAGAGCCATCTACACAGCTGCAAGGTGGTGCTACTTGGTAAGGATAGTGGTGGAGAAACCGCATCTCCACTGCTTATTTATGCTGCTCTACCATGCACAGAATATTTAAGTATACACTGAGTCAGAGATGGTGCATGCGTGAGAATGACTCCACAGCCTGCCGGTTAGGGCACCCATCTGGAGGCAGGACTCCTACCTGGCTTTCCTTCCCTGTTCCAATGAGGGCAAAGGTATTTTATGCAAAGTGAAACAGTGTAAACAAGAAACTGAAAACAAGTCACTGCAGAATATCTATAGTAGGGTGGTTAGGGCATTCTCCTGAATGGTAGAAAGCATGGTTACAAAACCCCCGGGGAAAATCCCACCAGGCACCCACACCGCACAAACAAGATGGCTGGAATGCAGATAGGTAAGGAGCTGAGGAGGTGGAGGGAGGATTGCAGGAGCCACAAGGTGGTGAGAAGAATAGGAGCAGGGACCTCCATGGCCATCTAGTCAAAGTTTCCTACGTCTAAGGTTTACTTTCTATTCCTCAGTTCTTTTTAAAAGATACCCAAAATGGAAACTATTTTTTTTTATTTCACATATTACATTTTATGTATTATCTGTGATGAAAACTTTTTGGTTCTTCATTTGAGGGGAAGGTGGGTTGAGTCCATTTCTGTTTGAAGACAACTACATTTTCTCGGTTTTGCTCTATTTTTAAATTAAACACACTTCTGCGCATGCATAGCCAGTCTGTCTCGGTCCACTTCCCTTCCTATCCATTCCCCCAGCTTCTGCTCCCGCTTTGTTTCAGCTGACCTCACCCACCCACCGTCCCCTCATCCCATACTCCTCTACTGCTATCCACCTCCTCCTACTCCCCCAGTACTTACTTCCAGCTTCCCTTGTTCTGCTCCCCCTCTAACTCTCTCCACCTGCTATAGACAGAAGCTTCTGGCAACTTATCTGATGCATGTTCAGCCTCTGTATTTTGAAAAAAAACAAAATTACAGTTCTTCAGAAGCTTGCACTTAGGCCAATTTCAGGCAAATTTTAATTGGGGATGGTAAAAGGCACATCTCTCACATGACAGTAACCTGCCAAACTCCAAGATATTGTTCTGAACCATAGAAATACTACAGTGTCTCAATTAAATGGCTGCCAGAATATTTTTAAATAGGATGAAAACATATCTTCCCTAATTATTTACATGAATGTACTACTGTGGCGAAACCTTTCCAAAAATATGCAGCTCCAGGCAGACATTCAACATGGAAAATTTCAGTCAACAGCTAAACTGGGAAAGGTATAAGCAAGTGAAAACGGGGCCCTATCATGGACCATACTTGGGAATCTCAGTAATAGGTGAAGCTGTCTGCTCTGCAAATATAAATTGTTACTTATTTATGCAAATAATCCAAAACACTCAGTGGCCATGTCCAGATGAATGAACCCGTGCCTGTTGCGGCGTCTCAAAGCAGTTTGAGATGCTACAGGAGGCATGCTAGGATCAAAAAAAATATTCCCTGCATTGCATATTTGCAAGTGGGTTTGTGTCGGGGGGAGCTCATAAGGGGGGTTGAGGGGACGCCAGCATACGTGCTGCCCCTGCCTGCAGATCTGGGAGGAGCTGGGCAGGATCAGTTTGCCCAAAGTGGAACAACTTGCCTCACATCAAACTGCACGTTCAAGCTCGTGTGCCCATGCACAAATCTCTGGCACAAATTTGTGCTGCTGCTATTTGAGCTGCAGTAAACACATTTGCTTGCATGTATGGATGCACCCAGTAAGACTATCTGCGGAACTAAAAAAGAGCAGGATTGATTACCAGGGATCCTGTTTTTCCCTGATAAAAAATAGAAAATTCTCTGAGAAAAGACTGCAAATTCTCTGACTTGCATGGGTGACTGGTGCCACCTTAGTCGGGGGTGGGAACATGCCCCCCTGTGACCAGTCCTGCCAAACTGGGGGGGCAGGGGGAAGGCACGCACAATCCTGCAACAGCTGATTGCTGCAATCATTGCAAGCACTTCCAGGAGTGGCTGTGGCCACTTCTGGGAGCAAACACTGGATGATCGCTGCACCCACTCCCAGAAGTGGCTGCAGTGACTGCAGTGATCAGCCAGCGCTTACAGAGTGGGCGCTGGCGCTCCCTCCTGCCCATCGCCTAAGCAGTGAACATGGCCAGTCAGGGATTGTACTGGTGCTTTCAAGGGGTGTGCATGCACCTCTCATGCTCTGCAACAGCCCTGCTGGTGCCCCCTACCACCCTAAGTCATGCTAGATGAGGCCCCTAGCTGTCAGGGCTATGGGGCTAGGGACTCAGGTTCACAGCTCTTTCCCTCCCACAGGAGGCGGCAGCTGCTGCAGTGGAGCAGAGCTCAGCTCCCCTCTGCTGCTTGCCTACTGCAGGTTTGGGTTGGGGGGCTGGCTCCCTACTGCTGCACACGCTCCCAGGGGGCAAGGGGGACTCATGTACCACAGATCTGCATGCAGGGCAGAGGCAGGCACAGGCTACCCTCTGCCACCTTGGGCTCCTGCCCTGCTGCCGTCTCCCGGGCCCTCCACAGCCCAGCAGGTGTGACACACTGCTGCAGAGCACAGCAGGGTTGTACAGGGATCTCCTTGCCGCTATGAGCTCCACGCTGCCCTGGTGACACGCCCTGCGCTGCAGCCATGCACACAGGAAATACGTCACCAACACAGTGCGGAGCTCTCAATGGCAAGGAGATTCCCAGAAAGCCCCACTGTGCCCCCCGCACTGTGCCCTGCAGTATTGGATCACACCCACCAGGCTGCTGAGGCCCCAGGGAAGGACAGCAGGGAAGAAGCCCAAACCCGCAGAGAGCAGCCCATCCCCCGCTCTGCCCTAATCTGATCCTACCCTAATCTGGGGGGCACAGACCCCCCCTGCTCCCCAGTTGCATGAACAGCAGCAGGGAGCTGGCCCTTCTCCTCGCCCCCTGGATGAGCCATTCACAGCCCCATACTGATCCCCGCTGGGGCCCTGAGGCCATATGTTCTGGTCTCAGGTCCCAAGCCCCATGTACCGCCTAGCTGGACAGCAGCCCCAGCACTGCCCAACTTCCTTCCTCCCTCACTATGGGGGCCTCAATAATATGCACATGGCACACCCTGCCTGACTGCCCTCTTCCTGCTCCCTCCCAGCCCCTTGCCAGCTAGAACTCTGCCAGCCTGAAGAAATCGCTTCAAAATCCATGGGTTTTGCCAGTGAAATCCATGTTTTCCTCTGAGAATGGGTAAAATCCGTGTTTTTCTCTATGTTCCCATGGGAAGCAGAAAACCCAGACCCCTATTGATTATTATATAGAGTATCACTGTATTTAATGTTAAGTGAAGAAATAGTAGCTACTGCTACACCAGCTGCACCCCTGTGCACCCCCAGTGGCGACACATAGGGGGTGCATGTGCACCCCTTGAGAGCACCAGTACACTCCCTGACTGGCCATGCTCACTGCTTAAGCGATGGGCAGATGTAGCAGCATATTCTGAAAACTAAAGCATCTCTGCCAGGCATACAAAGTGAGATACCTAATATCACTTTTGAGAAAATCTGCTATGTTTGAGTGCTATTATCATGTAATCATGTGACATTTCACTCAACATGAAACTTCTTTGGGGTTTCAGTGGCAGCAGAAATTGGGCCAATGCTGAATGCTTTCACAAGCAAAACCCTAACGATACCAATTTTAAAATTAACTAGTCCTTACTATACACAGGTGGGACCTGGAAAGTCAAAATAAGCACTGTAAGTGTTATGTTACTGGACACACAGAAGGGCCAGATTCTGCCAGCCCTACTTGCATGGTAGTATTTTACTGTAAAGGGATCCAATTAAATTAATGGGACTGCTCACACAGCCTTCATTCAGAAACCACTTAATCACATAGTTATGGCTCCTGACTTTAAGCTAAGCATGTGCTTAAGTGTAAAGAACTATTAATCACAAATAAAGGCAGTATAATCCTACTTTAAATGCACACATAATAGCACTCATAATATGTTCTTTCATACAGTCAGATAGGAGATTCAATAGGCAAGATGGAAAACAAGTCTTTAATGAGTTATGTGAACATAATTTAGTACTACAAACTTTTGTGTTGGTTTCAATATATACAATACCTCAAGTTGAATGTAGGTAAGATGCACTCTCCACTCAACCAGTAAAATGATGCTTGCCTGATCACACACTGATGCTCGCTCAACTCAAGTTTCTTCTACCTCTCCAGACCAAGTTTGGCAGTTTTCCCAGCAGTTATTTCCTCCCTTTTTATTAAAACCCCAAGGTCACACTGACACTAATTATGAGCAGGCAAAGTACTTCATTATCACTTACCATCTACATACTATTGCTGAAAGACCAATTTAGAATTAACACAAGGGTAATTTAGTAGACAGGAGCACATGTGCTGGAGTGTGTTCCCTCTCTTACTTTCCTTGTTCTGGTCTCTTTTGTGGTTCTTAATCTGTCTGTATCTAAACTCCTCGGCCTCCTCCAAGTTCCTTCAGAACTGAAATAATCAAGGAGGAACAGATAGCTAAGGAAACCCTTTTTATCACCATCCCCATCCACTTAAAAAAATATATATATTATCTTTGCGTAAGTCTTAGATGCATCTTCCATAAATTCTAAATATATGCAGTTCCCAAAACTATACACATATCCCTTCCACCTCTGTTATTTTAACATCTTGATATTAAACTGAAAACAGAATTCCCCACAGGATCACAAGAAAGGATTTTTCTGAGACTAGTCAGCTTTCTGCTTAGAGAAAACATTCTTCTCTAAACAGTGAATATTTACCACGTCATCTCCTACATTATATTTATTTTCTATGTCCCCCTTTGATTTTTCATTATTTATGAATGAAAGAGCTGAGGTAGCCTATTCACTGCATTATTTTCAAATATCTTTACTGCAAGGGCTCCATGAGGCATGCCTGCAGCTCCACACATGCAGCGGGGAAGCCCTGCACCTGGACTCTGCAGGGAAACAGGAGGCGAGGCTCCCTCCACTCCCAGCAGAGTGCAGGGACTCGCGCAGCGCAGGGCAGGGAAGGCAGCCAGCTCCAGCATGGGGCTTCCCCTGCTGCAAGTGCTGGAGCTTCAGGCATGCAGCATGGAGCCCCAGCAATAGAGGTAGCCAGGCAGGTTACATTCCCTCTCCCTGTACGGCACTGGCTGGAGCTGTGCTACACTGGGTGCCTGTGCTGGCCACAAGTGCCCTGATCTCCCCAACTGCTGCCGCTGCCAGCAGCTGGGTCTGCATGCCATGGAGGGACGTTGGGTATCCCTACGCTCCCCTTCCCGCCACTTGACACCCACAGCCTGCCCAGCTGAGCTCCTCACTCCCGCTGCCCCTCTGGGCACAGGCTCCGCACCATGCTCTTGCTTCCCCCCAGCTGCAACCCCACCTCCCCACCAGCACTGCTGCTTCCTTATCTGCTGCCCTGAGTGAGCAAGATCTGGCTGCAGTAGGAGCCCTGTCAGGAAGCAGAGCCCTTCCACCCAAGAGGGTGGGACCGAGGCCAAATAGGGTATGTTGTGGAGTTGTATACATGGGAGCCTTGCTCCCACCCTTGTGGGCAGAAGGGCTGGGCGGGGTGCAATTCATTGCAAGGGGACTGTGGGCCAGATGAAAGTGCCAGGCAGGCTGTATTTTGTCCACCCCTGGGCTAGGCTATGCCTATGTTCTACTATGGGTATTTCCTATGCTTCTGTGTTTTGCTGGTTGTCACATGGGGATGGAAGAGAATTCCAGTTCCCTGTCCCCTACCCGCTCTTTCTGCTATGTGTCAGGGGTTTGGGGAGGATTTGTTTTTTAAAGCCCTCATCAGAAGCATTAGGTGTTTGCTACTGCTAAGGGTGGATTGACTGAGGTGTGCCAATGCTCCTACTGACTCGTAAGGCTGAAGGCTCCTGGCTAAAAGTACTTGCCTCACCTCTCAAGATCAGACTGTATTTGAGATCAGGAAGGAATTTGATCCCATGGTCAGATTGGTATGGACCGTGGAGTATGCTACAGAGGAAGGGGCGCATGGCCCTCTACCTGGGAGCTCTTCAGTATATAACGACAACCTTGTACTTGGCTGCTGTGGTTCCCCTGATTTACCTGTGGCAGGTTAGGGTGTTGTGTCTTGTGCTGTGTCAGAGCTGATGGTAGTTTTATTAATAAGTTAGATTTTGGATTTGTACAGGATCGTTTGGATAGGGATGATCCTGCCTCAGGCAGGGGTTAGCCTAGATGACCTTTTGTGGTACCCTCCAGCCCTGTTTCTCTATGATTCTAATGTTATTCTCTTTAACCATCTCTTTCAAATGTGCCTACATATCCATGTTGATCGTTCTGTGATGCTACTATAATTTTAATTCGCAGTTTGGTCTCTTTCCTTTAGTTTGCTTATTCTGCTGCAATTACTGCATTTCTAGCACAGTCTAATACAGTTGATAACTTCTGCCTTTCCATTCCCATGCACCACCCCCTAAGGTTGATTAACAGAATATGAATCTGGAACAAACTGGATTTCTTAAAGACTGACCTTCAGAAAAAGGTTTTAAAAAGTTTAATCATCTATATACTGCTCAAAAGTCTTATGCCCCAAATTCAGCACTTTTTCCACATACGTACAATCCAAGCAATAGACTAAACAACCCTATACGTGTCTTATGCCACAAGCTTTTGACTATGGAACTTCGGATGAACTGTATGGAACTGTAAGACCAAATTATCTTCCGACTGTCACAAGTGAAACAATCAACATATCATACACAAATAGGTTAAGTCTTACTGGCGTCAGATGGGTATTTTCAAAGGCAAACACAGCTCCCACAAAACCAAGATTTTCCAGAAATTTTGTAAAAATGTCTTCATTTCATCTAAGAAAAAAAAGTTCTGATAGTACAAATCTGAATCAACTCAGCATTGGTTAAGGGGATAAGATGGGATCTTCCTCTTTACTGCCCATTATAACCAGACCTCTAATATTACAAGTTCAAAGGATGGATGTTAAAAGAATTACTCCCCCCCAAAAAATCAGGCTCCTTGCTAATGGCATCTTGCTCATCTATTCTAATTCTTCAGTTCCTGCTTTCAAGGTTTGTTGCACCACTGACTTCAGAAACCACTTGGAGGAAATCAAACTAGGGGAACATTTACAGTGCAGTCACAGACTTGGCTGAGCTAGCTTTAAAGTAGCCACAGCAGCACGGACCTCAATGCAAAATGAGGTCTCCCCACAACTGACACGGGGTGAAAAAAAAACCCATTATAATCGCATACAAGGAAATCTCAGTAAATACACTGTCTATCATTAACTGTTGCCAAAAGTAGCATGTGCTCAGCAATAGAAACCAGCTATGAAGTTGATTAAATGCAGCCAACACTGAGCATTTAAAACACATGGCCCACAGTCGGGAAACACATTGAAAAACACACTGATGAAGTTTTTTGGGGTTTTTTTTCTTTTAAAGGCCACAAAGACAAAAAAATGGGCAGTTGCTCCCTGACAGAATGAACAGTGGGCCTGGAGGTACTGCAATACCAAGGTAGCACTTAGAGAAGCCGAAACAAGCTCTGACACCCTCCCCTAGTGTCAAAAAAAGCTCATGGGAACCTTTTTTTTCTCTTTGCATGGCCCTTAAAAAAAAAACAAGCAAGCGTTTCCTCCACAGGGAACTGGCACCAGGCCTGGAGGTGCTACAATACCATGCCAGCACCAGGAGGGCCACAGCCAGCCCTGACACCCTCTCCTTGGTGCCAAAACTTTAATTTATTAGAAAATATTAAAATTCAAATGACAAAGTTCAAAGCAAAAGAAAAAACAGAAAGACCCAAGAAGGGGGCTACACAGTACAGGATAGATGTAGGAGTAGAAACACAACTAAGTTACACAAGAAACATGCAACCAACTAAGCCCAGAGGTGAGGGAATATGAAGGGGGAAAGGGAGGGAGGGGAATGTAATGCTTACAAAGCAGAGAACATACAGGAGACCCAGTACAACACCACCACCTTGTAATAGTTAATAAAACCTCTACTTGATCTTAGCCAAGGCCAAGATGCTGATGAAAAGTACACACACACATATTGAGCAATGCTGAGCTGTGGGGTCACCATGGCTTGAAATGCTCCCGACTGTTAGGGCCCAAATTAATGAACCATGGGTAAATCATGAGCTTTTAGCTTTGGACTAGTATCATGTATAGTTTGTACTACATAGAATTAAGTGCCAAAGTGCTGTCCAAATGTGTATTTACAGAGTACCTACGCTAGAAGTTGCAGCAGTTTAAAAAAAAGAAGGTAATATGCCTCAATTCTAGATGAATTAAGTGCATGGGTATTATATGCAAATTGCTATAATTTCAAAGCCATTGTTTTCAAATTTGGTCTTCACTTTTATATGCTCAGGGAGAACAGGGTTTGACAGTAAGTAGAGAGTGAAGGGGCAGCCAGAGGAAAAAGTTGAGGGAAAGCAGAGCAAAGGGGTCACCTGATCCTCCCCGATTTATTCTCCCTGCTATAGTAGTAGGATGGGGACAAATTCAAGGCAAACTTTCAATAATTAGATTCTATACCTTTAAAATTATAACAACTGTATATATTTTCCATATGCAGAATCTAATTATTGGACGATCATTTTATAGTCAGGCCCATCTTCTATTCCAATAAATACAGTACATGGCTTCTGAATGGGGTCTGTACTCATACCCACTTCGATGCTAAGCTGCCACCACCACCCACACTAGCTAATATAAAACTAGTGCGTATATGTGTATTGTACAGTCACAGAAGTAACCTACCCTTTGTCCATGATGAATCTACATCAACACACAAATTCACTGGCACCTGTCATTTAAAAGATACAGAACATGAAACGTTTGGGAGTGTGCAAATGATAATATACAGGAAATAATGGAAAGTGACTTTTTACTTCTGAAACTCCTGAGCCTTTAGAGCATTTGTTGGCAACCCACAGAGCCACTGGATCCAGCACAGAGAACCACAGGTTCAGTGGCGGGAGACTCAACCCATGCCACACCAGGCAGCAGGGACAAGCGGAGGAGGCAGCCAGGTGTTAGTGTCCCCTTATCTCAGCCCCAAGGTGGGTCATGCCAGGCCCCTACTGGAAAATGTTGCCAACCTCTGATTTGGAGAGTAGCAAACTGTTCTGTTGTGGAAACAGACTGGTACAATAAGCATAAACATCAGCTTCAAACTGAACTATATGCCGAGCACATAACCTTTGGATAGCTCTGCATGTCTTTTTAAAAGAGATGACAGATGGTGGATAACCAAGATTGGCCTGAACTAAAGGAATCTAGAGTACCAGATCCTGCTTTGATCAAAGGACAAATGACCCTGCCTGTGTACAAAACAGCCAAGTCAGTGTGAATCATATACTGATGTGGCACTCCTCAAATGTTAACCATGTGGCAATATCAAAGTTAAAACTTTCAGAGCCATAATTCCCCAATATGTCAAAAAATACTAATCCTGTTACAGAGAAATAGCAGACTGGACACAAACTGCAAGCATAATGAAAACCATCAACCCACTCTGCTACTCACACACTTCTTAAGATGAAACTTCTTCTGTGGATTGGCAAATCTTTTTGGCATGAATCACTGGTATGCAGCCTTCATTTGAAACTGCTTGTATATTGCTAAGTGACAAAACTGAATCTTCCCATAGCTGGAATTTCTTTTACTGCAAACCTAATACAAAGGTTTCTCCAACAATAAGTCATTACTTAGCTCATGGAAATGCACGTCTTTTCTATATCCCTTAGTAAAAGAAGGGATAATAGTATTCTGCATTGCATGGGCTCCTTATTTATGCACAATGTAAACTGTAGGTTTGAGAGGACACAGGCATTTGTTTAAAGTTCACAACAATTGCTGATTTCTCAGCAAAACTTTTGTTTAGTTATGGTTTGTTTTTTTCTTTTGGGCCTGTGGAAAAGGGATAGTGCTTAAAGGGCCTCAGGGATGTCCAAAGAGTTATTTTGAACTATTGGAAATCTAAACCCAAGTGTGGAAACAGGGGCCAATGTTTTGCTCAGACATTAAAAGATGCAGCAAGGTTCCCTTCAGTCAAGACGTCAGGACAAATTGAATTATTATCCTATCGTAGGGCTATCAGGAACTGCATTCTCTGATATTAATTCAATCGTGAACCACATCACTGTGCTCTACATTTGCATAGTTACAAACATAAGATTATAGGAAAGTGGGGGCTGAATGGGACCTTACATGGTCATTTAGTCCAGCTGGGAATAATGATAGGCAGAAATCTGGAGGAAAGGCAAGTCCTCTCAATTTTAATCCAGTTCAACGTTAATTTGGTGGATTTAAAATTTAAATTCAGTTTTTGTAGAAATGTATATGCTGACTCTATTAGAATATTAAATCAGGAATATACCATCGAAGAACACAGTAGTCAGTAATAATTAGTGCAATGGTAGCAAGACAAGTTATTTTGAGACAGCAGGACTACACATCTTCTACAAAGAATGACGGGGTAAAAAGCAGCCCCAAAAATTATTGTATAAAAAAATGACCTGCAGACTACAAGAGAGGATATATCAGATATAATTTGGAGACTGTGTATGAATCAGAGCCATGCTGACAATTATAAATTTAACTAAATCTTGTAAAATTGTCGTGGCAATCTCTCCAAATAGACAAAAAGAAAAAGAAAAAAAAGAAAAATCTCTTCACCCCCATTTACCATGATGATTGATAAGGAAATCACAAGTTATGTTTTACTCATATTATTTTTTTTTTAAAGCAGCAGGGGAGTGAGTAGCATTTTCAAGGCTGATTTAACAAGGAATTATTGCTACTTGACATTTACATGCAATGTATGATTCTGCTCCCACTTACTGTCTGAGGAAAGCCTATTAAAATACTTCCTTAATGTGTGAACACTGTCTGAGTTCTGTTCTTTTTGTCTTCAGCCTCCTCTTCACCTTGACTGACTCCTCTTATAAGTCTTTTCTTAGTATTAATCATTACAAGTCACGAACAGTCTAAGGTTGGATCTTCCTACCAAAGGCTAAAATATATGGGGGTTCATACATTTTTTAATAGCCTGAAACAAATCTCAAAATGGAGAGTATGATACAAGAAAACCTCCATTTCTATATGGAACCAGCCCTTTTCCCACTGATGAAACACCCATTTCTTCCACTTTGAATAGTAAAACTGTCCTGGGGTGACTGTCACAGTTGCTTACTTGAAAAAGCAGCACTAAGAATGCATTTAGTTGCTTTTATGCCTTCAGGGCAGCATGTATTCTGTCCTTTCATAGACTGTGCCTTCTAAAACTCAGTCATACTTTATCATTTTATTCGTTTCTT
>JAGPOW010000261.1:16835828-16849075 GCA_030014935.1 Caiman crocodilus
TCCTATGCATTTAGTTGCTTCCTCCCAGTCTGCTCCTAGCATACACTTCTGTACCACTCCTCCTCCTCCTCTGCATCCAAAACACTGATACCCACTCTCCTCTCACCACCTATGATGTCCAGCTGCTTGGTTCCCTTCTCCCACTAGCACTCCCAGTGCTCCTGATGACCACAGACTATGAGGATAGCCAATTTCCTCCTGCACCAAATGGAGGCAGCTAGACTCTATTTCTTATTTCCAGCTGCTGTTACAAGCACTAAGGCCCTTGAACACCTGTAAAAGCAGCTAGTCAGCAGCATGTGGCCCACCAGATCTCCAGGGACTAATGAACAGCATTTTGGAAATTGAAGTTTATGAACAAATAAACTAGTAACATGCAAGTGATATTCCTAAAAACCATGAAGCTTATTCATCCAAGCCATTCTTTCCCATGACAGCTGTCCACTTTTGCCAGAAAATAGCACACTTTTTCATGGACAAATTCTTTAACTTCTGTTCAGAAGTCTAGTGGAGAGATGCATTTCTTTTCCCAAGTCCTTGATCACAAACTAAGCACAGCATATGGACATCCCCATACCCCAGCGTGAAACTGGGATCTAAGAATGCTGGCAGACATTAAAGCAATCACAAAATTGGGATTTAAGGAACTTTATATCTTATCCCAAAACTTGCATGTCCTGCTTAGCCAGACTTCTATGGTAGGACAAGCAATTTTTGGATCAGGGATAAAATTTCTCAGATCCCAACTGTGCAACTGCAGAGTGGAGAGCCCAGCATGGAGGAAACTGATGCCAGGCTTCACCAACACACCTATATATGGGAAGGCTGCAGCCCTGGACCCTGAAGTCAGAGATCAGGTAAGGAAGAATCCCCAGTCCTGGAGCTGGGACCCAGAGCTGCCTCCATGGATCAGGTGGAGAGCAGCCCCTGGTCCTAGGACCACCAAGCACAAAATTAATCTTTTCTAAACTTCTAATTTTTCTCTCAATAGATATCTCAGTAGATCTGATCCATTTAAAGTGTAGAAACAAAATATTCTGCTTTTTGTCTGAATAAGCTCTGTAAGTGATTCAGAAGAAACTACAAGAACGTTTGTCTTGAAAGTCTTAAAAAACTTTTATACAGTGAAATATATTAAAGCAGCTTAATTTACCTAAAAAAGTACTAAAAGGCAATTTGATCATGTTTTGTAAGGACCTACTTGGGGAGGATATTTCTGACAATATCGGACTCTGGTTTAACAGACAAAGATGTTGAGATATCACCTAATGACTGAAAAATGAAGCAAGACCAAAAAAAGGCACAGAGGTACATGTTTCTGCTGGTAGCAGTAATCAGTCAAGTATTTATCTAGGGATGGGGTGAGTTCTCCATCACATGAAGTGTTCATTTAAGTACTCAACTGCTTTCTAAAAAAAAAAAAATGCTGTAGCTCAAGTTCTGGGCATGATGTAGAACCTACTGAACAAGCCTCTTTGGGTGCAACTTCACTTTGCTGTGCAGCCAACTAATTAGCTGAGCAGTAAAGCATCACCATCTACATGCGCTCCCATATTAGGGCACAGTAAATTAATTAACTTTGCCATAGGATAGTACTATCTGGGACGAGCACTATCCTACAGCAGAGTAATTTACGCTGCCACAACACGTGTAGAAAGATGGTGATTGAGGCTGGGTGAGGCATGAGAGTGCTATGGTGTGGGGAGTGCCCACTGGTTAGCCCTGCACTGTAGTACCCTCGTGCTCCAGCTAACCCCTCCACCACCCAAAGCCACCACCCAGAGCCCGAGGCTGCCCCCCAGTCCTGCTGTCAGCTCAGGGCTGCTCTCTCTCAGCTCAAATTGCTGTGATCCCAGGCACACATGTAAATGCTGAGCCTGGGAGCAGCTGACTCCAGTGTGAATTGTGCTCGAGTTCATAGCATCAGAGTTATTGCTTGTGTAGATGCATCCTTTGGCCTGTTTTACAGAGCTCAGTCTACATAATCACAGCAGTTTCTTCCGCTCAATAACTGACTTCTTCCAGGACCAATCGTTCTTTCAAGATAACTGACAGCATTTCAACTCCAAATTCTACTTATGCCTGTTGCTTCAGTAGAACAGTATGTCCCACATGCTCTTTCCAAAATGTATTACTTACTGTCTGTGTATGGAAAAGCAAAGCACCTCTCTACCTGGAAAGATGCAAAGTTCAATTTACCAGTTTCTCAGAGTGAAAGCCTGCCCCTTATCTTTTCCTTACCTTGTCTCAGCCATATCAGTAATTCAGACCTTTCCCTATTGCTTCTGTTTTTTCCCAGTAACAAAACTGGCTCTCAGAAACACCATTTCATGTACACAGCTGCAAAGAAACGCTGTCTTTGCTGGAATACTTTTCACTTTCTCTTAGCTTCTGCTATCACTCACATCCTCTTCCTATACCCCTTTCCCACTGCATCTTTTCCCACCACAGTGTCCCTTCAGCCTACTTTTGAACATTTTGCTAAAGGGAAGTGCTGTAAATTTGATCAGTAGGACCCATCTGATATTGACAATACAAGAATAGAGGGGGTGGGGAAAGAGGGGCAGATTCTATTTTCTCTTTTAGGTGCCTAAGTAGACTAGGTGCCCAAGTTTTATTGCAAAACAGTTAATGAAAAGGGTGGATCGGTCATTCACTTCATTGCCGTCTTCTTCTGACTCAGTCTTAAGAATAAGATGACAGTGTATGACAAAAGTAGATGCATTTATAGATTTTCAAGACTTGAACAGGGTGGAGCAGAATCTCACTTGCATACATACACCCATTTTGATACTTGTATTGAATCTGGCTTTTATTGTCTACATAGAAGCCTTGTACTTTCAAACTATTTTACAAACGTTTATTAATAAACCTCACAAAACGTTCCTGGTAAAGGCAAACTTTTCCATTTACAGACGGGAAACTAAAGTGCACAAAACCCAAGTGACATCCCTGAGGTCACACAGTGACAAAGCCAGAATGCTAATATACCATCTACAGGAACACAAGTTCCTAGCTTCCTGCCCTGAGCAAGATAATTAAGCCTCCTAGCACTTCCCTTGTTTTGCCTCTTACACAATGTGAGCAGAATTACAAGCAATCCCTGCAGAGAAAAGTGAGAAGGTGGAGTCTGTATAATCAAAATGCTGCTACACACGTAGGCTGAAATTCACCACCATGCAGAGGACCAGCATAAGAGCATCACCAAGTTCTAAAAAATGGAGCTTAAAAGGGACTTCCTGGGTTACAGTGTCGGTCATCTGCACACAGACATCACATAATCCTGCAGTACAATCTGGTGTGCCATCCTGCTTTCTGAAATTAATACTGCTGCTCAGGTTCCCATAGGGTCATATACCACTTCACACACACACAAACACATGCGCGTACATGCACAGACTACTTTTATCCATCAGCATGTAGTGCAAAAAAACATTTTTTGTGAACTGGAACAAAAACTTTTCTGATATGTATATATGAAGCTGCAGGAATAAATCTTAATACATTCACTGGAAAAACTGGTGAAGAATGCAAAAAGGAAAAGGCAACAGAACAGTTATAAGCTCATCATATGAATGCCGAAGGTCACAAGCTATCCTGTGTCTGTTAATAACAGCATACAGTACTTGCTTTCTCAAGTATTTACAAGGAGAAAGATTATAAATAAAAAAGACCCCAGAGTGCTAATGTTTATGTAAGAGTCTTCTCTGCTTTTACCAAACACTGAAAACATGCAAACTGTGCTTACTTTTCAACCAATAAGTTTTTTTCCATCATGGAAAGGTTTAAGAAAAATAGTACAACTGCTTTAGTTTCTTAATCTTGCTGAGTGTCTCCAACTCAGCTATTTTTTCCTCATTAGTCATTTTCACACACAATTAGATCACTGAAAGATACAATTATTATTTACTCAAATGACTAAACCCCCTCCCCCCCCAAAAAAAACCCTTCAGAGACTATTCTCCAAAGGCAAGATACTTTTCATATATAACAGGGGGTTATTATATTTTCTTGTAACAATACAACAGATCGATACACTATGGAGAAGAAAATAGTTTTAAATTAATACATAGAAAATATCCTTCAGTTTTTGTTCAGAGGTTGGAAGCTAACTCTGCACCCAAGAGCCCACATATGATTCTGCAAACCTTCAAAAAATTAAAGGCTGCAATAGAGCGTTAAGATGATCTTGTAGACTGATCTCATACATAGCACATGCCAAAGAGCCTCACCCAATCATTTCAAGCCCAGAACTTCCAGTTCTAAAGCACTCCATTTCTCAGAGTGAAATTCACTTCTTTGCAGAGTCCGCAAAAATACCTAAAGGCACCTTAGTTTCACTTAAAAGCAGCTTTGAAGACTGTTGTTAATGTACAGTTTATGGAATGACTGGCAACAAAGGGATACATGAGGTAACCCATAAAATAGTTACAAACCTTCCTAATTGCTCTGGAGGGGAGAATTACCTGCATCATGGTTAGGAAATAGATGGGAAGAGGAAAACATACATCTGAAACCAACAGTGCATTCCAAGACAGTGTAAATTAACCACTGAGAATCAAAACCATATGGTATTTGAATGGTCCTAACTGTTCTTTCCACTAGAGACTAACAGTTCTGATGTTTTAATCACGAAACACTCGTCAGGTACAATAAAAAACAAGATTGGTTTTCCACAAACTAATTTTATATCACGACTGAATTTCTTTCTAAACAATGCTCATTAATTCTACTACAATTTACTTGGCTTTGTGCAGGCACAAGTAAATGAAATGGTCTGTGTTATGCAGGATACTGAGCAAGTTGATCACACTGGTCCTTTCTGGCCTTAAAAATCTATTAATCTCTGGCCCATAGTATTAATCCTCTCTCACACTACCATGAACTTTAATCCCTGTTTGTATTTTAATGCTATTAAATTCCAGGAGCCTAGCAATATAGCACTGAGACCTCTAAATCCATGCTATCACTGTACTGCAGCAGGTGAATGGAAAACAATTCAATAACTCCAGAGAAGTCTTTGCTGCCACCTACCGGATTTCTTTTCTTCTAGCATGGTAAAAGGAGAGAATGGCAGTACCTAGCTACTCTGGTTTTGGTTAACAAAGCTCCCCAAAACTAAGCAAGCAACAAAACATAGTATAGTAAATAAACTGCTTGCTATGCACCTTTTCCTTCACTTATATTTTATCCTTCTGACCTATGCAGGAAAATTCACCACTAGAAATCATCATTACCAAATTCTGATTTAAGTGTGGCACATCTTTTAGAAAGACAAAAAACTTCAAGAAATAAAGAATCAACTGCATCCTGTCTTGAACGCTTAATTATCTTCACAAAAATTAACATTTTATTTTCAGCCAGAATTTGTCTCGTTTCACTTCAGTAGATCTCATTACATCTTTTTCTGATAAAGAGCCATCTACTATCAGAAATTTCTCTCACATAAGTAGTTGTAGACTATGGATAAGCCATTTTTGGAAAAAACTGACTGAAGTTAAGGCTCTCATTGTAAAAATGTCCCCCTCTCCCCTGCAAAAAAACACAATTTATGAATCATTGCTCATTTTTTAACTTTTCCTAATGCTTCAACAGTTTTTATAAATGTAGAAGCCAAAAGTAGTCACACTGTACTAGTGATGACCTCTGTAATCCTGGATTATAGGTACAACCGCCATCAAATGAAAGTTTTCGATTTGAACTGTTAGGAACACATAAGCTTTAAGAGTACCATTTAAAAATTATACTATAAAAATTAATCCAACCTTCCTTGCTCCCAATAGGGATGTTGTTTGTAAGGGATAATGTACAAAAAAGTAATGGCTTATTTAGGAAAGGTACATTAAGAGCAGTTTAATCTCTTTGAGGAATTAAAACACTTTTTAAGAACTTGACAAATGTAGTATCATAAACATGTATTTTAAAGATGCCACACATATGCCCTGCCCTGAAAAACTTAACATGTATGTAACACTGGGTGTGACACTACCTGTGCCCTCACCTGAAAAGTAGGATCCTGGGGTACCCAGTAGCCAGTGGCTCCCCGGGTAGCTGCTACAGAGTCCCCAAGCAGAGACAATCAAACAACCTTGCAGATCTGTACTGAAGACCCTGTATGCACTACCCCCAGTTGGGTGTCTCAGGGAGCAGGACTGTCTAAGCCCCTGCACAGGATCTGTGGGCAGTCCCTGGTGCTGACGTCCCTCACATGAGCTGCAGGAGTCTTCATGCAGCAGGCAGTGGCTCCTCCCCTGCAGTCTCTGGAAGAAAGCTTATTCCTGCCCAGACCCCTTCTCTGGCTCAGCAAGGAGCAGTGTCTGGGCTGCAGGTTATAACAGTTTCCCTTGCCCAGCATATCCTCACAGCACCCAGCAAATGCAGCCCCTCCCTGGGCCCTGTCTGCTTCTCCCTGACCCTCTAGGCTAGAGCTCCCTCCAGCACCTGAGCCTGACCCCTCCCTGCTGTGCTCACCCAGCCACACATGGGCTTGCAATAGGGTCTTCTCACAGGCGGCTCCTATCTTGTTTGGCCCCAGCAAGGCTCAGAAAGAGGGAGAATGAACAGTGTATCACTCTCCCCACAGCCTCTGCAACTACTTCTGCAGGGCTGTGCCAGGGGCTCTAGGGGGAGATGGCCGTGCAGAGATCCTTTCCCTGGTTTCCAATCTGTCTCTCCCTTCCCCAGGAAAACTGCTCACCTCTTTTAACCAAGCCTCTCAGCCAATCCCAGACCACACCTCATCCTGGGCTTTTGCTAACATCTCTCATTCAAACCCTGCTGGGGTTACATCACCCCTCCCACTTCCAAGACAGCTACCTCCAAAACAGCTTCACTTTCCCTCAGGGCACATGGTGTACCTACCAGGACAAACTGTCTCATCACACTCTGTCCCTTTGCAGGGCAACCCTTCCTATTCCTTCAGGTGGGTCCATTTTTAATGCTGCTACATGTATATAACGGGCCAATAACTACTATGTGACGTAGGACATCAGACAGGTTTTTTTGCGTTACTAACTGTCACTATATGGCCACCCCAGGGATGGCCATGATGCCCCTAGGGTACCATGACAGTGCTGGCTCCGCCCTATGGGTGCATACTAATCTTTCCTGCCACATCATGCTGGTATAAATGATGAATCGGGAGGCTGCCCTTGGGCTGCTGTTCAGTCATAGTCCCGATCGGCTCCTCTAAACCTTGTGGGTTGTTGGACCCACTACTGGGTCTGTGACGGCCAAAACAAAGAAATTAACAAGCAATAAATATGTGTTTCTTGGAGCATTTGGAATTTTTGCCTAATACAACGCTTGTAAATTTGTAACCCACAAATGTAACTTGTAACTGTTCATGAAACTAGATGGGCCTCAAAGACAAAGCTATAGCTGTAAGATTAGCTGACCTAATAGTTTTTTTGTTCAGAATTCAGCCTTGATAAAAACTAGATTCAACCGCCTGGTCCACCCAGCACGTTCCAGGAAAACACGTCTCAAAAAAAGCATAGTCAGAGGAATCTAAAGGGGCTGAATAATGTTAATTTCAAACCTGAAGATGCTGTGTTGTAATTTGCTTATTGGATAAACCCAAGTTTGGGTAGTAACCTTTTATAATAATTTTTAACAGCTTTTAATCCCATAAAGTAACAGCTATAGAGCAAGATTGTGAGTGGCTCTAAAGCCAACAGATTAACATAAGACTAAGTATAAAAAGCGTGTGCATCAGGTGACCAGCAGGAAGGAGGGAACAGAACGGTCACTGCTGTTCCACGTCCGGACCCCGGACTCCCGGTGTGAGTGAGGATCGGATCCTGAGCAAGGGCCCTTCCCCGGTAAGCCCTCTGACAGCGTCGATCTTCAGGGACACCTGACTTTGCTGGAACCACTTGGCACGCACCTGGCATTGAGGGACTATTGATAAGTTGCCAGCCTATGTCTGTCTATCTGTTGTTTTGAACAGCCCAGTGGCTGATACCCTTACTGTGCCCAGCTGGCCTGCAACAGATTGATCTATCTATTGTTATTATCTGTTGTTATTATTTACTATTAACTCTTTAATATTGCATTATTTGCTTATCACATTTATCTTCCTGTTAACTATTGTATGTGTAAGCTATAATAAATTTGCCATTGCTTCACTCTCGAACTCTGCCTCCTCCATCCTGAACCAAACAGCCCAGTGGCTGATACCCTCACAGTGCCTAGCTGGCCTGTGACTGATACCCTCACAGTGCCTAGCTGGCCTGTGACATGGGTCCCACACTCAGGAGATGCCTTACGGTACCCGTTCCCCCAGCCTTGTGGGCTAGAAGCGTTGCTCCAACACTACCCCTTTACCATGCCCCATGCCTCCACATGGTATTCAAACATTGTCCCTCTGGGGCCTTAATCTAGCTCAGCCTTCAGTCATCACTGGGCCCTTGGCCCCTGTCCGTGTACCCTCTCCAGCACTGGACTCTCTGCAGCCCTGTCCAGCACTGGGGTCTCTGTTCCCTTTCCGGCACTGGGGTCAACACCATAGTGTGCCCCAATAAGGCTGCCGCCTCCTCCCCAACAGCCTCAGCATGGTCCACCGGCATAAATAACAGTAGAAAACACAAGCCCCTGGGCTACAACACAACAATAACCCTGGGGCCCACACTCTATCCCTTTTAAGAAGGCTTCTCACTCAGTATAATATGCCTCCTACCCACAAGTACTTATGAGCTTCTATAGCCCTTTAATCCTACCAGCAGCAGAACAGGCAGTCAAGCATCTCCAAGTAGCTTTCTCTACGAAAGCTCTTTCCCCCTTGGCTGATGCCAGAGAAGTAACCTCTGCTGGCCTCAGCCTTGGGGCTTATATGTGCCCAGGGCCCTGCGTCCTTTTGGTCACCTGACCAGGTGTGGGTGCAGGCTAATTCCCTCATTAGTATCCTGCCACATTAATCTGCACCTGTGGGGGTTCTACCTGGCTCCTAGGGCCCTCTCTCTAAGCAGTTTCTACCCTTAAAAGAGCAGGCACACCTTAGTGCTCTGCAACACTAATAATGAAAAGAAGGGAAAAGTTGTTTCCTCAAAGATACAGATATTAATGGAGAAATCTGAAGGAGAGAGAAAGCAAAGGGGCTTCCCTTAAGAAACAAACCAGGAGCACCTTATCTCAATAGCACAACTATGGACTTTTCCTTCAATAAGCAGGAGCAGATACTCACAGGAGAGGAACAGTAAATTTGATGAACTTATGCCTGCTGCTAATTAAGGACACAAACACTAATTTGGCAGCAAAGCAGAAGACTGGTTAGCAAACAGTTCTTGGAAAGTAACCACTAACCGCCTGGTGTCAGAAGGACACTTCCCTGTGGACGAGTTTTTCCACACCAAGAATTCTTGCAGCTTTCTCTGAACCATCTGGCAGAAGTTCATGTTGGAGATGGGATACCAGATTAGTTGGAATATTAGTCTGACCTGACTGCTTAGAGCAATACCTACAGTCTAGCCAGCAGGCATCACTAGCACAGAGGTTTGAGCCTGCTGCGTGTTCACCTTTACCCTAGCAGCTAGGGTAAAAATAATGTTAAATTTAAAAAGTTTGCTTTTTTTAAAATATATATCAGATGTCAGTAAAAAATCCCTGTGTCTACAGGATGGAGAGACATTCTAGAGCAGGGGTGGGCAATTATTTAGGTTGGAAGGCCACTTAACGAGTTTTGTTAAATCTTTTAGAAGATACCAGATAAAAAGAAATCCTATACAAAAAAAAAAAATACCTATTCTGTTGAGGCAGAAACCACTCGGCTGCAGTTTCCCACGCCCCCTGCCTGGACCGGTGCAGCAGGGGCAGGAGAAGGAGCACTGCTGGAGGCAGGGGAAGCCAAGCAGCACCCAAGCGTTGAACTGGGAAGCTGCTCACTCTAGCTGGGGCTGGGGTTGGGGCAGCAGGCATGGGTGGGAGGGCAGCACAACATGCTCCAGGTGAGGCTTGGCCCCATGTGGAGTGCCACGGCGGTAGGCACAGGCCAGATCCAGTCAAACAGTGAGTGCCGCTCAGGCTGCATCAAATCATTTGATGCACTGGATCTGACCCATGGACTGTATTTTGCTCACCCTTTGCTAGAGTTTCATTCTCTACCAGGAACAGTAGAGAAACAAATCTCACTCAGAGCTTAGTCTGAAGTTTCCCAGTGACATCTGAGGATTTTAATTTGTACAAGAGTGCCCTCTGGTGTTCTAGCAGGAGTACAATGCAGTCCTATCTAAGCAAGCACCTCAGACGTGTCTCTGGAGTATCTAGGGAAAAGCTACCGCACAGCATGCTACAGTGGGCGCCAATCTTTTTGCCAAGTATGCCACAACTTAGCCCCATACACATGTGCCACTCTGATCCTCTTCCCCTGCTTGATCTGCAGCTCTCCTTTCTACTCTGTTCCCTGCCCAAATTACTGCTCTACCTGCCACTGTGCTACGCACCTCCCCCATGATCTGTCACATGTCACGCACACAGGCTGCCCTTACCTTGTGGAAGCCATGCTGCATGTGGGCCACTTCTGCTCTACTATACTACTGCACTACAAGAGTTTCAAGGTGCATCACCTTAAATACCATACCTAGCAAAGTTCCTGGGTGCAGCTAATAAGTCACTGATATTTTAATGAAACTATTATTAAAGAAAGCAGACTGAAAAATCCATTGGACTGACATTAGTTTCATGGAAACTAAGGACAGCATAATAGTCCCTTTACTAGCTGCCACATGTTCTCTTATTCTGAAGAAAACACTTGCAAATGGGACAGACTACTCCTTTCCTACCTTCTTTATGAAGAATAACAATAAGGGTATCATTTGTCATGGGGAGGGAGAATGAAGAGGGACGCTAGACAGACATGTCAACCTCAGAATCAGAATGACATCACCAATCAGTTATTTTGGAGCATCAAATATCCATTAGATGTTAACCTTTTTCGGCTGCTACAGATACGAATTACTCCAAAACAAATAAAATAGCTCTTCACTAACTATCCCCTTAGTAACTCAGGCCCACACCAAACCCATGTGTTATTTGATTAAGATCTCAAAAAAGAAAATTCAAGAAAAAAAATTCCCATCTTGTAAGTCAGTCAGTCTATATCTGTTCAGAGCACCATTAGCAACATGTTATAGCTTCAGCTGGCCTTTATGAAATCAATCAGCAACCACCCACCCTTTTCTGGGCCATAACCCCACATCCAGGCTTTTGATCCAATTTTGGGCCAGCTCACAAATCCATGTTCAATGTGAGCACATCCATGCTAAGCATACTTCTATAGGATACACAACCACATCCCAGGACACCTAGTTTAGGAAGCACAACTCTAGAATATGTCCCATAGCATATGTCCTTTTCCTCTACACCCACCAACCTCCATCTCTACAGCAAATGCCTTCTGAAATTAATTTATTTCCTCTGGCTTCCTGGTGAAAATACACATACTAGTACTCAATGGCCAGGCCCAAATGGAGCATTCAAACATTCTTATGTATGTGGCAATATCCATACACAACTGTCTCTCTAAAAATGTATTGGTCCTGCCAGCGTGGTAGTCCTCTCCACAGTTGTCCTGACATATCATATTATGCATTAGAAGGCACACCACGAACAGGTCTAAGGAGGTGATACTACCCCTCTCCACAGCATTGCTAAGACTGCAGCTTCACTGCCCACTGAGTACTGAGTCCAGTTCTGGGCACTGCACTTCAAGAGGGATGTGAATAAATTTGAGAGGGTCCAGAAGAGGGCTCTCGTATGATTAAGGGCCTGCAGGTAAGATCCTACGAGGAGAGATTGAAGGACCTGAATCTCTTCAGCCTCCTCAAAAGAAGTGTGAGAGGGGATCCTATGGCCGTCCAAAAATTCACCGAGGGGGGAGGGAGGGAAGCAGGCAGGAATAGGGGATATTCTGTTTACCAGGGCATCCCTTGGGGTTACAAGGAACAACAGCTAAAAACTGACAGAGAGCAGATTTAGATTAGACATTAGGAAAAACGTCTTTACGGAGAGGGTTGCTGAAATCTGGAATGGGCTTCCATGGCAGGTGGTGCTCTCCCCTACCTTGGAGGTCTTTAAAAGGAAACTAGACAAACACCTAGCTACGGTCCTCTGACCTCAGAGCCCTTTCTTGCCCAGGGCAGGGGTTGGACTCTATAATCTACTGAGGTCCCTGCCGACTGTAAATATATTAAATCTATTATGCAACCCATCACAATCTGTTGCCATTATTCATTATGTTGCATCCCTCTAGCTTAGTTAGAACTCTACTGTGAGTCAGACTATGCATGCACGCAAAAGTAGCTCGTAACTCCTCTACTCATTCTAGGCCTCCTGGGTCACAAGGCAAATACCACTCCCTCTTCGTGCACAGGCAGCAGAAAAAGCCAAACACAGCTACTATGAAGGGGACCATAAACTGTGCCAGGCTGGCCTAGCCCACACCCTCCTGGAGCAAGGTTAGGAGAGAGGGAGCAACAATTTAGTTCCTGCTCTGCTCCTGGGTAAGCACAACTGCATCCTGCCCATTAATCAGAGCAAACGGCAAACTGTCAGTCTGGCCCATATATTGCAGCCTCCCAAGAGCAGTGAGCTTGGTTTTTTTTCATTTTAATAGGTTAGCAAAAAATGAGGCACTCTAATGGCATGACCAACAGAGCAGCATGCAGATTTTAAAAGCTCAAGAGTCAGCAAATTCATTTATGTTTTCCACAGTAACAGCATCACGGGCCACTTCACAAACATGAACCAATTTCTTTGAATGAATGTATCATTAAGTTTACTGCTCCATTACAGTTGCTGCAGGGACAATACTTGAGTTTCCAGGTAAAGATCAAATCAGGAAAACAGGATGTGTCAGTGTTCAGAGACATGGGCAGACACGGACCCCATCACATACATGCTGGACTTGTGCCACATACAGCAGGAGAAATTTTAAAACACTGACCAGGAAGATTCCCCAGAAAGACTACCAGAAAGCCTGTGATGATTGAAATGGTCTTCCAAGGTCTGGTTAAAAGGGAGATGTGGAAAAGTCAAGTGTTCTTGACTGTAAGTGCCCATGGGACTTTGCAGAGCCAAATCCACAACTGAAAGGACCTTGAGCTACTTGTTACTAGTCAGCAAGCATCTTGAGGACACAGTAGTAAACGTTTGAGGTATTTGGAAAAGCATCTTGTAAGGAGGACACTTCATTGCAAGGGACAGTGTGCCATATCTGAAGGAAAACACAAAGACAGCTGTAGGGAAAAAAA
>JAGPOW010000261.1:16849175-16879683 GCA_030014935.1 Caiman crocodilus
CATTACAGCAAAGCAGAGTGGGCCATGCAGCAAGAAGAATGAACAAGCAGAAAAACTGCTACCTACGAAAGCTTATGCAAGGTGAAAATCTACCCTGCCTTCAAGCAAGAGGAGCCAGATTGGTTTGGACTGTGCACCAGAAAATAGTGTCACTTATGTGACACAGACCAACTGTGCACAGAGGTAAGCAGGAATATCCTTCAGAGGGTGGACAGCAAGATAACAAGTTTCACAAGGCCAGCTATTGATTTTGAACAGATTACTCTTACAGAGCTAGTTACCAGCAAAGAAACTGTCATAAGCACACCTCTTACTCATAACAGCAGGGGTGGGCAATTATTTCAGTTGTAGGGCCACTATTTTGGTGAGGTGTCAAGTTTTGGTGAGGCATCAAAGGCTGCAAAGATACCCCCCACCCCTCCCCATACACCTTGACAGGTGCCTTACCCCCTGGTCACCATCTTGTGACTGGAAGTCCCATCGCCTAACCCTTAACATTTGCCACTGGAAGTCTCTCCCCTTGCCCAGGAAGTTTGCCTTTGCTTGGAGAGGGAGGTGCTTGTGTAGAGTGTATGGAGGGGTGGGCTGTGGATGGGGGTGTATATGGTTGGGAGGGTACATATAGGCCAGTGTAGGCTGTGGGTAGGGTGCGGGTGTACGTGTAGATGTGTCTTGGGAGTGTGGGACTGTTGGAGGTGTGTGTTTGGGTATGGGGGAGGTGTATGAGGGTGTGGATGGGAGGAATATACGTGTGGGTGCGTATGGGATGTATGGGATGGGGGGGTGCGGTGGAAAGCTGGTTGAGGTGTTAGGGGCTACGTGGTTATGGTGAGGATGTGAGACAGTGTTGGGGGCATGTGTGGGGGTGTGGGTGCATGTGTGGGGTGGGTGGCTGGGGTGGGGGGCCTCCTCCCTACCTGTTCTTTGCGACATGGCTGAGCTCAGCCCCTCTGCAGATGGGGGAATCAATGCTGCCTGAGCTGCAAACGGCAGGAAAGAATCTGCCACCACCAGGCAGCAAGAGAAGCCCCTGAGAGGGGAGGTGGCAGGGGACAGGGCGCCAAGCCTGGCATCACTGGTCAGAGAGTCTTGGTCTCTGTCCCACACCTACCTTGTGGAGCTGCAGCTAAGTCTGCACTGGCTCCCGCTGCTGCTATTGTTTCCATTCCACATCCTTGACCAGCAGGGCTGCACCATGTGCATGCCTGCTCCTGCTGCTGCTATTGCTTCCATTCCACATCCCTGACCAGCGGGGCTGCACCAAGTGCATGTCTGCTCCTGCTGCTGCTCCCAACCCACCTGCCTGTCCTGTGCCTGCCCGGTGGGGCTGTACTGGCTCCTGCTATTGCTCCCAACCTTCCTGCCTGTCCCACACCTGCCTGTTTTTGTGAGCAGCAGATCTCCTTCACAGACCCCCTTCATCCACACACACCCCTGCCCAGCCATGCATGAACAGGACCAAAACAAGCTGCAGGCAGAGACCACCCTGCTCCCCTCAGTGCTGCAGCTTCTCCTCCCTACCACTGCAGCAGGGACAAGAGGAGGAGTTGCTGGAGGCTGAGGGAGCCTAGCAGTTCCCTGGTCAGCAGCAACCCTGCCAAGAAGCTGAACCTGTTGCTGGGGCTGACACCCTCCAGCAGGAGAGGCTGGGAGCACAGCAGGCGATGCCCCAGGTGGGACTCAGCCCCATGCAGAGTGCAGCAGGGGCAGCTGTCAGCAGGGCCAGATACAGTAGGTGAGTGCCTCCAGGCCAGATCCAATCAGAGGGCAGGCCAAATCCAGCCCACAGGCCATATTTTGCCCACCCCTGCATTTATGTCCACTGTGTGCTTAAAAGGCTAATCTAAGATACTGTTCATTAGGAAACTTCATGAAAGGCAAGTAACAGTTACTTATAACTTTGACAAACAAGTGTCTGTCATGAAATCTGGCATGCTGGGGAGCCATTTTCAAAATGAATATTCTTGGAAAATTTCAGCAAAAATGGTTCAGCCATTTCCAAGAGCAAGACGAGGGCATTAACACATCTTTTTTCAGTCAATCATTTCTTTGAAGATCTCTCAAATCTTCACACTAGAGCAGGAATTTTATATCTGGCAAAAGAAGAGATCAAGATATCATGGAGATGACTTTTCTTGTCTCCATGAAAATCCATTCAGATCTGTTCAGATTATTGAAAACCTGACATTAGTGACCCTATTCTCTGATGCACAATCCAGCCTAGCCTGGCTTCTCCTGCTTGAAGGCAGGGTACATTTTCACATTATCAACTAAATCAGACATACGTGTTTGCTCATATTCAGTGGTAATGTTTAGAAACTTGCTGTTTCAAAATATGTTCTCCGAAATGAACTTGCTCTCCAGCCCCCAAGTGAGTTCTTAGGAGCATTGCACATTTTTCACAGGCCCAATGAGCTGGAACTCCAGATGGGAGCCAGCAGGAAAAGAGCAGCTGCCCCCTGGAAAGCAGGGTTGGGCTGGCAGTCGGAAGGAAGCCATCAGCCCTAGTCATGTCTTCTGATTATGTCAGTGTGATGGCTGTAACCGACTTGCAACACTTCAGAGAGTCTGACCTGTTCTACAATAAACTTGCTGTAATACTTTCCTGACTACATATGAACATGTTGAATTTCAGCAAAAATGGTTAAGCAACAGGAAACAGAAGTTAAGCAACAGTTCTAGCAAACCGCTACTACTCAGCATGCTGAGAGGTTACCACGGGGATAAGGGTCACTGCTGGGACCAATGTTAATGATGAGAGGTTCATGGTAGAGGGAACTTTGCTTTTGCTTATAGTGGTATAAGACCAAAAACAAAAAGAATGATGTGAATGGAATTATTTCAGATTAAGAGTAATATATAATACAGAGAACTCTAGCCAAGTTTCTTAAAAGGCAAACTGTTTCATCTGCCACTCAAAACACATTATGTTACTGAGATGAAACAAATTTTAGAGATCTAAGGTCACTGGAATACTTCACTTGTTTTACGCATCCCTGAGCTGAAGCAATGCATTTACACCAGACTAGCTAATTTTATACATATGCATAACTGGTTTCTAGCAAATTTCACTCCCAGTTTTTATTTCCTAGAAACCAAATCCAGCAAAGGATTTAAGCAGATACCCATCTTTAAATGCTTAAGTAGTTTACTGGCTTCAAGAGGGGAACTCAAGTACCTTGAATTTAATCCATGCTTAAGTGTTTTGCTAGACACAGGCCATAATACATACAACAGCACTTTGTACCACAGAACTGACTTTACCGAAGCAGTTTTCCTTTTTCATTTGCATGAATCTTCTAGGCTGCATTCAGGGAGCAAAAAACAGTTTTGGGTTCTTCTGTTGGGTTTTTGGGTTTTTTAATAAAAAGGTCATCTTTAAACAATAACAACTACCAGAAGGACTGGGAAAAACTATAGACCTTGACATTACTTTTTAATCTCTTATTTAAAAAAAAAAGTGGGGAGGCTACAAGATTGCAGGTTGATGGTGACTCTCTTTTGTACTGAATTTGGTGATTTTTTTTGTAAATAATTCTAATTATGATGTCTGAACTACCTGAAAAGGACAAGGTCTATTTTGCCTCTTCACCACTATCACACACATGTGTAATGCTCAAGGTCAAAGCCTGAAAATCCTCACACACAAGCAGACTTAATCAAAGAGATAGTTTCACTAAATTCACTGAAGATATATGCATAAGCAAAAGGTTTGGAGGATCAGGTATATAAATGTTATTCTATCTCTATTAAGAAGCACACGGAGGCCTAAACAGGAATGCTGTCCCATATTATTAAGTACTGCTCAAATTCAAAAACCATAACGATATATCCTGAATATTCAGTAATAATAAGTTTTTCCTCCTAGTAAAAAAAAGAGTGAAAAAGCCAAACTGGAACAAGTTCAAATAGGTTTAAATGCACAAAGGCTAATGAAATTCTACTTGCATAAGCATAATGTGCCAAAAATAGTCCGAACATTATGGACTCCTCAGAGGAAGCAGGCTTGGGAATCATCATGTATATAGGATCTTCACTGAGCCATCTCCAGAGTGCAACAATAATTATGAAAGTGAATATGATGCCTGAACACATCAAAGATACTAAACCTGTAATCCTGAATATTTAAACCCCCAACGTACTTGTGGAGACTTCATTTTGTTTTGATACCATTATTAATCTTACCTGACAACTGGATGTGAGCAGGTCTCTCTACTAAACTATCATCTTCACTGAAGGTTCCCAAAGTGGTTAAGAAACATAATTAACTAGGCTCTCTAATAAATAAAATAAGCTAGCTTCAAGCATTGCAAGTAGTCCCACTATGGTCAAAAGAATGACTCATTCTGCAAACTTGGAGCTTCAACACTCCTGTAAACTACGAAAGTATTTGTATTCTGTAGGCAGGATAACCAAGTCAGAAAGAAATGAAGTGAACATGCCTAAGGTTACTTAGACCTACCCACAAGATCATCCTTCCCTGCAGCTCAACATACTGAACCATGTTAGCAGGTGTAAATCACTTCCTCAAAGTCAGGAGTGAATCTGGCCCCTTTCCTTTCTCAAGTTGTTCATTCTAGTGCTTAGAGCAGGGCTTTTGTGCTTAATGAATATACTGCTGCAAAAGTTTGAAAACAGCTGTTTATCAATGCTGGTACACACTCTCGGTGCGGGGGCGGGCTGCATCCAGTAAGGCCACACTCCCTTTGAAAGACTTGGCAGAGAGTCAAAAGCTCTAACAAAGACAAAGCTGGTAGAGTTTTGGACAGTACGAGTTAGAAGCATCTAAACTACTACACTTGAGACGTATCCTTTTAAAGTTACAGATTCATTTTATAGTACTACAAAGTGCATGTTTTTAAGACCTACAGAGAAACTAAAAAACTGATTTGGCATCTAGGGCATCTAGGTTGGAACAAAGCAAGCCATAGCAGTTTAACCAGCAACAATACTGCTAATACTTGCATTGACTTGTAGCCAGCATTGAAGTGATGCCACTGCATTAGATTAACCTAATCTGTATTGCTTAGGTGCCAACTTTAAAATGAGATACTAAACCAAAGATTAATCTGGTCACAAAAGAACCTCTGGAACTTTTTATTTTAGTAAATCCATTAACTGTAGTGTCCTGGTTGAAATTATGTGCTCAGATTATAGCATGCTATCTCCCTAAATATCCTCTGACAGGTCAGCTGGACAATTTTACTTCATTTTCTGCCTTAAAGTATTGTGTAATTGTCGTGTCTTGGTAAACAGCCATGATCCATCCAAAGGGTATTTTCATTTCATTCATGGAAAAAATAATCCCTATAGTTTTTACCTACTGCACAAGAGACCTGGGAAGCTTCACTAAATGTTTGTGAAGTACTTTAGATCCTCTGAAGCAAGTCAAAAACAAAGATTAGTAAAATTAGTGTAATCCAGCCACAGGTCAATTTCTACACGCAAGGCTGGCAACCTTTTTCTATGAGCAGCCTAACTCCCTCTTTACTCCATGTACTATCACTACTATCTGTTTACATATCTGCTAACTCCATTTCTTGCCACATGGTTGCAATAGCTCCCATATCCAAGGTAGGAAAAGCTCTTCGTTCTTTATGAGATTTTATTCAATGGAGCAATAGGACACTAGGATGTTACAATAGTTAGAGAGACATATAGAGGAGCTGGTTTCTTTCCATTTTGCTTTGTAACTCACTAAGAGTATTGTCTGCATGTGACCTGTTCCTGCCCCTGGCAAGCTTTGGCCTTTACTCTACCTGAAGACTGACATTGTGACTGCTTCATAACTTATATAAATAAGGAGGAAAAAAAGAAACACTAAAAATATAAAAATCAAGAGATCTTTTTCCTTCTTAACACATCCAGGAGAAAAGAGAGGGAAAATAATTCAAACACTAAAATAGAGGGAAACAACTGAGAATATTAATTTACAACAACAGATGATATTGGATAGGGAAAACACACTCAAGAGTACTGTAACATAAAAGATTGAAGTCTATTAGAAGCAGCTTATTTTTGATTAAGTTTTTACAGATCACAAGTCAGAAGATGACATGCACTTTCTTTCATAAATCAGTGTTTTATCTTTAAAAAAATGCACTTTTATCATGAAAGTAACAATAGGCACATTTCTGTAGAAAATATATCTGGGACAGCTCTTGCATCAATATCTTAATGCAGGTCTAACTTTAAAGCAAATAAGTTTACTAGAAGTCACTATATATTATTGCTTCATAATACTGCCCAACATACTGTGCAAGGTTTAGTATAAATGCTATGCTTGGTAATAAGTTTTTGCAGGACTGTACATTTTGAAGAAAACTTCAAACTTTTTGAGAAAAGTGAATTACTGAAGGTCAACAGCACTTGTGATACTCCTCCAATTGCCCATCAAGTATCAAATTCTGACCTGATGGAAAAGCAAAAGCTTCACAAGAAATGATGCAGCTTACTTTCCCATATGTCTTGATCCCTGGTATATAACAACTATTCCAAAAAAAAAAAAAAAAATGAACTGCTGTCAAGTCATCATCAGATAAGTTAGTCTCAGGGCCTTGTTACACCTCGTGCTGTGAGCTGCACAAATGTTGATTGGTGTTAGTGCTCGCTCAAGTTTGAAGCAGATACATCAGGCTACCAGGGCACTGGAGGACTGAAAGGTAAAAATGCAGCCTTCCCACCACCCCCCTTCTAATTCCAGGCTTCCCCTCGCCTCCTGCCTCTGAGGTATTACCTACCTGTAAACATCTACTCCATCTGTCCCAGGGCTGAAGGCAGGGAAAGGTTAACATGCCTGTCCAGGTGTCATTGCTGCTGCTTTTCTGGCCCAGAAAGCAGGGTGGACAGCTGGACAGGCATGTTAACTCTTCCCTGACTGCTCCCCCAAAACAGATAGGGTAGGCAACCACAAGTAAACAGGGGAAGAAGGCAGGGCAAGTGAGCAGGGATCTCAGGTGCTGGGGTGAGGAGAGGAAGGGAGGCAGTGGGCCCTATCCAGGCTGGGGAGGAGGAGAGGAAGGGGTTTACACTATGGCATAACCTAGAGTGGCTAGGTACCAGGGCTCAGAGGTAATCCTGCCCTGGAGTGATGTCACTTTGAGCCACACTGAGAAAGACTGGAATCCATACTGGAATTCCACTGGAAGACTTAAGCACTGGAATAGCAGAAATCAGATGAAGCTTCTTGAGGTCTGGATAATATAAGCACCTTAAAATTTAATAGGACAAGAAGCAGGGGCATGCACTTAAGAACTAACAACAATTTATATTTTAAAGTGTGATCCCATCATTTGGAAACAACAGAAAAGGAAAAAGACATGGGTGTATTTAGCCATGGCAAGGGTTATCCCCAATTAAGGGCAACTACTCGCAGCCTGGAGTCTTCTTGGCCCGACCCGTTAGTCTCGTTTTCACCTGCCCATAATTCGCTGTGGTAAGGACCAAATCTTGCCTTCCACCTCTTGATTTTTTGTTGATGTTATTGGTAAGGACGTATTGTTTGGTTTCTACCACAGCCGGGTAATAGAAATACATGTAAAGACTACTTCTGGGCCTCCAAACTCCCCTACACCCCATCTTAGTGCTATCCAGCTGTTGCGTCACTGATTACATTCATAGTCTTTCTGGACTGATCTAACCTTCTCTCTTTTCTTTCATCCTACGTTTGAGTTTTTTGAGTCTTGACAACACAAAAAAAAATGGATCACTGGACTTCCCCTCAACCTCAGGTAAGCCTTATGGGTAGTCACAAGGGGCCTTAGGTACCCAACTCTCCTGGGGGTACCCCACCTTCTAATAACGTACCGTGAACAGTTTAAATCAAAAGAGAAAACCCTGTCCAGGGCCTTCATTCTCAGGAGCTTGATTTTCCCAGTCTCCTGGCCTGTGACTCTCTCACCAGGTTGTCTTCACCTGTGACTAGAGCCTAAGCCACAGCCTGTGCCATTGCTCTGGGCAATCCTGCCCTTTCCAGGTTCTTGGGTTGAAGTTGTTGCCAGTCGCCTTACCCAGTATACCTGGCTTGGGGTTCAAAGGAAACAAATAACAATTTAAAAAACTAGCTGCAGCTGGGACCCATACAGGGTGCAACCACTTCTCTCATGGCAGGCCCATCTCTGGCAGCGTTTCCCTGCCACTTGCGTAGCTCCTCCCTGCGCTATCTCTACAGCTGCCATCCCGTAACTCAGTAGAACCCAGCCTAGCTCTCCTCCCAGCTTGGGGTCAGCTCTCACGAGATCAGAGGCTCCCACCCCACATCCCAGATGTTTGGGAAAGCCCTTCCACTCCCCATCTCCGCATGCACGATGCTCTCCTCCCTCTAGGACCACTCAAGCTACTGCAGAACCAACACTCCCGCAGCATTCTTTTTTGTTTTCTTGTTGCTGTCTCTTTTTCAGCAGACTCCTCTTCCCCTACAGGAAGTTGGGGTTTTTTTCTTTTCCAGTTCTCATCCCTGTTCTTCTCCACAACCTGATACACCTATAAACTACTTGTGTGATGCAGCCATGAAAAGGCAAACATCATCTTAGGCTTCATTGATCAAAATATTTCCAGTAGCAATAGGGAAATTCTAATGCCATTTTTCAAGGTAATGGTAGGCCCTCATCTAGAATAATGTGTTTAATTCTGATTATCCACGTTCAGGGAAGATGAATTCAAATTGGAACAGATGCAGAAAATGGCTTCAAGGATAATCAAAACAGACAAGCAAATTAAAGACTAGGCAAGCAGACTAAAAGAGCTCAACTTACTTGCCCAGAAAAATAAAAGTAGGAAAAAGGGATACAATTGCCTGTGATGTGTCTAGAAACACCTGGAGTGGGGGCAGGTAAACATCAAGGAAGAAGATGACCTAATAAAAATAAGGATAATGTTGGCAAAACAGCAAATGGTTATAAACATGAGGCTGGAAATTAGAAGATTTCTAATCATCACATCAATGAGGTTCTGAAACTGCCTTTCAAAAGCACTAGTGAGAAACATACCTAGAAATGGAGCTTGAAAGATATGTGTGATATGCATTCCTATCATGTTTAATAGCTACTGTTAGACCTATCCTCCATGAATTTGTCCGGGTCCCTGTCAAATCTGGTGAAATTATCACTCCACAAAAGCTTGGGGCTATGAGTTCAAATAGTTAATTACATGCTAAGTGAAAAAGAGCTTCACTTTTATTTTAAACCTGCATGTCCCCTAGTTATGGCATTGTGAAAAATAGCAACTAGTAAATATTTAATTTTCTCCATGCCATTCATAAGTGTTCTTCTCAGATGACATATGCAGTATGAGCCTCTGTGGGTCAAGTCACAGGGAAAACTGGTCAAAATAACCTGAAGGTTAACTGAAGTACCCCAGAGGAACTGAGGAGGAAGGAGGACTTAAAACTGCAAAACTGAAGTTCATGGGATGGAACCTCAGCTGCAGACCTTGTGGGCCACAGGTGGCTTTGCACCTCACCAAGCCTTCAGGCAGCACGTGCAACTTTTACTAACAATAACAGCTATAAGGGGTCATTTTGAGGGGCTGGAGTTGAGAGAACACAGCATGCTCAGCACATTTCCTCATATACCAGCTGCCCCTTATGTAGAAGTAAAAGATGTGGTGACACCAGAAGGAAAGCGAAACAGAGCTGGTTATACCAGCAATGGAAATGGGAGGGAACCATCAACTTTCTGCTCCCTTTGTACTGCCATGATGACAGGAATGGCACAGGGCAAAGCCATCTCCAGCCATGACCAAATGAAAGTGTCAGACAAGAGAAAGGCATCATTCTAAAGAGAATACTGTCCTTCTTTCTCAAAACTAAGCATTGGTTTAGTTAAACAGAAGCTTCAGTATGCCGTGAAAAAGGAATCGTCTGTTTTCATGAGAATTTCTCTCCTCCTTGTTAAAAAACTATTCATTCATTTCTTTGAGTTCAACAGTTTTGCACTAAAAATCTCTGTGGTACATGCAGAAAGAGGAGAACCTTCCATTCCCTTGAACAGCTACCATATCCTACATTTATTTTAGGGCTCAGATACATCTGTCCCTTGACAAATACAATCTAAATTGCAGCTGCAGTGGTGGCAAGAATAGGGGACCTGGTATTTTGCTTTTATCTTGAAATACAAATGCATACAAAGTTGGCATTATACAACACATAGACCAACATTTTCAGAAGCTGCTAGTGATTTGAAATAATTCCCTTAATGGGTGGCTAAACTGATACATCATTCAGGAGCACGATATTACAAGATGGGTTGAATATTTTATGAAAATCTAGTCTCTTACAACAGATCTCAAGCTGCACACCCCAAATAATCAACAGTCACTTTTGAAAACAGCCTAGGACATTTTAAAACACACAGGGATAAAGATGTAGTGTTAGAGTCAGAGTCAGGCTAGCCATCTACTCGGGGCGGGGGTTGCACAAGTTGTCTTCCTTTATGGCTAAAACTTCTAAAAGGCTGCAGAATAGCGAACAGCAAAAGGTAATTACTTTTCTGGACTTAAAAAAAAGCTAGAGCATGTCTATTTGAGAGTTATATTCCATTTAAGTTATTGTTTAAGACAGGGAAGTGATTTAAATGGCAAGCCTCCAAAGTACCTAGAAGAAAAACTGCTGTTCTTATAATGAAGATGGATTTTTATTGTTCCCAGGTCTATGTATGTGTGCTTAAGACTGTCTGTACAGTTCAAAGGTGGTAATAAGCAAGACAATGTATTCAAACCAAATACTTACTGAGATTTTCCACAAGGTCAAAAGCAACGTTACTAGCAATATCCATGCCAGTGTTTATGTATGACTGGCAGTTTTTTAAAGACGATAGAGAAGAATCCACAGCATTGAATGAGATCACTGAACTCCCAGGCATCTTGAAATAATTACTCTGGATGGAAATAGCAAAAAAAAAGAGAATTCAGAAACAAAACATTTAGCAAAAGAAATAAAAGCACAAACATCTAACGAAGAGTCCCCACAATCTAATCCTGTGTTAGAAAGGGTTAAATCCTGGCTCCACTGTAGTCACTAGCCTCAGTGGAACCATAATTTAACCAGAGGGATTCAAACTGCCTATCACACATTGCTGAACACCTCTCCACTGCAGAAAGCAGCCTGTGGTTTTCACATTAATAAGCAAGCTACTGAACTCAAGTCAAGCAATACACTGCCAGATTACAAGGGCTATTTTGACAAAAAAGAAGTTCCCTGAAAAAAACCTAATTTTCACTCATAGAGACCAGAAAACAAAGGACAATAGTCTTAAGAATGTATTTAAAAATGAAATTACCTAATCTCTTCACTGAAGAAAAAAAGAAATAGGACAGAACTCTCTCTCTCTTCCTCTCAGCAAAGGAGTCATTCAGTAATGCTTGGTGCCACTAGGCCATTGGGGCACATGAATAACATTTGTCTTTTTTGCTACCTGATGAACATCTCAATTCCCATTGCTATACTTACTACAGTCCAGCTCTGGCCTACTGCCTTCTCTCTGTTGGTATGCTTTTTGCCACACAAGATGCAACTTCTCACCTGTAATGGGATAGCATGATCCTACAGTTTTGTTCAACTGCTCACCATTAATCAATGGCCACCCTCAATACCAGCTCTCATTTCACTACGCTCTGACCACAGGGAGTGAAGCATAGATCTGTGGTGAAGAGTCCTATACTTTTAAGAAGACCAAAGTAAAGACCAAGCCAGTTGCATTAAATTTAGGGATGCACTGATAAAGTTTTCTTTGGCCAATATCAATGGCCAATTAATCAGCCATATCAGCCAATAAGGATCCAAATGCCAATATGCAGCCTGGCAGCTTGGAGAGCAGCAACAGTAAGTCTGTGGAGGAAGGAGCACGGAGGATGCAGATCAAGGTCCCACAGAGAAGGAAGGAGTGGGCCTGGGGCAGAGGCACAGGAAGCATGGAATGGAGTCACCTGCCTCCCTGCCTCCTGTGCACTATCCTACCTTAGCTGGGCAACGCCTACCTTGGACCCTGCCCCAGCCCCTACCCTGTTCCCTCTCTCATTGTGGGGGCCTCGATCTGCCCCCACATTCCTCTTCCATCCCTCATGCCCCTTCCCCCCCATAGACTTACTGGCTGGATACTGGCTTCCAAGTTACTGGGATACATTCCGGGCCACGTGCGTGCTGCGGCTGTGGGCATGCACACAGCATTTATCTGTGACATTATCAGCTACATCAGCCAAAATTGTCAATAATTGCCAATATTGCTGATTGCCAATAATGTCAATTTTCCTTTTATCGGTGCTGATATGACATGGACCGATGTATTGATGTACCTCTAGCAAAATGATTTATATACAAGTCAGCAAAAATTAAAGACCAAAAGACTGAACTCCTCCAAACCAAATACTCTATGGATTCCATACAAGGACTGTGTGAAGATAAACAGCAGTAAAAAATTAACAGACCAAAACTGGGGTGGTGGAAATTAGATCTAATAATAATAATAATGATGAGACGATGGACTGGACTGTTCTACGCAGCCCCCACTTTTTGGCACTCCAGAATTGACACTGATGCCAGCAGGATATATAGACCATAAGAATTGAGCTTTATTGTCATGCTACCTCCCCCATCTCCTGGGACTCAAGGATGCAAGTTCACCAAAACTGGACCTTTATTGCCCTCATTCTGAGATGTCTTGGCCAGACCAAGCCAGGGACCAGACCAAGGACTCTGCAGTCTTTCAGGACTGTGAGACTTGCTGCTAGGCACAATGCTGTGCACCCTTTCCTTCTTTTTTTGCCTTCTCTTTAGTAAGTATGACCTTGCCAGCCAAAACTGTCTCTCTGAAACACTGCTGTGACCTCAAAACCAGAGAGACAACTAAAATCAGTTTTTTAAATAGCTTGGTACTCATACAAATTTGCCTAGCCCTCAAGTAGCTGATAAACCATAAGCTGTGTCTGTCAGTTGCTAGCAACAAAATTGCAAGTAAGGCAAAATGCACTTTCTGGTGCTAGCTATCTTTGCTGTTCTACTCTCTCCCTTTTTGCTTATGTCTTGCTCATCTTTGAAGAAGCAGGCTCAGACTCCAACAGAACCAGTCCAGCACAACTTAAGTTTCTCTTTTCCCCTAAGAAGAGTAGTTACTACTATATTCAATATAATCTAAAAGACTGTCAAACCAGAGGCGGGAAGAGTTCCTTTAAAAAAAAACAAACCTGTCTCTGAAGATCAAGGAGACTTCCTGGGTTACTAAGTCTAGTTTCCTGCTTTTGCAGGCAAGAATTCTGTTAAAAAGCTACTTTAAACCCTCAGATCAACTACAGGGTACAATATGTGCAACACCAAAAATACCCTATAACCTAATGTAAGTAAAGGCAGAGGAGACTAGGGTTCTCCCTAGACCTTGCCACAAAGATATAAAAGTGATTAGTTAATATAGGCTGAGAGGATCCTTGGAATCAAGCTCTAAGCTACAGAAGGCACACCACACACATATATGCACAGAGATGTATGAACACACTCTATCCCAATCTGACCTAAGGGAAAAACTTATTTGAGTCTAAATTAGGAGATCAATATGCATCTGAGCAAAAGAATAAAACTCTGTGGCTTTTTTTAAATAACAACAGAAGCATCAGTGCACCTGACTCAAACCTGCACCTCAGCTGTAGCCAACGTTCCAGTGTTCAGATAAATGCAAGGAAAACAAAAATGAAGCCAAGAGCATTCACAAGGGGAATGGGGGGTGGGAATTTTCCTGGCTGAACTGGCAATTAGCAAAACCCCTGAAATGCACCTGCCACACTGCAAAAAGAGATATTTCAACATGGGCCCTGCAAATACAAGTCACACCAACTGATTGAGTCACAACTCCCTATCCTATTATGTCAACCATCCATAAAGATTTCCATTTCAGTCTTGAAGGGATTCAAGTACTTTCCCCCCCAATCATCACTGCCTGCTTACAGACGTAAAAAACAAAAAGACCCCCAAAACAGCACTTCAAATTCACAGCGCCCCTGCACCGAGCACAGCATGTGCTCAGAAGAGGCACTGCATTAGTTTGCCCCAGATTGCCCAATGTCTGTATAAACTGGGCACTTTGGTGGGTTTTTTCTGGTTCTTTTATCTACTAGCTGATTGAATCCTTCTAGCTGTTAGATAAAAGTGCTGAAAAGCCCCACTGAAGTACACAATTCATACAGATGCTACAGAGCCAGATTGAACTAACAAACTGCTTCTTCCCACAAAGCACTGGGTTTTTATTCACGTCTCAGCAGCCACTTTGCTTGGAAAGCTGTTTCTAAACATGACTTAGTCATTTCTCTACTTGTTTGTTTTAATGACAAGGGATAAATATATTCTTTATTCTCTCTCTCACACCCCTCCCATTCACTCCTTAACATTCTTCTTTCTCATCTACTGAGAAACAAGGTCTTCAGACAAGATTTACATGGCAGAGAGAGAGAGAGAATTTAAAGACCAGCTTACAAGTATGCCTCTGTTGTGATACTCTACACACTTCTAAGGACACTGCATCAATTTTCTCCCTTGAAAAGTTATTCTATTGCTTAAATCACCTTTGCTATTAGAAAGTGTTTCCCCACCTCTTAAAAAACAAATCCCTTTTCTATAGCCCAAGGCATTCCATTCATTCTTATAAGCACCTACTTTACTGTTCATCTGCTACTGCCATGTGCATAATAACATATTTTATTTAATTTTCAAGTGTTCCTCTCTAGTAAATAACCCGGGTCTGCTCCTGCTTTTTAGTTTCATGAAAACGGAATTGACCTGATTGTTTTCAGTTTCCTTGCCGCCCACTCAGAAAACCAGGACAGTGGAAGACTGCAAGGCAACTGTCAAGATTTTGGTTACTTTTACTCTGCTGAAGCTTGAGACCACTGCCTTTATTCAGAGCAAAGGCAGTGAGGTTGTGGCTCACTGGCAGGCAGAAGGAAAGCACTGCATCTGTGTAATACTGGCTTGTTTGGAAGGAAAATTTAGGCTTTAGGTTTTAAAGAGCCATGTGAGGACCACTTAGCCAGCTCTGAACTCAGCTGGAAGAGTCCCGCATGCCTCCTTTGGGTAGAAACTTTCCGACAGCTGCCCAGAGCTTCTGCAAAGCACCATCTTTTTCTTAAACAGGGATGGCCAACCTGCAGCACATATGCCACAAGCAGCCATATGCCACATGGGCCACAGCAGGAGGACCCCCAAACTGTACTGCACAAGTAAGTAATCCCCACCTTGCTATACCATGTGTGTGGGCAGCTCCCCCATGAACTGTACACCCCACTGCAGGCTCCCTGCTGCTCTGCCAGCTGCACTGCCTGCCCCCTGGGATGTTCAGGCTGCAAAAGCCAGAGGGTGAGAGGAAGCCCAGAGCCAGGAGCTGTGCAGGGAACGGTGACAGGGTGGGAGCCTGGGGGGCTGCAGCTTAACCCACCGTCGGCTTCGTGGTTTAAAACAACAAAGGAAGTTTCTCACAATAAATCAGTGGGGGCCAACTGCTCTGTCAGGCAGGCCTCAAATTAGCTCTGTGGTCTCCCCAGGCACCACACCCCTCCCCCTGTCTGACCTACTGCTCTGCTTTCTGCTCCCTGCCCAACCTGTCGCACGCCACTCGGGCAGCGCAAGTCAGCCACCCCCACATGAAGCCAAGCCGCCCCACTTCACCCGGCAGCTCATGCTCTGCGGAAGCAACCGGCAACTGCAGACCCTCGCGCTCCAAGGGGGCGAGCGGGAGTTTCCCGCGGGAGTCCAGAGCCGCCAAGGGCTTCGCATGACATCTTCAAGGCGGCACTGAACTTCGAGGGGCCGTTCCCACCCTAAGGCACGGCGGCGCTCACCGCTCCAGACGCGAGGCCCCTCAGATGATGATGACGAGACGACGAAGCCTCTCAGCTTTGCCTCTTTTGTACCTAGGAAAAAAACAACAGAGCTGCTTTTCTGCCTCGGGTGCCAGAGTCCCACCCGGGTGTCCCACCCGGCCTGGCAACCCCGTCGGCATCACTGAAGGGGGAGCCCCGAAGGAGCCCAACGCACGCCGGGGTGCCACAAAAGCCCTCAAACGTTGCCTGCGGGGCCTGGCCGAGAAGCAGTGGCGGGGGCCAGGGAAGGGGCTCCGACCCGACCCGACCCTCCCCCAGCACCCACCTGCGGCCCGGCCCAGACCCGCGCCGGCAAGCCCCGCCTCGTCCGCTCACGTGACACTGCTCACGTGACGGGAGGCCCAGCCCGGCCGCGGAGGCCGCTGCGAGCGGTGAGTGTGGGGTGGGTGACGGTTGGAGGCGGTTGGGGGACAGGGCAAGGCGGTTGGTGGGGGCGGGGCGGGTGAGGAAAGGTCTTGGCCCCAAATTGGGCTGCCCCTGGACGAGCCGCTCTGGGGGTCGCTGCCCCCCGGGGGGGACCAGGGATGTGGCGGGCGGGTAAGGTCTTCTGACTGAGACACGCGTGTGTGTGAAGCGCCTCCCGGAACAGGCTGTCGCCCGAAAAGGCGCGTGTCCCAGGCCTCTGGGCCCTTTCACGGGGCCGGGCAGCGGGGCTTGTGAATTGGGACCTGCTCGTGCAAACTGGAGCAGGCATCGTCTGTGCCAACTGTGAACTCGGAAGAAACATTTTAGGAACTGACTGAAAATACAACCGTGGATGGAGTGAGACCGGCAGTGGGCAAAACACAAGGTGGATGTGGAGGGCTTGGGTGCTGGCTGGCCCCGGGCTGTTGGGCCCGTGGCGCGTGTCCCGCCACCCCTGGGCATGCAGTGTCGCTGGCGTGGCTCCTAGTTACTGCCACCAGCCCCAGGGAGACTGGCAGGGACCCGCGTGTGCAGCCCCGACCCCAGACCACCCCACACCCGCTGTGGACCTGCGCTGGCCGGAGCAGACCAGCTCTGGACCAGCCAGGACCCACACATGCAGCTCCAGCTCACCCACCCACCCACCCACAAAGAGCCACAGTGGCGGCCAGGTGCAGGGCACCAGGTGTGGGCTGCAGGCGGCCGCAGCAAGACGGTCCCTGGAGCAGTGAGTGGGCAGTGACTGCCTTTCCCCCATCCTCAGTAGCCGCTTCTGCCCGGGCATGTTGCTGCCCATCATAGGTGGGCCGGTCTGGAGCAGGTGGGGGGGTGGGCCGGGGCTGTGCACACTTGTGAGCTGGTCTGGAGCTGGGACGGGGCCAGGAACAGGGCTGTGCACTTGGCTCCTGGTTGGTTTGGGGCTGGTCTGCTCCAGCCAGGTTGAGTTCAGAGCAGGCGTGGGGTGGGTTGGGGCCAGGACTGTGCTTAAGAGCTAGCGGACACTGTTGGTGGTGGCAGTGGCAGAGAGGAACTGCAGGGCCCATGGACTCTGGCTTTAGTGAGCTGTTGCGGGGGCAGCGGGGTGCTGACCAGCTTCCAACAGCCCCTTAAAACTGCCTATGCGGCCTGTGGGTCCAAATAATTGCCCACCCTGAGCTAAACTGTTCTCGGTGATGGCAGATGATAGAACAAGGAGCAATGGTCTCAAGTTGCAGGAAGAGCAGTTTAGGTTAGATATAAGGAAAAACTTTCGTACCAGAAAAGTAGTACAGCATTGGAACAGGTTACCCAGAGACATGCTGGACTTTCCACCCTTGGAGCTTTTTAAGACCCAGCTTGACAAAGCCTTGGTTGGGATGATATAGTTGGATGGTCCTGCTTTGAACAGAGAGGTGGATCAAGGGTCCCAAACCTTTTAGACTGAGGACTGGCAAACTGCAGACTGGAAGTCGCTGCGGACCAGCAAACCTCAGACTGGCAGCCAACCCTTTTTTATACTGAGTCTGCCACATGCCCGTCTCTTCCAGTCCACAGTTTGCCAGTCCGCAGTCCCTTCCAGTGACACTGTGCAGGGTCCCATGGCCGGAACTTCTAACCGGAACAACCATAAAGACATTTGCATGCAGCGGGCGGGAGGGAGGAACCAAACCTTAACAACCAATTGCTGCAGGATAGGATGGGCCAGCCCTCCTGCATACTAGCATCCAACCCTTTGTGGCCCAGCACCGGGTCATGGCCTGGGGCTTGGAAACCCCTGGACTAGATGACCTCCTGAGGTCCCTTCCAACCCTAATTTTCTATAATTCTGTGAAAAGCTCATGTTTCTCTAAGCCAGTTAGTCTTGAAGGTGCCACGCTGCTCTGCCTTCTGCCTGACTTCAGACTAACACTTCCACAGCTGACTTTCTGGAAAGAAAGAAAAGTGGAAGTGACTTTGTGGATTTCCCATTGACTGAGCTGAGAGGCAAATGAAGAGAAAACAAATGAGTTAGGGCTGAATTTGGTAATGCCTGTAATTTTATTTTGGCAAAGTACTTAGTCATGTTAGTCTGAAGTCAGGCAGAACACAAAGGTAGACTTGTACCATATAGACTAGCTATTCAAATATGCTGTAGCATCTGAAAAAGTGAGCTGTTGCTTATGAAGGCTTATGCATCTCTTTAAGGTGTAATTCTGTTCTTCTGCATTTTGATTTGTTATTCCTGAAATAATGCCAGAAAAATGTTATTTGAGCAGACCTTCTGTTCTATAATGTGTTTAAAATTCTAGCAACAATTGCAGATTGGGTTTCCAGAGAGCTGGGTTTTGTTTCCAGCTCTGCCATAGATTTGCTGTGAGATCTCAGACAAGTCGTATAACCTCCCTGTGGCTCAGATAATTTATCTGTAATATAGAATAATTGTGGTTACCGAGCGTGTTAGTAAGGGTTGTACAGTAAATCATCTTTGTCAACTATGATGGAGAGAGATTGTGTCATGGTTTTTTTTGTTTTACTGGGTAAAATAAGATTTCTGATTTGAAGAGAGATTACTGACATGTTACCTTATCTATAATACAGAAGTTTGGGATAAACAGATATTGGTTTGGCAATAAACAAAGGGCCCTGAAGTGTATTCAGTTTCCATACACTTCAAGTGTTTAGCCACATTAACGAACTGTCATGGTGCACTATGAAAATAGTTTCTATGCTCATCCTGTACAGTTTCTAAACTCATCTTGTACAGTACCAACTTTGTAATGATGTTCTGAATAGATAGACTCAACTCTATGCATCTGAGATTATTTTGTCCTTTAGCAGTTGTTCTAAAATCTTTTGGTATTGGAAGTTGTGCAGCTGTTTTTCATAAGCTCATGATGCTAGCTAAGTGTTTTGTACACACTGAAAATAGACTACATTGTGTTTTATTTATAAGCCATCTACTCTGAGACTCTGGAGGACACAGAGTTCTAATACAGTAGCTTTTCCAGATGAATCCAGTCATCAAAAATATGACTATGAAATTTACTGAACATAGTTCTGTGTTTTTTGTTCTGTTTTCGTTTTTGCAGGTACTCTTAATGGAGCAACCAATTTTCCAGCAAAGGTTTTTTGTCTAAATGACTTAAAGGCTGAAGCTTACAGACGGATTACAGTAATTTTGCTATCCTTTCACGGTAGTCTCCAAGATGGTTGATTTTCTAGCTGAAAATAATCTTTGTGGCCAGGCAATTCTTAGGATTGTTTCCTGTGGGAATGCCATCATTGCAGAACTTTTGAGACTATCTGAGTTTATTCCTGGTGTGTTTAGGCTAAAAGACAAGGCTGATCAACAGAAGTATGGCGATATCATATTCGATTTCAGTTATTTTAAGGTAAGCATTTTTCTATTGTTTTAGCTCTAGACTGCCATTTTCTTTCTGGAACAAAATTTCTGTTAGGCAGTATAGAACATATCTTTGTAAAAATCTGCACACTTAATTGATTTTAGTCATTACCACCAGCATTTAGAATACAATAAAATGTATTTTATACATATTTTGACCTTGACCACAAATTCTTTTGGCCTTGACCACAAATTCATCCATAGACTATGACATGGAAATGCCTATGTGTTAGTTCTTTACTTCTTGAGTAAACTAAATCCATACATTTCTTATCACATATTTTCATTAACCATCACAGATATGACTAGTTTCCACAGAGGAGCTGTGATCTCCCTTCTTGAGTTAAGCCTCCGGCAGTACCCACTTAACTGTGCTATTCTGGAGAACACTTTGTATGGGACTTCTCATGATGAACTGATTTGCCTTTCTATTTCCAAGAAGCATACAATAAAGGAGGTTCCTTATCGTGCATTTCTTCTTGTAGAAAGAGTAGTGGGCTCTGAGCAATAAATGAGATTCAGAGTTCCTGAATTTTAATCCAATCTCTGATCTCATTCTCTTCAGTGCCTAAGCAGAAGAACAAATAGATTCAAAACATATAAGTGATTTAGAAATTCTGCTTCTGCCTGAAATCCCCCTTATACAAATAATTCCTGAAATTACTATAACCAAAAGAGATGAAAATAAATTGTTTCAGTTTGATCAGTTGGTGCATTTGGCAGGACTTTATGCAGTTTCATGGCTTCAGTTGTATAGTCTGTCTGTCATTGTCTCCTTTGGTGTAGATCTTTCACAGAGCACAAAAAAGAAATAAAAATTGATAATTCATCCATTATGTCCTGTGGCAAACTGTCACAATTACTTTTTTCTTTTTTTACTCTTTTAAAATACATTTCCTGTTGTTCTTAGGGGCCTGAAATCTGTGAAGGCAAGTTGGAGGCCAGAGCTGAGCTACTGGATTTAGATGAAGAGTTCCGTGAAAACAACATAGAAATATTAACAAGATTTTATCTGGCATTTCAAAGCGTCCATAAATACATTGTAGATTTAAACAGGTACATGTAAAAGGGTTTATTAACATAATGACACTAGTAACCATATGATCATAGTCTTGTGTTCTGTGTTTTCTTTTTTGGGATACCCCTCTACTAGACTATATATGTGTACACTTAACAACATAGTCTAGTCAAGTGTCAGAGATTCCTCAAAGCCAACTAGCAACCGCTTCTAATGTTGATTTTTGTGTAGAAAACCCTGCTGTGGTAGTGGGTAGTAGTAGAAAACACTCAGATAGACATTTAAAAAGGAGGAGGTTTTATCCAAGTTTTACTCCTGCTGTTGTTAATGTCTTACTGTGTAATCTTGGAGAGTTAATTAACTCTGCTCAGTTTCTTTGCATGTGAGTTGAAGATAACGATTCTTATGCACATTCACAAAAAGTCTTGCAAGAGAACGGAAGATATTCAGATAACCCTTTGTTACCTTTTGCATCTCTGTCTGAAGAAAGCAATATCATAACAGTCTCAAATATTTTTTTCCAAAGAATTTGCCTTATCCCATGGTTTCCGTTGAAAACAGCTCACACCGTTTTATAAGGAAGATGCACTAGCATGTCTATAAAGTCGATAAGAGGTTTTGGGTTTTGCTGATCTAATCAAAAAAGCCTAAACTAGCTGGAATAGTAAAAACCTCTTAACAATCAATGTGAAGATACTTCACTTCCCACCCTATCCCAGCAAAACAGGATAGAAATACATTAGAGATTTCCATGGTATCTGTAATAAAGTACTGTTTAACCTTGTGCGTAATATCCCAATGTTGCTTCATAGTCTATGACTGGATCCTAGGCTTTTTATTCTTTAGGTTATATCCATCCACACAGAGCTAAGTGGATAACTTGAAAACTGCGTGTTCTCTTTTCACTAGAATGTGAGACCCAGGTTTGCAGGATACTAACTATTTTTGGGCCAGTATGTGTTCCAAGAGGTTTGGCATCTAGTGGCCTCAGGCCTCTAATGCCAGCTTTTCCTTGCTCTCAAGTAACTTGTGCTTATTGAACCTGTTCCAGGCAGACTTTTTCATAACATGAGAAATATTAACAATAAGCTTTAGGAGTGGCAGGGACCAATTTCTGTTGACCTTCAGGGGAAATTGTTTGACTGAATTGTGAAGGTACCTGGCTTAAGAAGTGGAGAGGACTCTTCCTAAACCAAAACTGACCTTTTGTTAACATTTCTAGATATTTGGATGATCTCAATGAAGGAATTTATATTCAGCAAACACTGGAAACTGTGCTCCTTAATGAAGATGGGAAGCAGCTTCTAGTAAGTAAGCAAGAGTTAGTAATCAGTATTATACATGAAGTCGTTTAGTTATCAGCAAATTTAGCATCCGGCTTTTCTAAATTTAGCATTAGGTATAGACAAAAATAATTTTTTAATTTCACAAATGTGATGAAGATCTGTGGCTTTCCTTTGTGAGGAGCTTTTATGGGACTGACCAGGGGAATAAAGAGAACTTCACTTTCACTCAATCATGATTCAAATTAGATCCAGGTCATTAGAAATCCAAAAGTCATTGACACTAGGTGACTCCTATTAAATGAGCTGATCATCTCAGACCATCTTCCTGAATAGCTGTCCTCTTCCCACAGGTTGCACAAGACAAATGGCTAGTTTTATGAAGCCAATAGTTTTAACTGGCTTGGAAACATAATTTATCAATCTAAGAATAAGGCTAACGCAACTCAGCAAGCAAACATAGGGTATTACTGTCTATGTAATATTTAAAGATTAATTTGCTTCAAAAGTAAAGACATGTTGTTATTAGATGCTATAAATTAACAAATTATGCCATTTCTCAACAGTGTGAAGCGCTCTATTTGTATGGAGTCATGTTGCTGGTTATCGACCAGAAAATTGAAGGGGAGGTCAGAGAAAGGATGCTGGTTTCCTACTATAGATACAGGTATTGTACTTCAGAAGCGCCTTAATATGGCTTCTACAGCTAGAATACAGCAAACGGCATATTAAGCTTAATTGTGTTATAGGTGCATAAATTTAACGTAGCATGTAGAAATATTGGCTCCAGTCCTAGAACTGAGTAGGCGCTTTCCCTTGATCATGTAAAGCAGGGGTGGGCAAAATGGTGGATCCAGCCAGTAGATCCACTCCATTTCCTAGCAGCTCATGTTGCTCCGGGCAGTTTCCATGGAGACCCCAGGAGTGGCGGGTCATGACGGGGTGTGGGGGGATGACAACGGTTTCAGTGAGACTGGCCTAAGCAGTGCTGTCAGGGCTCGTGGCTAGGTGGGAAGCTGTTCTGGGGCTGGGACCAAAGTCAAGATTTTGTTGTGGTGACAGCGTGGTCCAGAGCCAGGGCAGAGTTATGATCTATTGCTTACATGCCCCAGGCAAGGCCATGCAGGCAGCAGATCACGGCTCTGTCCCAGCTCTGAACCATCTTGTTACTGCTGCAAAATCTCGGCCCCAGCCCCAGAGCAGCTCCCCCTCATGGAGACTGGCCTGAGCAGCACTGGAAGGGCTCGCAGCATGGATGCCCTAACCCCACGCTGTCTTCTGGGGTGTCTGTAGAAACTGGCTGAAGCAATGTGGGCAGAGGCTGCTGGGAAACAGTCTGCCATGGGCCCAACCTGGCTCAAAGACTGGACTTCGCCTGCCACTGATGTAGAGCCTATGGACGTCAGTGATGTTCTTGCATATATCGGGGTGTGGCTGCTTAGATCCAGTTGCAAGTTCAGTGCCATAGATGCCTTCATTTAGTGACTTAAGGACTTGAAATAATTTATCAATTGATTCCTCATGGACCTTCAGTACTGTCACTCTGTCATCAGAGATTTCCAAAGGAACTTTTGCAGCTTTGTGAGGTTGTCTTAGTTTCCAGACCACAAATTTGTCTCCCATGCTATACCGTATTGAGTTGCAAAGCACTCTTGAATAACACAATCAATAAATGGATTTCTGAGTAAGGCTGGCAGCATTAGATTAAACCAAGCAAAAGCCTCCAAGGTTAACAGTCTACACCAGTGGTGTCCTGCTAAAACCCTATCCTCTGAGCCAGTCCGAACCACGGTTGGGGGTATTCCTGGGCTGAATATGTAAGTCTGGCTTTGGGCAGCAGCACAGGTTTGGAGGCAGTGACAGAGCAAACAAGGGCCTCCCACCGATGGCCATGTCCATCAGGGCCCAGGGACTTCAAATTGTGTAGCAGGCCACATCCCACTAGCCCTGCCCTGGAACCTCCAGTACACTGTCGGACTACAGGCAGGCTAGATGGGCCAGTTACATGAGCTGTATCCAGTCCATGAGCTCTTATGTTTGACACCTCTGGTCTAAAGCTTTTTACCCATAATAAATTCACTAAAAGAGGCAGTGGGACAGTACTTCAATACAGGCACATGTATTGATACTTCTGGTTGACTTCGGATATAAATGAACAGGTTTCTATGTCACCTCTCCAGAATGTGCAGATGGGGCAACAAAGAAAATTTGGGGTAGGAGGAAGCGGAGGGAGGGAAGGAGTTAGATTTGTTTTCTAAGTATAATGCCTCCTGTTTCCATCTTGTGTGACCTATAAATAAGGTTCATTGTCTCCTTTGATACTCTTAGTTGGAATTCCAAGTACAACCATACATCTATAACTGCCCTCCCATGATGTGGTAAAAATTATTCTTTTGTCCGCAGGAAAAAATAACTTCTAAAAACCAGTAAGAATTTTGTCTCATAAGTGAGTCAGTTCATGTAACAACATTTGTTTTTTGCTTTTATAACTTAGTGCTGCTCGATCCTCTGCTGATTCCAATATGGACGATATATGTAAGCTGCTCCGAAGCACTGGGTATTCAAGCCAACCTGGGGCCAAAAGACCTCCAAACTACCCTGAAAGCTACTTCAGTAGGGTACCTATAAGTGAAACATTCATCAGCATGGTTATAGGCCGCTTGAGATCAGATGACATTTATAACCAGGTGGGTTACTATGTGGCACGGTGCCTTGCTGTTAATCAAGAGGCATGAGTCAATAGCAAGGTTGTTCCCAGTACACTCAGTTTGAAATGAGTACCTGGTCACTTAAGCAGGGGAGGTGGGGGTGCTCAAAGGCAGCCAGATGTGTAGTAACCGTCTCTATCCCTCTTTCTTTGTCCTGGGAGCGGCCAGTGCCAGCTCCCTGTAGCCACTGAGCTGTACCATGCCCTGGTGCAGGCAGCTGGTACCAGCAGCTACAGCCAGGATTGGGGTGGAGACAGGCAGAGCACTGGGAAGAGCGTGGAACCACTGCCAGCCTGAGTCTGCAGTAGCCACCGACTCCAGCCAGCCTGCTCTCATTGGGAGTGGTGCTGCCTGCTGCAGCCCTGAGAATGGGAGCAGCCATTCAGAGCATGGTGCCTCAGGGGAGGCGGAGCTCCAGGGTGGTTGGGGCATGGCAGAGACCAGCGGCTGCAAGCATGTGGCGTCCAGCACTCCTGGGATAGCTGCAGCAGGAGCTGGGGGAAGTGGGGATAGGCAGCCCTGGGGGAGCCACGGCATGGTGCAGCCCAGTGGTGGGAGGCAGCTGATGCCGGCAGCCCCCAAGGCTGCTGCAGCTGGGGCTAGGGTGAGTGCTGCGTCCCACACCGCCTAGAGCTCCGCTTGTCTGCACTCACCCCAGCCCATGCTAGAGCGGCCTTGGGAGCAGCCAACACAGAAACCTATCCTCATTTCTTATGTTATAAAGTAGGCTCATTTTATGCTAATTTGATTTATGCAGCATTCTCCAGGAACCCAAGTACCGCATAAATCAAGAAACTTGAGAAGAACATTCATTTCTAGTGGTGTAAATCTTGCATCACTAGAAATGATTCCAGGAGACAGCAGTTCAGATGTTTAGTTTGCACCTTCTCCCTCTTCCCTATTCCTGGAGACACTGGAGCAACAGAATAAAGCCTCTGCCACCTCCTTACACCAGGAACTTTTAATGTGAGAAGCAGGCAGGGGGCATTGTTTCTCCATTGGCTCAGCTGCTAGGTTCTGGAAGCTGAACAGACCCCTATAGCCAAGCCCCTGTCCACTCCACACACCTTCAGTTCCAGTGTGAGGAGTGGGTGGGTGCTTTGTCCTGTGACCCTGGGGAGAACCTCCTCAAGCCAGGAACCTGACCCTGCTGGCTTCTTGCCACCCCACAGCTTGAGTGGTAGGTGCAGCAAGGGAAATCTGGCAGGACTGGGGACCAGGCTTGGAGAGACTTTCCAAGAGCCTGCTTCCCAGCCTTGCGGGCTTTTAAATCACTGCTCTGCTGCCCAGTTAGGTGGTGCAGTGGCAAGTGGAAGCCAGCAGGAGCTGGCAAAGCTTCCCACCATTTCCCAAAACAAGGAACCACTCTGGGGGGAAAAGGCAGGGAAGCAGTGGCTGCTGCTCCCTTGCCTCCTGGGTAGGTCCAGGAGGGGAGCAGACCAGCTGCCCAAAGTCCCACTCCTTGTGCCTTCTCCAGGTGGTGTTGACTAGGAAATTATACCTTTGATGTTAGCATTTAGATGCCTGCCATTTTTAAGTAGCACCAGATTTTTTTAGATGTTTATCGTAAATCATTTAAAGAGTAAGCAAAGGCTTAAAACTTTTAAATGGAAAGAAGAATTAAGAGAGAGCAAAGATCTGTTAAGAAATGTTTCCCATCCATAAGTGCTCTTCCTTAATGTTTGAAGATTGATGAATTACACTGGTTATAAAATCACTTAATTTTAATATGTAGTGGTTTGAAAATGCAAAAGATTACAAATGAAAGCTTTTCACACACAAGAAGATGGAAGAAGACTTGCTGTCTGATGTAATTCCTCTCTCTGATAGCTTTTTTTAATGTGTGATTCCTTGAGGCATTCGTCCATTCTGTTAAAGTTAGGATTTTTCTAAAATACATGTCTGGCAAAGAGTGCATGTTTCTCTTTTCAAAAATAAAGCCCTGTCAATATCAACTGATATCTCGCACCAGATGGGCACAATTTATCTATCATATGGCTTTTGATAAGATACTTTTTCTTGGTTGGCTGTCTTTTGCTCAAAATAGTACTTAGATTTAACATCCCCTACTTTGAGTACACTTACAACTTGCAGTTCCAATTTCCATCAAATATTCTTTACAAAGCACAAAGACAATAGCTAAAAAGTATATACATTTTTCCCAAATGCTAGAAAGTATGGAAACAGGATAAAACATTAAAGCAAATTAGAAATGAAAAGGTTAGTTATCAGATTGTTCAGGTCTGTGTAAATGCACTGGCATGTTTTGTGTCCAAAAGTATTATCTCCTTAGACACTTCAGAATTGTTCATGGGTGACTGAACTCTTCCAAATTTCTTTAACTGGAGCAGTTCATTTAACAGCTTAAACAACAAAGCCCACATGCAGTCAAGATTTTCTCCAAGCATTATATGCATATTATAAGTATATTTTAAGACTTCAGCTAAATATAGTAAAGAAAAAAGATTTAATTTTTTGTAATGCTGTTTTTGTAACCAGTATTGGAGTCTGCTTTTTTAAACAGTATGTTGCTTAGCTCTTAAAAAACATCAGTTTTTTTTTAAAAGGCACTTAATCCCATAACTATCTAAATCATGCAGTTTGTAAAACAGGAGTGAGTGAAGGCTTTTGCCCATGCCCTGATCATGCTCCCCTTTGATTATGGCAGTCTTTGCTTCTCTTTCATACTAATAATGCCAGGTCCTTTCCATCAGAAATACCTTCCTTCTGCTCTGTTCCTTTCAGTCAGTCTCTAGCACTTTGCTTCAGCCATACACCCTCCTATGATTCTTGTATAGCAGGGCAATGCTTTCAAATAGTCTATAAAATCTGGCTAATGTTTGTATGGTTAGCTTTCATAAGCAGGTGAGGGGGTCACATCTGAAGGGTGCAAAGACTCTGTAACATGAATTGCATGCCATGTAGATAGCATATGGTAAATTAACATATGATAGCCATATGGTGTATGAATATAATGTGGTCTTAAATGTTATATATAAAAGTCATGATTATCCCTTTCCCAGGTTTCTGCATATCCATTACCTGAGCACCGCAGCACTGCTCTGGCTACTCAAGCTGCCATGTTATATGTGATACTCTATTTCGACCCTTCCATTCTTCACACACATCAAGCAAAAATGAGAGAGATAGTGGATAAATATTTTCCAGATAACTGGGTAAATATGACTACTGATTTTAAACTGCACGCTGGATTCAAAGCTGCAACACACATTTATTGTAGTGGTACTTAACCTTTCAGCTCCATGGGCCAGATGAGTGGCATGAGGTGGGTCCACAACCCAGATCCTGCAGGGCTGGTAGCCTTACGCCGCTTCATGTGGCCTAGATCCTTCTTTGTGCTGCCCAGATTGGTCCATGTACACCCAAATCCTGCCTCCCACTTCATGGATCAGAGCCTCCACTGCACAAGGCTGTGCTATCCAACCGCAAGGCTCCCCACAGGTCCAGAGATCTGGCTGCTGGGGAGAGGCAATTAGTGCTGCTACCACTTCTCCACTGCCAAATGTTTGTGGCTTTTTTTTGGTAGAGTCACAGAAAATGGCAGAGACGGTTGTATATAGGAAAAAAACCATTTTTCTTGGAAAATATAAGCACTATTTTTTGGTTTTGCTTCCACCTTTAGGTTATTAGTATTTATATGGGGATCACTGTAAATCTAGCAGAAGCATGGGAACCTTACAAGGCTGCAAAAACTGCCCTCAATTACACATTAGATCTGTCAAACGTCAAAGAGCAGGTATGTACATGCCCATTTCAGATTCAAAATAAGATTCAAGGCGTGTGGGTGTTTTCAGATGTATTCCATGCAGTAACTGGCACGTGGATCCTCTTTCTCCTTTATATACCTTGATCGCTCCTTTATACACCTTGATTGAGTCAATACTGCGGATACCTTCAAGTTTTGGAGGCTGATCCATCTTAGGTACTGTTTCACATGTACTTGCAATATTATCCCATCTTCCTCTGATAAGATCCAGTGTTGTGACTTCAGTTTATGGCTTCTGATAGTCACCATTATATTATGCAATGCTCAGGAAGATTTTTCCTACTAAGGATTTAGTCTTTTGTGTATGTAGATTTAGAAGCTGAAAACTAAATAGAGTGTCTCTTAGCTACAAAGAGATGATTTCCGTTGAGTATTTGAAAGATTTGTGGTCCCATCTGGAATTGGCTATCCAATAATCTGGAGAAAGCACTTTTAGTAAAAATATGCCATAGCACAAAAAGTGGCAGATTTGATTATTATTTTCCTGTGTCTAGAACTCAGTTACTTTAGTGGCACCATTTTCATGCTAAAGGTTAGTTGCATGCTAAATGTTTTGCTAGATTGGAAACAAAGGTCTAGATTTTTAAAGGTATTTCAGCATCTAAATACCTCTTAAAATGTGGCCCACAAGCAGCCTAAGATTAGGAACGCTATTCCTAGCTCGTGCCAATAATCACCATACATGAATATTTGCAGACATTTTTCCTTTCTCTGTGAGTATGAATTGCAATTAATTCTGGGTTATGATTCACTGCTCTATCCTTTCTAGCAGGTGGACAGTGAAATGTTTTCATTGGCAGCTCAGTAGTCGTACTGCTTTTTCAGGTATGATTTTCAAAAGTGCACGAGTAGCCAGAGAGGGCAGATGACCAGGCTTCTAAGTCATTGTGGTACTTTTGAAAATGTTGCCCCTCACTTAAGCTCTCTGCTCTAGGTTGTAGCTTGCATTTCACCATGCCAATACCCCTGTATGCCATGAACTGCATTCTCTGCCTGTCAATATAGGATCTATGTGGATAATTATTTAATGACACCTGTTACTCAATTTCTATCCACTTTGTGTTCATGGGAACCTGCGCATGGGAGATGAATATTCAACTTGTCTCTTATTGATGCAAGAATTGTATGTTTGAAGGCAAGCAGATACGCTGCTGTCACCGAGCGGGTGCATGCACAAGTGCAGCAGTTCCTCAAAGAGGGCTGCCTGAGGGAGGAACTCGTGCTGGATAATATCCCCAAGCTGATGAACTGCTTACGAGACTGCAACGTTGCAATCCGTTGGCTGATGCTTCACACTGCAGACTTGGGTAAGGCTTGTAGCACAGAATGCTCTGTGCTGTGACATCTGTGCAGCTTTGTCTTTGATCGTGGGTAAGTCCCAAGTGTGCTGAGTCATGTAAGCCAGTGTAACCTTTACATTCAGTTAGTTGGAGAATTGATCTTTGTTGACCCTGAAATTTTATCTTTGAACAAACAGCCCCCCAGGTCCCATTTTAATTTTTCCAACCAAAAATAGAACTAAATAAGTTATATGAAATCATGATGCCGTAGAAATAATACTATGCTGAGCAAGCCAGGAAGAGACTGGCTTACTTTTTTCCCCTGCCCTGAATAGTACTGCATCTTCAATATTACATATATGCATAACAGGTTTTATCTTAATAGCCTCCTACTAATCACCCTTAAAAAATAATTCTTTCCAGTGTCAGTTGTATACTGTATGAAATAAGTCTTGGTGATCTCAGTTCAGGTCCAAATGGGCTTTGATTGTAAGATCTTTAGGACAAAGTCAATCTTCTAGTTATGCTTGTTAAGTGCCTAACATAGGGCTTAGTGCCACCCTAGGTATTATGTTAATAGTGATTGTAATTCATACAAATACATGATACAAACCAGAGTCCTTGTGGCAGAAAAGCCACCTTGGGTGCCCCTCTCCAGAAACCTCTCCCTGTGCCAGCCTGAGAGGCTGCTGGTAAACCCCTCAGGGCAGGGTTTCAACCCGGGTCACATGATAGAGGCCCGGAAGGAGATGCATCACCTGGGAGAAAAACGACCCAGCCTAGGGGCCTGCGCTCAGGGGAGGTGACCAAG
>JAGPOW010000261.1:16896963-16932016 GCA_030014935.1 Caiman crocodilus
ATAAATGACATGACGATGAGATTGGATGACTTGCACAACTGGTTGGATCTCACGTATCAAATTTCTTTTTGCCTTGTCTCCTTTCTGCTATCTTTGTATATCCCCAGGCAGTACACAGCACAGCTTAAGTGCAGGATCAGAGTTAGGGGGGAAAGGTCCTTCATACTTTCACTGTGTTAAGAAATGATCCTCTGCATAGGAACACTCAAATCTGATCAGGTTTCTATCCAAAGCTGTTGTGTAATGTAGCTGCTTTGCTGCATCGAAAAAAATGATAGTTAACCTAAAAGATGGTATAATTTTAGTGGTAGGCAAACGCTTGATAAAATAGTATGTATTATAAATTAATGCATTATTTTAGCAAACATTTGCCCATCACAGAAATGGTATGTGTGTGTATGAGTGTCTGTTTTTTACATATATATGATTCGTTTGTGGATATATAAAAAACATGTAAAGCAATTAAGTCCCCCTCGATATACAGCCTTATACAACTGTAAATTGTTACAATCAATCTTTTTTTTCACTGTTTTGGAAAAAAAATTATTAAACTTCTTTTTTTATGGTATTTTTTTAACAGGTTGGTCAAATGCAGATTTTAAGACAACAGATTACCAATGAATTAAATTACTCCTGCAGGTTTGACTCCAAGCATTTGGCAGCTGCTTTGGAAAATCTTAATAAGTAAGAAGCAAAATTCTTTGAAGAGCAGCCTGTATCATTGCACTGTTAATTGTTGTTGTGATGTGAGCTAACTTGAAGGAAATGAATCCAAATGCAGGCTAAGTTTTTTAATTTCAGATTCAGATAAAATTCAGAAATAAACTCATTCAACCATCAATGAAAGGATGCCTTTTAACGTCTTTAGCATTTGGACATGCCTAAAACTCCAATCGGATTTCAAAATAAAATCAGTCAAATTGTATAAAATTCATCAAATTCTACACTTTTATTTACCCCTTCTTATTGGACAGCTCATGGCATGTGCTGTGCCTGGAATACGGGGGTGCCTATACATGAGCACAGAGGCTGCTCCAGCGCGCTGGAATTACAGCACGTCAGAACAGATTTGATTAATTGAGTCTGCTGGAGCGTGGCAGTTGCTGCATTCCAGCAGTTTGCTGTGTGTTGTATAGCATTGAACGAGTTTTAGTTCAAGCACATCCACCGCCATTTTTAAATGCGGGGATGCTGATATACAAGATGCAGCAGTGCTTTAATTAAAGCAGCTCTCAGAAGCTGCTCTAATTAAAGCACTGCCTCCCATCCACACACACACACACCTGTGGAGCACATGTAAAAGTACCTAGTAAAATGGACATCCAAAAAAATCAACAGCAGTATTTATTTTATTATTATTGTTCTTAACAATTTCTAAATAAAACATTTGTAGGAAAGTTGTTTCTTTGTGTTAGCAGGATTCCTCTTTCTCAACTGAAATGTATAGTATTAGCTTTGAGGATGATATAGAGGCATAGAAATTGACGAGGAAAAATTTGAAGAATTGAGATTATTTAGATGAGAGAGTAAGACGGGATTGGATAAATGCAGAAAAGAGTTTCATAAAGAGGATATTTGTTCTGTGTGCCTATGGGGGAAGGGGCAAAACAAGAAATAATGGACTTAAATGACAACAAGAGGATTTAGATTGGATGCTGGAAATAAATTTCTGTCTGTGAGGGTGGTGAAGTGTACTGGAAGGGATTACTGTGAAATCACCATTACTGGAAGTTTTTAAAGGCAGGTTAGACAACCATTTGCTTGGGATAGTTTAGAAAAGGATGATTCTACTGTGAACAAAAGATTTGAAGGAGTTAGATTAGATAATGTCTTGAGATCCCTTCTGGCCTTAGTTTTTCTTTTACTATCACAATTGAATTAACCACTTTCGAATCAAAATGTCTCTCTTTGGCATTTAGAGCAGTCTTGGCTGACATTGAAGCCCATTACCAGAATCCATCATTGCCTTACCCAAAAGAAGAAAACACACTTTTGTATGAAATCACTGCCTATCTAGAAGCAGCAGGCATTCGTAACCCATTGAATAAGGTCAGAGTCAGACTTTCCTGTGAGATCTGCCAATGTGTCATATTATGACTGAAGCCATTTTATTGTTATCTTTCTAGAAAACTTGAATTTGGTTAGCAATTGTTCCTTTATACATGTATTTGTGTATATATAATATATGTATTTTATTTACTTATTCTAATAGTATAAAAGCCCAAGTCTGTCTGTAATGCTTTATTCGCGCTCTGATTGGCTGATGGAAACAGCCAATCAAAGTGCTCCAAGCATGGGGGAGCGCTGCTATAATTCCGAAGCTGCGCCGAGGACTAGACAGCATGGGGCAATAGGTGGCAGCACTCCGTCCCTCCCTTCCTTCACCCTGCGCCCTGTCATTCTCAATGGGTGATTGGCTAGTATAAAATATACTTATGCAAAAATGCATTGTGTATATAATATATATTTATAAAATATATGCTGTGTGCGTGCACGTATGTATACATACATACATACATACATATATATTCTGACACAAACAAGCTCTGTGGTGTTTGTTTGTCTTCAGCTATTGCAGATATAGACATGTTAATCTGCTTTTATGTAAACTATGTAAAAACTATTATGTTTTCCTTCCCTTTCCAGATATACATAACAACAAAGCGGCTACCTTATTTCCCCTCTGTCAACTTTCTGTTCCTGATTTCCCAGTTGCCGAAACTGCAATATAACAAAAATCTAGGTATTATATGAATTGCTGTTATATAAATAGAACAAGTACATTTAAGTGTATACAAATTTTTCATATCCTCACTTTGGCTTCTCATAGATTCACTATCCCATTTGTAACTTACAATTTAAGTGTACTGTTTCAAATATGATAGTGGTATGAGACTGTTTCCTAAATTTTTAGTCATATCTTTATGCATAAAACCAAGCTCAAGAAATAGAATATACAAGATCCAGGTGCTTCAATGCCCAACTTGCAGTACTGTTCCTCATTTCATGCAATTTAATGGTTTGCTATGAAAGAAATATGGATTGCCACATTTGTTTGTAAGGAATCTGTATAATGGAGAAGAACCCAGATCATTCATATCTGGGGCGCTCACAATTACTTAGTTCAAAACAGGTTGCTGCATTAAGAAATAGTTGTTCAGCTATTAACTGTGGCTTTTGCATCAAAGTGCACTGTTTCTCTGATCAAGTAGAGTTCATCACTCATTCCACACAACTCATCTAAGAAACAGTACCATAAAAGCTGTAAAAGCAGCAAACGGGTAGCATCTTAGTGGTGCACCTCCATATAACCCCAGAGGTCCCTTGTGAGGCACCAAACATGAGGCAGAGCTTTTAGGATTTGGAGTGGCTGGGCTTGGATTTGACTTGAAGGATTTGATACCCCCAATATGCATGTCTGATTCAGTTAGTTGTAAGTTGCATCTCTACCCTGCCTTTTGCCTAACTTCAGACTAACATGGGCTAACCTCTGCTCATGAAAAACAAGCAAAGGCCTGATATGAAGCCTTTTGTGAATAAACCATAGTTTAGCTCTGATATTAAGGATGTGTTCTGCTTTATCAAAAAGAGGGGAAAATGTTTTGTTTCTGTATAGGCGTCGTGTGCAGAAAGCCAGCAGACCAAATTGACTGGCTCCCGTTGGTGCTTGGGCTTCTCACGCTGTTGAAACAGTTTCATTCACGATACACGGAACAGTTCCTGGCTCTGATTGGCCAGTTTATTCGCTCAACGATGGAGCAGTGCACAAAGTATGGAGTTCTCACTTTTCTTACTGCTTATTTTGTTAGGCTTCAAATTAACTTTTGCAGTCATTTTTAAGAGTATACCTCTTCATAATTCAAGTGTTACATCAAAGTATGCCATTCTTGTAAATTTGCAAAATATATTGACCAACCTGAATAAATAGCTTAGCACTTCCTAATATTTTACCTATGTAAGTAGCTGATCAAAACCACCATGTCTAGAGACCTGAGGTTCATTAATGTGTATGTGTTAATAATAGCCAGAAGATACCAGAAATGCCTGCTGATGTAGTGGGTGCCCTTATGTTCCTGGAAGACTATGTTCGTTACACAAAGTTACCCAGAAGGGTAAGTAAGAGAGCTCTGATTTCAATTTGGGACTTAGAGGAGCATTAATACTAATATAAGAGGGATTGACATAAAAGCCCATTAAATAACACTGATTTTTACACTAAGTGGAGATATGGCGAATTTTCTACTGTTAGTCTAAGATAACTATGTATCAACTTGTATTTTATGTTTAGTCCTTACATTTTCCTGTCCTTAGTTTTTAATGGAGATCTAGAGTTGGGTGATCCGCATAATAGATTGTTTTCCTCCCTTTTGGGAGGACTCTGCACATTTTCATCTGTTCTACTGACTTATGCCGTTAAAAGAACTAACTCTGCTTTATGCCATTGTGTGTAGTAGGTGGTATTTCTAGCAATTTCCTAATATTCATTTGCTTTGGACCTGGAATTGTGAACAAGTTGCACTGAGTCCTCCAAGGGCTTGTCTGCACTAGGACAGTGGCTGGTCCTGCTGAGGATGGGACCAAGTATACTCCAAACCTCTAGGCACACTCCGGATCCCAAAGCAGATCTGTGAGCTACTCCAGGCTCATGGCTCTCCACCCACTCTCCAGCACTTGGGCTTTGGCATGCCCAAGAGCAGCCACTGGGGGCCTGAACTAGCCTTACAGAAGAGCTTTCAGGCTTAGATTATGAATTCAATTAGGGTATGCATGTGTGTCACAGACCCGTGGCTTTGTATAATTGCCCTCATATCTATTGTTATTCTCACTTACAAATGCTTATCCTTCTTATTTATGAACCCCTGGAGAAGCCAATTTGTATCCTAGAGCTGATAATCAAAAAAAGTGAAATGGTGGTTACAAGACATTTTTTTTCAGTCTTAAGTGAAAACATGAAATGTGGGATGCTTTGGCCTCTACCTAGAAGCAGGGGTTTATCAATATGTTCTGTACATGGCAAAACAAGCCCTCTAGTTGCAGATTTTTCCTCAAGAAAATAAACTGTCTTCTCAGGCTTTTCACATGAGAATTCATGATAATTTGGGCCCACTAAGATTCACTTTATATCGTGACAATAAGCATATTTATCCTAGTGTACAGTTATGCATTTGGCCAAACTTGTATTTGTCAAACCATTTGGTATAAATTGTAATACAATCAGCAAGATGAAAAGTTAAAGAAAGTTGCTGTTCCTGAAAAAGGGCACTGCTAAGTGATACTTGCGGGTAAAAGACTGGGGAAATGTAGGTTCAGATTCTCTCCTGTTTCAGTTATTTGTGATGCCAGCTGAGAAGTTTTGATGTTTGAGTATGAGGAGGCAGAAAGAAAATTGCTTGTGTTTCAGAGACTTAATTATTGAATGATGTTTCAATGGGTTGTAATCACTTCAGAAAAGAATCTGGGTCTTTATATGACTCTAGGTAGCTCACATAGGTCTGTGTGACCCTCCACCAATTAATACGTGATTATCTTTAGACAGTGTTGGCTGTATTTATGGCTATCAAAAATTGACTTAATTCTTCTGTATTTCTGTTAGGTTGTTGAAGCACATGTGCCTAGTTTCATTATTGATGAATTCAGGACTGTTCTGTGAACATGGAAAAAGACTGAGCCTTCCCGCAAGTCCAAAGCCACTGGGTGGGTGGGGACGTGGAAGAAAAGAGCACTTCACAACTGTATTTTCTGCATTTTGGGGCAATAGCTGTTGCAACTGTTTGAACAAAATGTAACCATGCACACTAGTCTGTATAACTAATGTTGTTTAATCACCATGGTATCACCCAATTTCTATCGCATCCAAACAACAGTGCCCTTTTTTACTACATCTTATAAATGCTATATGTAATTGTTTATGTATAAAATCGCTTAATTTTATGTTCAGAAAAACTGTTTATGGACATTTGATTTTTTTATCACAAATAAAGCAATAACAGAAAGTAAAGGGCATGAATTATGTGCACAGATGACTCTGTACCAGTTTTCCCATTCAGAACTCTCACCAAGATGAACTCACAGCAGCGGAGGAGCCTGGGCCTGTTCTTGCACCACTGAAGTCACTGACAATAGGTGGGTCTCTAGTCCACAGTCTGAGCAGTGACAGCAACCTGCACTTCTCCAATGTCAGATTCTTATCTGGATTTAAAGATAAATGATAGTTCAACGAAAAGCTAAAAAACTTCTGTCCTTTATTCCCCACCTCCTTCACCTGCTTTCCCATTTGGGTTAGAGTCTTGCCATTGCAGAACTATACTATCACAGCCCACTCCTTACTGGGAATCCTATCTGAGGATACTGAAGAACCTATTGGAGTCCTACCCAGTGCCCTTCCCTCCAACTCAAGGAGTTTTAACCCTCGATTTCAATGGGATAGAGTATCATTTTTTTTCTCCAAGCGATGTCCATATTCCTGGTGCCAGTTTGACCCTATCAGATGACCCTCTAAAACAAAACACAGTTACATTTTGTTATCCCTTATTTCAAGGCAATAAAAGTTGCTGTTTCAATTCAGTACCGGTACAAGAATAGATGTATGTGATTAAAGGGTGAAGAGATCGTTATAGTGACCCTGGCCAATTAAACAGCTGGGACAAGGAGAACAGACTGTGAGGCTGTAGTTCAGCTGTTAGGCTACTCACCTGGTTCTACATACAGGTGTTCCTTGATTTATGCTGTACAAAGGTTCCCTGAGAATGGCATATAAACCAAACCCATCGTGGCAAGAGAGGAAGGGAGGGAGTGAGGCTGGGACTAGCGCAGGGGTAGGGGAGGTGTGCTGCTCCTGGGGCTGCACGAGGCAACAAAGCAGAGGAAACAGTGGGAACAGCTGACACCAGCTGCCTGCACAAGGGCACGGCAGAGCCTGGGAGGTGAGTGGGACCAGGCAGAGAGCATGTTGGAGCCCAGTGGCTGCAGGCAGCTGGCGCTGGCCACTCCTGGGGCTGCTGCAGCTGAGGCTGGGGTGAGTGCTGCGCCCTGTGCTGCCCAGGCCTCCACTTGTCCGCATTTACCCCAGCGTGTGTTGGAGTAGCCCCAGAAGCAGCCAACACCAGCTACTTGCAGTAGCTGGGCTTTGGGTGAGTGGGGCCATGGCCCCTTCCCCTCCCTCCACAGACTTACCTGCTTGGGCGGGGGGCATCTCTGCCAATCACATAAGAGCAAATTTACCTCACATATAATGAATTATGGGTCTAAATATGCTTATTGCACAAGAGTGAGCATGCATTTAAATAACCCGCATGAATCGAGGGAAACCAGTATTTTGTTTATTTTTCATTTCTGTAAAATGGAACAGCTTCTGTAGGAAATATTGAATATCCAGTGGCATGAAGGGTAGGCCACTGTTCACTGTGGTACTTTCCCGTAGCCCACAGCAAGTAGCTAAGGCTTACATCCACAAAGGGCAAAGGAAAAAACAAAGGTGTATTTCTAGATTATGAACCCCTGTGCTATTATGACTTAAGAGCCCCAAACCCTCTCTGGACTATCCCTTTGGATATGGAAAGCTAGCTCACTCTCCTTTCTTAAAACCATGGCTAGGTTTGGTGCTCAACTGCAGTAGTTGGAGCACAGATTGTGGAAGGGGGAGGACTCGATTCTACACCCTCCTGAGAATAAAAGGGACCAAACGCATGTAGGTCACTATTAAAAATGTACCCATACCCAACCACCAGAGCATGTGCTATGGGAGGAAGAAACGTTCTGTAATTCTCTTTGAGAGAATGATTATACAAAAAAGAAATGTGAGTCTCAAAAGACTAGGAAAAAAACTCATTTTACTAAAAAAAAATATAGAAAAGAAAACACTACTCAGAAAAGCCCTACTTCTAAATGTAATTCAATAATTGGTTAAAACAAAAATGTAGTTGTGCAAGAAAAATCAAATTATAAACCAAAAAAGGGTATCAAACACAGAATGCATGCTCCAAGAAAGAGAAGACAGCCACTTGCTAAAATATACCCTTACCACTTAATACAGATTAATCTACCCCATAAAACAAATATACATACAAAAAATGCACTTAATTACTAAAGCATAAGACTAAGACAACCACATAAAAACTGAAAAGCACATATCATTGCACTATGAAGGGAAAGCAAAAGCGCTGTGAGCACATGTGCCCACCAAGCTGGCTGTCCAGACACCAGCACTACCATGCTTGCTTTTTCCTTCCCACACTACCACTACAAGGCAAAAGCAGACAGCTCAGACAGTGCGCTCTGCTCTCAGGGAGAACAAGTTGCTCTTCTATGACCAAGAGCATTTTCCAGACATTGCTCTCAGCAGGGGATGCAAATGCTCTTCATTGTGGGCATCCAGACTTGACTTTCTCAGCAATATTCCTCCCAGCCACAAACTTAAAATGATGCCTAGAAACACGGTTCAGGCCAGGCCCATGGCACTTCCCAGCCCACAGCACTCCACCATGGGTTCGTTCCCCTCAGCCAGCCTGGTATAGTCTTGTGAAGGCCTAAGTCTCCTTTGGAACCTGCCCTCAAACAGAAAATGTCACTGAGTTGTATTCTGTGTATTTAAACTGTACCGAATCAAGTATTTGTCTTTATTCGGTTTTGCAGAAAAAGCTGATGACCTCACCTCGCCCCACACCTAATCCTGCTTCTGCCTTTTGGGATACCTGGCCTCCTGAATATGTGTCCAAACAAACTTCCTCAATTGTTCATTTTGCACATATTAATTCCTAACTAAACTAATATGTTAATATTAATTCAATTTATCATAACTCTTCACTTGTTTACCATAACGTGGTATGTCTCTCCCAGTCTCTTAGCCATTTCAGCAATATTCCAGCTCTCCTGTATTTCAAACCTTCATTACTTACGTCCTTTTCTGCTGTTCAGTCTCATGACTATTAACTGGGTCAACTGGTAAACTGTGTTTAACTAATGTCTCTGTTTTCAGTTCACTTGTGGTTGTGTTGTCAGGTATCTTGAGCAGGTGGTTAGGATTCCCTCTTAAAATGTGGTTTTTATCTGTAATTTGCCGAGTATAAATGAGATGATTCATGTTTGATTATTTTAGCTGTAACTGGCCAGTTTCCAACTTGCCAAATTCATACCGAATCTTTTTGTTAACCTGTGGGAGTGTCATTGCCCCTTTATTGTCACGCTGCATCTGTGTTCCTTTCCAGTCTTTGCCACACTCTCACAGACGTCTTCGTTACCTTTTGTTCCTGTCCCAGGTCTAGTAATCAAGTGTTTCTATACCTGTTACAAAAGAGCTCAGTGGGTACCTGTGCACACTGCAGCACTGTAACTCCATAGTTGAATAGGGCCAAATATGGATCTTCTCCCTCTATTGTTTTTTTGCACAGGTGCTTTTCCATACGAAGTCCATAATCTGATAAGCTAGTGATTTAAGTGTATCTGGAACTAACTGTCTTCTAATTTCAGGAATTCCTTATTCTTAAACTGTAATCCATTTCCTGTGCTGACAGTTCTTGGCGTTCCAGAGAGTGCACATAGATAATGTCGTGTTCAGTAACTGTTCCCTTTATGGTATCCTCAGTCTCATTACTTCTGAAACATTCATATCGCATCCCATGATAATCAGGTGATCACTCCTTCCCAAATTGAATGGATCAATTCCAGCTTTACCTTACTGAACTTCAATTTGTTCGTGAGCTATCACTGGTTCTTTCTGACGACCATCGCAGTACTTCTGAAATGCTCTATACTTCCTCACCACGACTTCAATATCACTACTCACTCGTCTATGGTCAGAAAACTTACCTAGCTCGACATTTTGGTTGGTTGTTCAGAAACGTCCTTTATGTATCCGGTATTTTTCATCTCATTGCTGTAGGAATCATAGTACGTGATCCTTCATGAGTACTCCTGAGATCACTGGAAGTTCATTTTTATACTGAGACACTGCAGGTGGAAAACATTCATTCTCTCCCGTTACTGCTTGTATATCACTGGTTGCAACTTTTTGTCTTTGACCATTTCTGTTACTAGTTCCTCTCATATGCCTATATGTAGTCTGTGAACTTTTTTATCATGTTCGCATATATTTTTACCATTTGTTGCATACCATCAGATTGTGGATCGTCCAACAGAGGCTTCACTTTTGAGTGCGTGCTGCCATGATTAAGTGGCACCAGGACTGGAATTCCAAGGCCATACCATGTATCAGAGTTATGACAGAAGTAGGCAAAAGTACTGTGCAGAAGTACAGAAGTAGGCGCTGTTTCTTTGGTAGCATTTTTCCAAGTCCATTTTTGTGCATTTCAGTTGGCGATTTGTGATCTGTTCTTGCTGTTAATCTATGTCCGTATAGTAAGTCCTGGATTTTCCACATCCATTGGCCAGATGTAGGGCTGCAATTTATTTCAACTTTGCATGCCCAAGTGGCATTTACAACAGCCACATAACTTCAGTTCTTGGCACTTACGTTCAGTTTGGATTCTGTCTCCACTTCCAGCTCTGAAGGTTGCATTCTGGCTGCTCAGGCTCCAGGGCAGAATAGGACTGTTGGGTACCTAGAAAACACTGGGTAAATCCCAAAACTTGATTTGCAGAAAATCCATACCTAGCATGATCTTAACACCAAAAAAGGACTCCCTTATCTTCTGGCCTTAGCCAAGTGTTTAGGGCACTCAGCCAGAGAGAGGATGAGTTCCCTTCACCCAAAGATTTAACCCTGGATTTCCCATCTTTCCTCAAACTGCTCTAACCACATAGTCATGGGCTAGGCACCACTCTCTAGCTCTCCTCTTGATGCCGACCCACAAAAGGAAGACATGGGGGCAGGAAGCAGCAGGCAAGCCAGAGGGAGCATGGCTCAACATGAATGCTATTGAGATAGCTGTGAGGTGGGTTTTGGATGTGATGCCTGCTCCCAGTGGGGCAGAAACTACTGCACTGCTGTTTGTGTATTTTATCCAATAAAAATGTAAATGAAAGTTGTAGAAAAGTTAGTAGGAGCAGGGTTCTCCCTTCCAGAGCACGAGGAAGATAGAGATGCAGGTTTAGCCCCCTTGGTGAGGTGGAGCTAAAAAATGGGCTTTCTGCTGCCGTGGAAGGTGCTCTCCTCCTCCGTTTACTTCTGGCAGGTACACATGCCTGGACAATCCTGTCTTGCCCTGTGGAAACAGAATCCAAATGGTGCCTAAGTACAATAAGATTACAGCTGTAAAGCTGTTTAAGTGCCACTTAGATATGTAAAGGTGAAATCTGGTTTAGACTCTAATGTCTCTTTTTTTCAATTTTTGCATACATCTTCCCTGAAGGCATCATAGCTCTTCATGCATTCATTTGATACTGGAAATCTATCTGTCTTGTGACACTGTAATAGCATCTCTCCCAACACTTCTTTTGAAGCATCCATTAAGTTTGATGCCAAGTCAAATGAGTCAAAGAACTGGAGCACTGGAGTTGACGACAAGATGTGGTTTAAGTCACAAAACTTGCTTTCCTGTTTTGGCATCCAAGCCCATTCTAAGTATTTATGGAGAAGATGACTTGAGTGTGTTATGCATGCTATGTCATTAGATAAATGGGCATAATCCAATACGCCTGGCAATCTTAAAATTCCCTTTTTATCTTCAGGCCTTGGCATGTTGAGTATTGTCAGAATCTTTGCTACATTGGGCAGGATTCCTCTTGCAGTCAGTCTCCCAAGCAAAGCCTCCCATGTTTTTGAAAATAGTATTTGTCTATACTCAGTGTAACTTTGTTATGCCTTGTAATTCCTAGTATTCTTCTGTTATTCCTGAGGTTCAGTTGGGCTATTGCTCCCCAATGATTTATGTTGTTGATGTATGCTTTAACACCTGCTAGGCCTTTAGTATCAGGATCACCATATGGCGAAGTATTTCCGAAGCCAGAGTCCAGAAGGCAGTCTTGGAAAGCAGTCTCTCTCAAATGGTGCGTTGAAAGCAGAGATGTTGGAGCTCACATTTTCCAAAGTGCTATGCCAAAATGCTGCCAATGCATTTAATTGGCTGAAGATTTTGGCTCATGCTGTCATTAAGAATAGATCACTTCTTGCAGGCAACTGAAGTAGGCATACTTTTTATGCTTTTATTTAACTCCCTTGAACCTATATATAACTTCCCATCCTTTTTGTCCATATTTCCTAAAGAGTGAACCCGTTTATTGGGTTTTGTTCTCCAAATGGTACCACCTGATATCATGTTTTATAGGTCTTCTTTTACATATTTGGGACTTTCTGTGTATCAGCATCTTCTCTTCAACATACCCTTTTATGTTACTGAGAGACACCCCTTTCTGTGAATCTTCATGCAATGCTATTCATGCTTTCAGAACCTTTTCTGTGTTCTCTGTAACCCTCTCTGTGATCGGCCTCCCCTTCAGAAGACCAAGTATCGCACACGTGCACAGGGCCAGGACTGGTTGGCTGGTTCTGTGTACAACTACAAACTTTGTTTTGTTTGCTCTCCGTTTTAAGTGTTAACACGCAGTGCCCTAATAGCGGGAATGTCCTTCTAACATAGTCTTTCAAAGACACTTCTGACTCCTTTATGTGCTCTTTATACCTCTCTGTTTCACTTAATATTTATGACAGTTTGTGCCCTTAATGCCCATCTTCCAGGTCACATAGGAACCAACTCCTGCTTTCATCTACACATCTAAGGCTGATTGCTTTTGACACCTTTACATCATCTCAACCCTTGGTGGACAGATTGCTTTTTCTACCACCAAATCTGCAGCTACCCTTCATTTCTTTGCCTTTGCCAATGCATCTTAACTTTCCTTTCTTTCCACTTTTTTTTTACTGGAAATTTGTAAGTGCTCAACAATTTTGAACATGCCTTCTATAAAATGCATTGAACAAAATAAAACCCAACGTTGTGAAGGTATTTGCTAGGATGGAACCCCTTTGATTTAGCCAAGCTTTCTCATGTTTTTGGCATCCTCCTAAACTGCACTTCAGAAGGCTCCCGTATGCACTTGAGCTCGCGTCCGACACTTACTTCATGTACTTTCCTGTTTTCTCTGTATATTTGAGCACAATTCATACATACAGTATTGCCTCACATACCCCACACCCACAGATAAAACATTCAGCGTGCTTTGGGAAGGCAAAATGAAGAAAAAAATATTTTCAGAGTCATGGTTGCATGGAGCAGGGACAAAGCCTACTCTTCAGGTCACTCACATCTCCCTTTCCTGCTCAGGCAAAAGCTAACCCTCTGATGGCCGCTGCCAATTCTGCAGTAGCTGTGAAAGGGTGAGAACTGTAACTGCTGCTGAAGCCTGCACCCTGCCTCTCCTTCCATGCAGCGTTAAGCAGGCAGGAGCAGGGGAAGAATAGCAGACCATTTTACAGTCTCCCCATGCTTCTCTTCTGTGCAGAAAAAGAAACAGCTTTGTTGTTTAAGACATGCACCCCAGTTTTAAAGCAGGGCTAATTTTCATATGGTAGTTGCCCAAACCCAGAGTAATTTCCACACTCATGCTAGTTGCCATATTGTTTCCTGCTTCCCCTTCCTTTGTCCTTGTCCAATTTACTTCTTGGCAGCTTGTCCCTCACTGGCTTGGTAATTACATTTAAAATCCTCGTTTGTCTGCCTTCTTCTAGGCTTTTTAAGTTTCTGCTTGTTCTGCAACTTGGTATATACATGGTGCCCTTTCTCTCACATCCATTTCTCTTCAAAGTCTTTCTTACTGTTTCATTCCAGGACAATCTGGCCTTTTATAAAACTCTTACCGTGTTTTGTACTTGTAGGACTGACTTTTAGCTGCAGATCCGTGACAGACTTCTGTTTCCACTTCTCATAAGTGATATTTGTTTTAGGAAAAATGTTTGAGGACCATAATATATTACTTCTGCAAGGCTTTCCTCTCCACCTGCCCTGTAGCATGAAAAGATTTATATGCAGCACTTCACTGGCTGCAACAATGAAGAGACAAGCAACTATTCATCTGCCCTTGTGGCTTACATATCCAGCTTAAATTAGCTTTTAAACATTTTCCAGGCATATTCAGCATTTCCCTTGATTCCCAGTCTTCCAGGCTCTTTGTGTGGCAAACCTAAACCCTGTGGTGTAACCAGTCTCCTGTCCTTGGGCAATTTCTTTTCATGCCTAGAGTCATGCAGGGCTTGTTCTGCTCTGCCTTTTGATCTCACTTCCATGATGTGACTCTAGCAGCACCTCTATTGAAGATACTGCCCTGACAGACATTGATATTGCACCAAGGTGGGGATGGTGCCAGAGCTGTTGGGGCTGAAACAGTTAAGTGCCAATTTGATAGCTTCTTTTTTCCTGCCTTCCTTTTGCTGAACCCCTTGAATGCTGTTCAGGAATAAAACAGTTGTTGAAGATCGTAACAGCTAAAACAGGGCCTACCCATCAGATGCGTGAGACAAAACTACAAATGAACAATAAAGTACCATCATTCTTTATTTAATTTATCTGAGGGTGCATATTTGGTTTGGGATCATTAACCCATGGCTTGCAGGGGACTCGTTGCAAAGAATATTTAAAGAAAAATTAAACTTGGAATACATAAAACATCAATAATTTGTCCAAAATTGGCATAAATTCTGAAAAGGCTCAAATATAAATTCTGCAAACTTTGAATACCCTTAAAGTGGCATTATTTAATTTTCACACATAACAGTATTTTTAAATATTGTTGTTTTGCCCCTACATCATTACTGTGTCGATGTTTAATTTCAAAAGGGTATCAAAAGAGACATTGGTTAAAAAAATATACATATTTTTGTTCTCACAGGAAAAATTGGTCATTGGAAATATTTATCAAATAATGTACTAAAAGTCTCTCCATTACTATTCTTCACAGTCCAAGAAACAAAAGTTGATTATGTTTATATACAGTTACATAATCTCATTGTTTGAAGATCTAGTCCCTTTATTTGTAAATGCTAAAGAAAAAAGTGAAATCTGTCATTGCTCTCCATTCTCTTGGCTACACTGATACATGGTCATTTTGGGCAAATCAAAATGAAAGAGTCATCCAAGGATATGTAAAGCAATCAAAAGAATCCTGGGGATAAAATAAAAATATGCAAGAGTAACAAAAGAAAGCATTTTTAAAGATGATGGTGAAAAGAATACAGATTGACAGGAAAATGCATGTGACATGTAGTATGCTGCTGAGGAAAAATTTAAGTTCTCCATATCTCTCAGTAATAAAGAAAATGTTCTATGGAAGTATGGAACAGAAAAAGCATGAAGTAGAATAGCAGCAAATGGTTTAAGTTGTTCACTCTTCAATTTATTAATATTATCAACATTAATGGCTCATTCCATGCAATGAATAAAGTGAGGCAACTGCTCTCTGCCAGAACTCGCACATATCTACCATAGGTTGATAGTTACTCATAGCTGATTTTTTTTAACTTAAACTGTAAAGAAAAACATATTTACATATTTATATGTACATTTACCCACAGGAATAATATTAAGTTAAATCCTGAACAAAAGGGCTTTTAAAAGTGTTTTAAAGACGAGAATATAAAACAGTACTGAACAGTACATGTCCAAAAGATTTTAAAGGCTTGGTGAGTTTCTCCATTCATTTTCCCCTAAAATGTATTCTTTCTCCAGTCATATAACATTTAGTAGGCTAAGTACTTCATTTCCGAGTAAACAAGTGGAAAAAGTACACAGCAAGCCCGGTAAAGTACAGCTCCACCACTGAAAAATGCCCGTGGCTTGGTGATCCAGGATTCTGACTTAAAGCAAAAATAAACAGCATACAGAGCAACAGCGAAGAAGTGGCCAATCAACACCATTGGTTTAGGAGATAACCTACACAGGAAAAGAAAATGGAAGACGTTAATAAAGAAAAGTACGCAGAATTTTCAGTCTGACGAGCAGAACTGATTTCCTTGTGCACGCTACTGCCTGATCTAGGCAGGGGCACTTTGCTGTCTCGACTGGAAACAACTGGTCTAGCTTCGAACTGCTGTGGGTTAAATGATTCCTTCTAAAACACTGCTCAAGTGCTTCAGCTCCATTTCTGATGCACTCTTCATCTCTGCCTTCATCATTTCCCACGTAGATAACTGCAACTCCCTTTCCAATATCCTCTGCAGGTCCCAGATTTCATGACCCCAATGTATGAGGATACAGTTGCTCACCTTCTGACATTTTCAAAAAGCACTATCCTATGCCTGTTCATCTATTTCAGGATACTGGTTTTAAAAATCATCCAGGAAATCACTCCTCTGTTTTTATCCACACATCTAAGGCTGGTTGCTTTTGATACCTTTATACCATCCCACCTCCCAGTGGACAGACCAGCTCTTCTACCACCAAATCTTTAGCTACCTTTCAATTTTTCTGCCTTTGTCAAGGCATCAAACCTTTTCTTTCCACTTTTTTTACTGAAAATATGTAACTGCTCAACAACTTTGGACATGGCTTCTATAAAAGGCACAGAACAAAAGTAAGATCTAATTCTGTAATGATATTTGTTAGTCTAGAACCCCTATCCATGCGGAGTCCCAAGGAGTGGGAACCAAGGTCAACATTAGTAGACCACAGTGTACGATCACAGCTATTCAGAAACACTGCATGTATTATCTCCTAGTACAGCACAATAGGTATTTTGAAATCTTATGCAACTTACACAGACAGCAATCCAACTGGACCAGAGACACACTCTCCACCAAGTCTGAAGTAATGGAAACAGGCTTTCCTGAGTTGATGTAGAGAATCTACAAAATGAATTAAAATTACCTTCAATAAGAACTGAAAATACTTACCAGTAAACCAGGGGGTCATCCAAATTACAGGAAAGATAACAGTAGCCATTCCATTATTTATTTCTGTTACTTAGTTAAAACAATAATTTTACAAAATCTTTATAAGCCTGCAACACTACAGCAAATGAAGTTTATTTTGCAATGAGGATGCTTTACACCAACAATCACTGAGCCACTTATATCGACTGGTTTACAGGAGACATTAGCACCTTAACAATTATGGAGGTACAGTAGTCCAACACTGAAGAGTATTCCTAAAATTTTTTGTAAATTATATATTTCTACTTAGATGCTTAGACGTTAACCATCACAAGCTGCGTCAGTGATACCTTAGAAAACCTAGACATGTTTAACTTCTGGGTTTTGTTTAAATCGGTAACCCTATATTTAACTAATGTGAGGTTTTTAGCATGCATTTAGCACTTTAAAAAAAAAATCACACCTTTAAACTGTTAACATGAAAAAATGCACTCAGCAGCCATTTAAGTACTCCAGTTGCAGTCAGTGGTAAAATGTCCACTGGATTCAAGGGTCAGTCAGTTCTGGATGCTTTTGAAAATCCCACCCTAAATTTCCTCTGCTCAGTATCAGCTATTTTAAAGTGCTCAAAAATATATCTGAAAATAGAAAGGTTTTTGTGTCTTAAAAAGCCTTCAAAATCCTAGTGCCTGAATACCTACACATGTACACACACCATTTGCTAAATTATAACAATCACAAAAGCTGTCTTTTATTTAACCGTCTTAAACTTACCATCTGTAGCAGCAAACAGTTCATAAAGGGCCTGAGCAAGAATATTCACTACAAAAGAATGAGACCTTTTTCTTGACCAGTAAAATGCATTTTTTGCCTGCAAATGAAAGAAACATTAGTATTTATGCCAGGATATATAGGAAAGTATTTAAGAGTCTTCTGAACCGCTAAACAGATGGTTTTCATTTCAAAGTCCTATTGATCCCTGCTGTCCTTTCTTCCTACTGATTTTTATACCTCTTCCCATTTCAAGGTAAAATTATTAACCAAATTGCAAGGCTGGCATCAGGCTGTTTAAAAAGCAAGTAGATCTCCTCTTTCTGTACTTTTCTGTAGCAAATGCATCTAACTGCAAACTCATGCATATCTTTCCACTGTCAATCTAGGTCAGACTGGTGCATGGAACTTCTGCCCACGTTCCCTGTGCAGCCACTGGCCCGAGCCCAGGGCTCTTCTTTTCATTCCCCCTTCTCCTGCATTGATCTATTTTTCCCTCCCCAGCCCCTTGCTCTCCCCCCTGCAGCCAGGACTCTCAACCCCCATCCCAAAAGCTGCTTTAGGAGCAGCTACTTTTATCAGCATTTGCTGCTGCCAGAGCTGAGCGAGTAAGTCCTGGTGGCAGGGAGGGGCAGGAGGAATAGGGTTGTAGGTTCCCTGAGGGGGAACCCCACCTGTGGGTCATACCTCCCCACCCCCATCCCTCTCAGGCTGTGCCTACCCCACCACCCACAGGTTGCGCCTGCCCTACCCACCCCACTCAGGGTAACGCCTGCCCGTCCTACACCTTGTGGGTCATACTTGCCCCCCAAACCCCACCGGTGGGTTGAACCTACTTCCCCTATCCCTAATGGGTGGTGTCTGACCCCCTACCCCGCCAACTCACCTGCAGATCGTGCCCCCGCCACAGGTGGTGCCTGGCTGCCCAACCCCTCACAGGTCTTGTCTGCCCCCACCACTAGTCATGCCTGCTACCCCTACCCCTCATGGATCACACCTGTTTCCCCCATCCCACCCACAGGTCACGTCTGCTCCTCCTACCCCTCATGGGTCATGCGCCCCCCCCACCTGCGGGTCATGCCTGCTCCCCCCACCCCACCTGTGGGTCATGCCTGCTCCCCACATCCCCAGGCAAGCCTCCGATCCTTTCCAACCTACTGGACCCCCCAAGCCCACCCCCAGCTAGCCCCACTCCATTCTGACTTACCTGATATCAAGCAGCCATTTTTAATTGATTTAACCTCCCCCAATGTCCCCAAATGTCTGTACTTAGCCAATGTGTGTACATCTTTTTATCGGAAATGTTCCTAGTGCCTAGCAACAATGCAGGCATGTCACATCATACGTGCATTTAACTTGCGCAAATTCAACTATACGTGGGTGGGGAGGGGAAGCGAGGCTTGAGTCCGCACGCAGCGCTGCTGCTTACCTGGAAGCCCGGCCACCACCACGCTGCCAGCGGTGACTGCCTCTGCCTCCAAAACCTCCCGCCGCCACCACGGAGCCATGCCCGGAGCTGGGTGGCCGGCCAACAGGCGTGGTGCTGGCCGGGCAGGACGCAGCCATCCCCACGACCACCCCGCGCTGCACCATTGCTGCCAGCTGCACAGCTCCAAGCGTGGCTCCACAGCAGTGGCGGGAGGTTTTGGAGACACAGGCAGTCACCACTGGCATGGTAATATGCGATTTCACTATACGCGGTTTTTGCCTTTACGCGCTGCCTTTAGAACGTAACCCCCACGTAAGATGCGACATGCCTGTAGCAACAATAATCACATTCAACCCAAACTACAGGGGTAATCTAGAGATGAATGGTAACTGTGTACATGTAACATTCTGGACTTCGAGTTTACATCTCCTCCAAAAATCAGCACTGTCAGTAATGCCAGCCCCTTAATATCACAATCATTACTGATTTAGCACTAATTCAGAGGCAAGAATGATACCTCCAAAACACAGCTATATCCCGTGGCACCTGTATCCTGAGTTAACGTTCCTACATTTCTTGAAGTTCTGCATGAAAAGCTGTCTTTATTGTTCTTTAAAACCATCTCTTGAAATCAAGAGCAAACTGTTAATGGGGCCATATCTACACCAAAAGTCCTTTAATAATATAGAAACAGCAGTACAGTATACCAACAAATGACTCCTAAAGCAGATGCAACTGTAATAGCAAGCCATCCTCCCACTTTGTGCCCAATTCTCAACTGTCCCAGCCCCTACTTATATAAGGTGTTAAGGAAAAGTCTGAAATTACATAAAGAGTCGCCTATGCAGCGTACCAGAAAGCACTAACTCTACCTGCAGAACAGCAGAGTCTTCATAAAGGTCTGGAATGTCCTGAAGCAAGCGTCTCCATATTTTAATGTCATTCAGAATAACACTCATTCCTCCACCTGTTAGAGGGTGCCTCATATTATATGCATCTCCCAAAAGGAGAACACCTAGGTGTGAAAGAAGACTACGGTCAAACTACACATGCCTAGTACATCACTTTAGAAATACAAGACCTTTATTTCTCTTTTAAAATGTGCTGAGGCTCAGCCAAGAAGACATCCTAGCATGAAAACCACCTGAATAACAACTCAGTATCAAAGTGGTTTCAAGAATTAATAACTGTTAATTAATTGTATCATTTATCATTCTAATACAAGTATAGTAATACAATGAATTATAATTACATAAGAATTAAATCATAAACTCTAGGTATTGTGAACCCTCTGAGTTGCTGATATTACAGATGTAAATTAAACAAACTACCACGTGAAACTGAATTTAAATAATGCATGGTTAAAGTTTAACCTGAGAGGTGCTGACCAGCTTAAAAATGTGTCAAAAGGCATCACATCTGAAAATTTTAAACCTCAAGCACTATGTTCTAATAACATATAAGCCTCTCAAAATTATAGTGTTTAGAGGGTTATTCTTAAAACTTTTCTTGAAAATGTATTTTGAGAAATATGAGCATGAGATTTCAGCCCAATTAACCTGTTAAAGCCCTCCTCCCCACCCTTCTATCCCCATAAAGGAAACAGGGCACACTGACATGTTAATTAAAGCACTTTTGCTAATATGCATTCAATTTAGGACCTCCATTGTGAGGTACCAAAAAAAGGCACATTAGCCTATTTTAATGCACATTAGGCCTGTGCAAATAGGGAACTATTCAATTTGGGTTCAGATTCAGCCGATTTGGATGCTAGCAATTCGATTCGGAGCTCCAAATTGATTTCCCACTTTGAGTTGGCCAAATCGACTCCGACGCTTCAGAGCTGATTCGGAGATTCAGCCATAGGGTATAATGGGGAATCAATTAAACATCTATAACATGTTGTGTCCAATTTGGATGAAACTTGCAGGGGCGGTTGCCTCTGCTGAGAGCATGAAGCCTGCCACGGTTCAAGGAGATAGGTGCAGGGGTTTGGGGGAAACTGCACCCCAAATTCTTGAAAGCAAAACTCATGTCACACGTGCCTTAAGCCACAGCGGAGTCAAAACTGCAGGGATGGTAGCCCTTGGTGCAGCAAAACCCCCCGTTTTTCTTTTTTTCTTTTAATATGCATTCCCTCCCCTTCCCCAACCATTTCTGAATTTTTTTCCCCTCTGTTCCCTATAGATAAGTGAGCTAAGACATAGCTTCAGCATTTTATTTTGGTAGCAAGTTCTATTTGTTTTGTTTTTTCTCCTTTATATTGTAGACTTATTATGTTTATATTGATTTTTACTGTTCTATATTACTATTTTACTGGTACTATATGATTAGGCTACATATGTAAGTTAGCATAAGTCATGTCACATTTCCATTTTGTTTGTCAAGTCTCCATCGTGTCCCCAGGCCCGGTTGTGTAACCCATGACTCACACATACCCCTCCTATGTAACTTGGTTCCTGAATGAATGAGGGTGCTTGAGACAATGGCAGTAGGTCTAAAAATATCTCCCTCTGAATGACTGAACCACCAACACCAATACCTGGACCAACGACCCAGCCCTTGGAACCACCCTCAGCGTTCAAGAAACAAAAGATGAGGCAACACACCATTGTGCTAAGCTGCACATGCTCAGTAAGAACACCTGGAGCCCTCCGGGACAGGACTGGCCTTGTCGGACAAGCCCTCCCCATCGGAGATTAGAGGCAGTCTGCCCCATAAAAGGGGTAGTGAAGACTGACTCCTTGAGACGCCCTCTCCATTTGGACCAGCACCATGCCACACCACCTATCCACCCAGAGGCCCTGCCCGTGACCCCCCTCTGGACAACACCTACTGGACAAGGACCCTTTCCAGCCTGGATTGGTAGCTATCACCCCCCACCCTCTCTTCAAGCAAGGACTTGGACTCTGCTTCTCTTCCCTACCTGGACTCCAGCCCTTCCACTGAGTCTCTTTCTCCTGCTGCCATTGTGAGTGCGTGTGTGTGTGTGTGCGTGTGTGTGAACCAATAACTTCATGGGGCTGTGTAGTGTTTTATCTGTTTAATAAACCTGTTACTTTGATACCCCAAGTTGGGTTTTTTTCTGTTTCCTGACTGTTTTCTCCTTGCCACCATTTATCTGCCCCTGCCTTAGTCTCTAAGCTGTCAAACTGTTTCCAGCCCCAAGCTCCCACGTTTCTGCCTCTCTTTCCTGGCAGTCTCCTCCTTTCCACCACTTATCTGCTCCCCTCCAAATATCTCAGCTGTCTACATCAGTTTCCAGCCCCAATCTACCTTAAGTAAACCCAAGCCTCAGTTCCTCAGCCAGCTTCTCTCTCTAATCCATTGTTTCTAATTTCAGTTCTAGCAACTTTCATTCCCTACACTTTAATTCTCTCTGTAACCTTAATCTTCCCCCAAGTATCCCAGGTACCCCAAGCACACACATATATACCGTGCCATCCAAGTTAGAAATTTACCTATGTGTAAATGGGTTGTATGTGTGAACTGGTGAGTGTTTGTGTATATATGTCATTGTATGATATATGAATTAGTGATCTGTGTGTGTGTACTGCGTGTGCAGGTATGGACAATTGATTTTTGTCTAACTTTTGGGGTATATAGTGCATGTGCTTGAATTGGTGATAGGTATGCATGTGCCAAGGCTGGCTTGGTTGTGTATGTGCCTAAGTTGATAGTGTGTGTGTATGCACCTAATTGATTTGTGTGTATGCGTGCAATTGTATCACACCCTCCTATCTAACAGAGCAATATTCAGATCCTGTAAGATGGCCTACCACAGAGCAACATTGGTGAAGCCTGCCAAGTTTCAAGGAGATAAGTGCAGGGGTTTGGGGGAAACTGCACCTTGAGCTGCGGACAAGCAAAACCTCAGCTAGACGTACAGGGCCCCAGAACCCAGACTCCCCCTGCACCTATCTCCTCCACAGCGGGCAGGCTTCATGGCCACAGCAGGGGCTAGCTGCCCTGCAGCTTTCACCCTGCTGTGCCTTAACACACACAGTGTCACCCATGTCACGAGTTTCGCTTGTCTGCAGTTTGAGGCACAGTTTCCCCCAAACCCGTGCTCCAATCTCCGTGAAACCTGGCAGGCTTTGTGGCCTCAGTAAGAGCTACCATCCCTGAAGTTTGCACCCTACTTTGGCTTAACACAGACACATGACACAAGTTTTGCTTTCAGAACTTTGGGGTGAAGTTTCCCAGAAACCCCTGCACCTATCACCTGGAAACTTGGCACACATCATGCTCTCATCCCTGCAAGTTTCATCTGAATCAGACAAAAGACAAAGTTCTAAATATTTAATAGATTCTCCATTATACCCTATGGCCGAATCTCCAAATCTTTTCTGAATCGATTCAGAAAGCCTAAAGCTTCCTGTGATTCAATCTGGATTCGTAGATTCAGCCTCCGAATCATCTCTGAATCTGAATTACGATCCAAAGCTTTGCACAGCCTTAATGCACATTAGTGAAAGCACGTTTTTGTGACACTTTAATGTGCATTAAAATAGGCTAACACACATTAAAACACATTCATTAAAACACACCAGGATGTCTTCAAATAAACCAGCTGTTAACCTTAATTCTAGGTATCAATACTAGTATGCTGCTAATGGGTGCTCAACATGCACACACACACACACACACACACACAAATATGTTTAAACTTACCATTTTCACCATAGATAAAACAAACATGACTGGGCAAGTTGTCCTTAAAACATACAAAAACATTTTTTGTTCTTACTGCCCAGTACATACCTCTTTTGTTGACTGGCGAAGGAGGTAGGAAGCTTGCTGGCATGGTCCTCAAACGATCATTCTGAACAGCTATTAGGAATGGTCCTTTTAAATGTTCTGAAATTAACAGACTATTTAGTTACCTGATTTATACAGGGTCCTCAAGTTAAATAACTAGCAAAGAAGCAACCCTAATCTCTCGGGGTTGTAAACTTTCCAAGTTGCTAACATTACAGATGTAAACTGAACTACTTCTTGACATTGTGAATTTTTAGGTAATAGAAGGTCATGGTACAATCCTTTCTGCCACTAATCCCAACTGAGTTGACTGAGAACTGAGGATACCTAACACCTCACAAAAATAAGGAAGCTCATCACTCAGGATGATGTACAGATCAGGCAAAAATTGTGTACTAGCAATAATTCTAGCATTTTAGTCAGAATGGACAACACATTAGGTTGTCCACATTGAACCTATTGATATCAAATTACTCTATCCTGATACCACCAATGTCACTGCCAAAATTCCCAGTGACTTCACTGGCACAGGATCAGAACCTAGAATAATTACTAAGGCAAAACATCAAGGGATATCCAAGGCAGGAAAAAAGGGTGCAGTAAATTCCCTCCTTCAAATATGAATGCTTACAATCATTTCCAGATGAGCCAAAAGAAGTTCTATTTCAGGGGGACTAAATCTTACTATTCTAGCTCTGCCTTCACCAATAGCAACTGAAAATCCCAAATCAGCCTCTAAATAGGCTGAAATGGACAAATGCGTATCTAATTACTTCCCCTAATATCTACAGAAAAACATAGAGCTACTTCTGAAATTTCAGTTCTACTGTTGCATTTACATATGCAGACTATACGATGTCCTACCTAGTAACAAAAATATTACTGAAGAACTATCAATGCTGTTTAGTAATGCCCAGAATCCATCAAGAATGTGGAAGCTGGCAGATAAAAACAGACGACTATTTGAGGTGTGAGAAGTATAATCAAGCAAAAAGAAACACAAGTACTGGAGAGCTAGGAAATACAAAGGCAAGATAAAACCACCACACGCCATTCACTCTTGTCCTTTTAGGGCTGAAAAGTAAGGGTGGACCAATAAAGATTTTTTGGGCTGATACCAATGGCTGATTATTGACCAGCCAGATCGGCCGATACTGATCTGATTGCCAACATGCAGCCTGGCAGCTTAGAGAGCAGTGTCCAGCTGGTAAGTCTGTTGGGTGGAAGAAGGTGAGGGAAGGAAAGGGCATGGGGGGTACAGATTGAGGCTCCCGGATCAGGCGATGGTGGTTCTAGAGGAGGAGCTACAGCCACCCCAAAAGTCACCATAGCCCCCACTCTCAGTACTGCCACCACCCACCCCGCCCCCGCCTGCCCTAAGCACAGCCCAGGCCCAACCCCCGCTGCTGGGAAAAGCCCAGCACGGCCCCAGCCCTGAGCATGCAGCAGGCAGCCCACCCTCACCCTGTGAACAGATCCAGGGTACACATGCTCCCCATGCCTCCCCAAGGGTGTCCGCAGTGGCAAAACCACCCCCCCACCATGCCCTTCAGACAAGGTGTAGCTCCATCCCATGCCCTGCCTGTGCAGTGCCTGCCCCTGCTCTAGTCCCACTCCCCGCCACACCACAGGGGCCTCAATCTGCCTTTTTCCTCCCCCATGCCCCCCCGACTTACCAGCCGGACACTGCTCTCCAAGCTGGCAGGCTACACTCCTGGCTGCATGCATGCTGCGGCTGCACACATGCACATGGCATTTAATTGATTACATTATCAGCCAAAAAAGTTGATTGCCAATAACACCAATTTTCCTTTTATTGGTGCCAATACAATGTGGACCTATATACTGGTGCACCTCTACTGAACAGGCAAAGATTAAGGACCTGGAAAACCAAGCGTTTCAGAGTTAAAAGTGCCACCTTCCACATTCCAAGATCACACTAGCTTTAGGGCTTGATGCCCGAGTCACATCTTCCAGCTTACACCTCCTCTCCTTGGTCTCACAACTGTTTTCTGTGCCACAGAAAACTACATCCCAAAAGCAGATCCACAGTCTCTAGACAACCTAATTTATACGGTAGGTAGACCTAGGGCAGCTTGAGAAAGTACTTACTAGCAGTATTAGACTGGCAAATGCTCCTAATGTAGGGGCAGGTTATATCATGAAAAAAGGAGCAACAGCTGAAAGAGCTTCTACCAGTTTCCCCAAGTGAAATAAATTATGACTGCAAAAAGCACATTCACGTACATTCATCTAAACTACAGCTAGTGCCAAAGATGGCTTAATACTTATAGACAAATACTTCAGCAACAAATAAAACTCACACAATTTGGTAAACTACATATTACAATTCTGAAGAATATAAACACAAAAATCTTACCAGGTAGTTGTGGAAGTATTTTCTCAGTCATGTACTCTCTAATATTTTTTGGCATTTCTCCTCGAATGTCAACAAGCACTCGAGTCTCATTTGAAGAAATCTGGTAGATTAGTACTGGACTAGGATTAGCTAAAACAAGTTCAGCGTGATTCGCTTTAAACTGTGGTGCATCCTTTAAAAAAAAAGGAAAAAAAGTTTTAGTAAAAGAGTGAAAGAATGCCCTCTTACAGAATCGTTTCCTGATATGCTTTAAATTCCATTGTATCCAAAACAGAATATCTCATTAAATTTTATGTTAACACTATCTGTATAATCATTTTTATAAAACTGCAATTAATGTGGTACAGTTTCACAAACTATGTTTACTTGGTTTCATTGCATTTGGCAATTTTAATATTTATTAAACAGTATAATAGGTTATATAGTTCATTTAATCTTTCGTTTTTATATTTTAGCATATTTGTGTGCATATACAATACAGGTCACTTTAGTGTTTTTTCCACGGGATTTATTTTCAAATGAACAGGAGAGAGACAAGAGGAAGCAGATGTAATTATGCTTTCTACTAAAGGCACCAATTCAGGAAAGTACCCAAGCAGCTGTTTAACTTTAAAGACTAGAAGACTCATCAGCTATTCATATACTTTAAGTTAAGCATGTATTCAAGAACTTCTCAGATCAGAGCCACAACCAGTAGTGCATAATTTTCAAATGCTTGTAACTTTGTTAAATCAAAATTATTTTTGCTAAACCAAATAAAGAAAGTATTCATTATGTACTATGGGCCGTGTGTAGACGAAATGGGGACCCTAAATTGAAGTTGTGGATTTTAAAAAACACTGCTTCAATTTAGGGCTGATTAAACCCCCATGTTGTGCACACACCTGTGCACACTTACCTGCCTCTCCAGCAGGGAAAGGAGGGTGAGCTGCTGGTGAGCAGAGTGGTCCCTATGCTGAGGGGGTAGGGAGGCTAGTGCGTCTGTCCACGGCAGTGGCAGCCCCTGCCCCAGCAGCACTCACCCACAGGCACCTGGCTCGGGCAGTCCCAGGGGCACCGCAGATGCAGAGAGAAGCACCAGGTCCCCGTGCAGCTCAGGCAGGCAGGCAGGCTCCAAGGGGAAAAAAAAAGATCAGGCTTGCCGCTTTTCTCAGGCAGAGCCTGCTTTCCCAGGCTGCTGCCAGGCTGCCTGCAGGGCTGCCTACAGGGCTGTGGAGCTGCACAGAGCCCGGTGCTTCGCTCCGCAGCTGTAGGGGCAGCAAACTAAAGTGTCCCAAGTAATTTAAGGTGCGTTACACCGCTGAATTTCCTACACCGTCTGGAATTAATGCACAATATACAGCCAAGGTGTGCAAACACCGACACCATTAAAACGGTGCAAAAGCGTTTAGACCACTTTAAAGCATTGTGCACACATGCCTATCGTTTCATCTACACACAGCCATGGACACCTTTTTATTTATTTATTTTTTTAACTAAAATCACTACACGTCTACACTGCAAGGAAGTGTTAGCCTGGCTTGGCTACTGTGTGTTAACTAACCTGGGTTAAAATAACAGTGAAGACAAGGCAATCAGATTTAAAACCCTAATTACTTCGTCTTCATGGACCTTCCTTTTTCGTCCAATGTAGACCTATCCATTGATGCAGACCTATCCATTCGTATTAATTTCAACAAGATAGGGCCACTCTTAGGTACAGAGTAAGTAGGCAAAACTTCAGCTTACAAAATGGAAGGATCAAAAAGTTACCAGTTTATGGAGACAGGGACTACAATGCAGAAAGAATCATATACATGGTTCATGTTCTGCAATATAAATTACTCCCATGAAGTGATATGCTATTCAATGGCATTTGACACTGCAGGAAATTAAGCATGTACAGGGCCTTAACTGTAACAGACAAGGACAATGATGAAAATGAAACAGCGATCAATTCCTTAAAAATTAATGTTAACAGTGCACCAGCAAAGCAACATGTTCCATCACTGTTGCTTCTTGTAGCTCTCTGTAATCACATCTTTCATTAAGTCTATTTCAGTCCCTAGGACCTAAAACATTCCAGAACAGAGTATGTGTGTTGGCATGAATATAAGGATTATATTAACTGTAATCTTCCTAAAAAAGATTAAACAGAATCTGAGAGTAGCACATATCAAATAATTTACAAGTAAAAATTATCAAATTAACTTCTCTTCTTACCCATAGAAAAGGAAAAATAATGGTTCTCCTGTACAAAGTGTATTGTTATTCTAATTAATTTGGTTGAAAAACATTTAAGATCAGAACTCAAGACAGAGTTTAGAACAGACTATAGCTGCTGAGTAAAAGATAGCAATAAAAGCACTGGTTTTTAAACTGTTCCATGAGGGTAAATTCTCATTCAATCTCTGTAAATCTCATTGATTATTAGCAATTATGATTGTATATGAAGAGAAAAATATGCATCAGAGTGACTGGTTATCTGCCTCCTGGAAAAAGGCCTTGCCTACATGAGGCCACCTCTCAGAAGTTATGGCAGCAAACAGCAACAGCCACAGAGAAGCCAACAGAGCATATACACGTCTGTACGGCTTCTGACAACCCCATGCGGTTCCTGCCTTAGCAGTACATCGGTGAGGCTAAAGTGCACTTTGGGGGACCTGGGACCACCCCAGAGAGGTCCCGGGCCTAGGACCTACAATCATCTGACTGGGAGTGTCCTAGAATTTCTAACTGGCTCCAGTGCCGTCCTGTGTCTGGGACTAACAATCATTTGATTATCAGTTCCAGCCCTGGGACCACACCACTTCACCAGGCACCTGACTTTCTACTTGTCCCTGCACTGAGATTGGTCCCCAATTCCAAAAATCATGTGTTTCTACGCACATGTATAGTGGCAAGAGGTGTAATTGTTAAGATCGGGAAACAGATCCCATCATGCCATTAAATGAACGTGTGCCAAGGCCCTCAGAGACTAGACAAGGGTGCAGCAGCCCTGAGCAAGCACCCCTCTGGAGGGCTGCACAGGGGGCCAGACTTGGCCAGGGACAGTGACATCCCTCTTTTTTCACCTGCTCCCTGCCAATCCTATCCCCAGGGTGTCCTCCAGCAACCCTCCCCTCACCCAGTGATTTAGCTACAGAACCAGTGGCATTAGCATACCACCCACTCCCTTTTAAAATCCTTGATCTGCCTGTGTGCAGGTAAATTTATATTCATATTCTGGGTAGCAGCAAAGGCTTTCTTTCAGTCTCTGAGCTGGCCTTGCTCTGCTCTAGAAAGGAGAACTGTCACCACAGGGGCGCAGTGAGTATAGACACTCACAACACTACCTGCCAAAACTATGGAGTGTACACTTAGGATCTAACCTTTGCCTCAGTTTCCAGTTTGAGCCAGCTCTCTTGCGCCACTTTATACAGTAGCTGTTACCCATCAAATGTTCCAAAGAATGCATTTTTGTCCACTGATAGACAGACAGACCAAAGCTTGCTGATTTCACATGCTGAATAAACTTCACTTAATGCCATTTCCCACTGAGCTTCCCCTACCAGAAACCATACTCTCCCTAAGGCAGATGGCATAATTTTTCCAGGAAGTCATTTAAGGCGCATTTCATTTCTCTTCTCAACATGGATTAAATCCTTAAAAGGCATAACTGAACCCTAGGAAATCTCTGCAGAAATTCAATGAATCACACAAGCAATTCACTAAATTTCAAGGCCCTGGAAAAAAAGCAGTGATATACCCACTTCTTGTGTGTCATATATATGAGATGTTACCTTCAATATACAGCCAATAAAATGAGATGAGACAGTAACTTTATTGGAAACCAGATTTTTCCTAAATTTGGAGAAAAGTCCATCAGCAACAATTGTCAGAGGTGCATGGAGTTCCTATAACATAAAAATAATATTTTGTTCAAACACATAAAAAAGATAAAGTAACATTTTACCTAAATATTAGTTTTCACATAATTTTAAATCTGATATTAATATGTAAATATGTGCATAATTAAAAAATAGCTGAATTCATTTACCTCAGTTTTAAAAGGACCACCCTATACCACATCTCCTTTGCAGTAAGAAGGGTTTGTAATATTTCCTACTTAATAAGAAATCTGCTGAGAGCATTATGATCAACTGAGAAAGACTAGCAGCTTTACAGCTGAGAAATACTGCCGTTGTAGTATATTTTTATTTAAGAATTTTAAATTGCATAAAGTAAAAAAAGGATTAAATAACCAATTACAGAAGGTTACAGTAGGCTACAGTAATTACATATGAATTTCTAATAGGGATGTAAATATCATCTAAAAATTCTAATTATATCGGTTAAACAGTTAAATGACCCTATGACAAAAGAGCAAGGGAGCGTGGGGAGCTGGGGCCGAGCGTGATACGTGGGATTGCGGCAAGTCCCACTGCCAACTGGGACTGAAGCCTGTAGCTACAGCAGGCTCTCTCTGGTGAGCGTGCAGGAGCAGGCACACAGCAGCGCCAGCAGCACGGGATGGCAGGGTCCTCAGCTTGGTGCTGCTGATTGTCTGGGGAACGGCTCCAGCAGGGCTCGGCAGCTGGCTGCCTCCAGGTGGGGAAGGGAGCAGCACAGTCCCTTCGCTGTCTGGATGCAGCCAGCAGCTGGGCCAGCACGACGCTACTTCTGCTCAACTGAAGGCTTGCCCCAGTGCTCTGGCTCCTAGCAGAGGACACTTAGCCCTCAGGTGGATACCTCTGGCACGATCCTATGCATGTCCAGCTACAACATGCCTCCAGGCTGGAAGTGCTTCTGTGGGTCTTTGCCAAGCAACAGCTACTGGAGCTCAGGGGTAGGTGGGAGGGAGGTGCCACTTGGGGCCCTGGGTGCTCTTGGGCTGGAGGCACCATCTGGGCATGGCACAATGTGGTGCAGCTGTCCTGGCAGGTGGGAGCCCCTGTGGGTGGAATTAGGTCAGGCAACACCTGGCTCCGTGCAGCCCCACCATTGTGCTTGATCTTATTTAAGCCCTGCCATCTCCTCCACATCTTTGCTCAGCTCCGCACCCTAGGGAACTGCTAGTTACTACCCTGCCTCAGCAGCCGTATGATGTTGCAGCTCGGGTTCACGCTGCCTCCCAACAACAGGCAGCACCAAGCCTGGAGGTAAATGGTAAACATTAAACATTATAAATATAATTAGTTTACTCTTTTTAATTTCTAACCAATGAAAAAGTTCTATCAGAGATTAATTACTATTTCTTTAGAAAGCATCAAAGGGCAAGATTAGAACAAATAATCCAACTCATTCAGCATAGCCACCTTTTATTTAATTTTGGACACACTGATTCACAATGATTTGGATCTATTACATGGAGTACATACAACCTCCTTTTTGCTTCCAGAAAGCAAACTATACATTATGAAACTACCTCAAGCCTATTTTTTTCAACATTTCACTGATTTTGAAGTGAAAAGAATCATCTAAGAGTGATATATACCTTTGCTTTTTTATCCTGTATCTCACCATTGCCTGACCTATATATTATTCCTTTTGACTGAGATTTACAAATCGGTTCACTCATCTGCTTCATCTTTACCGAACAGGAAATTAGACAATATGGGGATATAGAGTCCATATAAGAATATAAGTATGAGAGGCAGATAAGAAACTATAGCAATTGCTAATTGCAAACCTTATAATGGCCATCTTCTCTTTATTCCTCCCCATTTTTTAAAAATAAGTCACAGTAGCAAACTGATTAAATGTTTTCTTCTTTAAGGGGCAGTAATGAGTAATGCTTAAAATAAAGTAAGTCTTTAATAAAAGAAGTGGAAAAATTGCAAAAGGATGCTTGCTTCTAAGCAAGTAAAGATTCCTTAACAAGAGTTAGAAGTATAGACAAGGAGTAAACTGATTTGCTCAGATTAAAGGTACACTAAAACCTTGTACTTTAAATTAGCTGTCCTTTAAGAAGATGAAGCAGATTCAGTACACCATTACAAAGCATATTACGTGACATTCTACTGCATCATTATACCTTGAACCAACTCTTCCTAAAATAATTATTTTCCATAATAAAATAAGGCCATTGTGATAAATGGTTTAAAGATAAATGTTTCCTTCCTTGAGAAATAAGCATATGCTTTTTATCTTGTCATTTATTTTAATTTAGCAGCTATTAGCTCATGACAGACTCTAATCCCTTGTCATTATATGTCATACATTAAGTTCCTGAGCTAAAGTTTAATTTACTTTTTCAGATTCCAGACTATAAAGAATGAGGAAAACCAAAGGCCATATTTCATGAATGCTGCTGGACAGTATTTTGTTTACTGGATATGAATGTCTAATATGACTCCACATCTATGCCTAGATGAGGATTTTCTGTGCAAAGGTCTCCCTTCCACAGAGGAAGTGGGATTCAGTCACTTTTGTGCTGTTTCTGAGCAGGTCAAAAGGATGGATACCAATCTCCCTTAGGATATGGGAAAACTAGTCAAAAAACGTCTTTTGTTGTAAGCAGAGTGACTTCTAAGAGGTTACAGAATAAAACTAGCTTCTCCAGCTCTCCCAAGCCCACCAAGCTGCAAGGGCACAGAACTGCAAAACCACCAAATTTGTAAAGCACAAAAATCAATCCTGTCATCTGAATGTACAATACGATCAGAAAACAAATACATCTTCTGATACTAAAACTGCAATTTTTTTAAGGGGATGGACCTGGAAAAATCCAAGGAAACTTCCAACTTTCTATAGTGACTGAAATTAGTTATTTTTCCACCTAAACAAATTGTGCAAATTTCTTAATGCAACATACTACTCTATACTGCTGTACATTTTACAAATGTACACTTAAGGATGGAAGAAAAAAGAAATCAGCACACACATAATGAAGTAACTTGCCCAACATCACAGGCTTGCACTCAATCCATAAGGTAACACTACCTCTCTTTACTAAAATCTCCTTTATTTTCCTAATGATTTAGGAAATTATGCATTTTGAAATGGCCACTTCTTAAGTGTTGAATCTGTGACTACGATACACCACGGAACGGTGAAATCTCCAATCTCACCTTAGTATCTCCGGTTTCTTTATCCTTGTACTGAACACCCATCACACAATCATCCTCCTCAAGTAATTGCAGTACAGTCCCTTCAATGAAATGGGTGCTGGAATAAACCACAACATTACAAATTACAGAAAAGAAAAAGATTCACAGGGCCTAATTTTCAAACAGATATAGCAACACAGTTTGTTTATGACCCCATTCAGCAAACAAAATACATGCATTTACTCATGTGTGTCCTGAGCTTGTCTGGAAGTTATGTTAAATACCAGAGCATTAATCATTAGGTTTAGTGGAGCACTTTAAACAGGTCCATGAACCTAGATCTCTCGCACCTTTGGAAAGTGTCTTAAACACGATGGCTGAACTAACTGGCTCTCAGGCCAGACCTCCTCACATTCTTTCTTGTTGAAGCTGTTCCGCTTTTGTATAAATAAAATGTTCATATGAGCAGGAACTTGATCATAACTCTCCCTGACCACTGGGCTGAAGAGTCCACCTCTCCATCCTTACCTCATGAATATCTGATAATTAATACAGAGCATTAACAGCGTCAACAGGATGAAATTAAAAAGGCTCACCTAAGAATACCAAAAGCCTAGTGATTAGGGTACTTTCAAGAGACGTGAAAGACCTGAATCCACATCATTCTAAATCAGGAAGAGTTGGGATGTCGTAGTGTGTTCCTATGTTCATAGTGTGTCACTCAGTTCCAAGTGAATGGCCTAATCTCTAAACCACTGGGTAAAGTGGGACACATTAAAACATGCTTGCCTACCTGGCCTGATCCAGCAGACATTTTCAGAACATGTCTATTGGATAATCAGGTGCCACAAACTAGAGACCTGGTGCAATGCCTAGACTGAGAATACTGTCAGGCTGTAGATGCCAAACAGCTTGGGTACATCAGGATTTGAGAGGTTGCACACACGCCCACTGGAAGAAAAGTTCAGCACCAAAGGAATTTAAGTACCTACAAGATTAAAAGCAGCTGAGTAGGGGGTCAGAGGACCTCTGTGAAACTTTAATATTGGATATAGGTACTTAAAGTAGCAAGGATGTGACTAAGTCACTTTATGGATGTAGAACATCCTCAGAACTAAAATGGTAATTAATACTAGAGTAAAATCTGGTTAATCTCTCACTCAAAGTGGACTGGTAATGATGCTTGAATATCCCTCATTGTATAATTATCAGCAGCTAGTTATTTTCAACTTTGGGCAAGGCATTGTAAGACCCCATGTCAAGGCACAGTAAAGAAATATTTCTTTCTTCATTATGACTATTTAACAATCAATTACAAAAAATTCTGAGTGCGGGCTGGATGCATTCTGACTTGATACATGAAAATTAGATGATTATACACAAAAACCACAACACACAATCTACGAAAAAATAAGAACAGTGCTGTTTAAAAATTATGTGATTTTTGATTAGGTAAAATAATTAAAGACCTTTGTTTTGCACACATACATGTACTCATCACCAAAGCAGAAGAGAATTCTGCATACTGGAACAGCTGACTGCCTATGTCTTACTGAGCCATGAAAAACTGAAAAGCACCCAATGTTTTGTCAACATCAGCTGACTTGACAGGTGTAGCTCAGTACCTTTAATCCAAATAATTATCAGGCCCAAAATCCATTGCACATTTGAAAATTACTAATCACACTTCAGCAGATGATGAACTGACCAAAGTGTTTTGTGTACAAATGAACAGGATTTTGGCAGAAATTCAGTGCAATGATGAATAAAACAATAAGGTTGAGTTATCTCCGCAATTAACTGGCCAGATTTAACTATATTACTGTTATTTTTTATCCAACATATTTAACTTTTAATTTACCTGAAAATAAATACGTATTGCCTAGAACAAGGAATAAACTTACCTGTAAATTCTTGCCTATCATTTTACTCCTTATTACTGTTTT
>JAGPOW010000261.1:16966111-16979376 GCA_030014935.1 Caiman crocodilus
TAGGCAGCCACCAGGTCCCCCCTCAGCCTCCGTTTACTGAGGCTAAACAGGTTCAGGTCCCTCAGACGCTCCTTGTAAGGCCTATCCTGCTGCCTGCATGTCAATCTAGTGGCCCTCCTCTGGACCCTCTCGAGGCCGTCCACATCCCTCTTGAAGTGCGGCGCCCAGAACTGGACACAGTACTCCGTAAAAATTTATCCAATGACGGCTATAAATTAATACTTAAAATTACCAGCCAACAGGCAGACTGGAACTGGCAACCTTTCAGTCTCCAGCTTGCAACTCAGGCCCTTCAGCCACAATAACTAGCTAAACAGGGAGAGGCTGGGACCTGAACCCAGGACTTCAGCACCCCCACTGAGAGGCCCAGCACTATACACCACAGGACACAGCTAATCAACTAAGACACACCTTAAAATAGTGAACGCCCAGAGTGCTACACCTCAATTATGGCTCAAGAACTCAAGTGACATAACATTGATGTTGCTGCACTGAGTAAGGCCTGGTGAGCAGGAGATGTGCAGCTCAAAGAACAAGGAGGCGGTTATACCTTCTTCTTGTAGGATAAACAGTAAGGAAAATGTCAGCTATAAAAAGTTGGTTTTACCATCAAGACTGAACTCATAAACCATCTCAACATGATCCCTATCAGAATTAGTGAGCACCTTATAACTGTTTGTCTTAAATTGGCAGGGAGCCAATACACCACTGTCATCAGCATGTTTACCCTGGCTCTTGATGCTGTTAATGAAACCAATGAAGAATCCTTTGCCAACCTTGACCAAATCCTTTCTTGCATTCTGGAAGGGACTAGATTTATTCTTCTCAGCAATTTCAACACTAGAGTCAGAAGGAACTTGAACCTCTGGAACAGAACCATCAGCAAGGAAGGAGTGGGAATGGTCAACTCCGATGGCATCCTCCTCTTGACTGATTGCATAGAACACGGACTTATCATAACCAACACCCTGTTCTACCAGAAAACAGGCACAAGACTTCATGGCAACACCTGTAATTCAAACACTGGCACTTGATTGACTATGTCATTGTTCATGCCCGGAATTGCAACGTTGTCCCCATCACCTTAGCTATGGTAGGAGCTGATGACTGCTGGGCCAATCATTGACTCATCTGCTGGGTTATGTCATTGAAACTGCCTACTAAACAATGGCTGCAGAAGAAGCAATGATGATGGAAGATCAACATTGAAGGAATCAAGGACCTAATCAAGAAAGACTTGTTTCACTAGTGCCTTAATGGAAAACTGGCAAATTTCAATCAACAACGGTAGGAGAATGTCAGCAGCACTTTGGGTGTTTTTAAGTCCATTGTCCTCAGCACCTGTGAAGAAGACACTTGGAGTCTCTACCAGGAAACATCAAAACTGGTTTGATTAAAATGTCTGGGAGGTCGAAGATTTGATCAACTGCAAGTGCAAGGCCTTTTGTGCTTGCAGAATGACAAAAACTCAAAGTAAACTAAATTGAGTCACCAACAAACCGAGGCAGAGATCCAAAGGAGGACCTGCAATATGAAGAACAGATGGTGGGAAGACAAGGTAAAGGAGATTTAACATCAGACTGACATCCATGATAATGCCACCAAAGCCATCTATGGTCTGAGCACTTGGGGACCAACTCCCTTGAGACCTAAGGATGGAGAAGACCTGATCAAGGAAAAGGGAGCTATCAATGCCTGTTGGAAGGAGGATTTTGAAGATCTTCTCAATCAAGACTCTGCTATTGAGGAGAGTGTTCTCCACTCCATCCCACAATACCCAGTCAGAGATGATTTTGGAATTTCTCCAACCCTTGATGAGGTGAGGAAAGCCATCAAGCTTGATGAGGTGAGGAAGAACATCAAGGCACCTGGAGCTGATGAAATCCCCACCAAAATCTTCAAGCAGGAGGGGAAGGAGCTCACATTGCAAGTCCTTGCCTCCATCATAAAGATATGGAATTATGAGAAAATTCCAAACAACCTCAGGGATACCTTATTGTTACAATCTTCAAGAAGTGAAACAAGTCCAACTGGAAGTTACAGAGGATCGCCTTCCTGTCTATCACGGGAAAGATCATTGCAAGAACCCTCCTGAACTGTCTCCTTTCATTTGCTGAAGAACTACTCCTGGAATCTCAGTGTGGGTTTAGGACATCAAGAGTTACAACTGACATGATCTTCACTGCTCGCCAGCTGCAGGAAAAATATCAGGATCAATATAAACCCCTTTACATGGCCTTCTTTGACCTCACAAAATCCTTTGATTGTCACCTGAGAAGCACTATGGAGGATGCACACCAAAATTCATCGCCACTCTTTGCTTGCTCTATGATGGTATGTGAGCAATGGTTCTTAATAATGGATCTTTCACACAACCCTTTGAAGTTGAGCTAGGAGTTAAGCAAGGCTGTGTCATTGCTCCACCCCTCTACATCTGTCCATCAACAAGCTTCCACTTGGAGTGGAGCTAAACTACCAAATGGATGGTAAACTATTTAATCTCACCTGACTCCAAGCCAAAACCAAGACTATCCTAATCTCAATAATGAAGTTCCAGTATGCTGATGATGCTGTATTGTGTGCTCACTTGGAAATAGACCTTTAGGTAATTGTTGACAACTTCACTGAGGCATACAAGAAAATGGGATTGATTCTTAATATTCAGAAGACTAAGGTCCTCTATCAACAAGCTCCTAATGATCAGTCCCCAGGTCCAGTAATTCAGATTCATGGTGAGACTCTGGAGAACATTTAGTATTTCCTGTACCTTGGAAGCTATCTCATGCAGAAGGATATGGTTGCAACCCTCTTTTAGACCATGCCATGGGAGGAGCAATCCCTGAAGCAGTCTCTCTTCTCCCATTCTCCCCATCCCCAGATGCTGCTGTCTTTTGCTGTCTCCATCTTACATGGCAGGAGGTTGTGGGGAGGGGGGAGTTTGTGACAGAGTGCACTTCTAGAGGATAGTCATAGGGCCTCCAAGCAGCTGCTCCTACCTGTCCCATCCCCTTAGTCTCTCACGCTTCCACCCTATGCTTGCCTGCCACAACTTGCTGTCTAATTAAAGTAAATATGGGAGGCTGACTTCAGAGGCTAGCCTAAGCCTTGGATGCTTTATTCTGCCCCGTTCTTCACAGGGCAGCCATGTTCTGGCCCCAATCCCTGCCTGAGCTAGGTGTTGCTACTACACTTGCTGCAGCCTCACTGGCCTCACTCTCGTTCCATTCACCTGCCTGGGCTTTGGTCCCTTGGCCTCAGTCCCCATGCTCAGCCATTGGCTTTCAGCCTCAGCCCCTTCAATACCTCTGTCCCTGGGGTCCTGGCTCTTTCAGGGCTTAAAACAAAGCATCACCCAGGAACCCCCTATGGCCTCAACACTGCTGGGTTTCCACCCTTTCAACCCAGAGGGCCCATGGCCCCTGTGGTCTCAATATACCGAGTGCCTCTCAGGCACCTCCTGTAGCCTCCAAACCACTCCTATAGCCACAGCCCAAATCTCTGGAGGACACAGCCACAGCCCCCAAACCACTTTTGTTTCCCTCTGCTGGACTCTCTCCAATTTGTCCACATCCTTTCTGTAGTGGGGCAGGGGGCAAAACTGAACACAGTAGTCCAGATGTGGCCTCACCAATGCTGAATAGAGGGTAAGAATCACTTCCTTTGACTTACTGGCAACATACCTACCCACGCAGCCCAGTATGCCATTAGCCTTCTTGACAACAAGGGCACATATCACACGTATTGTCCTGGGTACTTTTCTACAGAGCTGCTGCCCAGCCAGTCAGCCCCCAGCCTGTACTGGTGCAAGGGATTCGTTGAATCGTATGAGACTACTTATGGCAAAGTCCTCCAAATTGTATAGGTGACTCTGAATCTTATCCCTACCCTCCAGGATATCTACTACGCCCCCCAGATTGGTGTCATCTGCAGATCTGCTGAGGGGGCACTCTATGCCATCTTCCAGGTTATTGATGAAGACACTGAACAAAACTGGTCCTAGGACCAACCCTGGAGCACTCCACTTGATACTGGCTGCCAACTAGACACCAAGTCATTGATCACTACCCTCTGAGCCAGATGCTTCAGCCAGTTTTCTATCCACCTTACAGTCCATTTATTTACCCTGTACTTCCTCAGCTTGCCTATGAGAATGTTGTGGAAAGGCATGTCAAAAACCTTGCTAAAATCAAGGTATACCACATACAACGGTCTCCCTGCATCCACAGAGCCAGTCATATCATCATAGAAGTCAATCAGGTTGGTCAGGCATGACCTGCCCTGCTGAATGAATCCTAATCATCTACTTCTCCAAGTACTTAGAAATTAATTCCTTGAGGATCTGCTTCATGATTTTTCCAGGACTGAGTGAGGCTGACTGGTCTGTAGTTCCCTGAATCCTCCTTTTTCTCTTTCTTAAATATGGACACTATGTTTGCCCCTTTCCAATCATCTGGGACTCTCCCAATCACTATGAGTTTTCAAAGATGATGGCCAATGGCTCTGCAATCACATCAGCCAACTCTCTCTGCACCCTTGGGTGCATCCTATGTGGTCCCATGGACTTGTACATGTCCAGTTTTTCTAAGTAGTCCCTAACGTGTTCTTTCCCCTTTGAGGGCTACTCACCTCCTCCCCAAACTGTGCTACCAGATGCAGTAGTCTTGTCACAGGGTACAATAGAAAAAGACACAGAGTTGTACATGAGAGGAGATGAAGGTAATATGGAGGCAGTGTTATTGATAACAAATGAAATTACTCAGAAAGAAGAGGACTGTCCTGTTGAATAGATGCAGAGGGAACAATTTCAGCAGGGACATTTTGGATGGGTAGGCAGGAGGCTGGTGGTTATTATCGGGGCACAACATGAGAAACTGCAGCATAGAAATGGGAATAGAGGGAAATGGCCAGCGCATGAATAAGTGATTTAACAGTGGAGATGGTAAGGACATAGACTTGTTCTGAATCAGCTGAAGGAGGAAGGAGGAAGCTGAGTGATGGGCCTGGGTGGAAGGAACCCTACTGGTGTTATGCACTCTAATGAAACAGGCAGCATAGGATATTTGGTTGGAAACAGTAGGAGCTTATTTTGGGTTCTCACTGAATTTGACAGGAAGCTATCCGAGGTGAGACATGAGGGACACAATGAGAGACATGAGACCGAGGTGCAGAAGATTAGTCAGGGTAGCATCTGAGTGCTTTTGGCAGAGAGACAGGAAGGATGAACGACAAAGGGTTTTTTTATTGAAGATGGAGGAAATCAGGGCATGTTAGTAAACAAGAAGATAAAAGAGCGGGGGGGGGAAATTTATGGAGTGGGGAAAAGAGGGATTAATGGGGTAAGGAAGATGGTAAGGAGTGACTTAAGAGGAACTAGGGGTGTGGGAGAAGGCTGGAAGTGTAGAGAAGGCAGAAAACCTCAGGATCTGCAACAGGGTGTGGAGAAGGCCGAAGGCCTGTAGGGGGCACATATGGCACGTGCAGGCTGATACACCCTTCAGGAATGCAGCACAGCATGGACTCCCTTGCATACCCTCTGCCCGCTCCCTTGGGTGCTGGCAACTCAAGGGGGACCAGCAAGAACAGCCCATGAATGAACTACAGTAGAGGGGCTGCTCATGAGGCATACTTCTGCCGAGGGAGTGCTAAGTACACGAGGCTGCTAGGATCTCTCTCCTAGTCTATTCCTGTGTGCCTTAGTCTTGTCCCTCAGTAAAATGGGTAAAAGATACTGATCTTTGCAGAAGAGCTGTGAGACCACCTTAATTAACTCCTGTTACATGCTTGGAGATTTGTGGAGAAACTACTTCCGTGAAACCCACTCACATGAAAGACAGCAAAGAGGCAATACATCCAGTAATGTCTTCGAAGTCAACACGTTGTGTCTCTTTAGTGAAACTGGAGGAAATGTTGCAGTGTGTGATTTCATCTTTTTGTTAATCTTCTAAACGTGTCGGTACTATACAACCTACTGAAAATCATCGAAGCTTGCAGTATGCCAGGTAGCCAGCAGGGGGCTCCAAACGAGCATCGGAAAAACTAGCCGGGTTTGGGAATCAGGGCCATGTTCTAATTTCTGGTTCCCTGGTAGGAACATGTGGCAGCTCCAGTGAAATCAAATGAAGTTACATGTGTTTAAAAGTAGTACATAATCAGAACTGGACCTGTAGTTCCTTGTATTAAAATCTAAATTAAACAGTAGATAGACAGCCTGATATATATGCACCAAATGTTCTCATTCGCAAAAACCTTAATCTTCTTTTGCTGTCAAGTAGCTGGTGTAGAATGGGGACAAAACACTAACACCAGCAAAGTGATTATTCATATCTGCTTTGGCAGTACTTACATGCAATTTGCATTGACTTAGCACTAAATGCAAGGTAGTGGCAAATCAAACTGCAAATGCTTGTCAAGGGGAGACTCCTCCTGAACCTATGACCTGACATATGTCATTCCTGAAAGGGCTAAAACTCCCACACTGAAAGCACTGCTACCAGAATCAGTGCCAAGTTATTCCCATTCTGAAACCTACACTTGAACTCAAACCTTTTCCTGGACCTTGAACAGAGCCAGGTTAATTCTTGTACTCAGCCATCCCGCACAGACTCCGTATATCTGAGGGTGGGTGGGACTTCAGAGGCAGGGAGATGTCTGGGTGACCCATTTTCTCAATGCTCAGCCAGCAGTGTCCAGAGACCAGCCACAGCAATGGTTTTACTTTGCAAAGTGACTCGGCAAGGAGCAATCCCTGCCCTCCTCAGCACTGTTCCTAGTCTCATCTCTTTCCCCGTTCCATGAATGGAGTCAGAAAAGAAATTTTCTGTACCAGGAGAGTTAACAATAGAGTGATGCATCTGGGAGTTGTACCTGAAATGCTGTCCTGGTAGAATATTAGAGCTAGAGACAGAAGTTACACATAACCTAGTTTAAGTGATCTGAAATTGGTTTAAACTTGTAACAAAACATAAGTTTAGTGCACATAAACCAGTTTCAAAATGGCCAAAACTGGTTTAAGATAAACCTGATTAAATGTAGTATCAGACTTAACTGATTTGGGTCAAACCACGTTATATAAATCCTATCCCAGACCCCTTCCCACTTCAAGTTAAACCAGAGTCCTCCAGCATCCTGGCATGCTCTCTGGGCTGGGCCGTGCTCTGCTCCAGAGAGCAAGGCTGGCCCTGCCCCTCTGCTCCCTAGCCAGAGACACCAGTCAGGATGGCCCCGTTAAGGCAAAGTGAGCAGGGAGGGAGTTAATTCTTTCCTCCTTCCCCTCCTCCCCACCACAACCGGGGCCTGCCTGTCTGCAGGCAAGCAGTGGAGGTGGGTGGCCTGGGCTGACAGACCCTGGCAGTGGGGCAGAAGGGACGGAGGCAGGAATTAACCTCCTCCCTGCTCCCTTCACCTTAACAGGGCTATACTGGGACGGCATCTGGCCACATCCTGCCGCTGGAGCAGCGGGGGGATGGGAAGGAACTCTGTGCAGGGCTGCTTGGCCCCCAAGGGCGACTCTTCCCCCTTCACCTGCCCTCCACCGCAGGATGGGGAGTGGGGCTCTGTTTGGTGCTGGAGGGGGGCTCTTCTGGAATGAAAAGGACATGTCTTTCCACTTGCAAATCAGTTCAATCTCTGCAGGTTAAACTAACCTGCAAAGATTGGATCAATTCAGGCTTGGGCTTTTTGAATATCTGTCCCTAGCCTAGGAATTCAGCAGGACCCAATGGGAGGGAGCAAGCTAATGCCTTTCCCATCTGTAAAGACTGGCACTAAAATACGGAAATGAGGACAAGAATTGCACAAGGGAGGATGGAATGAAAATGCTGCCTCTGGCTTACATTCCCTTTAAGCTGTTATAAAACTTTAAATATAATGAATAAATAACCAGGCCTCTCTAGCAAAGATGAGCCCAAAGCTCTGACCTTTCCATGAACTGTGCTATTATTTCAGCTCTTGAGATAAAGGTCTACATTGCACGATATCCCCTTATAATGAGAGCAAAGCCACTCAGCAACACAGAGCTGCCCACTGAGGTCACAAAAACCAGACCGCACCGTGCTGGAAGGGCAATATACATCCTGGCAAATGATGCAGCCTGAATGCATGGGATGCAATAGCTGAATTCCAGAATTGAGGGCTCTCTCCTTGGAGGTTGCTAGATACTAGAAGTTGGATAGAGGGTAAAGAAGGTTACTGTGCCATCATGCTTCTGCTATGCTGACTTTTATGGCTCTTCAGTCTTTACCCAACCTTTCTACACACCACGCTGCTGTCTTCTGAGAAGTGCTGCTGAGCAGCTGGCTGAGCTCTGTGAACAGTGGGGGCTTTGGATCACAGCGCTGTTCACCTCCCTCTCCCCAAGAACAATGCAAGGGCAATGGCTACGAGAAAGACTAAAAGGACACTGTATTGTCCAGGAAGAATCTCCCTTCCTTCCTATCCAGCTGGGTCTTCTTGGCTGCACTCTCAGGGAAAATTGCACAGCAATTAATAGAGGATTCCAGCTTTTCTTTTGCATGTGTTGATCTGACTTTACAATTGAACAGATTAGCTCAAAAACTCTATGAAAGGGTACCACTCATGACTGAAGTCTGCAGACAGTTAGGGTGCCTGTACACCACCCAGGAGGCTGTAATTACCACACTCCAGCCTAGTGACAGTGAGTAGGGGGTGCACATGCACCCCCTGAGAGCACCGATGCACCCCCTGACCAGCCGTGCTTGCTGCTTAGGTGATGGGCATGGCAGAGGGAGGAGCGCTGTGCTCCCCTGCAAGAGCCGGCCGATCACTGCAGCTGCTCCCAGAAGTGACCACAGCCACTCCTGGAAGCAGCTGCAGTTGGCCATGGGGGACCCCCCCACCCCTGGTTGGCAGGACTGGTCGCCCACGCTCCAGCCAGCCTCCACGTCTCATGTATCAGTGTCCCTGCACTTCAAAATGGCAGTGGAAGTGCTTTGACTAAAGCTTGTTCAAAGAGCTTTAGATAAAGTGCCCCTGCCACTGTTTTGAAGCGTGGGGATGCACAAGACAGTCTGGGTACTTTAATTAGAGCAGCTCTTGGGGCTGCTGTAACTAGAACGCCCCACCCCACACGTGTAAAAACGCTCTCAGAGATGCTTCTGTAGAGCGGTATTACATTTCTATTCCCATTTCTATCCCATCCTATGTATTTCGCCCCTGTTACATTCCATGGTTCTTTTCGAACAGAGCTGAGGAGCTGGCTGAAATCTGTTCTAGGTCAGATTCGAAGTATGACCCTGCAGCTACCCCCTGGTGACAAGAATCTGTTTTCCTCTAGCCTGATGTATGATTTGAGCTTCTGGGCTGCACTCGGCCCTGGTAAAAATGGGTACAATCGAACAGGATGACATATGGATAGAGTGCAGCACTCCGATTCTGTTCATTAATTGTGGCTATTAATGATTTTTATTCATTATTAATATTTGACTTCCATAGGAACTTGTTGGTGTTTAGCATTTCTGAAAATCAGATGATTTTTTTTAAAGAGTATAAACAGGATTTAGGAGACCTATTTTAACCACCCAACTTTGAAAATATTAGCTGTTGTCACTAACCTGAGGTTGAGAATACTCGCTCAGCAAGATCTAGGACAGTGGTTCTCAATCTTTTTAGACTCAAGGCACCTCTCATCAGACTTGAGGCACCCTCCATAATACTTGTGAATTGAGAGGCACCCCATTTCAAAAACTTATTGATTACAGTGCATGGCTCCTTGCACAGAGGCCAGACAGCGGGGAGGAGCTAGACAGGAGGGTTTCAGCCTGCCTTTATCTGCTTACCTCCTCATCCCTCACTTATCTTCTCATACTTCCAAGAATCTCATAGCAGCCCAGGTTGCCCCAGCGCCCTGGTTGTGTATCACTGGTCTAAGGAAATCTGTGTGATGTTATGTATCATGCTGTAAGTTAAAGAATTAATATCATAATTGTCTGTTTTCTATTCTTAGTGTTTCTTAGATTAAGTATGCTATAAGACTAAAAAATGCAAAGTTAAAGAATAGGGACATTTTGAGCACCAAATATACAGCTACCATAAAGTTGCAGCAACAGATGAAAAACAGAATTGCTGTTGTGGCATTCTAAGATATCCAGCTGCCGTGACATAATAATAACAATAATTAATATCAAGACCTGTTTGGTCTCATGAATAAATAATGCATGACAAATTGCAGGTGAAAATTGACCTAACCAGGGGATACATTAAAATTAAATGTAAAACATTTTTCAGGATTAAATTAGAAGATAACGCCTATCAAGGACATAAAGGTGTCTCATTTGTGACCTCTGTTTGATGGTTCATAGATTTGCGCCATGGCCATATACTATTGCCATTAATTAATTGTTTCTCAGTGCTCAAAAGTGCTCAAGTACAGAAAAGATACAATCCCTGGCCAAATAGCTTGTATACTGTGCCCCTGATCCTGGAAACTTGCATGAGTAACCTTGTGCATTTTAATAGATGCACTGAATTTCAGACTGAATTTAACAAGGAGGAATAATGAAACAGGAGAAGTAGGGAAAGAGACACTGAGCTTACACTAAGTTTCTCAGCTAAGGTGCACACATCATGGTAAAGCAAAAATGTTGGCTGTGGGTTATTTTTCATATTTGAATATATATAAATGAAATCTTATTGTTTCTTGTCTTGCAGGCATGATGGAAGAAGTGAACATAATGGTTAGCTATGAATGAGAAGAGGACAGTTACCGAATGAAGCGATAGTATCTGTAACACAATACCCAGATCAAGATCAGCGTATCTATTGTTGGGTTTCATATAACATCCAGTATCAAACGCTTCTCATGAAAAGTAGATTGCACCGCCAGGTCCCTTGTGGACTACGCGGAGTTTTCTGCTCTGCTCTTTTCTCTGCTAATAAGAAGCTGTGGGGGGTTTGGACGACCTTGCAATATGTACTTCAGAAACTGCAGAGATTTCATAGTCATACTAATATTCCCAGAAGCATCCAAGCAAGATGAAAGAAATGATTTAAAAATAGAAATATTGCTGTTCTTCCTAAAACGGAATACACAAAATGCTTAATTACACAAATGGGTGACAAGAAAATCCTTTGAAGCCACATGCAGCAATTCTCAAACAATAACAGCTTTCTTGGAAATGTGGCTGGCATATTTTCGAGAGGCCCTTTTCCTTTCTGCGTCCATAGCCCTCTTTTTCTCCCTCCCATCTGTACTTTGAGTCTATCACACGGGCGGGCAATTAGTTTGGCCGGAGGGCTGCTTACTGAGTTTCGGCAAGCCATCAAGGGCCACAGGACAGGCAGCTCACGGCAGATTAATATTAATTTTCTAATTTTTTTAGGGGCCCTGCGAGCCAGATAGAATGGCTTGGCCCACGGGCCTCATTTTGCCCACCTGGTCTATCAGCTCTTGATGGATCCTTATCTAGCCTGCAAGGTGCACAGGTTTCTACTACTTCTGTGGTATGCTTAGTTGCTTCATTTGAGCTTTTTGTGCACCCAAGACTATATTAATTTCTTCTGTGGGTGAAGTATGAGATGCCTGCTGAGGTACTTATTCCTTTGATTGATGCCACTCACAAAATGAGACTGGAACAAAAGAAATGAGAAAGGAGGCAGAGTCAAACTTTTCTTGCTCTTGAGTCTTTCCTTTGCTACCCAAACACCTTTTCAGCCTGATTCCTGCACAAAATGGCTCCCCCTGCAAGTAGGAGATCAGACATGTTTTGCCTTTCTGGCTTGAACATTTCAGGCTAAAATCCAGAAAGGCCTTTTGATGTTTTTATACTGAGTACCACCCTATCAAAGCTCTAGGTGAGGGATTACTAGTGTGCCAAGCCTACAGACCCAGAAACTGGTACAAGAAGCAAGGGGGGTTCCCACTTTTATATTCATAGGGGCCAGGGTCACAAGCCAATATGCCACAGGAGGGAACAGGTAAATGGTAAAGAAACATCAACACTGTGATAACATTCAGTCAGCACCTTAGTTTCCCCACTCACAGCACCAGAGGTGTGTCCAAACAAGCCTGTGGTTCCTAGTGCTCTCAAACAGCAGCCTATACCTAGCCGTCCCCAGGTCTGAGTCCAGCTCCTTCAGTCCCCAGTCCCGGCTGACCCATCCAGTGAGATCTCCACCTCCACCAGGCACTCCTCTGTGTAGGGCTGGCCAGGCTCCACGTGCACGCTGCTCTCTTTTCCCCTTACTCCAGCCTCGCCAGCATTGCCAGGTCTTAAATCCAAAATGATTGCATTGCAAGTGCAGAATTACCATATTTGCTGAAAAACTATCATACGCTGAAAAATATGCAAATGTGCAAGCGAGTATGCAAATATGTCTTTTTATTGCTTTACTAGCCAATCGCTTGTCAAGAATGATGGGTGGGGGATGGAGGGGGGCCAGGGACAGAGGCTTGCAACTGGCCTCAGCCCCCCACCTTGGGGCTGAGCTTCCCTTTCCCCCCACACCGCTGTTTTGGGGCTGGGCTGCCTGTCCCCCTCTGCTCTGTCACCACCGCCTGCAGGGCTTTCTTTAATTGCCCACCCCTCCTCTCCATTTGCTCCATTTTTGAGGCCTGCAGGAAGCCCGCCCCCCCACTGGCTCCGCCCCATTGCCACCACCTGCAGGGCTGGGGCACTGGGGCTAACAAGACAGCCAATCAGAGTGCAAATAAAGTATTATGGACAGACAGAGTTTTATATATATGTATAGATATATAGAGATATATATAGATATTGCTCACTGTAAGCTGGAGTGAGAGAGAACTGGGTCATCAAAGCTAAAGCATTTCTTTATTTCCAGGCCAGTAGTCATAAGAAAATGCTAACAGCAAACCCAAAAGCCAGTTAAGACTTCCCAGGAGTGACTTAGGGTTTGCATATGCTGCGTCAATTAGCTGCCTCATAAATGATTGTAGATTTTGAACACTTTTAGTATTGTTGATTTAACATTATACAAAGATTGAAATTATCATGCACATTCACATTACACTAGAGCAAATCTACAGCTCCAAATTAGGCTCCTGGATCTTCTATATAGTGCTCAGGAAGAGCGCAGCACCTGGGAATAGGGTCCCAAACAATCACCAGGCTGGGCAGAGAGCCCCTGCTGTAGCCAACAAGGAATGCTGAAAAAAGGTATCTCACTTGTCTCTGGAGTTAAGGTGCCTCCTCTGCTCGGGTTTCACATCCTGGGCCTTCTCCAAGACTCAGGCACCGTAGATCTTTCTTTAGAAAAAGAGACAGGAGTGTAACAGGGGCTCTGCCCCTGTC
>JAGPOW010000261.1:16980008-16994138 GCA_030014935.1 Caiman crocodilus
CATCCTGTTCTCATCTGCCCACCCCTGTAACCTGTCTAGGTCTGATTGCAACCTATTCCTCTCTTCTAGCATGCCCACTTCCACCCACATCTTAGTGTCCTCAGCAAATTTGAACAGGGTGCTTTTTACTCCCTCGTCCAAGTCGCTGATGAAGATGTTGAGCAGCGCTGGTCTGAGGATCGAGCCCTGGGGGACCCCATTGCCTACATCCCTTCAGGTCAAAAATGACCCATCCACCATCACTCTCTGGTTGCGGCCCTCCAGCCAATTAGTGACCCATTTGACCGTGTAGGTGTCAGCGCCACAGTCCACTAGCTTTTAATGAGAATGGGATGAGAGACAGTGTCAAAGGCCTTCCTGAAGTCCAGAAAGACTATGTTCACTGCTACCCCTACATCTAAGGATTTGGTGACCTGGTCATAGAAGGCCACCAGGTTGATCTGACAGGACCTTCCTCGAATGAACCCATGTTGGTTGCCTCTAAGCATAACCTCCCCTGCTGCCCCTTGCGGACACGCGCCAGATAATTCTCTCAAAAAGCTTACCCAGAACAAGGTAAGACTGACTGGCCTATAGTTTCCTGGGTCCTCCTTCCTCCCTTTTTTGAAAATGGGAGCCACACTGGCCCTTTTCCAGTCATCTGGCACCACACCAGAGCACCACGAGTGCTCGTAAAGCCATGCCAGGGGTCCCGCAATGACCTCTGCCGATTCCCTCAGCACCCTGGGGTGGAGATCGTCAGGACCAGATGATTTAAATATGTCTATGACTAGATCCTCACTGACCCTAGGCCTGGGTGTGCCTCCCCTGGGGCCTGATGGGGTCCTGGCAGATGGGCTGATCTGGTCCCTGCTCAGGAAAATGAAGGCAAAGAAATCGTTAAATAGGTAAGCCTTGTTGTCTGGTGCGACAACCAGATTTCCTAGCATGTCTTGCAGAGGCCCCATGTTACCCGGTACCTTCTTTTTGCCCCCTATGTATTTAAAAAAGGACTTCTTGTTGTCCATGATCCAGGTCGCTAGTCCCAGTTCCATCTCCACCTTGGCCTTCCTGATCGCCCCTCTACAGCCCCGAGCAACCGAGGTGTAGTCCTCCCTGGTGACGTCCCCTCCCTTCCATTGGGTGTGCGCCTCCCTTTTAGCTAGAAGACGTTCCCGTATGCTTTAGGTCAGCCATGGGAGCTTTTGCACCCTCTGGCCTCCTTTGATCCATGTTGGGATTACCTCCCACTTTACGTGACAACAGGTAAAATAACTTAGCTGGCTCAACACCAGAAGCATCAGCATCAAAGGTACCCAAACAGAGCCATCACAGAGCCTTTCTTTTGATACAGGAATTGACAGCAAGAAGTAAAGATGTTGTGTTGTGTTGGACATATGATGTTACTCATGGTGTGGGATGGCTTAACTTGTGTTTTTATGTCTATATGTTTATTATGAAAAAAGGAGTACTTAAAAATATATATTAGGAAGCTTTAGGGTTGAAAACCCCTTTGTCAGGCTGAGGAAGTACCTGCAGTCGGTCCTGGATGGAAGGAATAATGAAAAAGCCAGAGGCTGGCCTGGCACGCAATGCAGGCAAGAAAGCCAGTCAGCGAAAATGGAAATGGAGGTGTCGGCGGGGGGGAGAGACAGTCTGGGGTGGGAGATAGGGGGGAAAGCGGGGCGTAGCAGCTCAGGTAAAAGTGTAGAAGTGCCTGGGGTATCAGATGTCTGGCCGGTCGCGGTCTGCCAGAGCTCCACTGTGTTTATCAAGTCCATGTGTTTCTGTACGTACTACCTAGGATGCTGGTGAAGTGCAGCTCATAGGCCCAGCTCTGGAAAGAGGTTTGCATTGTAATTTGTTCCCTCTCAGGATCAGGCCTGAGAGACTGGAGACAGAGTGTTTTTTGGTGGGGAATGTGCCCCACAGGTACTTGGGTTTTGTTGTCTTTGATAGATTCTGGTGTGCGGTTTGTGGGGGTACTAGAGATAGTTGGCAGGTTTTGTGTTTTGAGCTGTAGGAAGTTGGCTTCAGTTCTGGTGATGAGGTTAGGTGCTTGTTTGAACGTACAAACCACTTTTCAGAGCTGGGCCTATGTACTGCACTTCATCAGCCTCCTAGGCAGTTGGTCCAGAAACTCATGGACTCAATATACACAGTGCGGCTGCAACCTGCTGGACATCTGACAGCCCAGGCACCTCTGCACTTCTACCTGAGCTGCTACATCCCCCTTTCCCCCCTACCCCCCACCCCAGACTGTCCCTCCACCCCTGACGCCTCCATTTCCATTTTTACTGACTGGCTTCCTTGCCTGCATTGCAGGCCAGGCCAGCCTCTGGCTTCTTTACTATTCCTTCCATCCAGCAGGTACTTCCTCAGCCTGACCAAGGGGTTTTCAATGCAAAAGCTGGCATCCCAGGCAGCTAAGCTGAGCTCACTGGGAGCCTCACAAGTGCACTGAAAACAGCAAGTGTCAGGCCTGTTAAAGACGTGACAGGTCTAGGTGTTCCCCAGTCAGGACTTTGTGCATGCATGCATTAGCTGAAGGTTATGGTGTTTCCTACCCGCCTTTCGCCAGTGGATTGTTGGTCCTGACATTTATGGGGCTGCCGCACTGCCAGCATTCCCACCAGGCCTCCCTACCGTGGCAGGGTACAGTTTTAGTGATCATGGCCAGGACCTGGGGCATCATCCTTCCCCATAGCCCCAATCCCATACCTCCAAGCTTATCCTGGTAGGATCAGCAAGGACATGTTCTTCCCCTGCTGGCTGGTGATGCAGTTAGTGCCCCCTCCAACTGAGAGCAGGGCATAACTTGGCTTTTAAAAAGTTCAAAAAAGGAAATTGGTGCAGACGGAGGGAGGAGGGAGGCACTCAGTCTGTCTGCAGGTGGAGCTTGGGGAACCCCAGCAGCCGCAGGTTCACTGTTAGGAACACCAGCTGCTCCACCAAAGCAGGATCCAAGGAGGCACGGTGGGGTATCACTACATCCCCAGCAATGCTGAACACCCTTTCGCTTGAAACACTGGTTAGTGGACACCGTAACAGAGTTGCGGCTGCGACCCTGTTACTAAGAAGGGGTAACAGCTGCCAAAGTTTAAAACATCCCAGAAATGGGCAACACAATGCCTCGGGAAGCCAATGAGGACCCAGAAGGAGAAATAAGAGATGGAGGAAATTTCCCAAGGGTGCCTTCGGGCATGCATGGAGTGAAGAAGCAGAGGTGAGGAGTCCCATAGGGCTAGGCTAAGAGGCTACATCAGGGAGTGAAACTCCCCTCCCCTACTCTGACTGGAAGATGGGATCGTAGCACCTGGGATGGGAAGCTGACACTTACCTGAGGAACAGGCTCCAGGGGTGAGTCATGGGCACAGAGCAGGGAAGCGGCAACATGCCTCAGCTCCGAGGTGGTGGAGACTTACAGAGAGAGAAGAAGAGAGAGAGCAGAGAAGAGATCAAGGAGTCCCGGAGAAAGCTACGTTCTGTTTATGGACTCAAGCCATGGCCAGGGGGAATCCCAGGCTCCAGCATTAATTAACCGCTAAGTGATGATTAGCGGCTGAGATTAGGATAACATTTAGTGTTCTGACTGTGATCATTTCCCAAGGAGTTCCTCGGCATATCCCCACGATTTCTTTTTTTCTGGCATTCCCAACGATAGTAAGACCAGGCTGTAGGTAATAAAGCACCCTTAATCAGAGATCCAGCCAGCATGTTCCTTACTGCAGGTACTGGCTCATAACAACTCTTCCTCCCCAGAATTTTGTATTAAGATAAAGACGTGGCAGGAGAGAATTGCGGAAATTGTGGGAAAAGCAGGTCCCCAGGATGGACGCGCTGACAAAGTGATGCATTGGCCGGGAATGTGGAGGTCCAAACAGACGCCGTGGACATTCAAGAGCCTACAAATTGGCAGCAGGCCCATAGCCTCACCTTGCGCCTCCTCCAGGGCCAGCAGGCTCAGCTAGAGGAAATTATGAGGATCAGGACCCAAGAGACAGGAGCCTGGATACAACTGTGGGCAAGGCAGCAAGACCTCTGTGAGAAGCTCGTGGCTCAACACACGCTTGTTTCTCCCACAACATCTTGCCACCCTCAATGGTGCAGTGGAGGTAGCCTGCCACCTTCCTGCATTTTGAAATCAGCTGGCTTGTAGCAGTAGTGGTGGTGGCACCATCACTGGCAGCCCTGTCCCCCTCAAACGCATCCCTCACTATGTGGTGCAGCCTGTGTGCCGCCCAGCTGATGCCATCAAAGCTGGCATCGTGGACCCTTCACCATATTGGCCCCATTGTTGGTGATCATGAACCTGCAGGTGAGCTCGGCCTGCCCAACGAGCCACCCCTGCACCATGCGGTTCATGGCCCCCATGATCTCCCTTGCCATATGGGACTCATGCAGCAGCTTGACTCGCAGTAGAGCCCACTGGCTGCCTGATGAATTACACCAGTGCCCTGTGAGGGAGAGTTAGCCCTGATTGCCACCCCGGGGGCTCCAGATGTTGGAGGTGAAGCGCTCAAGTACTCCCTGCATGCCTGATACAGGGAGGGCACCACTGCCCTGCTAAAGGTGGTGCACGCAGGAACTTTGTAAAATGGGGCCAGAAGTGCTATGAACCGCCTGAAACCTGGCCGCTCAGCTAGGCTATCCAGAGCAAGCATCTCCCCAATGGTCTGAATGATCTCGCTTGCCTTGGGAATGCGCCTCCCTTTCTGTCCACCTTTCTCCCACTGGTTCAGAGTGGCCTGCCTTTGCTTTGGGGGGAAGGGAGTTTTGGAGCGAGTGGGGGACCTCCCTTTCAGCATGCTCGCACTGGTGCCAGGATGAGCAGAAAGAAGGGCAAGGGGGTGCTGCCTCCTCAGATGCATCAGCATTGCCGTGGTGGAAAAGTGTCTCACATCCTTGCCACGGCTCATGTGCCTTCAACAGTGCTGGCAGATGGCAAACCTGGGATCATCTGCCTGGTCAAAATGCTCCCGCACTACGCTACTCACCAACTTCTGGGTTGAGGGTGAGGATCCTGCCTTATGCCACTTCCCAGCAGGCTGAGGCTCAACAGCAGAAGGGGCTGCCTCAGCTGAGCCACTTGCCTTCACAACCTCAGCCTCCTACGAGGTGCTGCTTTCCAGAGACCTGGGTCTAGGGGAAATTTGAGGGGTGTAGAGCACAAACTCTGATTTCCCCTTAGTCCCCAGAATTGCTTGAACCAGCGCGCTCAGCATCCCCGGTTCCAGCTCCAAGCTCCTCTGGCAGTGGGAGGCTCATGCTGAGAGATGACATTGGGATGGAGGACATAGTGATTCCCCTGCTGGTGCCTAGTTCTGGACTGAGGTGGTGCAGGTGCAGGGACATCAGGTGCAGACACTGCTCCCACCTCCTGGCTTCCACTGCCAGCACTGATGATGGCATCACTGGAGAATGTGTCTATGTTTGTGGGGCACCTGGCACCTGCCTTTCTAGCACGCTTCAAATTTATCTTTCCTGTTCTGCAAAAGGTCTGTGTGTGTGTGTGTGTGTGTGTTCAGTAACAAGAAGTGTTGAGAGTTATGTGAAAATCGTGTTCTGTCTGTCTTCTTCTCCTATGAATATCTGACTTTTCTTCTTCTATATTGTGTGTGTGTGTGTGTGTGTGTGTGTGTGCGTGCGCGTGCATGCAATCTGCGTGCCTCCATGCACAGTGATGGATCACACTGGCAGGGAAAACACAGCTTTCTTTTTTCAAAGTTTGCCAAAAAAAGAACAAATATAAATTGAAATAAACAAATTGAATAGTAGTAGGAGTTGCTAAGCTAAGCCAAGCTAAGCTAAATCCTACCCAATCCTTTCTAACAACAGAAAGGAGCAGGCAAGTTCAACTACTGACTAAAGCAAGGCAGGCTGAGCTGCCTGTCTGCTACGGTCTGTTTCTCACGCAGTTCCCGAGACAGAACAAGCTTACAAAAGGCAGAGCATGCCTGCAAACAGAGGCTTTTATGCTGCTTCTAGGTCCCTCCTCCCAGACATTGTCATTGGAAAGGTAGCCAGAGAGAAATACTTCTCACTGGCCGCTTACACATGTCAGTCTCCCCTCAATGCTCCCCCCACCCCGGCTCCCCCTCCCTCTTCTAACTTTTGCTTTCAGTCCTCTGAAGTGTCTGAAGCTTTTCCAAAATGGTTTGGAAGCTCTGAACTGCTTTGGAAAGCCCAAAGAAGCCAGTGCTTCGATCCGGGCATGCTGCTTTGGAGTCTGAAGCAGCCCCGGATCCAAAGCGCAGTCTGAAGTCTTGCACAGCCCTAGTGGCTATGAGAGTGGTTGAAGACTGTGAATATGGCCCTCATGGCACAAGGCGTGGGTAGATCTCATGGGGACATGAATGCTTCCTGGTAAATGCTGGCAGGGGTTGGGGTAGGTCTTTGGTAGTGGGCTGGGGTCCAGGCGAGAGTAGGTTAAGTTCAGGTTAGGGCATCACCAATACAATCACTGTGGGTCAGCCTGCCACTGCCATGGAACATGTCCATCAAGGTGTGGTAGGTGAGACTGAGCGGATACATGGTGGAGGGAGAGTAGGGCAGGACCAGCACAGCTGCCAGCTGTGCTGCAGCTACTCCAGGGGCTGTCCTGTCCCATCCCAGGGATCCATTCTTTTCTTTAAGAAGCTAACTGGAGGAGGAGGTCTATTATACAATGGTCTACAGAGCATCTACCAACCAATATGCCAGAAACTTAGGTTCAATTTCCTCCTGAACCATACAAGATTCAAACTCACATCTCTCGAGAAATGGCCTGAACCCTCAAGCTACAGGCTAGTCTGGGATGGTTGGAGTACAGGGTTAGGTGGGGATTTTTGAGCTGTAGCATCACTGAAGAGGGGCATGAAGATCTCCAGCTCCAGGCACTGAGCTAGAGAGAGGTACAAATATAGCAGATACAGCTGCCACTGCTGCCTCCACCACCACCCAGCGCACAGACATACCCCACGATGCCCTAATGCTTTTGGGGCTTGCACATCTGGACCAAAGCTACTGGATTCTAAAACCATGTGCAGTGATGGATGGTGCCCTCAACCTCAGCATGCTGCTCTGGACCGGCTGCCTTGAAAACCAAAAGCAACTTAGCTGTGTCTTCTCTGCCACAAGCAGGTTAATAGGTATGGGAATGGGCTGATTAGTCTGGTCTTTCAGCAGTGCCAGCTATCCTGCCTGTGATGCTGTACAGAGCTGGCTACACTGCTTCTGGTTCAGGTAGCAGCCTACACAGAGCTGTGAGGTATGTTTCAGGGGATCGCAGTTAGAGACTATAAGCTTGCCATGTAGATGCAGCCTATGCCCCTTTGTGGATGTAGCCCAGCAGGCTCTGTTAGACAGATTCATCGGGGACAGAATGTGAGTCAAGGTAAGCTCAGTACATGGATAACACAAGACCAAAAATGTGAGTGATCAGGACTGAAACTTTCAAAATGCCAACTCAGCTTCTCTCAGCTCCATAACTGTTTCCATTGCAGAAGACCGGAAACTGAATAAAATTCCCTACCTCTTGTTTAACATTCACAACCGCTAGGTTAATTAGCTTCTTATTCAATGATCCATTGCAAAGAAGTGATGGAAAAGCAATATACATTGCAATAAGAAATATGCTCAATTTCACAAGCAGCTACAAAATAAATGTGAATACGCTTGTGTTTTCTTTCCTTTAGTGTTTCCTAAAGGAAGTTGGTATGTACATATGCCTCTATAATACCATCTAAATAATCTTGCCACTCCTCTTTGAATTATGATTGTATAGTACTCAGAACAGCAGCTGTAAATTGCCTTCATAGATCTCTATATTTATTCTTCCTCACTGACTTCCATGTGGCTTCCAAGTAAAACTGTTTTTATGCATTCTGCAAACTAAATTATTATAATGATTAGGCATTATAGGTAATAACATACTGGTGGCCAAATACTATCTTCAGTTAGGCCCATGTAACTCCAGTGTTTCTACTGAGGCAGGTACTCCTCTTAGGTGCTAAGGTGAGGTACTGGCTTCTGGTCCTTGCTCCAGGAAGGGTGGATGGTGGATAGTCAGGGAGCATTCCTGGAGATGGAAGATATGGATCTGTATCTCCTCAAGGTGAAGGCAGCCTTGAGCCTAGATTTCTGATTTCCTGAGGGAATGGTATTGTGTAAAAAGACAGCAGTGCCACCCTGTCCCCAGTGTTCAGCATGTCTTGGTCTTGTCTCAGGAATCAGAGGCGTAAATGAAGTATATAGCTGCTTCTCAGCACTAATTTGAATCACTGCACAGCTTGGACAGGATTGAGCTGCCTAGGTGGCTGGTCTGCCTCATATCAGAGTGCATGCAGTAAACCAAGTCTTAGGTAAATAAGGATCATTTCAGGCCAAAGTGGAGGGGCCTAATTAATTTAGGCACCTCAGTAGGTTCGTGTCATCAGAATCACTCCAAGATGGGAAAGTAATCTTTAATTTTGATGCTGAATACCAGTTGCTTTTGTTGTTTCACGTCACAACTTTAATGCAGAGCAACAACTGTTTGCATGACAATTGTGTCCCTTTAGATAAGAAAGCTAAATGTTTGGTAGCTGCATTTGAACTGAATTGAGAGTTTTTCAGGTTAAGGGTACATACAAGTACATTTCTATTTTACAGTTTTCTCTGGTAATGAATTAAGAAGTCATTTTAACCTATCTTTACAATGCTACACACATTCTCATGGTAAAGTACTTTATATGTGATACATAATGTGTTCATTGTTAACCCAACTGTCGACTCTAGAAAAATAAAGTTATCTTATATAAGAAAGAGTGCAACAAAAGGGGCTGCTCTATTAAAGCTCATCCCATTCAGAAAATATTCCCCTTGGGTCAGAATCAAATTGCTTTCAGAATAACCATTATGCATTTGCCTTTGCCCACTGGGCCATTCCAAACAAGACATTCCTTAGAGAAAAACAATGTCATCCGAGTGTTTTGAATTTCCTTTTCGCTAACTTACATACATGTTGAACACTCAAAGCTACATCAAGAAAACATGAAAGGCTGCAAGGACCAGTACAGAAAAATTAAGATGTATACCAATAAAGGTTTCCTTTGCGTCCATAGTCCTCTTTTTGCATTTGCATTATAATAGACTGTACTTGCATGATCCCAAACAAGATCTCCAGTCTTCTTCATGGGACAAACCTGACCCTTCCCCAGTGCTTTGTCTGTCCTGTGAGCTGAATGAGGCAAAGGTCCTGGGGTAGAGGAGGGGATCATGTAATGGAAGGTGTTACCACAGTATATACATGCAATGAGACAAAGTCTTGATGCACAGGCAGCCCTTTTTTGAGCGCTTGATTGCACTGTGAATATTCTCTTGATGAATTTATGGATGTAATTCCTGGGGTGAGGGAGGGGGTTAAAGCAGAATTTCCCTATAGCAGCATCATGTGGACACCAAAACGGGGTGTGAGGTTAAATCCATGGGGCTCCTCCCAAGCTGGGAGATGCAGCAGGGGTCCAGTGGGGATGTGACAGGGACAGAGTCAGTGGTGGGGTGGGGGGGTCTGGCAGTGGCAGGTCAGGCAGCCACAGAGTGACCAAGGGCTGTCCCACAGACCACACTTAGCCTCTTGCTGTCAAGGGCCATTCCCTTAGGGGCCCCAAATCCTGCAGTAGGCCACATCCCTTTGTGGCCATGCCCCCAACTTCTAGTAGCCATCTGGATGGAGTGGCCAGATATTTCCCAGCCCTCTAGGCAGACCTCTGTCACTTCAGCAAAGGGAGTAAGTGAGAGCAGAAATAGCTTGTCATCCTCTCTGCAGACCAGCAGTAGATGGGGACGTGGGGTGGGATTTCACAACTATAAACTGACAGCAGAGGACTTGTAAGAAGCAGGACACCTGGGTTACATGCCATGCTGCATCTGGAAGGAGAGTGTCTCTAGTGCTCAGCTCCTTCCCCCCCGTGAAACCTAATCCTTCAACCCCTAACATTTCACACTTCCCCATCATGCCCCTCTTTTAGTACTCTGTCTTCTGCCCACCACCTCTGGCTTCTCCTCCTACTCTCTTCTCTTTTCCCCCTAGCGCCTTGTCCCAGGCCCAGACCCTCAACTAGACAATACCATGCTTCAAACCCTTGTCTTCCCATTCCAGTCCCAGCCTCTCCCTCGAGAGTCCCCATCTCAGTCCCAACCTTCACTTCACAATGCCCCTCAACTACCCGCTGGTTCAGAGGACACTGCAAACCTATTAGGTACCCCTGTTATTCAGGAACCACATTCATCTGCTTAGCAGGGAGGTCTAAATCCTTCATCCATCAGATTGAAATGATGCCAGTTTTCAGAACAGAAGCAGTATAGGTAAACAGGCAGAAGAACAGCACAACAGGCAGAAAAGGAATGGGACTGTTCCGCTTTTATTGTTTCCTTTTATGCCTTAATGGGATGATAACTGCAGAGGTAGCAAGCAGGCTTAAGAATAGGAACAGCAGCAAGCAGGCATGACTCAGAAGGGTTCTGGTGGCCAAGCAGCGAGGGTTCAGTGTCGCAGCTCTAACAGCACGGGCTAGTGGCTAGAGGATGGTCAGCACCTCAGGTCTAGGCAGAGAGGAGAACTGAGCTGCTTTCCTTAGGGGTGGCAGAGCACATGGTCCCTGTCTCATTGCACAGACCCCTTGGCTTCCTTTCTTGTGTCCTTGTGTGACGAGGTATTTAGCAGAATTCTCAGCTTTGCTGAAGTCTGACAAGGCCGTGCTATGAGCACGTGTGTTGTAGCCTCAAGCTTGTGACCCCTGGGCTATCAGCAGTGTGCCTGGCCCCTCCACCACCACACCCCACATCCCGCAGCCAAGGAGGGGATTGTCTGGAACGCTTCTGGAAGACCTTGGCTGAGGGGGAGGAAGGAGGGTCCCATTATGGCATGTGCATTTCCAAATATCCAACAGCTGAATCTTTTCTAATGGCTACTGAAAGCACTCTGCTTTCTTAATAGGTTTTATTCGCTGATCACTCTAGGCGCAGATAGAAATGAAATTTTTGCCTGATCTGGCCCCTGCAAGCATTGTAAAGTCCAGACCAAACACAGATGCACAGCTGCAGAGCACTTTAAAAGGGCCCAATCCCGTGACAATCTGAACCCTCATGTAATGAGAGTTCAGATGAAGATGCTCCAAAGCAGAAAACTTTCATTAACTTGTGTCTGCATGTGCCAGAATCAGGGTTGGGCCAATGCAGCTCAGCCCTGGTTTTGGCATTGTTTTCAGAATGGGAGGGGGGAAAGGGTGAGGAGGGAGCTCTTTCTGGGGGTTGTTCAGGCCGTGCTGGAGGGTGGGGTGGATGGATTGCAGCCCCTCAACTTGTAGGGGATGGGGGGCTCCAATCTACCTACCTCCCTACTCCAGTGGAGGCTGGGAAAACTCAAAAATGGACCTTCTTTCCCTGTCTTCTCCCCCTCCCATCCCTACACACCACCAGGGGCTGGGAGAGGTGGGGCAGAGCTGGGGGAAGAGGCTCCAGAAATGCAGCCTCTCTCCATGGATTGGCTCCAAATTGGAACTTGAGCCCCCACCCTATGGACACAACAGCAAATGTCTGTTGGGTTGGGAGGATTGGTCTATCTCCTGGTGCTTTCTGTGAAGTGCCATGAGTTAGACCAGGGAGCTGTACTTCTGTTTGTGCCTTCATTGTTTCCTCTACTTCTACCTTTTACTCAGCCTGCAGCCCCTAAGTAAGGCTGTTTTTATTTTGGGTCACATGTTTTGAATGTCTGATGGCCAGATTCTCTTCTCACTTATCATTAGTGCAGCCCCATTGATTTCCTTCCATACATTAAGGATGTGTCTGCTAAATCTGCTATTTTTCTGATAAGATTTAGTAGCTTATGCAGCATCTGCAGCTTTCTGGCACAAAACGCCTGATGTCTTTTTCTAAAGAATGTTAACATCTCTGATCTGAAATAAGCTGCTCCGAATATAGGACATAAAAATGTCAATGACAGCTTCATGCATTTGAGGCTACAATATTTTGAAACTTAAGTGAGGATTTAGAAGCCTAACTTTAGGCCCCCCATTAATGCATGCCTAGGCCCAAGTTTAAAGGCAAGTGCCAGGCTCCAGGCAAAGTGTTTGAACTGTCCATATGTCTAAAAATATACTTAAAAGCTACATGTGGAGACGTAAGAAACTGGCACAGAACCAAATGAAAAGACAGAATATTAGGGCCTTAGGGATACCACAGCACAAAGAGGTCATAGATGTTGCTCCTTTCAAAAGAAACCCTCGCGTCCTTGCCTCTTTGTACAGATATTTGTGTAAAAAAGAGATTGCTGAGCTCTTCCATGAAGGTTATATAAATAGAGTGAGGCTAAAAGTCCAACGAGGATAATTAGCCATTTGTGACCATAGGACCTAAAAGCACCATAGGTCAAACAGACATAAAATATATGGATTAGGGAATCCATTTAACTTCAAACAAGACCCCCCATAAACAAACCAGTGGCGAGGAGGTATTGCTGATGAAACAACTCTTCACTTCAGCAGCACTTGCCAGCATGCTGTTATTTTCCCAAGAACGAGAACACAGAGTAGGGGATGGTAACAACACTTCCATTTTTTTAGGATGTTAAGTCTGCTGGTGCCCACATTTATGGGGGAAAATAAAAGTGGAAAATCATTTCTGTGACCTAGAGGCCAGGCAGCTGACATGGACGCTTGAATTTTATTTTCTAAGGTGATAAAGCTTGTGCAAGGGAAGTCATCTGATTCTGCACTCTGTGCAATTTCTTTTCATTCAGTCACGGACCCTAGGAGGACGGAAGTGTGGTTTATGGTTCTTTATAAATGCCTCTGAAAGATTTCCGCTCTGCCTCTAATTGGGTTGCTGCTCAGGCTTTCCTTACTGTTCCAGGTGAAATGTTGCTTGGCGACATACGTTTCATTTTATTTTCATACCAGGGAAAAGAGATCCTTTCATTTTGTGTGTCCTTGTGACAAGGTATTTAGCAGAGCTCACAGATTCGTTGGAATCTGACAGGGCCACAGCCTTGAGGCTTCTGCTATGGCCTCAGACTCTCAACCGCTGGGTTTCTAGCCACTCACCCCAATGGTCACACCACCAGAGCAAAGTAGGGAAAAAATGAGTATTGAGCTATTCCTGAATAAAAATATCATGCTTCTAGCATTGTACTCCCTCTGGAAATGCTCACCAGACCATGTCCTCAGCTGGGGTAAATGGTTACAGCTCCACTGACTTCAAGTTGTGAACACTTGCAAAATGATATGAGACATTATTTAGTCTGTTATTTGCTTAATTCAACAGCTAGCTGCTTTTCACTCAGTGTGAGATTACACATTACAATTATATCATGTTAAGAGCACTTAACGTGAATGATCACACATTGAGGCTCGTTAGTTAGTGCTACCTGCCCTTTTAGGCATCTTGAAGTTATGCAGTTGGGGCCAGGACTATCTTTGAGCTGGCTTACCTAGTTTAAGTTGACTTCTGAGTGTTTACCTGAAATAAAACAACTAATTTTTCATCCTCCAGTATCCCAAGAGGCATTGCTCCCAGGCAGACTAGCTGTCATCCAGAATTCTACATACCTGTACTGACATCTGGAAACAGCTGGGCAATAGGTGTGTAGGGATGGTGTGAGGGTTGGTAGGGGAGCTGGGGAAGGGAGGCATGGGGAAGGGATGGGGAGGGGTAAGATTACTGGTGGTAAGAGAAAGTGAGTAGGGGGCTGTGGGTGGGTGAGAAGCTGCTAGGCTGCTGCCCCTTCTGCTTCCCAAATTGCCCCCCTGACCTCCAAACCAGCCCCTCCACCCCCAGATTGCTCCTCTGCTACCACTTTGCTCCCCAGCAGCTCCTCCATGCCTGGATCACTGCCCTACTGTCCTGATAAGCTCAAGAGAGATAGAAGCACTAGTGGGGGGCTTCCCCTCCCTGCCTGCTCCTCGGGTCCCTGCAGATCACATCACCTCCGCGTGTACAGATCCAGCCCCCACCAGACCCTGCAACTGAAGGGGATTCATAGATTCATAGATGCTAGGGTCAGAAGGGACCTCAATAGATCATCGAGTCCAACCCCCTGCATGGGCAGGAAAGAGTGCTGGGTCTAGATGACCCCAGCTAGATGCATATCCAACCTCCTCTTGAAGACCCCCAGGGTAGGGGAGAGCACCACCT
>JAGPOW010000261.1:16994238-17013365 GCA_030014935.1 Caiman crocodilus
ATGCATATCCAACCTCCTCTTGAAGACCCCCAGGGTAGGGGAGAGCACCACCTCCCTTGGGAGCCCGTTCCAGACCTTGGCCACTCGAACTGTGAAGAACTTCTTCCTAATGTCCAGTCTAAATCTGCTCTCTGCTAGCTTGTGGCCATTATTTCTTGTAACCCCCGGGGGCGTCTTGGTGAATAAAACCTCACCAATGCCCTTCTGCGCCCCCGTGATGAACTTATAGGCAGCCACAAGGTCGCCTCTCAACCTTCTCTTGCGGAGGCTGAAGAGGTCCAGGTGCCCCAGGGAGGCTCAGGGAAAGGGGACAGGGTGGGTGGCAAGGCAAGGTCACTGCCAGGAAAGCTGAGGGACCCACTTAGGGTGGCCACTGATGCATCCCCAGAATACAGGACATCCCCTTGGTGAGGGGGGAGGAGGGGAGAGACCACTGGCCCCCTCAGCCAATCAGCAAGGAGGGCTGGGGCTACTAAGCCCTGTGGGTAATCAGCAGCAAGGGGTGGGGCCACCACAAAAAGGCCACCTCCCTCCCTCCTGCTCCTCTTGGCTGTGCAGGCCCTACCTCTAGGCACAGCCAGTGGAATCACACAGACAAATGACTGGCATGTATTTCCATCAATTAACTGAAAAACAGGACTTTTTGCAGGCCATTCTTCATTTAGAGGTGGACAGAGGACAACGGGCTTAAAAACAGGATGGTCTGATATCAAACAGGACCAATGACCACTCTAGGCTGGGGGAGGGGGGGCGAATTTGGGCGTGCAGGGGCAGCATGGGTGCAGGGAGCTTGGGAGCGGGCAAGGAGGGGGAATCCCCTGCCTGCTGCTGCTCTCAGGCTGACTGCAGTGTCAGGGCAGTGATGGGGGTGGGGAGATATCTGGGGGTGAAGTGGGGATCCAGGGCTGACAGGGGGCAGCAAGATGGTTCGGGGGGTGGAAGGTGTGATCCATGTGGCCTGAGGGGCCCCTTGCCCCTCCCCACCCTGCTACCTATACTGTAGCTAGAGGGCCCGTGAGCAGGGCATGCATGGAGCAGATTTGTAGCCCCTCACCATGCCCCTGCTTCCCAGTCCTTTAGCAGAAGGTCAGAGCAGGGCACGCTGGAAAGGGAATTAGCCCCAACTGTGTGACTGATCACTAGCACTAGCTAACTTAACACAGATATTCCTTAAAATTAGCAGTTGCTAACCCTAACACGTTATCATTTTTTTATATAGCTCTGTATTTGACTCCTATTGCTACATGCAATGCTGTTCTGTATGCTGTGTGGGATGTGTTTGAATATGCCTTTTTAGAAAAATGACAGTTCAGAATTACAGAGAAAAAGACTATAACTGGGAGCAGCAAAGCTTACTCACTTATTCTCCTATTATTTCCTCCTCCCCATGCCCTCTTCTTCCTTCTTCCCTTCCTCCTCAGGCTCAAAAAAAGAAAACCCTTTGTGGAGAGACAGTAATATCAACAGGAAATCATGAATCATCTTAGTTGCGAAAAAATATTTCAATGGCTTTTCAGAGTTGCTGATTCTGTCATCACACAAGGGGAATAAAAAGACTGTCAAGATTTATTTCCATAAATGCACTTGCATGCAATCCTTTACCAATGGCTTTTGTCTGTTGAAATAATGATGCATCTATCAGAAGTGCAGAAAGGGGACATCAATGCTCTGCATGACTACTTCTCTTTAATACACATTGGTGGCTAGCAGCAAACAAGCCACAGCATGCACTGCTCCGTTTCAGTCTGCATTTTTGCACACTTCACAGCTGGGTAGGAAGTGTCTTTCTTTGTTAATTTGTGACGGGTTGTTTTTATTAATAAACAAAATTTGAAGACAAGTCAATGCAATGAGATTTTTACTGATACAGAATTCACATTGCCTGGTGACATCCTGTGCCTTTCTGGAGCATCTAGCACAACAAAATTCAAACTTTAGAGAAGCAGGAAAGGAAGAGGAAAGGGTCACAGTGAATCCTGGCACTCCTGGCTGTGCTTTGAAATGACTGGAGTGCATGCATGGGTTGGTGAGAGAAATCACAGGCATGGACCATATCACAAAGGTTTTACAGGTGATTGCAGGAATAAGCAGAGGAGAGAAGACTTGTGTGCGTAACTGTCCTTTTCTACCTCTGACCCTTGTTTTCCTTCTGCAACATATAACCCTTGCCAACAACACCATTCCCAGCTCATCCCTCCCCTTCCAATCCCACTAAACCGTTAGCATTTTAGAAGCTATTGCTGTATTTATTCTAATCTAAGACAAGGGTTTTTTCCTTAATCAGCATGGGGGGGGAGGAAGCCCCTCATCTTAGGTTCATGTAAAATGGAGGGGGATGCAAGTGGCTGCTGCAGCTCTGACTCTGGTCCTGCGTCCAGATCAGGACCAGAGTCAGGCCCACAGCAGCTGACTTAGACTCAGGTGTACAGCTGTGAGTGTGTTTCCTAAGCCCCAAAAAGGGGTGGGAGTTCACCCATGCCCTGTGTCAAGCACCTGCTCTAGGCTACCCTTTGATCAACATCCACATGCTCTGAGTACCCTATCCTGACAATTTGGATCACCTTTCTGGGGCAAGATGCTTCCAATGTGGGTGTTGCATTGTGTACGTGGTGGCTCCTTCAAGTGAATTGGGATCTGCCCCCCAGTTGCTTTGAAAACCCCTCCTAAAGGCCTTTATCAAGTTGGCTCTTTACCTCTCTTAAATTACACTGGACTTTTTCATAAGGAGGGTTTCAGGCCTGAGCAAAGTCCATCAAAGTCAGTGGAAGCCTTATGTGCTCACAATCACACATATCTGCATCAAATAGGGCTGTTTTAGTCTGCAGTTTCCATACATTTACTAGTTCAAGGATGGCGAGGTTTCTCTTTGCGTCTCACCCTGCAGGTGCAGTGATACGGGCTCAAAACAAGAAAACTATTCCTTTTAAGTAAAGGCTGGATGGTGAGCACTGATGATGAGCAAGAAGCCTTCTTGCCACTGCCTGTGCTGATGGGGAGGAGTTTTATACAGTTGCAGCCCTTGTGCTCTCCAAATTCTCAAGACTAGCACTAACACTGGTATTAGCTTCCTCCAAGGGGCAGAGGAGTAGAAGGGGGCATCCCCTTCCCCAGCTCTAGTCAGAAATGCTGGGCCTGTGCGATCAAGAGAGCATTGCTTTCTTCCAGAGGGGAAGCAGATGTAGCTCTGGGTCCTGGTCCCCAGTGAACCCATCTCTGGGAGTTCCTGCTGCACCCCTGCCTCTGAATGACAAATTAGCATTTAGCATGTCTCTCCGTCCATGCTGGAAAGCACCTTTGTTTTACTCTGACCCAGAATAAACACACCTGCATTCCCCCTGCTTGGACTTGTATTTTACCCTGGTGAATAACAGCACGACAGAGCAGATATGGTTGCAGCTTAGGAAGCCGATGGTTATTAAAAGCAAATTTTACATGACGGCAAGACAGAGGAAGGGGAATTCTACCTAATCCCTGAAATGTGTGGAATGTTTTTGCATGAGACTAGAACGTGGAGTTCAGGATTGGTTTTTTTAAGTCATGTCTTCAGGGTTTTATTACTTTAACATTTGTTAGTGTTTTACTGGAGGGAGAGGGTGTTTGAAACCTGGGTGATTATTTTTTTGACAAGCAGAATAAGCGGGAGTCCTGCTTTCCTGGGGTCATACAGGTTGGGTGGTACAATCTGTTGTGGTGGCCAGCTACCATGGACCTGCAATCTTATCCTGATTGCAGTAAAATTATGAGAAATTCTCATTGATCACCTGCATTAGGACATCATGTGGCTTGCTCTTGAGTTGCAACCCTGCGTGTTTGTCTATACAGCTACTCACTGAATCCCTTGTGGCTCTGCTGTCAAGTTAGGAGCAGAAGAAATGTCAGGCCCCACAGAAAACACCTGAATGAGGAATAAACAGGCTAGAGATTGGAAACTGGTGGCCATGATGCAATGTCACTGAAACCAAAGCAATTCCATTGATTTACACCAAAACTGAATTTAAGCTGTTTGGTTCTGTAATTTTCACATGAAATATTGTGTGTAGATGTATACTGGCTCAACCATTTTACAAGTTACCTGGTAATACGTTATGCATTGTGGCTGGGTTAGGGTCAACTGCAGTTTTACTAATATGTTAGAAAATGGATTTGTATGGGATTGCTTGGATAGTCAATGTTACCTGGAAAAAAACTCTGGTCATCCCATGTTCGCTCTCCCTTTCAGTATCCACTGTGTGACACAGGATACTGGGCAAGATGGACCTATGATCTGACCCAGTAAATAGCAATTCCTATATTCTTATGCTTTACATATATTTGTAGCTATAACCTGAGAAAACTTTAGTAACTTGTTTTCAATGGCTTTAGGCTTTGGGATTAGAAGGACTCTGAAGGATCAAAAAGCAATATGCCACTGGAGGCAAAGTAATATATGAAATTCCTGGCTGCTCCTAAAGGAGTCCTATGCCCATGGGATTAGATAAACACATGACAAACTGACCATGTTTAAAATATGAGCAGAATGAAGTAGTGACCTTCATACCAACAGGATTATTGCAAATAGCCGACACCTGCAGATGCTCTTGTACAGAGCACTGTTCCTTAGGGATAAGAATCATTAAAGCAACATGTAAACTCTTTGGGACAGATCTTCTCTATCTATTTTACCTTTGGGGGGGAACTTCTCAGGGGAAGTTTGCAACCTTGTTTCACTTGTGGACACCTAAAAATGGCAATGTGGATCCCTTTTTAAATTTCAGAAGGAGGTGTAGTCCCCTTTGAATTGTAAGTGGGTATTCACATACTTTTGTTTGATCATAATTTTTTGTGGACCCCTTAGACATAGCCTATGTACCCGCAGGGGTCTGCAGGCCACAGGTTAAAAACCACTGCTCTAGACACTAGCACTATATAGATGCTAGCTAATAATAATAACAATGTGCTTGGGTATGATTAAGAACAGAACTGTTCTTGTAAGTAAGCAGTTGGCTTTTGATAGCCACGTTAATAGCTATAGATTTGAGGTACTGTAACAGGAGGGACATCAGGGTTGCTGTGCTCTCCCCTGCCTCCTCCTTTACTGTGCCAAGCTGCCAGCTTGTACCCTCCGATTCTCGCCTGCCACGTCTTTGGTTTTATATATTTTTATAGGGAGGCTGCTTTCCTTCTTCTTGGTCACGGTTCTCCTGTCTCGGGTGTTCCGTACACCCCCAAAATTATGGGCTATGCGTGGCTCCTACCACCCCAATACCATGCCCCCAGCCTCGCAGATATCATAGATGTTGTTCTGTCTCTTTCTGTCTCCACACCCTCTCTGGCACTCAGGTTCTCCGCAGTCCCATCTCTCTCTCTCTTTCCATGGCCTGTCTCAGGGCCTTCACAGTAGTGCCGCCCTGTCTCTAGGGCCTTCTCAGTAGCACTGCTTCCTTTCCTGGGGCACACCACAATGCTGCCCCCTTCTCCGGGGCTCACCATGCCCACAGTGGGGCTTCTCAACTGCCCCTTTCTGGGGCTGGGGCCTGTGCACCCCAAATGCTGTGCCCTTGCTGGTGCTGGGGTTCCCACACTGTTGTGGGCCCCTATGAGGCCTCCTCCAACCCCTAGTAGCCTCACCCAAACCACCAGTCTCAAATAACAACACAAACATAAGCCCCTGGCCTATAACATAAACATAAGCTGCCTGGCTATAACTACGCTCGCGCCTACCAGGGATTCTCTATCCCACCGCAGTGACAGGTGCTGCCTCCACATCTGGCTTCTCTTCTCTTTTCTAAACCAAAAGCTCCTTCTTCTCTGGCTGCTGCTAGAGAGCTGCCTCTGGCACCCTGCCTGTGCTTTATATAGGAGCCAGGCCATGCCCTTTCTCATCAGCTGACCTGGCAGATATGGGTCATTATTTCCCACTAGTTACCTCAGCAACTGGCACCTGGGGGATCATCATGGTTCTCTCTGTAGCAGGCACCTTAGTACCCTGCTACAGGTACCATTTTCAAAAGCAGCTAGAGGCCATCTTAGAATGATAGAAAAGTAAGGCTGGAAGAGACCTTCAGAGGCCCCCACCGGAGCAAGATTATCCCTATCCACACTATCCTATAAAAAGCCATTGCCTAGCCTATTAGTAAAACTACACAGTCAGCCATGACACAGTCACAAGGCATAACACCCTAATGTGCCACAGGTGAAATAGAGGTATGACAGTAGCCAGTGGCCAGAGAACCACTCCCTCCACTACAAGGAAGTCAAACCCCCCCACAGTCCATACCAAGCTGACCATGGGGTAACATTCCTTCTTGACCTCAAATATGGCATGATATGATCCCAGGAAGGGAACGATATACCTCAGGACTTTGGATAACCTAGTCCTAGATGCTTCAGTCATTTTTGAACATGGGATGCAAGCTCCTAAATCACTTATGATTTTTTGCAAACATGACACTCTGTTGATATGGCTTCCCTTCCAACTACAAGATCTTTAAAAGAAACAAATCGAATTCCTCAATAATGCAGAATACAGTTGTGAAAGCCTTACTCTTGGTGATTTCTGCATATGACCACGCTCAAATAATTTTTGGCCTTCAAAATCTTGGTCCAACTGAGGTAGAATTTAAAAAGTTAGCAAACTGAAATTATTTTCAAAACAGTTCCAAGATTTTTGTATTTACAAACAGGCTGGGAGGAATTACATTTTCTAAATCAAATATTTTTAACAAAACATATGGATATTTATATCAGAAAATGAATAAACATATTGGCAACAGCAGCCATCAGATAATCCTTCAGCACCGGAAGGATGGTGTGCAGCTTCATACTAGATTCGTTTCATTCCATGAATATGGAAGCTGTTTTGCTCTGAAGCACAGTAAGTTGGTGCTGTTCCTTTATCTTTTGGGGCCTTAGGATCGAATCTGTTCCTTGCCAGATGATAGACGTGAAGCTTATATATCCCTATTCCAAGTTTAAAGTTTAGTATGTAGTAAGGAGGGGTGCTAAAGACTTCTACACATATAGATGATGCTCAGTAAACCACTAGTAAAATAGGGAGCTGCTAAAAGTCTACAAGATGGAGTATCTTCATTGTGAGCTACAGGTCAAATGCTCAAGAACTGGACCCATTATAGACAGCACATGCATGCTTATTTAATGAGACCAAATCCTGGTGTCTTTAGTCCATTTTTCCTTAGGGCTACCTCAGCCAAAATCCTCATATAAGTTACAGAGTATTGTACCTAAATGAGGACTAAGTACTTATACAGTACGGATGTTCCCTTGGTCTGGCAGTCATACTCAGTACATGCATATTTCAAGGATTTCACTGTGCTTCACCAGAACTTTACAACACCACTATGAGGTTGGAAAGTACCTTTATTCCCATTATATAGATGGGAAAACTGAGGCATAGAGAATACAAGGGCTTCATTTTTCCTATAAGTAAAACGAAAAATGTATTTCTTATTTCTAACTATGAACATACTGCAGAACTCAATAAACACATACCTAACACACACCTAATATGAATATTATTGGGTTCATCCCTATAAATATAATTTGAGTCAGATTCCTATCTTTCTGTGTTTTATTTGAGACAATGTAAATGGCATCATTTTTAATACTTTTCTATGCTCTGGGTTATAAAGAGGGGCAGATTAGAAGGTCATGATAGCCTCTGCAGTCTTAAAAAAAATACAAATCTGTTAATTTTGGTACAAATTCCTTAAGTAAGAAAAGAGTAATGGATATTAAGTAGAGTGCATGTAGATGATCAAGGCAGATGGAGGTAGTTCTGAGAGCAGCATCGTTTACTGGACAGGGCAGTGAGCCAAGAAGGCTCTAACTCTATTTTAAACTTTATTTATCACACATGACCTTGGGCAGGTCACTGGGCATTCATCATGTCTATTTAGACTATCCTTTATTGTGTGCATGTACAGTACACTGGGCCCCCAGTCATGGTTAAAGCTTTTCAGTACCACCATATATATATACCAAGGCAGTCAAAATATAGCCCGCGGGCCAGATCTAGCCCACTAGGCCATTCTATCTGGCCCACGGGGCCCTTCCATAATACAATTATTACTGACCTATGGCTGCCCCTCTGAAAGCCAGCAGGAGGTGGGCTTGCAGAGGTCACACGCCATTGGACCAGGAGGGCTCTATGTTTCCACCTCCGTGGAGCTCTAGGCAACCCAGCTGGTAGCCCCAGGTGGAGGCACCGAGCGCAATAACTGGTGAGTGGGGAGAGGAGATCCTGTCTGCAGGAGGAGGGATCTGGGTGTGGGGTTTGTGGGTGGGTGTGGTCCCCTCGGTACAGCCTTCCCCAAGGGCACAGCCCCTGTCACCAGTAGCAGCAGTGGCAACAGGCAGCCCGCCACAGGGGCACTCATGGCCTGTGGCAAGCACAGTCCCTTGGCAGCGCACAGCTCCAGGTGAATCGCAGGAGCTGTACTTGGCATGCATCTTTGAGCCAGACCAGGCTGGCTCTGTGCCAGCCTGTGGGGCTCCTGGCACTGCAGGTGAGAGCCATGCACCATGGGGCTGAGCCAGGCCAGCTCCGTGCCTCCACATGGGACTTCTAGCACTCCAGTAAGGAACCGCATGTGGAGACAAGGAGCATGCATGGCCTGATGGTGCATGATTTCCCGCAGTTCCTGGTCTGCATGCCATTGGGTTGGGCAGGCTCTGTGCCTCCACATGTGGCCCCTGCTCAAGTGCTAGAAGCCCCATGTGGAGGCACAGAGCCGGCCCAGGCCAGGCTGATGGTACATGGCTCCCATCTGCCATGCCAGTCTGGCTTGAAGGCACACACCATGGGGTCAAGCAGGCTCTGTGCTGCTACATGCAGCTCCTGGGATTCAGCAGGAGCCACATGCCGCCAAGGGGCTCTGCCTGCCATAGGCCATTAGTGCCCCAAGGGCCTGCTGCCTGCTGCTGCTGCCACCAGAAGCAGGGGCTATACACCATGGGGGTGGGGAGGGATGTAGCAGGGGGGCCCACCCCCACCCCAAACCCTATACCCACCCACACACTTCCCACATCCATCCTCCCACAAACCCTGCACTCACCCACACATACCCAAAAGCCATACTCTTATCCACACTTTCTCACACTCCAAAAGCCCCCCACAAAACCTACACCCCTACATACTCCCCACCCTCCACAACCCTTCATAAACCCCCCACAAATCCCCACCCATCCATACTCGCCCCACAAGCCTTCACAAACCCCTCCCACATACACACATAGCCCCCCACAAAGCCCCCACGCACACAGACCCCACACCCACCCTACAACAACACCCCACCCCGCACACAATAAACAAGAGTAAGACTTTATTCCAATTATGTAATCACCTCTATATACATTGCGCAAACACATGTAAGTCAGGGCAAAAATATATTTTGAAATAAAATTAAAATATGTTATAGTAGGTGTTTGATTTTTACTATATGATTTGGTTTTTTTCCAGTTCCAAGATGGCAAGCCCCCTCCCAAAAGGAGTACTTCCAAGGGCAAGGAAGGGACTTCCAGTAGCAAAGCTCAGGGGTTAGGGAGAGGGATTTCTGGTCCCAAGATAGCAATCGGGGGCGGGACACCTGTCCAGGGGTAGGGCTACCCTTGTGGCCCTTGACAGTTCATCAAAAGTCATTAAGTGGCCGTCCAGCTAAAGTAATTGCCCACCCCTGAGATATACATGTTAAAAATATGTGTGTGGGGGAGGGGGTTATATCTATTAGGGAGTCTTCCCAGTTACTGCCCATCCAGTGCTGTTGTCAAAAAAGCTCATCGTTTTGCTCCTTCACTTGTGGCTCCCTCAAAGGATCTCAGCAGACCTTCTTCCCCTTCACACCCTTCTCTGGCACATGCCCTTGGTAAAACTTGCTGGATAACACTCAGCCAGCATGCATGGAAGGAAATGGATGGGTCATAACCTAGTATGATCAGAGCCTTTACTGTTAGAAGAGACAACTGGTGCAAGTCTTGAAACCCGACTAATCCTTTATCATAAAACAGCAACTTGGAAACCATCCAAATGATACTTCAAAGTGTTTTCAATTGTCGACAAATAGGATACAAAACACAAGCAGAGCATGATCAAAGAGGCTGCGTATTGTTTCACTGTTTACAGAGAAGGGAGGCATAAATTTTAGTGAGAAACCTCTTTCCCTTTCGGATTCATCATCTCTCTAATGGTTGTAGCTGGTAAGCAGAGGATGCTTCCTCCTTTTTACACACTATTCGCTTTATCAAGGGATAAGCAAAGGCTGGGCTGGAAGATGCAGCGGTACAAATGCCGGCAGTGGACTGGCTCATAGGGCTACAGGGACTTCACGGCCTTCCAGGGGGAGTCCTGGCTTCCTGCCAGTTCTCCAGGTGCTGCTGCCAGTTGTTGGGATGGGTTTGGATTTTGAAAATTAATCTCATATCAGCTTATAGTGGGTGCACAGTGCATCAGCATTAGAGACAAACAGGAGAGTTACTCACAGGTCTTGGAGCCTTGTTGAGCACATTGCACTTAGGATGCATTAACTGAACTTAAAGTAGTAGCATCCAGCACATGCTAGTAAAACATGTGCTAAGTGCTATGGTGGCATAGCAGTTAGGAGTCTTCCAGTGAGCAGTATCGCCAGATGGTATCACCTGGCACCTGTTGAGCTAGCATCCGAGGCTGCAGGGGATCCTGGCCCTTACCCCCACAATGGCAGCACCCCATGGGGCCACCTGGGTGGGCTGCTAATGGGCTGGCCCCACCTCAGAGGCAGCACCTGGCTTGATCCAACTCTTCCCTGATCCCAAGCTACCCCAACAGCAGCTCATCCAGGTGGCAGCTAGCAGCTAGCACTAGCAGCTCCCTACCATGGAGGGAAGGACTGGGGCCCCTACAGCTCAGGGGAGGCTTGGCCCACTGGCAGCTCACCCCTTGGGCTACAGGAGAGACAGGCAGGCTCTGCCAAAGGAAAGAAGAAAGGATTGGGTCCCTCGCTGCTTCTGCCTTCAGCAGGTTCTTGCTAAAGACAGATGCGGGGAGGGGCCTGATCCTTTTTTCCTGTGGAGTCTGCCTAACTCTCCCATGGCCGGGAGGAGTGAGCGGACAAATAGCTGCAACACATCATTGCAAACTAATAAACTATACCGGGATGTGGCTTGTAATAATGCAAACTCATTTAAAACCCCCCATAATCTTGCACATGTGCAGCGTGATTCCATTAAGCCACACAAAGTAACATTGTCGTCACATATACATGGTGATGGCGTCACAGGTACAAGTACCCTGACTGCTCCCTGGAGGCAGTACAATACAGAGACGTCACTGCACTGAGGGGACTGGGGCTGACAAACAGGTATCTTCAACAGGCTCCGGGGCCGCAAGGGCTGGGACCTGTAAGCAACTGTTTGGCATTCCCAGCCCCCGCAGCACACTGGAGTGAATTGGAGTCGTCAATGGCCCTGGTGCTTAGGACTTGTTTAATTTAGATCATAGTAAGCATTACTTGTAGTGATGTTTTCTCTCAGCTCAATAAAACACATTGCAAGTATAAAGTGCAACAAGGCCTTGGTGTCTTCCTGGAGTATTGAATTCATTGGCAACATGGCTCTATCTTGCTGAGATTTAGGGCCCTCATTCAGGAAAACACTTGACCATGTGTTTAAAGTTCATCCCTACTCAGGAGGCATTAAGGCCAAGCAAGTGCTTAACGCTTTCTGGAAGAATGATGCTTTTCTGAGAGTCTGCTCCAAAGCCTACTAGTGTCACTGCAAAGGATCTTGCTAAGTGCAACAGGCTTTGGATCAAGTGCTCAAACCTCAGCTATGTCAGCAAAGGAAGAAGAAACAAACTGTTTGACTGTGCTGCATGCAGGACAGACTTTTCAGCCCAGGAAAAGGGGGAGCACTGTAGTTTAAAGCCATCTTTGTGCTGTCCTTGTCCTAGATTGCTGTAAGTGCTACAGAGGACCCCTACGTGACTTAAGTAGCATTACGGCCAAGGTGCAAGAGCTTTCCCAAATTGCCTATGGACAGCAGGGCTGCCCAGAATTTCCAGTGAGACATGTGCTGCAAAACTACCTGTGCTTTTGGCATGGCCCTTACATCAGGCTTTGCGAGGAGGCCCTCTAGAGCAGCGATTCTCAACTAGGGTGACACGAGATCCTCTTAAGGCTGTTGCTCAATATTAAGACAGTTGGGTGTGCAAACACCTACTCTTAATTCATTAGCTAAACCCAGAAATTACAAGTAGGAATACAGCATGGCAAACACGTTCTGACCTGTCATAGTTTTTCTGGCTAGGGAAAAAATGACAAATCAACTGGTATAAGTGAAACTGGCCTAAACCTGTAACAAAACAGAAGTTCAGTGCACGTAGACAGGTTTCAAAATTGCAGTACTGGGTTTAAGACAGACCTGGATGCATGCAGTATCACATTTAATCAGTTTAGGTTAGATCATTCTGTTGAACTTCTGTTCAATATTCCCTCCTGATTCAAGTTAAGTCACAGTCCCGCAGCACCCCAGGATGCTTTGTGAGCTCCTGCTAACCCACTTCACAGGGCATGCAGGCTAGCCTCCACCAGCACACCTCTGCAGCGTGGGAGGGAGGTGGAATGGGGTGGGGGAAAGCCCCCATGGCACAGGACATCCTTAGCTGGGCAGACTGTCTGGGCTTAGCTTCGGAGTTTCTTGCAGCAGAAGAATTGCTCTATTATCTTTCTGTAATGAAAAAATTAGTGAAAACAAAGTTGGCATTGTTTGAGGGATGCTGTGGCAGGCACCTTGGAGTGCCTGCCACTTTAAGGGCTGAAGACAGTGTAACCTGGGCGGTAGTCCAAAAGGTAGCCCCTCTCCAGTTGAAGGGATAAAAGCAGGTGCACAAGCGCTGTGGGAGGTGTAGGGACTCTCCTCCCCCTGTCGAGCAGAGCCAGACCACCACTGGGGACTTAATCATATACCTTTTAATGAGGGAACAATACTGGGAACATAACAGGCATAATCAGGAATATAGTGGACACCACAATGCCCCGAGGGGCAGGATTCAACAAAGGTTAGACACTTACAATCGTTGACAAAAGATCTAGGCAGTACCACTGCCACACAACCACCAGTGCTGGCACTGCTTCAAACTGCTAGGGGTCTTGACCTTCCTGGAGCCCCCGGCCTCACATTGAGCTGCCTGGTCTCTGAATGGAGGAGCTGGAAGCCGAGCTGGGAACCTCTCAGGTCACTACTCAGGTCTTTGCTGGAGTGGGGGAGCCTCTCCTGCTGGCCACAGCCTCTTGTAGGTGATCCTGGACCCTAGCGGGTAGCCTCTCCTGCCGGCTGCACGGCAGGCTGCTGAGGGTCCAACTGCTGGCTGCAGGTCCTGCTTCTTCAGGCTCTTCTGGGGCAGCTGCTCCCGCCCCGCTGGCTCAGCTCTTGTCAGTTCTTTGAAGCTCCTTCCTCACGGTCCCTCGCTGGTCTCCCCCTGAGTCAGCCATGCTGCCCCTTTTATCCCCCTCCAGGTGACCCAAGGGGCCAATCAGGGGACATGAGGTGCAAGTCTCTGGGGCCTGATTGGTAAGGAAAGGGAATCCTAAGTCCTCCAATCATCTTTTGCCCTTTGAAAACCCCTGGGCTAGGTCACTGCCAGCTAGCCCGTCACAACAGGTAACCAGCAGGTGCCTGATTAAGGTGCCCATTTTCAGACAAAACCAAGCCAGGCAGAGGCAGTAGTCTGCTGCTTGCAGCTGAGGCAGTAACATCATCTGGCCAAGCTACTGCTCCTGGAACATCTTGGAGGTAAGGACAGGAGCTATGGGAATGGTTTGGAGGCTCCAGGTCCTAAGCATGACCTGAAACTTCAGGCTGCAGGGGATGGGTGGCCTGAGGGGGGCTGTTCATGGCAGGACAGCCCCCAAGAAATGCAAGGCCAGTTACTTCCCTGGTGACAGGGGTGCCTTAACCCCAGTCACCACCATCTGGTGGGTTGTGTAGACAGTAGGGGAACAGTAGGGCCAGGCACTCCTGTTAGTAGGCACCTGAGCCCAATAGAGACAAAAGATCCTGGAGACCCCAGAGTGAGGTAGTGGTGTTGTGAAGAGTGACTGTGTTGGCCCTGTGTAGAGTAGGGTACAGGAAGGTGCCTGAAAACCTGTGTGATTTGGGGTGCAGCTGCAGAGGGTGACTTGAAGCACTGCACCTGGGGTGTACTGAGTAGGGCTGCAAGGGTGACTTGAAGGGCAGTACATGGGCCAGCCCCAAAAAATGAAAGCATGAGAGCAGTTGCCCAGGGTGGGACTAGGGGCAAAAGCAGCCTAGCATAGGCACTAGGTTACACCATGCAGAGATGGTGAACTCGCGGGATCGGAAGTTGCTGTGTGGTAGTGCCAGACAGAGAGTAGTGAAGCCCGAAGGCCCAAAGTGGAGTGTAGCCTAGTGATAGGCGGTACGTCAGAGGCCCCTGCAAGAGGCTGGTGGATTGTGAGTGGCTCCTATGAGATGGGGGCAGCATGAGTGAGAGAAAGAGGCCAACAATGGACTGAATTTGCTCTGGCCTCAGACCGGGGAGCAAATATAATCAGGATGTCATCTGTCAGGCATGGGCCATGGTGCACGGGAGGCTTGGGACCATGGATAGTGCCTCCGGCATAGGGGTAGTGAGTGAGCAACCTCCCGCTTATTGTATTTTAGAACATTCAAGTCATGGCAGGCGAGTTAGGGCAGACTGCCCTAGGCGGGTGGGTTGGCCAACCTGAGATCCAGCCTCGAGTTTGCCTCCTGTCACAGGTGCCTTAAACTTAAAAAAAATGAGAATCATAGAAATTATGGACTGGGAGGGACCTCAAAAGATCATTGAGTGCAACCCCCCTGCTCTGGGCAGAAATACTGCTGAGATCAAGTGATCCCAGGAAGGTGTCTGTCCAGCCTCCTCCTGAAGACTTCCAAGGTTGGTGATTGCACCACCTTCTTGGGAAGTCTATTCCAAATTCTGGTCACCTTTACTGTAAAGAAGTTCTTCCTTACATCCATCCTCTAACAGTTTATGGCCATTGCTCCTTGTCCTCCCCTGGGGTGCCGTAGTGAACAGTTTTACCTCTTACCTTCCAATATTCACCCCTTACATACCTATAGACAGCCATCAAGTCCCCCTTTGGTCTTCGCTTCTCCAGGCTGAACAGTCCCAGATACCTTAGTCTTTCCTCAAAAGACTTGTCCTCCAGAGCCTTCATCATCCTTGTGGCTCTCTTCTGGATTTTCAAGATTTTCCACATCTTTTTTTTCTTTGAAGTGCGGTGCCCAGAACTGGACGCAGTACTCCAGCTGGGGTCTCACTAACACTGAGTAAAGCAGCAGTATAACTCCTTAGCCCTGCTCACGACACACTGGCTAATGCATCTCAGTATGCTATTAGCTCTGACTACAGCGTTGCGCTGGCAGCTCATGTTCATCCTGTGATCAGCCATAACCCCGAGGTCCCTTTCAGCCATCATGCCGGCCAAGACATCTCCTCCTAACCTATATTCATGTAGTTGGTTTCTTCTCCCTAGATGAAGCACTCTGCATTTATCCATATATTGAACTGCATCTAGTTCCACTCCTCCAGCCTTTCCAGCTTGTCCAGATCCACTTGGATTCACATCCTATCCCCTAGTGGGACCACTTTCCCCCATAACTTAGTATCAGCTGCAAAGTTGGCCAGTGTGCTTTACATATCCTCATCTAAATCACTGATAAAGATATAGAATGGCAGAACTACTGCTCTAGGCATTTTTCCCTGCTTTGCAGCAGGGAAATCCTCCTTCAGTGGGAAGTGCGGCTTTTAGCAGCTTTTTATATGCCATTCAGACCCTTTTACGTAGCGTAAAAGTCAACATGAGGTGCAAGAATCTTACTCACGGGTGAATGGTAGTTTAAAATATGTGCCCTAGTTTGCAAGATATATGGTAAATATGTATATGTAGATCTACTTATAGCACAACTTACGTAGTTTTTCCGCTCATTATGTATTTGAATGACAGAATCTGCAACAAAAGGTCAATTTGTGTCAGTCTTTTGTGGCAACAGTCCTTTGTTGCCTCTCAGCACTGCCATGATAAAATTCTCCCCCACGTACAATTTGGATTGCAAAATCAGCACAATTTTTTCATGCAAAGCTTTAAACTTTATCTTTTCCAAACAGCTTTCAACGCTGAGCTAATTTTTTGTTTGCTTCTAGTAAGATTTACATTACTTACTTACATAAAGAGCTATGGATGCATATGACTTTGAATACAAACAGCAAGCCTTGTAGACTTTCACATCAGTTTCCATTGTTAGAACATGTGAAATGTTAGGCGATTTAAAAGAAATGATCAAAAGTAGTTTTAATCTCTATATTATAAGGGAACCCCCAATTTGGACTGCAAAGAGGCTGAGAAAATAACTAGGGTCATTATGATTATTCTATGCCCAGAAATGTGATTGTACTTTGCAGAACAAGTATAAACCTAGTTTCTGCCAAGAAGTGTATATGCTAAATTTGATATGACCCAACCCAATATTAACCCATAAACAGATACTCAAAATGCAGGAGGAAGGAGGAGAAACTATGGGAAAGAATACAAAGGAAGAATAGAAAGCACAGGAATGGCTATCTGATGGCTAAAGCATGAGCGCCTTAGTGACTTGAAACTTAAAAAGAAAGCTTATCGTAAAATGGAAACTTGGCAAAATTACTAAGAATGAATGTAAGGGTCTTGCATGAGCAGGTAGGGACAAAATCAAAAAGGCCACAGCATAATTTGAGATACAGCTATCAGGGGACATAAAAGGCAACAAGAGACATTCCCTTGTCTTTCTCTTATTTCCAATGTAGAAAAGCAAAGTATGGGGCTTCCAGTGAATGAGGAAGAGGAGCTAACAACTGACAGTGTGCAGAAAGCCAAAATATTTTTGCTTCAGTCTCCATAAAAAGGCCATTTTTCAGATGACAAGCACAATTAGCATCAGGGACAAGGAGGAGGAGGTTTTCAGCCTGCTGTAAGGAAAGAACAAATCAGAGACTACTTAGATAAACTTAATGTTTTTAAGCCAGCAGGGCTGGATAAAGATTCATCCTAGAGTACTGAAAGAATTGGCTGACGCAATGGCAGAGCCCTTGGCTATTATCTTTGAGCATATGGAAATAAAGTGAGGACCCAATTGATTGGAAGAGGACAAATATAGTGCCTGTCTTTAAAAAAGGGAGCAAGGCAGACCCAGGGAACTACAGACGGGTTGGCCTGACTTTGGTACTTGTAAAATGCTGGTGCACGGTTCTGTGGCAAGGAAGTTTGGCACCCAGGGGAAAGCCCGCAGTGGCAGCTCGCCCTTACCCTGTACACAGATCCAGGGGCACATGCTTGTCTGGGAGTGCACGCAGTGGCAGAAGCCGCCCTCCCCACGTTCCCGAGCCCCTCCCAAATGATCTGCTCGGCAGTGCTTCGGGCAGTCACCTTGCACGCTCCCCCCTTCTCCCCCCTCGCCCCCATTATGGCACAGCTGACACGCATTTTCACACTATCATTTTGCAATTGCCAATTCCATTTCCATTTGTGAATCTAAGTGGCATCTTTTGGTCATGTGAGTCTTAAAAATGCCACTTACACACAGGCATGGATCCTGTTTCCCTAGTAGTGTGGGTATGTGTGTGCACAGCCTGAGCATGCTCAGTAGACTGTGCACTGGCCAGGTGTGTACAGGGCTACATAATATGTGTCCCTTGTGGAGGTATGTTGGCATCTGAGGCCCAAAAATATATAGGTGGCCAGAAATACCTGATTAGTGGGTAGTAGACTCTGGAGGAGGAGAGGAGCCTTCTGCTATTTTAGCCTCAACAGCCAAGTGGTTAGCACACTTTCCCAGTAAGCCAGAGACCCAAAGGAGACTTGACTTTCTGGCTTCCCCTGTAACCACCACATTACCCAGACCCCTTTCTAGGGCTCCTTTCAAAGCTGAGCCACTGTCCCCTGCAATTACTATTTGTTGGATGCTTTGGATGGAGAGCACTTCTGTAGCAAAGTTCCTGCCCCACTTGGTGCAACAGTCCAGCCTACGACCCAAGGTCTGATTCCTTCTCTGTTGTCATGCATCTCCCTGAGCTGCACACCCTTCAACTTGTGTGATGCTTCATGGCCTCGCATACCTACATTTATGCAGTTAAGAGTAGAACAACTTCAAAAGGCCTACAGGAGCAAGCCATGAATGCTGCTTACTCTGATGTGGTGAAAAGAGTACTGGGGTGGGAAGCCAGAGATGCAGGTTCAAATGCCCCATGAATGGGCTCTTTGGTTTCTTGCACAAGTGCCCTAGCATTCAGCAAAAATATGTGAGGGGCCTCTTCCCTCTCATTTCTTCCAGAAGTGGATCAGGTAAGTACACAGTCTGAATGTTCAGGCTTACATACCCCAAGAATAAAATGGGGACCAGAAGAAATTGGGTGGATGCTATAAAAGTACTACTTAAGTGCACAAAAGGAAATAGGTTTTTCACTTAAAGACGATATAACTAGATGATAAGTAATAGCCAACTTGGACTGTCAGTAGCAATTCATTCTTTACTGACATAATTTTCTTCTAGGACAAGATAAGAGACTTTGTGGATATGATAACCCTCAACTTTAGAAAGACTTCTGATACCATTTCCCATAATATTAAGGACATACTAGATGAAGCTACTATCCGGTGGGTGGATGACCAGTTAAATGAGTAGTTGTACTTCCAGTGTAGTGATAGTTTCAAGGTAGCTAGGGTCACGAGAGACCTGAACAGATCATCCAGCCTGACCCCCTGCCACAGGCAGGAATGAGTGCTGGGTTCACAAGACCCCAGACAGGTGATCATTCAACCTCCTCTTGAATTTGGCCAAGGTAGGGGGAGTTGGTTCCAGATTTTGGCCACCCTAACGTAAAATATTGCCTTCTGATCTCCAACCTAAACCTATTCTCCATCAGCTTATTACCACTGTTCCACATCACCCCAGGTGGTGCTGGGGAGAAAATGGCTCTACCTATTTACTGTTGATCCCCCCTGATGAATTTGTAGGCAGCTACCAGGTCCCCCCTCAGCCTCCTCTTGCTGAGGCTGAACAGGTTCAGGTCCTTCAGTCTCTCCTCATAAGGCCTGTCCTGCTGCCCTCTCACCAAGTGG
>JAGPOW010000261.1:17013842-17051807 GCA_030014935.1 Caiman crocodilus
CTGCACTGAGAGAAGAACAATAAAGCATACACATACAAATTGTGTAGTGACTGCCTAGGATACGGTGCTATAGGAAAAGACCTGGAAATTGTAGTAATATGAAAATGAGTCACCAAGATAATAAATTACTGGGAATGTTGTGTGAAAGTTGTAAGGAGTCATTCTTCCACTCAAGTCTGAGCTTGTGAAGCTGCACCTCCGGGGAAGCACAGGATTCAAGTTTAAGAAAGATATGAACAAATTGGAGTGTCTGGAAGAGAGCCTCATAAATTATCATAGGTCTAGAATATATGACATAGACAGAAAAGAGTGAAAAACTGGAATTACTTGATGTAAAGAAGAGAAGATTGAGGGTGGATTGGATAATAGTTTTTAATATAGGCCATGTCTACACATGCTATTAATGTAAAATACTGCACAGTAAGCTTTCCCTGGGAGCTCATCTACGCGTGACTCCATCCGGAGCAAACTTGCTCTCACTTGGAGCAGTTCAGTGCAGGGCTACTCTTGCCCTGCCCTGCTCTGCTCCCATATGGCAGCCAGGAGGAGTGTTAGGCTCCCCCAGGTGCCAGCCCCTGGCTGACAGGGGGCACCAGGGGTCAGGCCCAGGCTCTAGGAGGTGGGGAGAGCTGTCCCACCTCTGGACAGCTGCCTCCCACCCCACACGCCTGCCCCAGGCAGCTGCCTGCTGCCCAACTCCCACTCCGAGATTGAAGCAGAGGCTGGGACATTGTCCCCTGCCCCACCAGCAGGCAGCTGCTGGGCCCCAGTTTTGAGATCGGCGCTGGGGCTGCCTGCTGGTGGGGCAGGGATCAATGCTCCAGTCCTGGCTCCAGTTGTCCGATTCAAAGCAGGATCTGGGAAGCAGGCAGCTGCTTGGGAAACAGGACAGTTCCCTTGCCCCCTGCTCCCCGGGCTGACTGGGATCAACTTTTACAGGTAGTAGAAAACCAAGCAATAGACTAATCTACTGTGCAGTAGCCACTGCATACAGTTACATAGTGATCCTTTAGTCAAGTGTCTCATGTAGGGGCATACACAGTTGTTATAAAGAAGATAGTGATCAGTTGTTCTCAATGTCCACTGGAGCCAGGACAAGAAGCAATTGGCTTAACTGCAAAAAAGATTATATAGGTTAGATATAAAGAAAAACTTTTTAACTATATAATCTGTTCCAGGACTTAAATCACTCTCATTACAGTGGTTATGAAATATGTTCCTGGGAGATTTTTAGGTGCCTGTTAGATAAACTTCTGTCTAGGATGACTAAGACAAGGATGATTACACCCTGAGTAGGAGGCTGAACTAGATGACCTCCTGAGGTCTCTTCCAGCATTACTTTGCCATTATTCAGTGTAAATTAGTAAGACTTTAGAGCTACTCAGTATGTCTCTGGCCTGCAACAAGATGTACAAAGGCAGACCTGGCACCAGCATTCAGCTCCTTGTGCAAAAAGAGAGCCACATGGACCACATGGCTGGCTTTGCCATAGCCTCATGATGGCAGCCTGTAGTTGTGTTGCCCTGGGAGTATGCCAAAAAACAGACTGACAATCACAGTAAAGCAGGGCTCTTCCCTTTTTGTCCCTGCCCACATATCTGCAGGGAAGGAGGAGAAATGGTCACTGGGGCATGGAGGTATCACTTGGGACCTCCAGCTTTATATGGCCTCTTGGAGTACCTTGAAGCCAGCCTAGTTGTAGCTCCTAGAGAGCATGAGCCCATGGCTCCTGGCACTTAAGTTATGGGACTAAACAGTCCATTCAGGGCCACATTCTCATTGGTAATCCACTTATCTGGATTCACTACCCTTGCTGGGCAAAAGTTTTATCAGCCCTCGTGTCCCAGAGCGCCTCAACAGGTTTCCTATCCACCTCTTCAGGGCAAGCTCTGACTGATCTGTGGATGGCTCTGAATACAACGTATAGTTCAAGTACCCCGGGGTTTGGGAGCAGGGCTCAGAGGCCTGACTTCTTTCTCCCCAGCCAGGTGAGGAGGCTGCCTTCTCTTCCCTCACCTGCAGGTAGACTATCAGCCCCAAGAGATATAGTCTGGATGTTTCCTTTTCAGTAGGTTAACCCTTCATCAGCCCCATACAAATCCCATGGACTCTCACTTGAAGCAGATTGCTAACTAGTGCCCCAGTTTTTTGTTTGGTTTTTGTTGTTTATCTGTGTTTTGCTTTTTTATTGCGGGGGGAGAGGGTTATAGATACCACATTTTACATCTTTGAGGTCTCTTGGAGAGAGCTTACCCAGCTTAGGAATTCCCTTGGGTTTGTATTTGGCTGTGTCTCCCTTCTGGAGAGTTTCAATCTGAACCCACTTCTTTGACACAAACTTAGAGGACTCTTCCCTTTGCCTCCTCTCAGGCTCAGGTCTATTGTCTTTAGAGTGGGCTTGATGGGTCTGCACACTGTAGGCCAGGGGCTTTCAGTCCATCATCCATATTTTAAAGTCTGAGAGTAAATTTAAAAGTATTGCTCTAAACATATCAGATACCTTAAGGCTTTCATCATGGAAACACCTCTACCTTTCCTCTGCTTGAGGAACCATGACTTCAGCTGGACTATTAGATAGTCCTGGGGCTGACTGGCTGGGCAGAAGATCTGCAGAAAAGGACCTGGGGGTTACAGTGGACAATAAGATGAATATGAGCTAACAAGGTGGCTTCCTTGCAAAGAAGGTAGGAATGTTGCCAGTAGGTCTGGAGAAGAGGAGACTGAGAGGGGATTTAATAGCAGTCTTCAACTACCTGAACAGGGGTTCAAAACGGGATGAAGCGAGACTGCTCTCAGCGGTGGCAGATGACAGAACGAGGAACAACGTTCTCAAGTTTCAGCAAGGGGAGTTCAGGTTAGATATTAGGAAGAATTTTCTCACTAGGAGGGCAGTAAAACACTGGAACAGATTACCCAGAGAGGTGGAGGAATCTCCATCCTTGGAGGTTTTCAAGACTTGGCTAGACAGCCTTGGCTGGGATGATCTAGTTGGGCATGGTCCTGCTTTGAGCAGGCATTGGACTAGATGACCTCCAGTGGTCCCTTCCAACCCTAACTTTCTGTGATTCTATAACATCAGCAGACAACATCTTCTGAGGCTTTTGTACTCCCCCAAACTTTTTTCCTATTGTGACAGCGGGGCTGCTGGACATACTGATACTGGCAGGGGAGGGCTTTGGGAGGCATGCTGGGCCACTTGCAGGAGTGACTGCAAGCCTGGTAAGGGTAAGAAATAGTTACCCCTTGCCCGCAGGTATGGAGACACTGACAGCAAAGTCTGATGCATCATGGCAGGCTCGGTTTAGAAGCCTGTGCTCGCTGTGTGCAGGCATGCACACTGGGGCTGATGTTGTAAGTCAGTGCCCTGATCAGCTGGGCAGGCAGTCACAAGGCAGGGTGGAAGCTGCTGCAGGAGTGCTGCAGCAGCAAGATCCCGGCTATCCAGAGACAGAAAGGGTATGGGGCTGACTCCACTGACTGCAAGCCTGGAGATGTTTTTGGATAATTGGTGAGCCCAGGCCTCCAGGAGAGGAAAAGCAGGCGTAAGGAAAAGGGAAAGCTCCACCTGAATGCGGACAGCTGGCCCGCAGAAGGCGCAGTGACACTTGCATGAGTCAGGAGGTGCGAGTGCCTTGTGTATCCAGGCACATTGGCAACGCCACTTTTTTGGGGGGGTGCATTGATACTGGACATAGAAGTATATGAATTTTATTTTCAAGTTGCACTGTGCAAATTTAGAAATGTATGAATTTATTGAGGGCAGAAAAAATTATTTTATTTATATGTTTAATTGGTCATTGAGTTTCTACAATAAGAAGGTGCGGAGTAGCCTGACTAACAGCCATTTATAATTGCTGTAGATCGGGTATTGCAGTAGCAAAAAGGCACTTCCAGGGGGTGCTCGATGTGCACAACCACACAAGTTGCTTCAGGAGTGGGCTGGTAGCTTGGATCCTGCATGTTAAGGGTCCCAATGAGCACTTCAGAGTAACACACAGTTGGTGTGTGGAAGAGGTGAAAGGGGAGAAGGAACCCCGAGACCATCCGCCGTATGAGGGTCTCATGAGGATTGTTACGTACACTCTCAGATCTTCCCTGTAACTGTAAAGATCAAGATGTGGCAGGCGAGTTGAGGTATACCCCATGAGTGGAGTGCTCTGAGTAAATCTGTACAGCCATTGGTGGTGTCCCACCAGACAGGATCTCCAGAACCCAGTGGCACAGCCTATTTTGGCATAACTGCTCACACCTATAAGCTTCAGTAGCCAGCTTAAATTTTAACAACCAGGCCTGCTTGAATTGTTCATAATTCTGCTTGTCAATCTACTCCATCTAGCCATAAATCACAAAGCCTGTACAATCTCAAGGGAATGAGATAAGAGCTGACTTTCAGGTCAAACCTGGTATAATACAGAGACAGGAAGCTCTTCTTAAACAAAACTAACGTTCATGGGTTGACTGCAATACAACAGGCAGAGCCTTTGGTCCAGAATGCCAAGGCCAACTCTTTGGCCATCAAGTAAACAGCCCTAGCTGTTCAGTCCTCCATCTCTCAGTCTCTTCTCATCCTACCTCTCCCTACCTGCTTTTTGGGAACCTCCTTTTCAAGCCTAGTCACTTTGCACTAGGATATTCTGCAGTCATTCCCTGGCACCAGAAACAGCAGGGAATCTCTCTGGGTCCTGGGGCTTGAATCTATTTAGGCTCCAGTGTGTCAACATATGCACATTGATTCCTTCTTTGTTTCATGGCCTATTATCTCTTAACAGAGTACTTTTAAAATGCCATTAACACACACTTTCCTATGCATAAGCCAGTCCAGAGAATGAGACCACAGAGTCTTGTAATGTAAATCCAGAAATACTACAAATAATACCAGCCTGTCACATCCGTGATCCTATCAAGTTGTCTTTCCAACCTGTGTGGCTGCATGGTGGTATGGGTAGCCAGTAGAGGAAAAAATACCTCCTTATTTCCCCTTTACATTACTACTCACAGGCAGGATCAAAACTGTTTTCTAACTGGTATATAATGTCTGAGTTATATTAGACATAGTTATGCTGGTGAAGAGGCTTCTGGGGCATTGTATTCTCTACAAGAAATGATAGCTTATTACATCAATGGCAGGAAATATCAATAAAAGCTGTTTGAGAGAGCTTATGGTCAAACTTTAAAACTAAACTAAAACTCATCCTCTGTGCTATGTGATCTTTGGGATTGAAAAGAATTGTGCCTAGAGGAGGATAAGAGTTTATCATTACTAGCAGCTGCAATTTCAAGTTAGAGACATTGAAAGTATATTTCTACTCTAAAAAATGACTCTAGGAAAAAAAAGTGAGAGGAAGAGAGATGGCAGTGCTGAGTTCCCTTTAATTTGGTCTCAATGATTTCATATAAAATAATAAGGACTGAGTTTTTGTATTTTTTTCCCCCCCCTGCAAACTAAGCCTGGCTTCTGGATGGTGAGTTAAGTTCTATCCATCTCGTCCATCCCATTAATATTCTTCAGACGAAATGAAGCCCTCCAGTACATATCCAGGGATGGCCATAAAGACCCTGAAGACAAAAAAAAAATTACTTTTACCCTATTCTATGGGCAGACCACCCTTCATACCAGTCACACCTTGATGTAATTAGTTGTATAAAATGCAGGAGGTTGCCCTGGTCTTATTTGTGGTCAAGACCTTCTGGGCCAGTTGCGTGGCTCCATTCTACCGCTACACCATGCCCCAAACCTCACAGATGTTCTTTCTGGTTTTCATACAGCCCTCCTCTGGGCTCTCAGACCCCTCAATCTTTCACCCAGAGAGGGGCCAGGTTTCTTTGGTCTCTCCCAGGACCCCCCCAGTCCCCCTATGTTCCTGGCCACTCTCTGGACCCTTCCAGTCCCATTCTTTTCCTGGCTGCTCCCTAGGTCTCTGGTCCATTTGGGTCCCACTCTTTCTGGCCCCTCTCTTTTGGCCTCTGGTGCCTTTGGGTCCCACTCTCTCAGTCCCCACCTTGGCCTCTGGGGCTATCTGGTCCTGCTCTTCCTTTTATTTCAGGGTTCACCCCCCTAGCCTTTCCCCAACTAAAGGGATCTCTTGAAAGGCAGCAGGGCGTGGGGTTTTAGGGCACCACACACTTGTTCTTCCCTGCGGTTTGGCCCTGGTGTCACTTTCTAAGGGCTGCTACGCCATGAGCAGTCCCATCACAGTGACCCCAAAGCCCAATAGGGTGTAGTTTTTGGTATATTCAGGAAAAGCTTAGGCCCAGGCCTCCATCTCCAGGGCTATGCTGTCCCTCTCTGACAACCCTAGCCCCTCCAGGGCTACAAGCTCCTTGGCCCCTTACTAATGTCACCCCTCGAGGCTCCTTCGGCCCCAGCTCTACCTCTTTCTTTCTTAGCCCCTGGTCTCACTGGCTCTCATTCTGGGGTCAGCTCAGTCCCTCATCCAGGCCATCGTGGACCCTCCTCTACATCCAGTGGCCCTGTCCCAGCCATCCTCACTCTGCACCTCGGTTTCTCTAACCCCTTTGTTTCTGGCTGTGGCCACACCTGGACCTTTGGCCTCTCTGAAGCTCTGGCCTCACCTTGGGCCATTTGAGAAGGCCAGGCCGTTCTCTGGCTCCAGCAGTCTCCTGCTGTCACTGCCTCCAGCCTTTGACCCCTCTCTGGGCACTGGACCCATTAACACACCAGCCAGAGTCTGTTGGGATCAGTCCTTCAGCCTGCTGACCCAAACTTACTCATGGGTCTACTCTCTCAGGTCCCTCATCAGGTCTCTTACACACGGCCCCTCTTACTGGGCTGTCAGGACCCCAAAGTAGGTCTTGCATGCTGATCCCATCTCTCTGGGCTCACCTAGACTGACTCTCACACACTGAGCCCCTCTCCCTGGGCTCACCTGGATCCGAGGCTGGGTCCCTAGGTACTTCCTCCAGACCGTTAATTACTACCCAAAGCTCTGGACTGCTTTAGGTGTTACCTTCTGTGTTGACCTACTGGAGCTGCAGCCACTTTACTAAGGCGGTGCTCTCTCAGCAAGCTCCAGATCTCACAGGGCCTGCTCTAAGCCCAGCCCTTCTCCTGAGCTGGAAGACTCCCTCTATCAGGCTAAGCCTCACCTGCTGGCTCCCTAGGTTGGCTGGCTCCCAGTTAGCCCTGGATGACACCTGCTAGCAGCTTTGCAGGCTGCCTGACCTCTTCAAGTGGAAAGTACCCCAAGTTCCCTACCACACCGCTCTCATTGTCTTTAGACTAAACCTTGGGTGACCCCCTTCCGGTCAGTCATGGTCCTTGGTTAGGTATAAACTGACTCAGTAAACAGTTCTGCTGATGACACTGAAAAAGGCTGAGCAAAATTGTAGTTCTTTCTCAGCTGGGTTGAGTCTTAAGGGCTAATAGAGGTGAAATACTCCTTCGGGTAACTAGCCTGAGAAAAATTGATTGGGAATGAAGCGTCATTTTTTACATAATCGTGTTTCTCTAGTCCTTTTTCAGAGTATTTAACTGTTGGGGATTTTTTGTTTTTTTATTTTTATTATTATTATTGCAACCTGTTCTTAGACCCAACTCTCAATTGTGGCCTCACATTCAGCATGGACCCATATTTAATGAACATAATGTAGTTTTAGCAGCATGAGACCTCACTACGGCATGGCATCTGCTGAAGGACATTTGGAAGAGGTGACATTTCTTGGGAGAGGGGTGTTCTCAAAGCTGCTGATGGCCCACAATAATGGAAATTGTAGGTCACTAATGGCAGAGGTTATTAACACCAAAAATTTCAGAAGTCAAGGATCATGACACTTCCATACATCCTGTAAGATGCCTCGCACCTATCATAACATTAGCAATGGGCAGTAAAAGCAGTGAGTAAGATCAAGGCTACAGTTTCCTTTCTACAAAGGAAAAATAATAAAGAATAGTTCCACCCTTTCAAAAGAAGCAATTCATTTTTTGAGAACCTCAATTTTGGGGGACCCCAACTTGAATCCTAATTTTGGGAGGGTTCCCAGCCACAGCTCTAAGTAGCTTTGACAGAAATTGTGAGTACTTGGTGCTTCTGAAACATCAGATGCCAAGTACCTCTGTCAGGCTTAATAAATTTAAAACAAATAAATTAACGTGCAGATTTTTCAGTCAGAAGCCACATCCTATCTTCAATTAGGCAGCAATGATATCTTCAGAGTATTGCCATGCAGTATTTACCATGACAGCTACAGATGACAAGGCCGCAGCAGTACTTAGGGTATCCCTTACTCGTGTCCCACAGGTGGGGGGGGGGTGCTTCAATTAGAGCAGCTCTCGAGTGCCGCCCTAATTGCAGTGCCCACAGTATCTCATGTGTTCAGTGTCCCACTCTTCCATATGGTGGCAGGGGCATTTTAACTAAAGCTCAAAAAAGGTTCTGCATTTCTGATTCTTTTAGTCTATAAGGTGCACCTCCACACTGCCTTCTGTGGTGTACTTAACCCCGTTGGTCTGAAGTCAATCTCTTATTTGTATGGTAACAAAAAGATTTGTTTCCATACTTACATGTTTGTATGTTATCCACCACGATGGTGCAGGGCCTTCATGTAGGAATGTAGGTGTTGCCCAGTTCCTAATATTAACCAATAAATAGAGGCTGTTCACAACATTTAACTAGGAACTTTTACCTTGACTTCCAGGCATTTATTTGATTTTTATACCTTAGTTTTAAAATTGAAAATTTTGCATACCTGCTCTTATAAGATGGGGTTTTTGTTTTGTATGCAGCCCTAATGCTGTCCTCAATAAGGTTTATGGCAAGAAACAGATATCTAAATACAAAAGGTCATGCTACTTTAAGTTTCTGGCCAAAATATCCCATCTTCAAGAAGCTAAGACCTGCATAGTTAAGAACATCTGGCTAGACAAGAACTGAAATTATCACTTCCCCAGATCCTAGACTGTTATTGCTCATGGTGAAACACAGTTGCATCCTCATTATGACTTTCAAAAGACTCCTCCTGTTACCTCCTAGTGCAGCAATTTTTAATTGGGCAGAACGTAGCTGCCATTTGACAAAGAGAGTTTATCTGATACTATTGGAAGAGATGATTTCCTGTGCTTCCATTTTAGATGCTTTCTCATCGTATCACCTTTAAAAAAAAAAAGCCATTTAAAATGTGCTTTTAAGAGATGAGTAACAAGATTTTTCGCTTTCCAGATGCAGACATTAGATCATTGCGACCCTAATCATTCTGTCTCTTCTGGGAAAAATTCTCTTCTCGCTTCCAAAAGATCAGGTAACAAGAATGATTTAACTGAACGCAAGTCATTATAGGAACCTCGTCTGCCTATGTCCTTAGACCAGCACAGCTACAGCCTAAACCCCTAAGTCATTCACAGGAACCTTCATTGCTGAATTCCTCAATTAGTGCTTTAAGGAATCTAATCTCAGGTAATGTTGCAATGTTACTCCTTAAGGAACTACAGGGAATGTTCCAAAGAGCCATTTGGGGAACTTTGCGAGCGTGCGTGCTTGCTTGTTCGTTTGGGGTTTTGCTGGTTTTAATTGGTGCGTTCTTCTGAACAGCTCTAACAGCCCAGCACCTACATCTTGCCTCTCAGCTCACCCAGTGCATAGCTTCCTGGTTATCACTGTACACTGTGTCTCTGGGGATGAAGAAAGCTTCACTGCATCAGTTCTGAGTCACAGTGAGGCAAGAAAAGTAATCAGCCTCACGTCCTGCCCCGTCTGGGTGTTCCTGGAATTCCTTCACACGACGGCTAAGCTTCCTGGCTTGAGAAACCTGGCAAGATTGCAATCAAGGACAGCAGAATTGTGAAATGTCACGTCACTTTCTGCAAAATCAGATGGTCTGAAATGCCGAAGTACAGAGAAATAAAAACCGCAAGGCGTGTAGGATGCCATACAACCATTGCCTTGGCAAGTTCAGGCAATACAAACAAAGCTGTAAAGCCCGGGATTCCTAAGTCAGTACATATCAGTCAGACACTTCCCACTGTGTTCTTACAGTAGGCTTATTCGGTGTCTCATTTTTACGGTGCAATGACCCAATGTAAGGGAATGGGCACAAGGAGACATCCCCTTCCACATACCATCTAGGAAGACCTGTACTTGCATTCATGGGACAACAGGAATTCCTGCATTTCTCCTGTCCTTGAGGAATACACTTCCCAAAAGGGAATGAGTACCTGCAAGAACAATAGAGCCACATATCTACTCAGCTATCCATGGACCATGTGCTCTGAAGAGAGATGAGTTGGTTATACAGAGGGGAGAGGTTATTAATCATCATCTTGCCGTAGCCTGGCAGGCACTCCAGAAGTCAAGTTGCCTAGCACCTAAAGTAACATCCGTGATGAACATTGAGGTCACTCAGCATTGAATAGGACCAAATCCATAGTCCTTCAAAGGTAAAAGACTAAATAATAGTCCCATGTGTGCAAAAATGGCCACGTGTTTTGTAGAACCTCCATTTTTTGGTGCTGAACTTGAAGCTTACTTTCAGGAGGGCTCCTCACCCGCAGCTCTGTGACCTCCACAGAAGCTGTGAGTATTCAGCACTTCCGAAAAATCAGATGCAAAGCACCACAGATGTTAGACATCCAAGTCTGTGCAATAGATCTATGCACTGCAAATCTGGGTGCCTAAATTTGGGACATGATGGCAGTTCGACAACCCACTGCCTTTACCTGAATTGTTCATTTAGGGAGGATAAGGCTAAATAATGCCCAGTCTTCTGGGTTGTGGTTTTTTTTCCTCCCTTTGTTTTCTTTTGACGAACAAGGTTCATTTTATTTCCCAGAGAAAACTGCACTTGCAAAGATGAAAACATTTTAAGATATGAGAGGAAACAAAGTTTAATGAACAACTTAGTGCAAATCCGTACGTTCTGTGAACACTTGTCTCCCTATCTTTTTTTTCCCCCTCCAATTTGTCCTTTCTTTGGCTATCCAAACTGAGCAACGTTGCTAGAAAGTTGTCTCTGGATGAAATGTGGTCCTTCCTGAGATGTTCAGCATTTTTTTTTAATGTGGGATTACTTGTATACTGCTTTTTTTTTTTTTTTTAATTCTGCATTAATTGCCTGCAACTCCGAATTCATGTTGTTTTCATTTTTTGCAGGAGAGCAGCGGCATTGGTTCCAGTTTGCTGTCTAGGCTCCAACCCTGCTACTTACATTCTGCCCACCTGAATTCCCCCTGCTGTTTCGGACAGAGAAGTTCCTTTCTGCATCCTCTTCTAACGGTCCTTTCTAGCTTAAAACACCTTGTGCAGCTATAGGTCCACAGACGTCACGTTTAACTGACAGTGTTTTGCATTCATATAAGCCATACCTTATTCCAGAGGGGGGTCTCGCATCCTTCCAATGCAGCAGAGGAACGCAGAATTGGATATTCTGCTGCTGCCATCATTTTGAAGGAAGTTGTTAGTTTTTTGTCCGGACTTGCCTCCATACGCACACCAGGCCCATGGGGGCTCCCACTCATTGAATACACGTTGAATTCTTGGATGTCCTTGTTGGTCCTAGAGCAGTGCCAGGCTGGGAAGTAGTTTAAAGGGTCTGCAACCAAATGATAGCTGCATCCGATCCTCAGCAGGTACTTATTGAGCCAGCTGGAATCTGGGCTCCTCCACGCTCCTGGGATCAAAGTTCTACTTAATAAGTCAGACTGTTTAAGGGCAAAAACAGAAAAAATAGCCATCATCACGTCCTTGCTCTTTCACCAAAATTACAAAGGCAACAGGAAGTGGGGAGCAATTTTACTATTTATTTCTGGCTGTGCCCGTCGTGGACTAGATCCTTTCCAGACCCTAGAAAGCTAGCTGCCTCTCTGAGATGGTCAAACAGTAAATGATCAGACAGAGGGTAGATGTGACAGGCAATATGTGTACAGCAGTGTAACAAGTATAGGTGGTAGGCTATGCAAACCGGTCACAAGTGTCTCTTCAGGTAAGACGCTGTTACTCAGTAAGCCTCTCGTAGACATCATAACAAGCCTCAGCTTTCAGGAAGGATGTGTTCAGCAAGATCCTTCTCTGCTTGAATGGCAACCTGGGGGAAAGCACCCTGATATTTGTGTGAGGCCATATCCAACGTGGGATAAGGATAACACCACTGACACAGCCAGTGGGCTGATGAAGATGAAGATTGTAACAACAAAGGGGGAGTGAGGTTCTTTCTAACCCTCTCCTGGGGCAGACTCATCTTGGATGAGGTCAATCAGAAAGTACTGAATGGTCCATACTAGTATCATTTTAATATTTATTAGAAAGAAAGACTGAAAGAGCATCTCATTGTCACTGAACCAGGTTTTGATCTGCTAATAATTACCGGGTTCCCTGCTTTCGTTTTCAGCTGAAAAGCAGGTTCATTCAATGATGACTCACTAAGTGAGAGGCAAGGGTTTAAAAAAAAAAGAAAAAGAAAAATTACCATGGATGAGAAACACCCAAACAAAGGCACACAATCCAGACAGTGTTGCAAGATAACCAAAAGCGCTACGCAACTGTGTGATTCTGCATGTCCTGTGGTGTATGGCCCTTAGCAACACCCAAAAAGCAATGGCTTTTGTTGCTAGGCTTGTGGTCCTTAAATAAATAAATAAAGAGGAAGGATGGGCTTATATTAAGTAAACTGGGTCAGGAGATTTCTTTTCAGTTCCTGGCTCCTTGGATTTCTGAAGTGGTCTTGGGCAAGTTCCTTAATCTCTGTAAAATGGGGGTTACACAATCTTTTTTTCTTTCCTTTGTCTATTTAAACTGTAATATCTTTAACTGGGCTCGTACGTTGCTTAGAATATTGAAGCCCTGATCTACAGTTGAATCCCATAGATGTTCCTATAGTGGAAATAACTGTTGATTATTAATCAGACAAATAGTATTTTCTGCACCTGTCTTTGAGCTGCGGCTGTGCAGTTAGAGCTGAGACTGCTTGTCATGTTTTGCTATGTAAATCTTCAGCTAGATGGTGAGAAATGGCCCTCTTCTTCTAGGTAATTAATCAATAAAATCTAGAAGTGACTGTTGACCGAACTCTTCCTATAGACAAGGTAAAAATCCAAGTGTACTTTTACTTGAAATGATTATAATAATTTGAAATGTTCTGTTGCATGGCGTCCTTCGTGACATGAAAAATCAGAGTGACAGGTGGTGATGGCCAATGTCCTGTCTGCAACCAGGCATATATTGAAAATACAAATAATTTTGAAAGCCCCTTTAATTTATAAAGCAGAATGAAAGAAATGGAAATCCTGGGTAAGGATGCTACTTGCAGTCATGGCTGGGCCAGCTCATTGCCATCCCTGGTTTGGTTAGATGCAATCAAGGGCAGCATTTGACTCACAAGATCTGCTGTTTATAATCGGGCCCCGTTATGTGTAAACTGATCCAGATTGCCAAGGGATGGCATCCCTTGAATTAGAAACTTGGTAAGAGAAGGACCTGATGTTCATACTTCAAATAGTACCTTACACTCTGAGGGGGGGGCAACGTGTTTCTCATGTAGCAGGTCAGGTATCCCAAACTAGTTACCAGTAACAACCTTGTCTGGTAGTGGAAAGCTAAACAGGCCCTCTCCCCATAATATACTTGCTTGCATGCATGGTTGGTAATTCATCCATGGTTCGAATTCTGGACCATTCCCAAACCGTTGTCCGGGATTTGTATTGGTATGCGTCAGATTGACCTGTTCTGGAACTGGAAGCATGGTTTGTCAGTTTTGCAGCAAGAAAACATTTGACACCACCTGTCAAAAAGAGGGGACTGTTACAGGGAGCCAAGGGGCTCCTGCCATTTGAGGATGCAGGATGAGCTGGCTGCGCAGGGTGCAGCTGCAGGAGTGCAGGCTAGCCCTTAATAAGAGGGTAAAACCCCTGTGCAGAGCTGGAGAAGGCACATGACAGAAAGGAGGCATGGCTTCCAGGCATATAAACCGAGGGCCCGAGCCAGAGCTGGCAGCCCGACCCTGCCGGCAGCAGGGAGGGGAGCTCCCCCAGGCAAGCTGACTGGGAAGCAGTGCCCAGGGTTACCCAAGCTACCCACAAGGCCTAGCCCTGGGAATTGTAGTTTGTGGTAGGATAGTGATGATCAGCAGGTATGACGCTTGTAGAGGCAGTTGGCTTATATTTCAGTTGTGCTGGTGTAAGTCTATCTATGCTTGCTGAACAACCGGAGGACTGGGAGTGGCTGTAGGGGTGCAGGAGATGTAAGTGGGGTATGTGGCAGGTCCCTCCTCTGTGAGGCTGAAGCCTGGAGAGCCAAGGATGGAGTCAGTAGACCTGCACAGAAGGGTCTCTGCTAAAGCAAAAAGGGATTGAGGAAAGAGGCTGAAGACCACTGGGGTCTGAAGGGCCCAACACTGGTCTGGGGAAAAAAGCGAGAAAGAAGGAGAGAGACTTTGAGGTGGTGGGGGCTGAACTCCAAGCCAAGTGGGCCGGGGAATAAGAAGAGCACCTAGCTCTCACCAGCTTCTATGGACAGCCTCCCCTCTTCATGAACAACGTCAAGTTGTTTTGGCAAGTCATCAGGGCAAGACAGGGGCAGGACCAAAGATTGGTCAGGACTAAAGCAGCCATCAAGGGCGTTACAGCAGTCCTAGGGCACATACTGTTACAGTTTTCAAATGGAGAGGTTAGGATAATCAAAGTATAAGCTAGTGATTGCTGTGGTTAGAAAGAAGTTTTTCTCCTATTACAATTCCTTAGGGTAACAGTTGTAGGTAGGAAGCTTACCTTCCTCTGAAGCATCACACATGGGTCGGTCTCAAAGATGGAATTACAGTCTGGATGTTGTGGTATGGAAATCACTATTATGTACAGGACCTTAGAAAATCATAGAAAATCAGGGCTGGAAGGGACTTCAGGAGGTCATCTCATCCAACCCCCTGCTCCAGACAGTACCATCCCCAACTAGATCATCCCAACCAAGGGTTTCTCTAGCTGGGTCTTAAAAACCTCTAAAACCCTCTAATAAATTGTTCTTGTATATAAGAATGATTTACAGTAAAGGGGCAACAGTCTTGATTGCCCTTCCAAGGGTCTGGGGCTTAGCCTTGTTGCCGTTCTGCCACGCTAGGAGGTTGCTGGTGCCTCACCCAGACTGTCTCTGGGAGTGCCACATTTCCTGGACGCTGTTTCCAGGGGGGACCAAATATTGGGCTCCTAGTTGATTCATAAAATTCAGCTCTCCAGATCCATGGTCCAGAACTGATCTTACCATGTCCTAAGCAACTCCTGCTTCCTACATACTTGTGCCGTGCTTAGCCAGGTGAAGTCTCAGTGCTGAATGGGGCCTTTGAACACTACTGTAATATGAGACACACTGTTAATCGTGTTCCAGATACTTTGTGGCTTTATCCTCCCAATTTTGCCCTCACCGAGATACAGCAATTCTTCATTTGCAGGCATATAGGATGAAGTCCTAATTCTGCAGCAGTAGTATTGTTCTGACAGAAATATTTACACTTAAGTCATAGTGCTGGGTTTTTAAGCAACTGTGGGATTTAGCTTTCCAAGTCCCGCTGCATTTCTGTGGCACTTGGGCACCTGACTCCCTTTAAGCTCCTCTGGAAATCCCAGCTTCATTGGCCAACCCAAAGGGGAAGTCTGTTAACATTTTATGTGAAAGGGGCTTGTAAGCTGTGCATGGTCATTGCAGATGTCCTAATGTATGTTGATCTCACCATTTTGGTTTGTTTTTAAACAAAACCAAATGTTATTTGCAAAGCATATCCATGTAAAGCAGCTCTAAAATTATAAACAGTGTGTGCCTGGCTACTGGCAGGGAGATGTGTATGCCCCAGGTGTTCCACCGTAAGCCTTGTGTTATCCAAATTCAACTTGAGCTTTCACACTGATATCAGAGAGCACAAAAGTGCAATATTACCCCGCTCCGTTCCTGTAGACAAAAACACTAAACACACTCTTGGAGTCTTAAACTGAGAGCAGCCCTTCCAAGGACCTCCAGGCCTTTAAGTTTCATAACATACTTGTAAAAGGAAAAAATATTCCCTCTTTTACACACTGGGAAACTGAGGTACACAAAGCAAAATGACCTGCCAAGTCCACTGTTTTGACTCAGTGGGAGAATCAGAAAAAGAAATTAGGAGCGTGCCAGCCCCCCGCCTCAACCACTAGAGCCTTCCTCTTTTTTTTTTGAATCACTTAAGTTACAAAACACTTTCACAGAGGCATGAACCTATCTTGTGCAGGCATGTAAAAGCTCTGTATCATCACAGGTGGATCAGGATTTCTGGTACTGCTTTTAACAATGAATATTAGAGGAAATTGGTAGATTAAAGAGCCTAGATCTGCCACCACACTGCGATTCCCTCCATGCTGTATAGTACATCTTTCTGCTACACTAGGCTGTTCATCTTCTTCCATTGTTTTCTTTTCGGGGACAGCACCATGCTTTCCTGCAATATTGCAAGTGCAAGTGCTGTTTCAGTGCTGGCAACACAAATGATAATAGTGCACATGTATCCTGTATAAGTGGCATGTCAAAAAGCATGTAGAAATATAGGGGTCCAGGAACAAAGCTAAAGCTACTATCCAAACAGTGACTGCCTTGGGGACGTCATCCTTGAAGCACAAGCTTTGAGACAATATTCCAGAGAAAAAAGTTTCAAAATGGTGGCAGCTGTCTGCATTGAAAAGACAAGATCCCAAATGCCCATGGGCCTCCAAACAACCATAAACTTAAAAAAAACCCCAGCAGCAATACAAAACATTGGAAATGTGGGCTTGGACAGGATAAAGTTCTGGTGGAGTGCAGTGTCAAAGAGGAGTGAAAACCACCACGCTGAACGCAGCGGTAATGACTCAGTGAATATGTCCCTACCCCACAAAGTGATGGTTGTAGACCATGCCTGTTTCAGAATAAATGGTAGAACTGCACATCACCTGCTGTTAAGTCTTTTCAGTCTCGTGTAGCTGCAGTTTGGCTCACATCAAAGCCCTCCCAGGCACCATGCCGATGGGGTCTGAGGCATTAATGCTGCCGCCTGCTACAAGCTCCATTGCCATGGATAGCTAATAGCTGACAGGATGTGGGGAGAAGATGCTGCAGGCAGCATTATTGAAATCAGGGAGTTTTAGGTGCCTCTGTATTTTTGAGGAAATGGGCCTAAACTTATTCCAAGGCCCAGTTTCCTACTCAAACTGGCATGATACATGTGAATGGGCATCCACCATTCAGTTCACTTCCCCTGTCCTGGAGCTGTCTCCTGCATTGCCCAGCATAATGAAGGAACAACATTGGGGGTGGTCACTCAGGGCAGCAAGACGGCTAATTAGCCCAGCTGACCCTGGTGACCTAAGGGAGCTTGGCTGCCCATGGCCTAAATACCCCCAGCTGCTTCCAGCTCCCTGCATGGCTGCCTGCTTAGCAGCAGCAGCTTTTGCAGTGCACAGAAGGCTATGTGACGGGACAGATGCCTCCTTGTCTAGCTGGGGCTTCGGACTTCTGCCTGTTCTCTGGGTCCAGACTCCAAATCAGACCCCGTCTTCTGACAGCTGGCTGCTGGTTTGGCCTGTAGCTTTGGTTTGGCCTCTTACAGGTATACCTGCCTGCTCCAGCCCCTGTGCCTACAGAGACATAGCAAACTCCTTCTGTGCCTGGGGGAGGAGGTGTTATGCTGATATACCCCATATGCCCCATATACTGGTCATGGAGCTGCACTTGCTTGGCAAATGCCATAGCGAAGACTGCATGTCCCATGATTATTAATCTTGTGCCGGGGGAAGGAGGAGGAGCGGCACAATCCTGGTACTAAGTCAGTATACAGGGCAGGTGCTCTGCTCACCTCCCACCTTCAGTTACACTACTAAGTGACTTCCTGACCTCTTCCCAGCCCCCTGCCCCTCCCCAGTCTCCTGAGCTTTTACCAGGGTGGCTGCCTAATTCTTGGGCCTTTACAGACCTCAGCTTCTGGATCCCTTTGACATGCGACTCTAGTTGGGACCCCTTCCTCCTGACCTTGTCTGTTCCTGCTCCCCTGAGTTGTGACCATCTGTGACCATCTATATCCCAGTTGTATCTATGCCACACATTAAGACTTGAGCCTAGGCAGCCTGCCTGGCAGCACGTAGCACCTCCTCTCATCAGGGCTGAGTGGGCTCTTTTGGTCCGGCAAAGGAAGACCAAGAGCAAAAACTGCACTTAGAGCTGACATAAGACAATGTCACTGGGTGGAAATGTGCTCTTTCCCTAATGGTCTCGGCTCCTGCTAATGCCAGGAGAGTGGAGAACCGTCACTGAGCTTCCAGCTCCTGTGCTGGTGTGAGGCTGGGTTGGCCATACCCAAGGAATGTGAAGGCAATATTATCCCAATTATGTATGTCTCACTGCATTAATACAAAGCACAAGCAGAAAGGGAGGAAGTAGAAGCAGGAGGATAAAAGAAAATGTCAAGAACCATAAAAAACTTCACATTCCAGTCTATGAGAAATTATTTTGACACTAGCCTTCACATTTCCTTATTATCACCCCTTTAGGCAAAGTCATCTGAGAGGACAAATAGAAATTCATACCACAGACCAAGTTACAAAACCCAAATATCATATTTTATTGAATATGGTGGAAAGAGTGAGACCTGGTCTTAAGGCTTGGTAGATATTTTAATTACAGATCATAAGAAAGTCATTTTAATAAAGGAAAAATTACAAGTAACCTCGGCATTAAACTCCTCTCATTCTTAAGGGACTGCTTGCCCTACCTGGATCATATTGCAGGGTTCATACAGGTAAGGTGAGCAACCATCTGTCACTCGTGATGAGTGTCTGCCAAGGTCTGGCCTTGGATACGGCAGAGCTCTAGCATGGGAGGCCTGCATTGTGATTCATTGTCCTTCAGGCATGTGCTGGATACACTCACTGTCTGTGTACAGGAAGCTCTGCACTTTGCATAGCTGCACGTTCTGCTTTCTGGTTTTACTCTTAAATCCCAGACAACAGTTTGATAAAGCAAGGGGATGCATGCTTTGTAGCTGCATGCCACAATAGGGACTCCTTGAATTTCTCCAGTTCCCCCAGCAAGCTCCTTGTGCCACCCTCCCATCTCCCTCAATGTCAGGGACTCCTTGCAAGTCCTACTGCCCTGCTCCCAGCGGCTCTGTGTTCCCCTATCTCTGTCTCCCTAGTCCGGCGCCTCATTCACCCCATCATGTATAGGGCTATGTGGCACTTGTTCCTCCCTTTCCCTGTATTCCCATTCTCCAGCTCTTCATCCCCCACAGTGTTCCCCATCCTGCCACCCTTCCTCTGTCGACCTCCCCATGCCACCTCCTGGTTCCCCTGGATTTCCCACTATTATTACTTTTATGTCAGCCAGGGAGACAAGTCATTCAGGGCATCAACATGTCAAACCCTCTTGGGAAGATGGGCAGAGATGGTAGGGTTTGGCTGGGAGGGGCTAATACATGGAAGGACTATCAACCAGGGATCTGTTGTATAGACAACTACAGGTAAATCTCTCAGCCTCTTTATTAAAGGATCATCAACTTGTTTGATCAAAGATCTTTTACGCTGCAACTTAATGTGGGTTTTGCTGTACATATTTCTCATAAAAGACCATGACCCTTAAAATGCAGAGATTGTTTCTGCTCTAAATAATAAAAATGATGTTTGGCAAATGATCCAATGTAATAACACTGTGTTTCAGTTCTGAGGACTTTCAGCCCAGAGGCAGATAAATGACCGGCAACCCCCGCCCAAACAGAAACACAGCTTGACTGGATGTTTGTGTAGATGACAACACTATCCCCTCTGAAAGCAGTTAATGCTAAGAAAGATTTTCGGAAGGACGTTTGAGCCTCAGGTTTCAGGAGTGTGCCAATCTCTACTAGGAATGGGGAAAAGATCTTCAGGCAGAGTAAGTGCCCCTTTCCCCCATCTATGGTAGGGTTTTTTGCACCTTGCTATGAGACAGCTGGTTCTGACCACTGCTGGAGGCAGCCCTTTGGGTTAGATGGGCCTCAGGTCAGATCCAGGATGGCAATTCCTATATTCATTCAAAGGTGTGTTGAGCACAGATGGACCATCAGCCAGAGCGCTTGAGGCACACCAGTGTCTGTGGCCCAGAGCCCACAAGGACGTGATCACATCTGGCTCCTTTGACACCTCCTAGGCAACTGGGTACCTGCTTATAGCTGGGATTGGCCCTTAGCACAAATCTGGAACAACAAGGCCCAGGCCTTGTGTTTGTAGATCTGTCTCTCTTCTGCAACCTCATCCCACCTAAAGTCTCTGCGAGTGGGGGTTCCTAAAACCGATTATAAAAAGGGAAAAACTCAGAGTTTCCCGAATGCATTTTTCTTTCCTGCCACAACTTGATGGGAGACAGTTCAAAAAATATATAACACGTGGATAACTCGGTTCTAAATTATAGTTGGAATTGGTCTGCTTACACTTTATTCACTAGGTGTCTCTGTATCGGGCTATGAGCTTACTCTCCAGGAGTATCCCAGATCTGGTTCTTGGGTAATACCACACTCCAAGATACTAGGTCTTTAACAGCAAGACCCACAAAAACATAAACGTGGAATTTAATTACTAATAAGTCTCTCTGCGAAGTGGGGTTTTCAGGCATCCACCTCTCCCGCCTCCGCGTGCCTACTTTGCCAAACAATTCAACACAGTCTCTTTCTAATCCAGCCAGCTGGCCAGCAATCCAATAATAACAAAAAAAAAGTCTCCGAGTCAAGTCAGTCTACCTGGTTTTGGGGATAGACAGTGTGATCTACAGCCACGGTTTTCCCCAGTCGCTCCTTGATACTGACCTCCCAAGAGGCCATTGCTCTCTGGCTTCTCTCATTCCTCCCCACAAACTCTGCTCCGTTGTTCCCATCTCAGCACCATGGATCTCTCTGTTCCCCTTTGCGGGGATATCTTGTGGCACTCTTTGGCTTTTAAAGCCAATTAGTTTTTCAGTTACTAATGTTCAGGTCTCCAGGTGCGGTGGACATTCCTGGTGCTGGCTGAGGATGTCATCTTCTTGGGCATCTCGCTGCCCGTCAGGTAAGTTTCCTTTTCCTTTTTACTGCTTTCAGTAACAGGCCCACGGACTCCCTGTTGCAGCCCCCAACAGAGGTGTAACAATAAAGCCAGGTACCCATAGCACATGTTCCCCCTTCAAGTCAGAGCCCGGAGAAGTTGCCCTGGTTGTCCTGCCCTAGTTACATGACAGATCCCCAACATTTCAAAGGGCTACAAGGACTCGTTTGTTGTAGTAGAAAGGAAGTGTGCTATAGTGAATGGGTTGGAAAAGCTGGCTCAAATCTCTCTTCCACAACAAACTTCCTATATAACCTTGGCCAAAAGTCACTTAGGTTCAGGCCTTTCGAGGTATTTCAGTTCCCTGAATTTTAAACAAGAGCCTCAAGTACCTGTCACAGCACAAAGATCTGCCAAGCTAATTTATCCTGCTAAACACCTACAAGTTTTTGAGCTAGTCCTAAACTAATTAGCTTAGGTCTGCTGTGCAGCTATAACCTAGTTTTGCTGTACCTCAACATACCATCCTTTCAAGCATGCTGTGCTATGCTGGGCTGCCCCTACACCAGAAGCAGGATCGCTGTGGCCATGCAGGCAGGCTAGTTAGCTCGGGATGGAGATAGCTGGCACTGGCACCCATTAGCAGTGCTAATCAGCCCGAACAAGTGCTCATAGAACTATCTGCAATGCTTTTGGTTTTTGAGGCAGCCTGCTTGGAGTAGTGTATGTTCGTGTGTGCCGCCTCTGGGCTGTCTTCCATCTATACAATGGGGCAATATCATTTTCCTGCTTCACAGGGATGTTACGAGGCTAAATACTTTCAACAGCTTAGGTACTCAGACATGACCTCAGGTAAACAGTACTTACAACATCAGACCCAAAGAAAAATACCTTGCCCATAAAACACTTAACAGCACAAATTATTTGCCAAGCGCTCTTCAGGGCTGGCAGGAAGATGCTTCCAAAACACTGAGCATATCAGCACTTGTTCAGCCCTTGGACTGGGAGGGTTTCCACAAGCCTCAGAGATTCTCCCAGGCCTCAACGATCAGGCAAACCTGCACGCCAGAATATGTTAAATTACAGTGCCCAAAACTTTACTGGATCAAATAGACTAGAGGGCCTTGCTCTCCTCTTCGAGATGGTTAGGGACACAGGTGCAGCTGCTAAATGAACCAAGGGTGGGGAGAGCCATGCGGTAGGACCAGCTGGTTGCTTGGTTTAGATACAGAAAGCTCTTGCTTACGTTCTGAGTGTGATCTTACAGGAGTAAGCCCCAAGTGATGTGGCAGGTAGTGTGGGCAAAGGTGTAGAAAAGCAACGATGTGCTTCGGTCCATGTTTAAGATTCTCAGCTAGCCAGGAGTGGTGGCTAGTCAAGTGTGCTCTCAGGGGAGGCATTTAGTTAGCACTGTTAGCAAAGGCAGCCATGGGTTTCAACAGCTCACAGAAGAAATATGTCAGTGGAAACAGGATCTCTCTTGCCCAGCTGCTCAGTATCCCATGATATATCCCAGGCACAGTGTTTGGCTGGCTCAGCAGCATGCAACGGTGGTTGAGCATGGGAACAGATGGCTTTCCTAGAATCTCCATCACTAGCAATTTTTAAGTCCAGGTTTGACAGAAACCTGGCTGTGACGGGTTAAACAGGGCTGATCCTGTCTTGAGCAGAAGGTTGAAGTAGATGGCCTCATGGGAGCCCTTCCAGCCCTACTTCTCTGCAGTTTAGTCATTCATTTCACTGTTTGATGCTGCTTTTAATGTGGGAGCCAACATGGCAGCCTCCTGAAGGGCTTATGTAGCTGCCATGAGTCAGCCCCGTTCAGTCTGTATCCTCTGTGCTTGCAGGACCAAACCCTCCACTATTATTAATCTCAGCAGGATCTCACTGGTAGCCAATGAGGAAGTGATAAGGACTGCATCCACAAAAAGGGCTGAGGCCCTGCCGTGCTTACCATTCTGCCTCTTAACTTCACCTGGCTATACTATAAAAACACCTGGCTACTATAGCAGAATCCATAAGCCACTTAGGCCCACATTGCCTACGCAAAATATGGGAAGAGTTAGACACCCAAGGAAGAGACGCATAAGAACCGACACATTGAGAAAAGTCACCCCACCTAGCCCATTGGCTCTGCAGAGGAGAGGGTTTAGGTCTTGAAACCCACCCTTCTCTGTGGCTTTGGTGCTTTGCTCTGGGCTGCTTGGAGGCACCTCTCTTCCCTCAGGTTTCGTGACCCAGGACTTCTCTTCTCTCTCTTTATCTGAAGAAGACTGTCATGCTTGTCAAAGCTTGTCTAACTTCATCCCAGCTCTGCAGATGGTCCAGTGTGAAGACAAAACAGGGGCCCTAAACTGAAGCAGTGGGTTTTAAAAAACACTCAGAGGAATTTTAGTTTGCTGCACCCCAAGTCATTTAAGGTGCATTATGCCGCCAAATTTCCTACAGCGGCTGGAATTAATGCACAATACACCACCAAGGCATGCAAACACCGACACCATTAAAGCAGTACAAAAGCATTTAGCCTGTTTTAAAGTGTTGTGCACACATGCCTCTCGTTTCATCTACACACAGACGATATCACACAAAAATGTAAAAAATATCACCTTGCTTCTCTTTCAAAAGTGTTGGAGAAAGGGCCACGGCCACCCCCTTTTCTGCCTGAGAGGGATATGAACCCACATTCCCCAGCTCCAAAACCATTGCAGGGAAAGGCGGCAAGCTCTTATTAAAGTCTTCTGTCGAAACTGTTCTAATGGCCAGGAACATTGGAAAATGTATCAGACCAGGAAGAGGGAGAAGGAGTCCAAGCGGCGATTAAGGCACTGGCCCAGAAGAAGAGAGATCTAACACCCACACCTTGCTCCAGTGCGTGTTGATGTACTTTATATTAAGCAGCTTTTAGATAAAATACTTTAAATAGTTGCTGGAGGGGGAAGTGGTCTCTCACGTGAGAGTATTCTCACTTTTGTGCTGGTTCTTTGCTTCAGAGATTGCTGGCTTCTTCTGTGCAACATGAAACAGCTTCAGCTGGAGAAACTGAGAGAGCCTCCCCCAATGCCTAATGGATATGCTGTAGTCTAGCAGATAGAGGACTACCCTGGGATATCTGGGCTTGAACCCAGTCAGGCAAAAAGGGGAAAAAGCTCCCACCTCTCCATCTGTTTCTGAGCAGAAAGCCCTACTGCAGGGCTGTTCAGCATCTGAGAGATCACGCGGGCCACACCAGTGCAAACCTTGCATGCCATGTGGATGCCTCTCACCCCACCGCACCGCAGGCTGTGCTGCCTGCCCCCTAGACTGGGGCTGAAAACAGAAGCTGGAGGAGGGAAGGGAGCCCAGAGCCTCTGGCTGTTCTGCAGCAGAAATGATGGGAAGCGTGGCATCCAGTGGGCCCCTAGGGTCAACAAATTAACCCCTTGTGGACCACATGCAGCCTGCAAGCCACCAATTGGACGGCACCGATCTACTGGATTGGGCTCTGCAAACAGCATGGGTGGAGGAACATCTTGTCTGTGGATCCAGGTGGACCTTAGGATGAGATAAACACCAAGTGGCTCACCACTGCCAAGCCAGAGGTGCTCCTGGGCAGGGGGCAGTCCTAGGGATCCTTGTGGGGAGCACAGAATGAGGTGCCCAGAGATTTTGGGTGTCTCCAGCACTAGGCAGCAGCTGAGTGTGTGTGTCGAGGATGGCAGCTTTAGAATTGGCGAGACCTAAAGCTCCCATTTGACAAAGAACTTGAGCTTATGCTTTTGCTTGAATTATGAGCATGGCTCCACTGATATCAACAAAGCTGAAGTTAATATGTGCTTACTCTACAGTCTATGAACTGGGGCATAACATTTTTCAAGCAGTTTCATAATTAGGACCAAATCTGGTACTCGTATTTATGGGTACTCCTAGCTTATCACCCAAGGGATCAAGCGTGAAGTCTGTCCTTCATACTTGATCCCTTGGGGTGATAAGAGCTCTAGTGAGATGGTGGGTACGCTGAGTGCCTAGCATCATACCCATGTTCTTGGGATCAGTCCGTTCATCTCAGAGGCATAGCAAGGTAGCTCTGCACCTGGGGAAGCTGTGATGTGTGAGGCAGCGCCAGCTGCTGCCAAGCTAAATGCAGTGGTGTGAGCTGATGTTGCTGTGGCCGCAGCTGATGTTGTGCCTCGCAACAAAGGCAGCACCCCAGTCACCCCCATTTAGTTACACTACTTCTTCAGGTGCTGACACAAGAGCTCAGCAACACTAAAATGAATGCATCTGAGACCTCCATCCACAGACTGCAAAAGATAGGCAGAGAAAAAGAAGATGCCTAGCAAAGAGAAGCTTTTCAAAGTAAACCCTTCCTTCCACAATGAGACATTTGTCAGTAGAATATTGCCTCGAAGCTATAAAAAAAAAACTTGGGCGAAAGAGAGATTTGAAAGTATGCATCTACTGTTTGAAATCTCTGCCCTGGCTGAGCTTACAGCCACTGTCAGACTGTATCAGGTGAAGGTAGATGGGTTTGCTTGGTTAAGTCAATGCAATTGTCCTTATACTACTGGTTTGACATTTCTTCTGAAAAGAAACGGCAAAAAGGCATGCAGCCAAGCCTTAGAGGCACAGAGCAGGATGACACACACACTTGAAGGGTGGTGGGGGAAATGGAGAGAGTCTGAATGTGGGATGCAGCAGACACAGCAGTGCTTGCTTGACTGAGTTGTGTTCCAGAGTTGCAATTTTTTTCCCTAAACAAAGGCTTTTCCCTGTAGACTTGAAGCCAGCAAAATTAAATTGCTGGCCATTTCTATATGTAGTACATACATTGTCAGACTGAACCCTGCAGGTTTGTATTTTTCTCCTTAGTGAGATCAGGGTAAGGCAATTAAAACACCACCCATACAAAATTTTAACTCATTTTTCATTAGGTTTGGATGTGGTCTAACATGGCTCTGACGTTCATGTTAAAATAATATTGCAAAGGCCTTCAGAAATAAAAAAAAGTCTATCCATTTCTCTTCATAGATGTGAAACTACTTTCTAGTTGACAGATGAATGACAATGTTTAATGGCTTCAGAATAAAAAAAGGAACCAGTGTGTCCCTACTTGAATACCAGGCTTAAAGTACCTTTTCAATATAAACTGAATCAGGTATATTTAACTCATTTGTTCTTTAATTCTCTAGAAAAAGGGAAAAGTTCATTAATGGAGCAATAGAGAGAGAGTGAGACTTACTGAATACATTTATAAGAAAAACAGTGCATTTGAACGTGGTGTCAGTGCAAGATCTGCAAAGGCCACTTCACACTCGGAGTCATAAATAGCGTGCATTCTCTTTAAGGTGAATTGGCCCAGTTTTCACTGACTTAATGAATCTGTATTTGTCGAGGGCTTGGAGATTTTCATCTGGAGGGAATGCTAAGTGCCAAACATTATTATTTACCGTCAGTCAATATCATATAAAGAAAATTCCAGGGTATTCTGCACCTGCAGGATTTTTTTCTTGATGATCTCCTTTCAAAGGTTTTGAGCTATAAATAGGTTTATAGATTCAAGAACCGGAAAGAACGTACTGGGGCCGGGATAGGATATTGCTAAAGGGGCTTTGGGGGTGGTGTTAGATTAAATCAGTGAGAGGGCAAAGAGGATTGAAACTATGGCGTGAATGATTGGGTGAGGGTTGGCAGGAAAATATGGCATGGAATCAAGCAAAGGGAAAGAGGCACAAAATAATACTGGAAGGAAAAGTCCAACAAAAAAAGTGGGACTATTGGGCATTTATACATGTGCTCCAGGAGCTGGGGGGTGGGGCTTCAATTAGAGCGGCTCCGACAGCCTCTGTAATTAAAGCACCCAGACTGTCTCATGTATCAGTGTCGCCACACTTAAAAATGGTGAAAGCGGTGCTTTATCTAAAGCTTTAAGCCCCCTCTGCTATTTTTAAGCACGGGGATGCAGATATATGAGAGAGTGTTGTGGTTCTCATTTACAGCTTGGGTGGTGGCCACCAGCATAAGTCTGGCGTCAGCCTCAGACTTACGCCCTGGAGACATTGCAAAATACCTTAGCCACCATGAACGGTGCATGCCCCCGGCAGCTGGGGGAGCACAGCGGCAGCAGGACTGCAACAGCAGCAGCAAGAGTGCGGTGGTGGTCAGCGGGGGAACTCCTGCAGATGCTGCTGGGGGTAGCAAGCGCCAACCAAAGGTTGGCAACCATCCGCAGCTGCCAGTGGCACGATCGGTGGTGAGGTGGTGAGCGGCGACCACCCACAGGCACCACTGACAATGTCAGTGGTACCTTTTTGTAGGGGATGCACCATCATGCTCAGGGGGTGCATGTGCACCCGTGTGCACCCCGTATGCATCGCCCCTGTTAACCACTCTGCCTAGAGGCCCCAATGTCAAGGTGGTGGGCAGCTTTCCTGTGACGAGAACCTCAAAACCTTCTTCCAACAGGGCCCCTCGTGAGCAGATCAAGCCCTACAATACACCATGGCAAGATTGTGGCTCCCACTGAAGACAACTGAAGCCAGGCTGTTAAGTTCCACGTGATTAAGAGAGCAACCATCTTCATGCTGACAGTTAATTAATTATCTGCTTTGTGGATAACAACATTTCCTGACCACAGTTATTTTTAGCAGCAGCGACTCACCAAGATTTCCTATGTATTTCCCCAGAAGTATGTCTTTTTGAGGCTTTGAAGAGCTCCTAGGAAAAACTGTTAACACCTTTGTTTTAACTTATACTAGGACTTTCAGAGGTAATTAGGATTTAAGGATTGTGGGACATGAAGGGCAATTATAATCAGAGCTCCACGTGACTCCTCAAGTGATGTTTTCCAGAGATGGGTAAATTGAGGCAATAACATGACTGAGGGTGGTGATTGGGCAGTAGTCCTGGGCACTGCTTTGTAGGGGGGTGGCAAAGCAGCCGCTGCCACAGCAACAGCTGACCTGGGCTGCAATGGGCCCAGCAACAGCCAACAATGCCCTGTGATTGTGGCTGCCCTAGACATGGAGCTGCCCTGTTACGCCTCTGCACTGAGAAACGCAGAGGTGGCTTAGTAGGGTCATGAAGTGAGTAAACATCAAAGACAGAAATGGAGCCCAAGAATCTAATCTCTTGCAGGGTGGATAAAAATCAAATTTTTTCAATCAAAACTGGATTTTTTATTTAAATCAGTTTTTTTAATGTAATCATATTTTTATTTTTTAAATAAACCTATATAAAGATAGTTTAAATTTAAGATGTGTTAAAGATCAAAGATACAATGGAAGACGGATTATGACTAGGGGTGCAGCTATAGAGATTTTGGCGGCTGATACCGACAGCTGATTTTTTAAGGAGATATGTTGGCCAATACCAATCTGATTTCCGATACAGCTGCTTCCAGCTGGTAAGTCTGTTGTGGGAGAAGGGGAAGGGGAAGGGTGTGACAGCTGAAAATTATGATTGTCTGATAAAGGTGCTTGCTGAAGGCTCTATGAAGATTAGACCAAGTGTTTTTTTGTCATTTGCTTAGATATTAAGCTATATGTTGTTGCTGAGAGCCTAATTAAAGTTTAAGATGTAGTAAGGTCTCGTATGAAGTAATGCCTAGTAAATTTAGCAAAGCCTTAAAGTACTAAGTCCCTGTGGCGTAGTTAAAATTAACCTTATCAAAGGAGTGCAAGCCTTGTACTGCTATTAGTCTGTGTAAGGACAGTTGAAGTAAAAATAATTTGAATGGCTGTAACTTATCAGCACAGCTCAGAAATTATAAATTAGCTGGCACACACGGAAATCATTTAGAAGGAAGATACAGCTCTGTGAAAAGGATTACTTAGCTGTTGACCTGGATCGGTGGGTCTGTGGATCTCGAGGAGCCCAAGGACTGAATACCAGGGTCCTTCCCAGTACCTCTCAGACAGCGCTGATCTGGGATGCCTGACTTCGCTGAGCTTTGTGGAAAAAGAAGCTTGTCATACATCAGGCATCAGAGGGGACTACTGATAAGTTGCTCATGTGAATTATTATTGTCTGTCGTTATCTGTCTTAGTATATTATGCGTAGTCATGTTTTTGCTAAGGCAATAAAACTTTCTTACCTTTCTAACCCCTGACTACACTCTCAATCAATCCCAAACCCTCCGCTGGTGGCTGGGACAAGGGAAGGGGTGTGAGTGGGCAGATCAACAGCCACCCTGGTAAGGGAGGGATTGGGGCTAGGGCTATGGCAGGGGCAGGGCAGGCACGACCCAGCCAGGGTGAGATGCAGGATGGAGCCACAGCTCATCCAGGCAGTGTGGGGAGGGGCAGATCCTGCCACTGCATGCACCCTGGGAGAGCACAGATGGGGGTAGTATATGCCCCCAGATCTGTGTTGGGTGGGGCAGGGCGGGCTGCATCTGTGGGGTGAAGTTGAGGCTGCACGGGGTTCTTCCTGGTGGGGGCTGGGCCAGGCTGTGCTCGGGGCAGGTGGCGGTGGCACTGCGAGGGGTCTATGGTGAGGGGGAGCTGCAGCCACTCCAAATTTTGCCATAGTCCACCTCCCAGTGCTACCGCCTCCTGCATTGAAGGGCAGGCACAGAACTCCCTGTGGGCAATGGCAGCTTCCTGGGGCTGTTTGTTGCCAGGAGGTCCCATGGGTAGCCCCGCTCCTTGCTATATGCAGGCGGCCACCAGCTCCAGCACCTGGCTCTGGCCCACAGTGCTGGGGGGCTGCAGCCCCATCTGCATGACACTCACTGTGCAGAGGGGCCAAGCTGGCTTGGGCTAGGCCAGGGCCAGGGCCACCTTCACATCAGTGGCACTCGTGTCCACCGGCTCATTCCAGATGCTCCAAGGAGGCCAGGTGGGCCCAGCCACAGCTCCTTGGTGGGGACAGACGAAACCTGCCCTTGGCTGGTGGGTGGTCTCCAATTTTCTGTTTGCCCAGGGCCCCAGTAAATCTTAATGCGCCACTGCTGTCAATCCTGGATCAACCTTGTCAGCCATCTTCAGATCCACAGATAAGGAAGTCATGGAAGACTATCATCCTCAACTGCAAAGGATGAAGAAGAGACTGTAGCACACAAGCACAAGCCTAGTACAGTAAGAAGCCTGTAATAAGCACGTTGTTGTTCACCCAGACATTACACTTACAAACGCATTGCTTTCTTAGCCACATGAATATATTTGTACCTCTGCCATTATGGTCACTGTTGGAAAGAGAGTGATCATTTGGCTGAACTGCTCATCCTGCTTGGTAATGCCTAGATCGCAATTTTATGTATCCCATATTGGTCATAAAGCTGACAAATCTAGGAATCAGTAAGTAGAGAGGGCAGCCTCTATACAGAACGGGGCGGGGGGGAATCTCAAGCATCTTTCATTTACAGAGACTGTGACATGCTCTCTCTTCTACTGAGAGCGAGATTTTGTTTCTAACATATACACAGCCAAAATCCAACAGGGCTAAACTTTAATAGGTAATTGCAGCCCCCTGAATTTAAATAGGTTGCCAATTCCCCTGTGGAAGGCAAACCAAAAATAGCTAAAGGTGGAACACAGAAAGACTCAAACATTGCCCTCACATACACCGAACTTCTACAAGAACATTTCATTTTCAAAAACTCCTCAATAAAAGCACTAAAACCTTTTTTTTAGTATCAAGCTGTGCCATGACACATGAAACTGTCGACACATCTCTCAAGATTTCAATATGCAATGCTGGGGTCTGTGCCCCACTTATCACGAAGGAAAAATTCCACTTATCGTAAAGGAAAATGGCGAATTTCAAGAACATCACGTTTCATGGAGCTGTGAAGTGATGGTCACTTTCAAGTAGTCCTGAGTGAAGTACTGAACGTGCTTTGATACTGATCAGAAGATACAGAGGTGGAATCCTTGTTCCACTTACTTCTTTCTGTTCTTGGAGTTTTTCATTAATAATAACGTTTTTCCTCAGGTGCTAGAAAGTTCATTGGAAGCAGGAGGAGAAACAGGAGAAAACATGGGTGCTCGGGAGGAAGAGTTGTAAGACTCCCCATCCTCCTGTCTGCAACAGATGTTGGTTTCTTTACACGCTTATGCTTCTGTTTCCTCTTTCCTTCTCTTGTTCAAAATGGTTTGGTCTGAAGACTCAGCTGGAGGAAGCCTAAGAGTAGGCCAGCCAGCTCGTGCCCAGACTCACCTTTCCATAACACATGCTCTCATCCCTCTGCCAGCGGGGCTGATTGACCACATCCACACCTCTTGATTTCCTTTGCCCATATTCCAGTTTAATCATAAAAGCTGACATAAGCGATTATTGCAATGGATTCCTCTTTATCAGTGGTATTGCTTTGCCATCCAAAAGTAATGTTTTTAACCAATGACACCTTTTTCCTAACAAGTTCTTTTTAAGGCCTCTTGCCAGCAAAGCCCTTAAGCCACTGCTTAATATGGGCACGTAAGAACTGCAGTGAATCAAAGCCCAGTTCTACCTAGTCCAGCATCCTGTCTCCAATGGCAGTCGGCAACAGATGCTTCAGAGACAGAAGCACAAAACCCTCCTGCAGTCAAATCAGAGATAATCTGTTCCCTAGGAAGGTCTCATCCTAATCCATAATAGTTCAGATTGATTTAAACCCTGAAATGTGAAGTTTTGTCTTCCAAAACTATTTTTAATATTAATAATTACCATATATCCTTATGTGTTCCTGTTATCTATGTAAACATCCAGTCCAAGTTTGAATTTGATGAAGATCTTGGATTCAACAAGCTCCATTAGCCAGGGGTCCCATAGTCTAATTATGTATTGAGTAAAAACATATTTCCTTTCACCAGTCTTGAAAGTTATTTTCTATTCAAATTAACTGTGTCCTTGGATGCTTTGTGGAAACTGAATCTGTGAGCTGGGGTTTCATAATACTGAAATGAAAAACTACCAGAGCTAGGTCTTATTTCTTTTCAGAAGTGAAATAGAAGAGATAGGTGAACTGGGTTGAGCCTGGGAAGCTACAGACGATCCCTCAAAACAAGTCACACTACCCACAGAATTGCTGCAGGCAGGTTGCACGTACAGTATGCTGCTACTACAGAGGGCCGCTGCCCAGTCCCGGCAACATCAGTGACAGCTTTGCCACTGACTTCTGTGGAGAGAGCTTTTTGTCTGAAATAGTAAGGTAATAAGATAATAATCAAGCAGAACAGTAAGATAATAATCAAGCCATACACAGAATACTGTGACCTCACACTAAATAAACACCTTTGTCTGGAGAAATGAATGCTCCAAAAGTGATGGTTTATTAGGATATCAATAAGAGGAGCTGACAGAGTGTTTCAAAGAGGTTACCCTGCGGCAGCCACGCATGTAGTGTGCCCTCTGTGTATCACCTACTACGGGAGCCAAAGGGCGACATTGCCTAGGACAGAACGGAAGAGATGAATTGTAAACTGTTTTTCCTCCGTGGCATTGTCAGCTCCTTGTCTGTTGTATGGGGATAGGACGGGGAGACAAAGGCGCCAATTGATCTCAGCAGGAGAGAAATAATAAAATGTGGAAGTTTGCTTCCTAGCCATTCTTTGGCACTTTTAAAATTCTTTTGCATTTTAAAATGCATGATTGGTGCTAGCATAATATTAAGCCATGTGTACATTTTCTTTATCCTACTATATTTTGAATGGCATAGTTACCCGAAACCAAGTCGACTTTGAATTTAAGGACCTCCCTTCCCCCAATAATTAGAATAGATGCATGGAATATTGATAAATGTGTTATAATTTTCTGTGTATAGAATATAATCATCAAAAGGTAGTCTTAAATTCATCCCCCCCATCAGTGTAGTGGGGAAAGCAGCAGCAGGGGGATAGGTGGTGCAGGGCAAATGGCGGGGGGGTCAAGTGGTCTGACCTCCCTTCCCCACCCAACCTCAGCCCAGAGGCTACGGGGAGGCACAGCGACTGCCTGTAGGCAGTGGTGTTAGTGGCCCTTTTCCCCTCCATGTTGAATGGGGGAATATAGCTCATTTTGTGTTTGAGTAAATACACATAAACAGGAATGGGGAAATGGAAAGTATTTATTGCACGTACCTTGATCCATGTTTGAATATGGTGTTTGGAGTCTTGACCTTTACTTTGTGTCAGGACAGTGCGGGATCTATTAGGACAAAGATTCTGAATCAAACAAGAAGTATTGGCAGGTGATGCCAGGCACCTTTCAATTCACTAGCTTTTCTTATTTGTTCATTGTTCATTTCACCAGTGTCTGTGCAGAGTTTTAGATGGCTTTCCAAATGTTAAATACAAAATTAGAACATTGACTCTTTTAAGTGCAATGCTTGAACCTATCCAATTTCCAGGTAAAAGTCTTTACTGACAGATTGCCCACCAAAAAAAAAAAAATGAAGACATGCTAATCCATCACCCCTTTGTATCATTCTGGCCATTTCAGTCATTCTGCATTCTCCAGCCCTTTATCTGCCACCATAGTACCCAAGTTTCCATGTCATTGTCTGAGAGAGCATAGGGGATTTGGGTAGGCAGAGAAGGGACAGAGGGAAATAAATACCACCTCTAAAAGCTCCTTGTGGAGAAGGTCCAAACAGTAACTCCCTTGTGCCGGACCTGATGAAGTTTCAGCTCAGACTCCTCCATTATCATCTGTAGCTGCCTGGTACCAGGAAAGAGAGAGTCTCTCAAGGGGCCAGCTCCTAAACCCCTTCGGCTTTTCCAAGTTTACACTAGCAGCTTGAAACCCACTAGGAAATTTACCAGAAATCGGTCCCATGCTAATTTTCACATCAAACAGTCCTTTGAGGATGAAATCCAACCCTGTTCTCACTCATGCAATCCCTGTCCTACAGACAAACATCTTGAGACTGTTCATATCAACCCTGCACATACCCAGAAGCAAAGTAGTTGACAACTCTGAGGCTCTTCTCTGGCTCCTCAGCATGGAGTAGTGGGTGAAATGCATTATGCATGGAAGCTTGTAGATCTGTGTAGATCTACCGCTGTATTTCCAACCAACCTCCAGTGCCCCCCTCCTTGCCTGCATGTTTAGAGGTGGCTACAAGAGACTATGCAATGCTCTTGCATCCAAACTCTGCAGCTTACCATCTCCACCCAGTGAATTAACTGCTTCACAGGCCATCTGCTCAGATACTTCATTTAGCCTAGGACCTAAAGCAACTGTCCATTAAAGCAGGGGCTCCAAAGTGAGTCTTGTCCTGTTCAATTGTGTTGGAAGAATACTGAGCACTTAGATGGGGAAAGAGGTCAGGGAAAAATAAGGTATCAGCATCACTATAGAAGATTCACCTCGGGGAAGGAAAAGCAATTTACAGAAGAAATGGAGCCAAACAAAAGTGCCGGTCAATGTGTAAATAGCTTTACTTATATAGTGAACTAAAATGCATGGCATGTGTTTGACCAGAGTTAGCATTTCTAGAGTCATACTTATGTATAGCCTAAATTGATTTAAAATGTTACTAAAGGCATGGGATGTATATACATTTTGCCTCCATTCTCTTTACTAACCCTCCAGCCATTGTGGTTCCTTTAATGTATCTCTCTCTGTTATTAGACAGCACACACTTACAACTATTTGTTGGCCTTATGATTTAATAAATCCACTTACAGCTGAATCTCAGAATTTGAGACTAGAAAAGGCCGTGTGTGTTTTGTGAGGATGATAACAGACAGAACAACATACATAAGCTCAAAAGATCAATACTATATAAAGACCATTTGTGTACAGTTTAGACTATTTTATAAGAAGAGGCTTGTTAAAGGGATTATCCAACTGATACTTATAGGAAAAAAATCATGAAACCACCTAACATCATTTGAAATGTCAGTAAGCTATGAAATGCTGCTGTTAAAGAGTTTGCTGGCAGTTTCTTTTGATCTGCTGATTATTCCCATCGTCTGCGCTGGGACTTGAATGCCCCGTGCATTTTCTAAGACAGACAGAAGCATTCAAAAATGCATGATTGCACAGAACCGGGAATAAAACATACCTCACCTAGATGGGTACAAATACTGTAGGTTAATAGCAGATGGACCTTCACTTCACCTTCAGCGTGCATACACAGTGAGGCTGTACAGGGAGGCTTGTCTCAACTGTGGGTGAATGTCTTTCCTTCACCGGAGGCCAGCAAAAGACCTGTGCTCTGCTTAAGCCATCGACATTTTTTTATTGGATCCTTCCATGGGCTGGATTTCTCCACACCTTTGTCTGATGTAAAGAGAAGAGGCATTGACCAATACATCTAAAAATGGTACGCATCTGTGGCAGGGCCCATGTGGAGCCAGTTCATAGCAGGCTGAAGCTCTTATTGCAGGGCAGAGGCTTTGAGACTGAGTGTTGGGTAACTGTATGGCTGTATGGATTTGAGATAGGGCCAGAGCTTGTTCCCTTGTCCTCTGCCCTGCCTTCCAGCAAGCCATGTCCCACTAAACCCAGTTACTCAGGCTTTGCACAGGGAGTGAGAATTTGGCCCTGGTAATACTATGAATATCAAATAAAGTTACCATTTCACAGGAAGTCGGGATTAAACTTTCCTCTCCTCAAACTTGTCCAGAGATATCAGGGAGTTTGGCCGATTGTATCATACTGTCAGCAAGGCCATAGCCAAGTTCCTTAATTAGTATCAGGAGAAAGAGAAAAGGCCCAGACTAAGGAATATGATAAAGGAGGTCAGATCTCTCTTTTTTTTTTTGGCTGCTGTGCTAAAACTGCCTGTTTTTATTGAGCAACCTCTTGCCTTTTTAAAGTCTCTACATTTTTTAATCCTGATAAATTAACAGCTGCCTCTGATGTGTTTTTATGCAGGGAGGGAGTAAAGACACAATCATTTTTCTACTGTTGTCCTTGTCCTGCAAATGATGTCAGGTGAATGATGGCTTTCATTTGTCTGCTGTCCAGTGTTTTCTTCCCACTTACCTGATCAATCTTCCTCAGCATCTTAAGACCATGATCTTTCTTCTTGGCCTCTACTATGGGCGAGTATCCCGCTGAGCTCTTCTCTCATTCTCACTGAATCCAGTGAAAAGCCTCTGTCCTGGTAGAGGGTATTGACCCTTTACGAGAGAGATCGCTTCCCCCTCTGTGGAAAATAACAGTTACCTTCCCATGTTGCACGCTGGAAAAGACCCGTTTATGTGACAGAGAGAAGCTGGAGCAAGACTGTGAAATCCTCTGCCCCAGAAGGTGTGGATGATCGCAGGCCTCGCCACATTCAGAACTAAGAGCAAACCCATTTTTCCTGACTTAGTTTTCCCTTTCAAAGACTCACCTGGACACACAGCCTACCCACTCACTCTTGCGTGCACACACGTGCAAGAAACAACTAAAAAACCCCAATTGTGCAACTATTTCTCCCACAGAAAAAGAACAAAGGAGAAAGCGAAAGACTGGGTTTATTTCTATTCCTAATCACTGGCCACTACTAGCAGCAGGTCGGATTCTGAATATCTAAAGAAAACAAATGGGGTGAGTGAGGCCTTCATTTCCTACATGATCACTTTTTTGTCTGTGGTTCATACATGGTCTATGACAGCCATATCTGAGTACCTCACTCTCTTTCGTGTATTGACGCTTGCAACACCCCGGGGAGGTCAAGAAGTGCCATTATGGGGAATGAAGGGACAGAAGCCCAGCTACCTTTGATGATCTGGACTAGTAGGTTCTCAACCTTTTTAGACTCAAGGCACCCCTGCAAAACTTTTCAAAATTCAGTGGCATCCCCATTTTAAAAAGTGAATATAAATATATTATCAATATTATAATATGAACATTACAATTCTATTACTAAATAACACATTATGAATTGATTAGGTAACTACATTATATTCATCTCACTGCCAGTGCCGCTGCTGCGCGCCTCGCCCAGAGCCAAATCAGGAAGTGGCTTTGGCAGGAGTACCTGCTCTTGCCACAGCCCTTCCAGCCTGGAAACAGGAGTGCGCGGGGCAGGTGGAGCTGTCCCGCGTGGCTCTCTGTTCAGAAGGCACGTCAGAGCAAAAACAAGCAGGGGCTGCAGGAGAAAGCTGTACTTGCCTGCATTGCACTATGTGGCTAGCCAGGCTACTTCAGCTCATTCCAGGTTGGCTCCAAGACACATGGTGCTGTCTCGCTCTGTGGCAGCAGCAGCAGCCTGGAGGTAAATGCTGCTGCCAGCAGCTGGACTGCCCTGTGTGCACTGTCAGGAGGCACAGCGAAGCTGACCTGGGAAAAACTAGGGCACAAGTGCCACGCCTGTCTGTATAATACAATGCAGACAGGTGTGCCTTTCTGCTGCAGCCACTTCTCAGGTCAGCTCCTGTGTGCTTCCTGAAAGCAGGTGCATGGGCAGTTTCACCCTATGGTGGCAGCAGTGATGATATTGCAACACCCCAACAGGTTTTTACAGCACCCCACGGTGCAGCAGCACCCCAGTTAGTAACAGCCGATTTAGACCTACATTACACGTATAACATCATACAGGAAATCTGTAGCGAAGCAGAGAACTGAGCCCAGCTATCAACAGGAATCAGACTAGAACAATGTTTTAAAGATAATATTCAGGACCACTCTATGTATTGGTATTGATGTAAATTAATATAAATGTTCTCCCTTCTTGATAATTCTGGATACTCCTTTGCAGTTTTTAGACTTCTTTTAAGAGGAAAAATGAGTTTTTATTTGTAATAATGTTTGAGGTGGGTTTTTTTCCTTAATTTTGTTTTTTCCTGCAAATCAAAGGATAAAAAGACACTTTCATATTGTCTGGTGGTACCTATCAAGGAAGGCTAAGTGTTCCATTGTTAATTCTGTTATGGAGCATGAAGGAGGAATAGAAACCTCTCATGAGAGTTGCTAACCAAGATTCAATCTTGTTCCCTGTCTCTGACTGATTTTTAGACAATAAATTGCTCACTGCATCCTATGGCAATGTGCTATTTGTGTGCACAGGGCTGAATGAGAGAAGGAAGTGGTGGAACATAGGTGGCACTTTCTCCTACACCACGAAAGTAGATATAATGAACATTTGGAGATTTATAAGAATTCAAGAGAAAAGGAGC
>JAGPOW010000261.1:17052260-17064568 GCA_030014935.1 Caiman crocodilus
AAGTAATATATGCACCTGTTGCTGTTTCTCTTTTCTGAGCAGACTGTAAGGCACAGCAGTGGACCAGGAAAATGGTAGCATGGCCATCAACCAGTGATGCTGAAGAGATGGCATGTAATCCTGGTCACTGGGCAGCCAGCAAGAATTGGATACAGATGGCCTGAGATCTGTAGAGTTGAAGGCCAGGATAGACCCAACTGCCCCTTTGCACTTGAAGACCACAACTACCCTAACCCCTGCTCCCCAATACCAGAAGCCAGCTTCTGATAGAGATGACTCTGTACTGTGAACTCAGGGAAGGAGAAGTCACAGGATTTTCTTAGTTTTTATCTTTATATAACCCTTCTGCTGGGCACTGGTCAGCAGCAAAAAGGACTGGGTTCACATTTTGGGGTAACCAATAAATTATACCAATGGTTCGAGTCCTCACCCAGAAACCTGGGGTGTCCCATATAAAAAAATCTAATATAAACAAAATCTCTTCCTCACAAGCAGTGTAAACACAAAGACCCAAATGTATTACAGAAAATAAAAAATAAAACCCACAAAATATAATTTTAAAATACTATTAACTACAAAGCAAAGTCTATAAGTAGCACACTCTTGAGAAGGCTTCATCCACGTCCAGACAGTCTGGGACTTGGGGCTCCACTGAAGGTAGTTCTGCAAACTTTCACCCCTATACCTGCCCTTCAGCAATGGGCTGGAGAGGGGGGCCCACACCGGAGAGTGTTATGAGCTGTTTCTTGGGTTCACAGCATCACAGGGAGCTGCTTGAGAGTGTGAGTCCTTCTGCATTGCAAGGGGCTCCTTTGTTCCTGGAGACGTGGTAGAGCGCCAGCCTCTACTTCCGTGTGGTGGTTTTCAGGGATTAACTGCAGCTTTCGTCAGCAAACGGCACCCCAAAATTCCTAGTCCCAATCCCAGCTCTGCTGGGCAGAAAACTGCAAAAAAAAATGGAAGGAAAGGCCAGGCTTATCTTGGCTTGGTGCTGAACTACAGCTAGTGCCCAATCACACTGCTTGGTTGGGACATAAAAACAAAAGGGACAAAAGGAGGCCCAGGTCCAGCTCGGTGGGCCTGAACTAGGCAGCAAAAGCCTATGGCTGCAGCCTGGGCACCAGTCTCAGCTGTACCACTATGGTGAGACACTGCAATTACAAAACAGAGCAGACCGGGCCCACGTGGCCAATAGCTGCCAGGACCCATCATTCCTGGTCAGTCTGCTCCGGGGATTAATACCCCCATGGTATTACCCCACTCAAGGCCTGTGTGGCCAAAACTGCCAGCAAAACTGCCAGGACTACATTCCTGATCAGTTTGCTACCAGGATTAATACCACCGCAGTATTATCTCACTCGAGAAAGAAAAAAGAGGTGAAGAGGGAGGGAACAGGGGTCTCAAACTGTGAGACAGACTTTCTCTCCCTGTATCTGAAGCTTTCCCTTCACATGGCTCTCACTCGCCTCTCCAGTGAAGAGGGGGAGAGTCCCCGCATCCCACACCTCCAATTGGGGAGCAGGTTTTTCTGACTCCCAATTCAGATGCACAGCTCTTAGCAGCCCAGGAGAAAGAGAGAAAGTCCTTAATTGAGTTGTTCTTATATACCTGGTGTATATACACTTATATAAAGAAGAGAAAGAGAGAAAAACCTTAATTGAGTTGTTCTTATATACCTGGCACTCTCTAACTGGGAGAGTGCCGGGCTCCAGCCTCTCTCGCAGTCTGCCTGGAGAATCTTCTGCTTCCTCTAGCCAATGAAGCCAGAGGATTTTACATATTTTGCCTACCTATAGGCTCTGGTTTTCCATGTGCAGAGCACATGGCCAAAACAACAGGGGCCGTCTCGCCCACATAAACACACAAATACATGATACACAGCCACCAACAGCAAACACTACCATACACAACCCAGTGTGTGTGGGTGTTACAGCTATGTACGTTTGAACACCGTAAGTATCACAACAGCTGTAGTTGTTATGGGTGTGTGGCACCTTGCAGACAAATGTAAGATCCAGCTGTTGATCTTGAAGAACTTAGCCCCAGTTTTTCCAAGTTGTCCAAGGGGCTTGGCTACCAGCTCCCAAACAAAATGAACCAAAGCTAGGAACCCAGGAATACAGAACAGCTTTGAAAAACCCATCCTTAAATATAAATAGACAATAAACCGATCAGACTGGGGAAAGTAGATGGGACTTCTAGGTGATGCTGAATATGCCATGTTATACAAAAGACAGTCAAGTTTATTTTTTATGTTGATGGCACCATGCTACTGTTCATTAATTTTGAGTTACTCACAACTCAAGTACTCTAGTGGTAGTAAAATGCATGTAATATTCAGCTTTGGTCTTACACTAGAAACTGTTCAGTCTCCCAGAACAATCCAACCTTCAATTAAGTGTTATTGATAGACTCCAGAGGAAAGGTTTCTGTGATCCAAGATTTTTGAGGAAGATAGAAATAAATGGGGTAAAAAAAGAGGGATAAAAATAGTTGTTGTATTTTCTACAGTGGGAAGAGTTTCTCTGAATATGATGAGATAAGAAATGGACTATTATTGCAAGCTCCCTGGGGCAGGAATTGCTTTTCTTGTGCTTGGTACAATGTCTAGTTCAGAGATGCTCAACGAGGGTACCAAGGCATCCTGGGGGTGCCACAAGATCCTTTGGAGGGTATGCAGTGTGTGAGGAGATAGCCAGGGGTAAGGAGATAAGCAGGTAAGGATCAGCTCAGGGACAATCCCCTGCCCCTGGTCCCTTGAAAGTTAGTAAACATTGTAATAAATACGCTTTTAAAATAGTCTGTCACTCAATTCACATAAGTTATAGAGAGGTGCCTTGAATCCATCGAAGGTTGCCTTGAGCCTAGAAAGGTTGAGAACCACTGTTACATAATAATCATTAACCTTCTTTCTGACCAACATATAATGCCAGTATAGTTTGTTTGAACTAGTCAGCCTACCACAGATCAGTCCTCTGTTTCTGTTACACAAGAACTTGTTAGAACAGCACTTCTACCTGCCAACATTTCTACCCATACCCTGCTTGAACTGATTCTGTTTTCCTTTGCAAAGTGTAAAATACCTTATTAAGTGAACGCCTAATACAGCATTATGTCTGTCTGTAAGCCCATAGAAAGAGACAGGCAAATAACAAGAGATGTTGCTATTGTCACCAGACAAGGCATGCACACACAAATCCCCTTACAGAGTTCTGTTCTCAGATTTGCCCATGCATTTTTCTCATGGCCCATGACAATGACCCGCATAGCACTGTTCCATAGGCAAGTTCAGAGAAACAGCTGTTGTGTTCAGTCTGAGTGATGGGAACAGAAACATTTTCTGAATAGCATACAATGCAGATTTTATTAAATAAAATACTCTTAAGCGGTGCTGGTAAGAAGAATGCTGCTTCTGCTCCTTTTAAAATTGAGCTTGCAGACATACTATACTGAATCACTCTCTGTAATTAGCTTCTGCACAGGAATTTACTCATTTGACACCCACTGCAAGTAATGAATAAGAAGGCAAGATGGAGCATGAGTAATGTTTGTATTTTTTGTACTCTGCCAGGCTTGTACCTTGCTGTATGTTGAAAAGTTTAGAAGATTTATGAGAACGCAAGAGAGAACTATCACATAGCTTAGGCATACTTAATGGTATATGAAATCTCCACAGGCTAATCCTTTTTGGCATGTGTGGTAGACAGACATCAACAAATATAAACCTTAGCTCATCAAAATGTGTGTGTGTGTTCGTGTACATGTGCACGCACATGAGAGAAGGGGAAAGCAGAGGGAGATAATTAAATATATATATCTATTATTTTATCAGTCTGCACTATTCCAAGTCACATACCAGATTTATTCAGCTAATTGCAATAACAAGTGATAACTGGCAGTTTGACAACAAGGTTTTTTATCTCCTCCTCTGAAATTAAGGGAATAACCTTTTTTATTTACTTATGGGATGTGGTAAATTAGCACTTTGGCTTCATTACAAAAATTAATTAAAATAGTCACACAAAGGCACCATTCATTGCTGTATTTGTCCCTCCCTGAAGTATGTCCTCATGTCAGGTCTCTTTGGTTGGGTCCCAAATTCCAATATGTGCTGGCCTGCCTGTATTATTTAACTAAATAGGGTTTTTTTCCCCTTTGCCCATTTTCCATGTCTCATTGGTAACGCTCCTGTTGTTTCTAATTCCAAAGTACTTCTATTGTCTCTTTTATTGTAGGAACTATATATTTGCAGGCTCCTGGTCTGAACTTATCCACTTATAAGTGCTTTTTCTTAAAAATTGGCAGCAGATTTTTTACTTGGATCGTCAGATGAAACCTAACAAATCTCCCCTACTTATGTCTGAAGTCAGTAGAAAGGATCCATGTCCCTGGTGTTTTCATCACATTTCCAAAAACAAACTAAGTCAAATCACTTTAAGTCTGTTTATTCCAAACGTATGCATACGTGTAATGCATATGAATTTCTTCCTATAGAAATATAGGCCACTATTTATTATTTTTCCTAAATTATTTTTGTATGAATTTAATGCCTGTGGAAGATGGTAATTTTACGACTTGCAGATTTAAATGCTTTCTTCCTAGGAGGGAGGAGTTTATAACTACGTACTAGGCAGATCTATGTGAGGTGCTTTTCTGTGAAGTAGCGTAGTTTACTGCACACTAAGCATGTGCGTCTACACAGGCACATGCTACACATGCTTCGTGTGCAGTAGACATTTCTAATCGCCATTACGATTAAGGAGTGGGGGGCTGGAAGATCCTTATCTCCCAGCAAAATTTCTGCGGTCATGGGGCTCAGGCTGAGAAATAAGGATCTCCTAGCCTGAGACCCATGACTGTGACACTCAGGCTGGGAGATAAGGATCTTCCAGCACTGGCCCTGCCGTTGCAGAGCTGGCACTGGGATCTCTATTGGCAGAGGCTGGGGAGCCTGTTTCCTGCCCAGCTCTGCACTTGTGCACTCCTTAGCCTGTTCTCCACCCCGCCCCACACTTGTGGAGCTGAGCAGGGAGCAGGCTCTCCAGCCCCTAACCCGTGATTGTGGATCTGGGGCTGGGAACTGTCTCAGTCAGGGCCGGGTCCCAACTCCATGCACCGATTGAGTGATTGAGGCACAGGACTTGGAAAGAGCTGCAGGGGTGGGGCAGGTCTACACCAAGCACCTGTGGTGCAGCTAGTACTGAGCCCCTGGCTAGGGCAGGGGGAATCCCCACCCAGCCAGGGGCTCACTGCTAGCCACCCCACTGGCGGACCTCCCCTGCAGGTCTTTCTAAGCCCCCTGCCCTGATCAGATAGCCAGGGCTGGGAACTCCCTGCTGCTGGAGCAGTGGGACATTGTCCCTGCCCAGGGGCAGGGCTGGCTAGGAGACAGCCATCTCCTGGCCAGGTGTTCCCTGCCAGCCCCTGGGCTAGCACCCAGAGGGTGCCTTGAGCTCCCCCTAGTGGCAGCAGGGGCCCATTGCAGGACTACAGGAAGTGGGAGCAGTTTGCTGCTAGGAGCAGCAAATGTACTCCTACCTCCGTGCATGCATAGATGCCTGCTTGGGAGCATTTACTCATAAATAGTTTACTCGTAAATAAACTGATATAAGATCAAATTCCTTTGTAGATGCTTCCACTGTAGTGGGTGAACATGTTAGTGCGAGCCCCAGCTCGCACCAACTACGTTATTTCCATACGACGGTGTCAGAGTCCGGCCTGGGGCTCCCTGAGTTTGTCACAGTCGGATACATGGATGACCAGCTGTTTATACACTATGACAGTGAGACCAGGAGAAAGCAGCCCCTTGTGGACTAGATAAAGCAGGAGGGCCCGGAGTACTGGAATCGTGAGACCCAGATCTCACAGGGCCGGCACGAGAGGTACAGAGTGGATTTGGGCACTCTATGAGTGCGCTACAACCAGACTGGCCGTACGTGCAGCACTGGGGGGGAGGGCAGCGTGGTGACTAGGGCAAGGGGGGAAGTCAGGCTCCTGTGAAGGACATTTCTGACCCCTTCCCACGCACAGTATGTGATGCTGCCCTTTCATCTTGAGACAGGTTACAGGGGTGGGCAGATGAAAACAGGATGGGTTTCAACACTGACAAGTGCAAGGTGCTGCACCTGGGGAGGAAGAACCAGCAGCATACCTGCAGGCTGGGGAACTCCCTTCCCATCAGCACAGAGGCAGAAAAGGATCTTGGAGTCATTATTGATGCCAAATTGAACATGGGCCGACAGTGTGGGGACATGATCAGGAAAGCTAATCGCACCTTGTCATGCATCCACAGATGTAAGGCAGGCCCTATGAGGAGAGGCTAAGGGACCTGAACCTGTTCAGCCTCTGCAAGAGAAGGCTGAGCGGGGATCTAGTGGCCTGTTACAAACTGGCCATGGGGGACCAGCAGGCACTGGGAGAGTCCCTGTTCCCCTGAGCACTGCAAGGAGTGACCAGAAATAATGGTCACAAGCTGGCAGAAGGAAGATTCAGACTAGACTTCAGGAGGTGCTACTTCACTGTCAGGGCAGCTAGGATCTGGAACCAACTTCCAAGAGAAGCAGTGCTGGCTCCTACCCTGGGGGTCTGTAAGAGGAGGTTAAATGGACACCTAGCCAGGGTCATTTGACCCCAGTACTCTTTCCTGCCATGGCAGGGGGTTGGACTTGATGGTCTGTCAAGGTCTCTTCCGACCCTAGCAACTATGAAACTATGAAACTATGTTGATTTCAGTGTTCACTAATAACTATCTGATCTTTTTTATGTAAAGACATAAAACAAGCATTCTTGGTGTGCTCTGGTTGAATGACATGCAGTTGGATTTTGCTGTGCATTCACAAGTTTATTACTAAAATAATGGGCCTCCATAACTATTCTGCTGTCATGTTGTTGTCTGTAGGTAGGCTTTAGACAGATCGGCTACATGGAGTCAACCTTGGCTAAGGAATAGCAGCTGTTACTTTGCCCACAAGAGCTAAACTTTATACTACTGTGGAGAGGTTTGAACTGAAACAGTGCAGTGTGACAATTTTAAAGACAATGAAAACTCCCAGATTAATCTTGGTAAAACAGAGAAACCACAAAATCAATATTTCAAGGGTTAGCACTAGTGGTTTGAGGGCTGGAGTTTGTAAATAAGTCTTCCAAGAGAAAGTCAAATTTTTATCTGACCTGCTTCCTCGTTGTAGATATGTCAATGAATAATTAATATAGCTTAGAATTAACATAAATCTTTCACTGGCGATAAGGAGCAATTATTCATATTAACATTGAAGTCAAGATCCCAGGATTTCAAGAACTCTACTATTGATCTTTCCAATTTATTGTGTGCCCCTTATAGCCATGCTGTCAGCTAACTTAATATTCCCATCCAATTAGAGATGCGCTTTTTACGAGCCGGGGAGATCTATACCAGTTAAGGACTGAGATACTAGACCTTCAAGAAACAGCTTGATGATGTGGGAAGTAATGTTGGGGATTCAGTAGGTGGCACTTTCTCCTGAGTCACTAATGAGTCAATGTGGAGAAAAATACAAACCTTCCTTTTAACTGTGTTGAAATATGAAGCGCTATCAGAGAGCTTTCAGGAGGGAGACACATTAGGAAAATGATAGCTATTATGCTTCTTTCCTAAGGGTAAAGGGCCTGTAAGAAGAAATGTTTATGTTAGTTTGTTAGGCTTATTAAAATATTTTAGGAAAGCTTGCGGATGAAAAATTGTGGAACTATAATTGAAGTATTATACTATTAATTGACATCAATTTCTTAACTAAACAATTCATTTAATCATCTCAGCCTTAAGCGATCATCTTTTTCAGCCTATCTACTTTCTGAACCATTAGCCACTTGAGGGAGCAACTCTTGATTCCTCCTTGACTATTTGGTGGGCAATTTATCCCCAGGTTAATCTACAGCAGTAAATGAATTAGCATGATAGTAATATAAGGTGAGTAACCATTTTTTGTGATTGTTGGTCTATAGCCCCAGTCCTGAAAAAGCTTGCACGATTAAGTGGTATATGTGCCTTTCCTTCTTTGTAGGACCCGGATGCAATCACTATTGCAATTAAATGCTCTTAAGAGTTCTCACAAAATAATATTAATACATTTAAAAATGCAATGTCATTTTACATTTATGTAATACCCATATTTTTCGTGGGTAAATTTCAATGCTTTCCTTAAACATCTCTGACAAAGTACCTTCATTCTTGTCTAGGAGCACCCTTGCAGTTTTAGCAGAAGACAGCTCTTGTCAGCAGACTGCTGAATGTGTTGAAGATTGCCAGAACGTGTGATTTTGTTGTGCTGCTGACAAGTTTTAGGGATGCCAATGGTTTGGGAGGTGTCCAGTGGGGTACGCTCAGCTACCACCACGTGGTAACACGGTGCCAGCAAGCTGCTGTGCAGCATGATGTTTCATTGTGATGTTCCTGCTTTGTGATGCAACATCCCAATGCAATGCTGTTTCATAAGCTCTGAAATAACCTTTGAACATAATAAGAATTTTGCAAGCGGTGATTACCGGAAGGCGTTTGCTATAATCAATCAGGCAGGTCCCAGAAATAATGTGACAGATGGCAATCCTACATTATGATGACATTGCCAAATTCATTTTTTACTTCTGCTTCAGCCAACAATTTGGATTCTGCTTTCCAAAGCAAAAGATTCGTTCAGTAATGGTAGGGCCTGCTAAAAATAGGACTTTCTTTTCCACAGAAAAAGCCTTTTAAAAAAAAATCGTTTAAAAGCAGAGCAAAAAGTCAAATGTTCAAAATTTCCTGAAAAACAAAATTCTCCCAAAATTGGCCTCAGCTCAATCAAAATGTATTGTCTGGATTTTGAAACAGATATTGCATTTTCTTGACATTATTTTAACATCACAATCTAAAACTATTTTAAAATGATAAAATAATAGAAAAGCAAATAACAAGAAAAAACTGATATAAAATGCATTTTGACATGAAAAGCTATTTTAAAAAAATCAAAACATTTCATTCCAATAAGTATACATTGCAATGCTTTGACCTTATTAAAATATTTTGATGTTACTGCTTCATTTTGATTTTAATTGCCGAACATAGGGGAGTTTGATTAATTTGCATGTTCCCATAGAATGTTTTAATTTTACAAATTGATATTTTTTGATAGAAGAATTTTATAACTTCCTTTTGGTTAAAATTTGTATTTTTTTCACTTACTGTATATGTGCACACTTTTTTATCATTATATTATGGTTTACTACTTAGTGGAAGGATATGATACTGATTTATATATGTATTGAGAAAACTATTGCATTAATGGAGTCCTCAGAGAATTGACTGAAATATGTTTTTCATTGGTCCTTTATTTTTAGAACCAGACTTACTTTCATCCTGTACATATACATACAGCTTTTATTACTGCAAACCTTTTACATTAGAGATGCTGACTCTGGAAAACGAGGTTGTATATAATATTACTTATGGTAAAACAAGAATCCTCCCAGAGGCTGTCTGGCTGAAGAGAGGAATACCAGGACAGAAATGTTTGCATCTAATTTGCTGATTCCAATCTATTCTACTTGAAGTCAGTTGAGTTGATTGTACCAAGTAAATTGCTGCTTTAGGTCCAGTTCATATGAGGCAGGTGTTTATATCACAAACCACTTGTTGGAATTCTTTTCAGAAAAGGCAAGGTCTTAATCAGCCATGAAGACTGAATTTCCCCTTCAGACATACAGGTAGTCATCCTGTTAAGTTTCAGGTTCCCAATCTGGAAAAAAAAGTGCAAGAATCTCACACTGTTAATAGCTTGGCAGGCTCTGGTACAAGTGGAGATGGCTGTGATACTTTTCTGTAGCACTAAATTAATGATAGCCACAGCTCATCTTTCTCTTTGCACAATCAGGGCACGTTCAGGTGAGTGCACACGTGCCGTTTGTCCCACCTCAAACCCCTTTGAGACGGAGCAAGAGGCACATGCAGGAACGAAAAAATGTTCCCTGCGCTGCAAGTTTGCAGCGTGGGGAGAATATTAGACTCCGGGATATCCAGGGCTCTAAAAAAAACGCTCCATAGAAGAGTGGAGCAAGGCATCATGCCAGGGGGTCATTCCTCCAAAAAGGATGCTCTGGTGTTAGCCAAAGCGTCTCTTCTATTCTCCTGCTGCCTTGGCCCCTGGTGCTGTCCAAGGTAAGGTGGGGTTGGGAGGAGGGGTGGCAGGGGGTGGGTGGGTGAGGTGTGGCAGGGGGATGTGGGCAGGGTTTGGGGAGTAGCAGGGGGTATGTCCTTGGGGATGCAGGGGGTATGGACCCAGCCCAGCCCTGTGCAGGTCGCTAGTCCGGCTCCGCACCACAGCAGGTTTCAGGGCTCCAGGAGGCATGCACAGGACCTGTGCCTCTCGGAGTCCCGTGACCCGCTCCAGTGTAAAGCCAATGTAGTCCAGTGTAAAGGACTAGCAACCCACGTGGGGCTGGCCCAGGTCCTGCTGCGCACTGCCCCCCACCCCCCGCAGGCACAGCAGGGCAGAGGCAGGACCCGGGGCAGTGTGCAGGGACTGTGTGCTGTGCCCAGCTGGGTCCTGCTGGCCCTGGGGTCCCTTTGTCGCCCAGCCATGCCGGGCCCTTGGTGGCAGGACCCGACATGGCACGCAGGTGGCAGGAGCAGCCCCAGGGCCAGCAGGACGTGGCTGGGCCTGGCACACGGTCTCCTCATGCTGTGTTGGGTCCTGTCACCTTGGCTCAGAGTGCCCCACCCCTGCTGCTGCTGCTGCTAAAGGTAAGTTATGAGCCCTTGGTGGGGGAGCTGGGGCCCTCCAGGGTGCCTGGGACCCTGGGCGGAGGGGGGGCTGTGGCCCTCTGGGGGGAGCTGGGACCCTGGGTGGGGGAATGGGGCCCTGTGGGGGACAGGGGCTGTGGCCCTCCGGGAGAAGCTGGGGCTCTGCAGGGGGGGTACTCCATGTGCTGTGTAGGAGGACTGCACCCTGTGGGGGCCAGGGGACCCACCCCTCCAGAGCAGCCCCCCACAAGGCCCCCCACACCCACAGTCCCCCCAGCAATCACCCCACACGTACCCACACACCAACCCACATCTGTCCCCACGCATCCACCCACCTTCCTTCACACCCCTTCCCACCAACTTCCTGCAAAACCACATCCCTCCATCGCACACCCATTACATGCAAAGAAAACCAAAAGTACACATCAAAACATACAGGTATTTAGAATTTGTTTTATCATGATGGTAGAGACACTGGTAGGCTTCCACATTGCTTTAACATTGTAAATATACCAATAAAGCATTGCCCAACTGATTGCTCTCTCTCTGTCTCTCTCTCTTTCTCTCTCTCTAGATATAAATGTGTGTGTGTGTGTGTGTGTGTGTGTGTGTGTGTGTGTAGAGTGGTCTTTTGTGTTAATTGTGAAAAAAATATGGATTTGGGGGTATTTTAAAAAATGGATTTGGGCTGCTGCTGCAGCAGTCCCACTGGCACAAGGGTTAGTGTCCCTACATACCAAGTAGCCTATCACCAGAAGCTCCTGAGTGTGAGTAGCCCTGAGCTGCTTGCCAGGGCAGCTTTGTACAGATGGGGCCAGAACAGGGCAGCTTTTTATATCGCTGGGGACAGCATAGGTGCTGGCCCCAGGCTCTCGCTCCCCCTGGCCACAGATTCAGGAGGAGCCAGGCAGGGTTATTTTGCCCCAAGTGGCACAATTTGCTCCACAACAAAGTGCATGTCTGAGCACATGCACTGAGGCAAAAAGCTGCGGCTCAAATTGTACCGCTTCTATTTGAGCTGCTGCAAGCTCACATGCTTGCATGTGTGGACATACCCTCAAGGTCTCTGGGTGGACAATTTTTACATTTAATTTATGTTTTTAAGACACATATTTAAAAATACAGGTTTAAAAGAAATATGTTTATTTCATATAAATACCCAGACTATCAGTTTTGTGAATAAAGATGAATACATTCTTCAACTGGTGTGGTCTGTGTATATATGCACATCTATACACACAAATACACACAAATACTTACATTATGGCACTGCATCTTATTTAAGTAACTACCCTTTCATTATAAGACCATTTTCTCACTTTTTTCTAGGTTCCAAAAAAAACTGAGAAAAGGGTCTTATAGTACAAGGGTAGTTATTTAAAGAATAGGCAGTGCCATATATAAGTATCTGTGTGTATACATGTGCATATATACACAGACCACACCAGCTGAAGAATTTAGTAATTTTTATTTACAAGACTGATAGTCTTTTGGTCTTTTGTGAATATATGTACACACACGCACACGCGCACACACACACACAGTGTGTGTGTGT
>JAGPOW010000261.1:17086205-17156683 GCA_030014935.1 Caiman crocodilus
TATATATATATATATATATATATATATATATATATATATAGTAATATTTCTATTTCTTTTTCAACAACAACATTAAAAGCAAAAAATCAAACAAACCAGAATCCTGCAAATGAGTGGCTGTTCTTTAAAGCTGTGAGATTACTGAATAGAGGATTTAGGACCTTGTTTCCTACAGCTGCACTTCCTTGCAGCATTTTCTTCTTGCTGAACAGGGGTTAAAAGATAAAGGAAGACTGCTGCTTTTACAGATAACATTTGAGCTCAAATGACACTGACATTTAAAGGAAAAAAATTGATTTCCTTTATCAGCTGTTTGTGCCTTTTGCAATTTCTGATTTCAGAGATAGCTGTGGGGAAACATTACACTGAAAAATGCTGCATTCTTTCTCTTCCAGAGTGGCCTGAAATCACATTTGTATGCTTAGTCCAAGCAAATTGATTATAGTCAGATTTTCAAATTAAAAAAGTAATGAATATTGCAATGATTATTTCTCAGGATTAAATTTAATGGATGGTTTATCTATGCAGATAGATTGTTCCCATCACTATTTAGATATTTACTCTTGCAAAGCCCCTGTAAGATTAGGAGGTGCTGTTACTCCACCCTTATAAATGTAGGGAACATAGGATGGCAAGGTAATTTTGTCCAAGGTTGCACAGTAAAATTGTGGCAGAGAAGAGAGACTTCAGCCCAGATCCTCCATTAGTACTGTTATCACAAGAGGCTTTCTTCTCCATCTGTGTCTTGTAAATCTTACTCTGCTGACCCTGCTTATCCTCCTTCCCAACAGCTGGGAAGTGTTTAACAGCATGCAGTGAGCTCCTGTGAAGTGAAGCTGTCACTACTTTCAGAAAGAGCCCAGGGCACCCGGTCTTTTTAAGATTATACTGTTGGAAGCATTTGTTTGGAGGGTCTAAAGGGATGTGCAGTGTAATGCACAAAAGACTTGAATGTCATTAAACGGGTGAGCAGCAGGGAGTTGAGAGAGATGATGAAATTGCCGTCCTGGGTTTGGAAGAGCTGGTTCTGAGAGCTGGCTTGTGAAAGTTAAATGTTTGTTTTGTAAGATTTGCAGGGGAAGGGTCAGAGCAGTAGAAAAATCAAGCAAGTTCTGGCTAGCTGAAGGGGTTGTTCAAATATTGCTGCGTATGATGGTAGAAACCACCACAAAGAAACTACTGCTGGAAAATGGGATTATTGCTAGCTGGTAGATGATCAGACCCCAGAGGGTTAAAGTGCGACTGAATGGACTGACTGCTGTTCTGGTACCAAAAGCTGTGCCAAATTGAAGTTGAGATCAGCCATTCTTGGGCTGGGTTTAAGACGCCGTCACAGAAAGTAGTTGTATAAATATAATGAAGGCAGTTGAATTGAATTGAACCATTTCATTGAATTGGTGCAATACCTGGACACTGTCTGGGCCTAATGCTTAAAAATGAGAAACAAGCTTTGTTGAAGTGCCGGTTGTCTATTTTGATCTTGATTTCTTTGTGATGCATTTTGGCCAGATGACCAAAGCCTTCTCCTTCTCAGGTTGTATTTGAACTGTATGTGTCCGTAGAAAACATGTAGGTGCAGTTAACAGCACAGTACTGCCATTGAAATGGCAGTATAATTAGGCTGCTTTGGTATCTTTACTTGTCAGCTTGTATTTTGCTTGAGAACCTGGTAGGCCCTTAGGCCCTGCTGTTAATTGTCAGTACTTGGAAGGTGCCTGGCATACACATACATAATGCATGGGCTGTATGTAGGCATGTCTTGAAACACCAGCAGCTACTGCTGAGGTGGCGTTTGAAGTAATACTAACAGGTTTAAGGAAATGGCATTTATTAATTAAATAAATAGGTTCTTCTATTTTAAATGGTGACAGTTCTGGCTGAAGAGACAACATTATAGTCCAGGTCTCTTCAGATTGAAGACTTTCTCTTCCTCGTTAGATAAGACACTATGAATTATTCTTCCCGATATTCATGGCCATGGGTTTACTTAGTTTATTAAAATAAATGTTTGGCAGGTTCCAGACAAAGAGCTCTCTCTTTACCCACAGAACAGTTGCAGCTAGAGCACTAGCAAGCTTCCTCAATAGACCTGCACAACCCATCTGTAGGGATAAGAGGAAGGGCCTCTTTCTTACACATTTTAATGCTGGGCCTTTCTGCAGATACACATATAAGAGTCACTGGTAATATGAAACAAGGACACCTGTTGAAAAAGACTGGGAGTGTAACTCAAGCAGCGCCACTAACCTAGCTCCCATCCCAGTGTACAGATCTCTAGGTTGGCATCGTCATGCTTTAAATTCAAGCTATCTAGCCATTCTGGGGGTATGGTTTGAAGCCTAGGTGATGCTTGCTCATATTCTGCCTTTGTCTACATATATCATCTCTGTTACCACTCTTATTGCAACTTTGTCCACTGAAGGAATTGCAAGAAACAGCAGAAACTTAGACGCAAGCCTCCTGCTGCCAGCACAGCTTCATACAGACCAGGGGTTTTGTTGGCACCGATAAGTTCTCTGCCGGGCATGATCTCTTTCTCTATTCCCCAGGACAGCATAGCAATACTGGCAGATGTTTGTGATGTAGCGGAGGCCAGGTTAGAAGAGCAGCGGAGATGCAAATTAGTTTGCAGCTTGAGTTAACCTAACTCTGCTCTTGTTAATTAAATTTCTTTGTAGCTTAAGTGTTCCTGTGCAACCCCTCTCTGTCTAGCTAAATTAGCTGCTTGTTGCACCCCTACAGTGCATCCCTGTTAGTGGGAACGTGCATTTCCTGGCCCAAATGGCACAATGTGTGCTATTACTGCTTGTCCCCGGGGAATACTAATGCCACGCGCATTTTGCTACGGAGCACATTGCCTTGCGTGGAGAAGGGAAGCCTGGGGCCAGGAACTGTGCTGGCCCCAGCACCCTTACCTAGGATCTTCAGGCCCTCTGGGAGCCCTTGCTGCAGTGATCCTGCAGCTGGAGTATGGCCAGGCTCCAGTTCTGGGTAGTGTGCACTGCCACCATGTGCGCTGCCTCACTTTTTTTAGGCGTGGGTTTGTTTTTTGTGGGGTTTTTTGTGCGTGTTTTTGAGATCCTGGGGTCAAAAAACTCCTGTTGCCACAAAGTAGCAGTGCTAGGAGTGCCTGCATGTGTGGCATGTGCAGCATGTGGCACCGCAGATGGGTCAGTGGGGCTGCATGCATACTGCACATCCATGCCTGTCTGGACGCACCCATAAAGGCTCATCTTGAGGCAGTATATCTTATTGTGCCCCCGAGTCATGTTTTTTTCCCCCATCCATGGCTGTTTGATGTTGATGATGAAGTCAGTATAAACGTTCTACCATTTCTTTAGTTAAGGATTCTTCAGCTTTGTCTTATGGGTAGTGCATTAAATTTAAAGAAGTGTTTTTATATTGTTGTTAGTGTTCAGAAGATGGTAAAGGGTCTAACAATAAAAGTCTGGTTTAGCTCTGAGTTTCCTTCCCCATTGTGTTGTTTCCTTCCCTTTTCCATATGATGCTGAACAGGCATTTTACTTTTGCCATACTGGGGTTATAGATGACACTGCCCGGATTCAGTAAAGGGCTTACCTGTGTCTGACTTTTTAGGTATGTAAATAGTTCTGAGGACTTTATTGGGGTTTTTCAAATACTTGCATTTCAGATGTGTAGTTTGGCCTTGGTTTGTAAAGTTCTTGTGTAACCTGTGTTATACCAGTGCAAACTACACAGAGCCATTAGCTATAACAGAACAAAACAAAGTTTCCAATGTAACTGTTGGAAACTATAAAACTGTGAAAACTATAAAACTGACTCATTTTCTTTCATGTTGAACAAAATTGGGCCTTGCTGACCTAGAACGCACTGCATGAAATGACTCTTGCAGTGAAATCCCATCTTCCTTAAAGTTAGTGCCAAAACTGTTAACTTCAACTGGGTCAGGATTTTACCTTCAGATGCAGTGTCTGAACATTTTGAAAATGTCACTGTGTGGTAAGCTTCATGGTGGGGTCTTTTTCTGCTGACATTTCTCAGACCTGGGGAATGTATTCCCATCAGTTCACTAACCATGTAAAACAAAGTATTGTCAAAAATGTAGTTTCTGAGCCTTTAATAAGCTGAGTTGAAATAATATTTGGAACTTTTTTGTCCTCGGGAACTCTTGAATTACAATTATACATGAAATTGAATATTTTTACAAAACTTTTTTGAGTGGGGACTACTGTAGTCTTGTACCCATCTCCTTGTATACTGTAGATTCAAACAAAAATTAAAAAGACTTTTTTTAAATGTTGGGATAAAAAGTCAGCTCTTCTATTAGACCTCTGTTTTTATTGGGCAGTGCAAATCTTGTCAGACTTATTGAGGCAGATACTCATCCTCTCACTTGGCATCTTAGGGCGTGAGCTCGAATTGTTGCTTCCACGGAGAGTTGAGTCTGGTTCTTACTCTTACGATCTGATGGACTGTAGGTGGTAGGAACTGTAAGGGACCTAACCTTACTTGATTTGCTGCCATGTATGTCAATAAGCAGAAAAGTGAAAGGGCAGTCCTGGTACAGAATTCATGCAAGAGGGTGGGGTGACCTCTGATTGTAATGCCCTATCTGAAGACTAATTGGTTTGTTGTTTCTTTTTTTTGGGTGGGGGTGGGGATGCTTGGCAATGGTTAGTTCAATGGTGTGCTAATACCATTGGCTATTATGCTAAACAGTATTGTTGTTTCCTTGTTCTTTCCCATTTTATCTCCTCTTTATCCATCTATTGTCTTAATGGTGTACAGCTCTGGAATGAGCTGCTGGGCACTATGGTAATACAAATAATAAGTATTTTTCTGTCCAATTTGATGAAAACAATTGACACCTTTTGCAGTTGTTGGGGTGAATAGCTGTTACTAGCCTCAACTCCATTTGTAGCATGTAGTAATTTTAGCTTTGGGCATCTGTCTTACCTAAGTTTAACCATATTAATATTTTGGGTCAAGTGTGTGTCTTCTAATGTATTAAAATGAACCTTGCCTTTTATCCCTCGGACAATTGGAATTTTAAGGATGACAAGGGAAAGATGAGTAAAAGATGAGGTTACCTGTACGCTGTAGATTGGCTCGTTTTGGTCAAAACAAAGACTTTGAACTTGTTTGTTGGTTGTGTGAAAAGTTAAAAAATTGACACCCTGTTTGTTTAGTATGCTTTGCTTTTTTCATAACTCCATCCCCAGCCCCCATCAAAAGAAAAAAAGTGTCAAGGTTTTTGTATTGAGAAGCCATAAAAAATTCACAGGAAGTTTTAGAGAAGGAAGACTTGATATACTTCAGAAATGCCCCAAAATATCATTGGCCTTTCATTTCCAGTTCTAGTTTGAAATCATTTCCCAGGTCAATCATGAACTACTCCAGAAACAACTGCTACAGGTAAAAGCAGCTGTTGCAAGAGCCCCATCTCTTCATTCTTCCAGTACTTCTTGTCTTCTGGTCTGAGCTTTCTAGTGTTACCTTGGGAGATAATACTTTCGAGGTCTCCTCTGGTAACTTGGCACAATTGCATGAGAAGCTCTAGAAAGGAGAACTGTGACCTGGTATTTGCCGCAAGTAATAGGTGCAGTGACAGGCACTGGGAGTCTGTCTTCTATAGGTATTTATGCAACCACAGTAACACAATATCCCAGCTCATCATCTCTTAATGCTGCTCATTTCTGTGATACCCTTGTGAAATACGGTAACGTAGTACTATCTCCATTTCCCAGATGGAGAACCTTAGTCTCCCTGAACCTCAGACCTAGATTTTTAGATGTTCTTTAGACACTTAAATATTAAAAACCAGGTTCTAATGGACTTTTATAGGTTCATAAAAGTGTCTGATGGACTTTTGGTCCTGATGTTTAGTATTTACTCTGCTGCTTGTGTTCAACAGATGGGTTGCATAAATTGAGGACGAACCAAAGTTTTAGTCTTGTTTTTAGGTTCATGTGTTTGTTTAAACAGGGTGGCAGATAAGCCTTGAACACATTTTTCTAACAATTTAATTAGCAGAAACTGACTACATTTATTGCTTTAGTCAGTCATATTATCACGTGAACTTTGAATGTCCAAACTGACATTTGTTGTTGTTTCCTTTCTTTTCTTGCAGGGAAGCTACCCAGCTTGGGAAGACTTTATAAATAAAGCGGGGAAGCTGCAGTCTCAGCTGAGGTAAGCTTCATTTAGTCACTCCAGACCTCTTGCACTCCTCATGTGTATGCATGTAAATGCACTGAGATGAAGGGGGAAAATTGAATGTTTCCACCACAATACTACTTTAGCATGTTTTAATAACTTTGGGGTCAAAGGCGTAGAATCATGGGATCCAAGAAGTAGGGGATCCCAGTAGGGACCTTCATTGGTCATCTAGTTCTACCCCCTGCCTGAAGCAGGATCATCCCTATCCAAACCATCCTATAGAAACCATAATCTAAGCTCTACATAGACTGCTGTCAACCCTGACACCACACATACCTACCACTCTAACTTGCCACAGGTAAAGCAGGGGAATCACAGCAGGCACAGTATCTTTCATATGTGTGTAGGCCATTCAAATTGAATTGCATATCCCTATGCCCAGTGTACTCTCAAATACTGGGCAATATCTGTGGTAACTCTTAAAAATGAAGAGAAAAGCATTTTCTGCCATGGGAATTCCAGTCCTGGATCATTTTCTAGAACTGTATGCTGTTAGGCTTCACTTTAGGAGTGGATTTCTAAAAAAATAAGTATGGCTTCCATTAAAAGATGCTCTTACAACGTTTTATTGCATCCTGCTTCAGTTCTGTTACCTGTAGAATTGAGTGAGTTAGTCCATATTTTTACTTGCATGCAGTCCTGGTTTTTTTTCCCCCTATCTAAGCAAGTAAAACCTGAACCGTATTTCTTAGATTATGGGAATATACATTATTCTTGTCATGGCAAAAGTAAAACAACACCTGGATGTGACTGGCTTTCTGCACGCGTGCTTTCCTTCTCTATGCATTCCTATCCCAGTGGGTGTCCTTTGAGGCTATGTCACATCTTGGAAAAAGTAAAAGGAGAAAAAGAGGAACCTCCCTTCCATTAGATTTTGTAGTTGCCTGCTTTTAAAAACCTTGTGTTCAATTCTCTTATCTCCCTGTCACTCCCTTTCCTCTCATTCAACAGCTGTTATAACGTATTTGCAGTGTACCACAAGTATTGGGTTAGAGCAGTCTGGTTTTCAACCTGTGTGCCTCATGCAGCCCAATTGGGACACTGTTGCGGCCCCCAAGACATCCTGTTAAATGACTACACAGGAAGTAAGTTGCATGGGTGCGACCCATGTAACATTGAGAGCTGCAAGTATGGCCCCTTGTGGCAAACAGGCTGAGAACCACTGGGTTGGAGCCAACTTGAGCCTGCTTGTATGCCCATGCTCACAACTCTTCCCTGCTCAGGGTCTTCATTCCTCTAAAAGGAGACAACACCCCTACTTGATGGCAGTCCATGCCATCAGGACACTTCTTGCATGTTGAGGATTCTGAAGTTGCAGAAATATTTTCTTGCCCTGATTTTCTTTTTCAAGTGCCACTTCAGCACAAGTCGTTGTTGGATTCTGTTGTGGACTTTAGGAAGTGCGAGAGGCTGGTGCTTTATAGAGCCAAAACTTTACATGCTGCCAGCTTTCCGGTTTTCCAGAAATCCCTTCCTGAACAGGGTTCTAGAAAATGGATCTCTATTGATAGCCTGAGGAGGAGCTAGTCCTACTTGATCATCCCCAAGACCTCCTCCATACACTCATCTCTTGGCTTTCCCGGTCTTCGTGGTCCAGCAGCCTCTTAGCCTGGGATGACTTGTGTGCCCACATGTTGGGAGAAAACAGCATGTAGTGAAGTGTAAGAGGGCTGTATAAAGGAGATGTTACAGGGAGACATGGGAGAGCAGAAAGATTAATTAAATCCTGGGGCACTTACGTATTTGAAGGTTTAAGCAGTTAACATGTTGTTGCGCATCAAACAGGAAAGGTCTTAAGCTCTACCTCCAGAAACAACCTCTGTCTTGGTTTTTTTTTTTTTTTTAATTTTTTTAAAGCAGTTTGTGAACCTTGGTAGTCACCAGTTCGGGATGAATGGGCGAGTTCACCCTTTTCCTTTCTTCTTGATCGTCCTTTCTTCTTCTTGGAGGTCCCAATCCAAATCGGTCTCCAGTTCCTGGCTGTCTTTACCCAGCCAGACTTGTGTCCATCCACCCTTTCCTCCTCTGGGGTAGCGTTGGCTGGCCGGGCATGATGTGGGTTGGTGTTGCAGGTTCTTGCTGTGAAATTCCTCTTCATAGAGAGCGGGGACTTCAGACGGCAGCTCCAAACTCGAACTGCTCCCCCCTGCTCTGTTCCTGACCTGTCTGATGCTTAGCAGCTCAAGACAGAAATGTCCTTGAACAGGAGCTTTTGGACCCAGGCCTCAGTTACCATAATTGAAGACTTGGGGCACTGAGGAACATTTTTAGCATCCTTCTTTTGGGACAGGACACTGACTTTTTTTTTCCTAAGAAATTGAGTCCCAGGACAACTAATTATTTTGTAGAATATATTCCTGCTTCTGTAAATCCATGGCTCTCAGTGCTGCTGGCCTGTGTGCATCTTGGCTGACTGTCCACGGGCAGCTTTAGCATCTAAGAATTTGCTGGTTTCTTCGGGCATCATCAGTCTTATGTCTTTGTTTCATTTCCTGTCCCCTACCTCTGATAAGGGAGAGCATTTATCATCTTAGGGGAGGGGAGGTTCTCTGGTAGTTTCCTGTCAGAGGTGTTTCTAAGGAGATTCTAATCTGGAGATTTAAAATTTAACCCATCAACTTGAAAGAATCTAAGAATACAATCTGGATGTGAAAGAGTATCTAAAACCGTGGATGAGCATTAGCAGTTAGCTAAAGGAATCAAGAACCATAGTTTACTTGTTCTCCCCCGCCAGCCCTAGATATGTAAGTAGCAGTGCTCAGTCCTCATCCTTTCTGTTTTGAGATCCTCACTTCTCTCAAACCCTGTCTTTGAGGAGGCAGGAGAAAAGTCCTAAATGGTGTAGTCCAGCTGTATATGACTACTTTATTTAGTGTAATTTGAGGGTAGACCTGGAATAGACCTTCAGGAAAATCTAACCTGCTTGTATTAACTTCCTCTGGAAAGCTCTTTTCTTAGCACTCCCAGGCCTTGTAGCCTGTGGTTGAGTTCCCTGCAGCTCTCTGCTAATGTATTTTGCTTTTTTGGGGGGTAGCTAGGAGGACATTCACTCCTGGACTGGAATGAGAAATGAAACCCTTGAGGACAAAAATGTAATAGATGCTTTTCCTCTTTAAGGGCCTTTGGCTGTTTCAATCTCCCTGCCTCCCCAGAACACCTAGAGAACTTAGTGCACTGGAGGAACGCAAGATCTACCTGGGGATGTAGGGATAATCCATCAGGATGAAGTACTGCTCTGCCCCAGTTCCTGTCTTATCCCTGCAGTCCTGACCTACTTTCATTTAAATCAGGATACCCAGACTCTAAACCAGAAGGAGGAAAGCTTTGGCGCACACCTGGGGTGTGTGGGTCCCTTAAGAACTACTTATTTAGAACAACCGAATTTAGATATTGGAATCTATACATCTTTTTTGAGAGTAAGAGTCCAGGCCCTTAGCCTCTAAGACAGGAGCAGGTAATTACTTTGGGTGGAGGGCAGCTTAACGGGTTTTGGCAAGCTGTCAAGGGCCTCATGGGTAGCCCCACCCCCTGGCCACCATCTTGGGACCAGTGTCCCAGTGTCTTGGGACCAGTGTCTCGGGGCCAGCACTGGTGGGGTGCAGGCTGGCAGGGGTCTGTGGAGCTGGGCTGGGCTGCACCATCAGGGAGAAGGGGGAGCTGGGCCAGCTCGATAAAGCCCCTGCCAGCTGGGACCCTGCACTCCTGTCACCCTGCTCTGCATCCTGCTGGCGCTGGCCCCAGGACACTGGTATGGGCCTCATGCACCTGCTCACTCCCAGTGCCCCCAGCCCTGCATGCAGCCCCAACCCACTGCTCCCTAGCAGGGCAGGAGCTGGTGCTGAGTGCAGGGAGAAGGGGCCCCTTGCCTGCCTTGTGACCGTGCTCCCTGCTGCAACCGCTCGCAGCCCACCCGGTGCTGTCCTGAGGAGGCGCAAGCAGCCCCACGCAGGCTGTGAGTGGCTACAGTGCATTTTTGACAGGAACCAAAGACGGACAAATTAATTTTCTAAGCTTGTTAGGGGCCTTGCAGGCTGTATAGAATGGCCTCACGAGCTATATTTTGCCCACCCCTGCTCTAAGACTTTCTGGATAAATGGGTATAATGCTTAGGTTTGAAGCATGCATGAAGGGTAGGTCATCTTTTGTCCTTTTAAACCAGAAAACCCAATTGAGCTCATTTCCTGGACAAAACGAGGGAGCAGCTCTGTAGCTAAGGAGGAAATCTCCCATCTCACAAGTGCTGCAGACATGTCCTCACACTGCTGCCTCTTGATGTATGTATCCTCAGAGGCTGGCAGTGGCTAGCGAGCCCTCTTCATTGGGGTCTTGTTACATGATGGGATGAGATTTGATTTGTCTTGCTAGGATTTGCTACCGCTGGCTCTTGCAAGTTCATCACCTTGTCTCTTGGGAAAGATGTGCAACTTACTTGTGGTGTTGCTGTCACCAGTACCAGGCAGTTGTGTGTTTGTTGGAGGTTTTGGGGTTTTTTTGTGGGTTTTTAGGGGTGGGGAGAATTGTTTTTTGGGTTTTTTACTTGTAATGGCTTTGTCCCTTCTCGAGCTATACAGGCACCTGTGCTTTTTTTAGTAGGTGCTACTTGGTTGCTATACCAGAATATGTGTATGCACACATGCTTGTGTGGCTATTAAGGCTTCTTGAACTTCAGGGATAAAGATGAGGGTATATCCAGTAACCAAGACTGCCAATTTTGATTCAGTGCTGGTCTGCCTATGAGGGGGAAAATGACAAAACAGTTGGTCCTGGCTAGGGAACCAGAGAGGAAGTCAGAGTAGTTTCTCATTAGTCCCTAAACTGCCAGACGGTGTGAAGAAAAATCTTGGAAGAGATCCCTTCCTCTTGCAGGGGAAGCAGATGCTCTACAAATGAGAACTCAGAAATGACCTGTTTCAGGAGGGAATTGGGCAGGGATTGGAAAGAGGTTATCGCTCCTTAATCTGGGCATTTATCCTAAAAATGTAGAAGTGTCTCCTGGAAATAGCAGTGTCTTTTAATTTGTAGTTTAATTAGCGTAGTGTAATTTGTTTAGATTCTTTTTCATGTTTGACTGCTTAATATTAGTTCATCAGATGAAATCAGCTAGAAGGGGCTGGCTGCATCCTTTTGAAATAGCACCTGTTCTGTGCAATTCACAGCATGGCATTAGCATGGTTGGAGCACGGTCCATAGTGCCAGCACAAAGCAAGGAAGAGATTAAGAAATTATGGAGGGAGTGGGCTAAAATCAAACATAAAATAGGGGGTCTTTTTGTTATACTGTTGCCTCTGCAAGTTCATGCTAGCTTTTTTTTCCTTTTGCTTTTTTTTTATAAGCCTGAATGTGTTTTTGGCAACAATTAAATAGGCAGCAATGAGACATTGCTAATGTTTTGTTATCTGTATGCATTTCAGGACTACAGTAGTAGCAGCTGCTGCCTTCTTGGATGCCTTTCAGAAAGTGGCTGACATGGCTACTAACACACGTGGTAAGCAGATGTGTCAATATTTAGTTTAACAGAATGCTATGTGCGGTTTTATACCATTTGTGGTAATAAAAAAAAAAAAAAAAGATAAGCCCAACTTGTTACAACTGACAAGCAGATCTGTTAGACATCTGTTAGATGGGCTTGTGCTTTGAAAATGTAGCAAATGAGAAGAGATTGGAACCATTTTTTTAAAAGATGGAAACCTATAATCTACAATATGGGTGACATAAATCATTTCAATATTTCTTAATTGCTGTCTGAATTGCATGTTGGTGAAGAATATTTTAACTCTAGATTTACTGAAATGTGTCTCTTCTCCCACTGACATGTTGCCCTCTAAGTAGCTTTAGAAGAGATGTACATCTAGATCATCAGCTGATGAAAATTGGTGCAAGACAGCAAAGCTGGACCAGTTTTTATACCGGCTGAAAATCTGGACTGTATTCTGAAGCTTGGGGTTGGTAGACATTTGTGGCAGTTTTCTGTACTTTATTTCTGGAACAAATTTTGCATATTTGCCCAGCCCCCCTCTTTTCTGTCTGCCCATTAGTGGCCAAAATTAGTTCCCTTTGAAAGGGAATGAAGTTCATATTGGGTAATTGCAAGCTTTTTCTATGACCAGACAAGTTAAATGATTGCAGCTGATGATCATGGGTCAGTGGGAGAGTAAAAGCTTGCCGAAGGCCTGTGGGTGTTCCTGCAGGAGTTGGGTATTTCTTGTGGCTACAGTGTCCAGGAAGGTTTTATTGTTGAGAAGCTTTTCCAAAACAAATGTATGGCCAGTCAATGAATAGCTTTCAGTAGCTTCTGGTTAGAGCGTTTTGTTTTTGTTTGATCCTAATACATCCATGATATAAATATAAAAAACTCTTTTATATATACATAAAATATATGTTTATCTCATATACGAGTTAAACGCACACATTTAACTCCCTGATAATACTGCATCACTAGTGTGAGAGTTCATTAGTGATGTGTTATCTAAGCCACACTTCCTCTGAGTGGATTATTAACAGCTGAAATGGGTGCCAAATAGTATAACAAATCTGGAGATCCAGATTTTATGGTATTAGTGTAAATTGTTGCAATATACTAACTTAAAAACAAACCATGTAGCTCATGCAGGTCAGACATCAGGCCAGCTCTGATAGAGCTGTTGTTTTTTGTACACTGCAGAAAAGAGTCCGAACTGGAGACAGAGCCCAGGCTGAAAAACTTGTTTTAGGACCATGAAACACTGTGGTCCTTACTCGTGGCCTGTTTCTTCAAAAAAAGAAGGGGGGTGCTGGGGGAGGGGAAGAGAAAAAACTCAGACTCTAGCTTCTCTGCTCCTGGCCCATGTTTAGTGGGTTAATGAACATCCTTGAATGAGATGGTCCTTTTATTTAAGAGGATTTGAGTTCCAGAATGAACAAAAGAACCTAAATAACGAGATTTGTGCAGGTCACTGCAGGTTATTTTAAACCTTCCGTTATGATTTGAAATGTCTGATGTGCATCACATCCCTTTGTCTTATCTTTTCGAATACATCCTCTACAAAAGGAGCTCTGTAAATTCATCCTGCTCGACTTGTATAGCTACTCTGTTCTGCCCTTCCGCCTTCCTCGACTGAAATGATAGAAGGGAATTTTGTCTTATTTTTAGAAACTGATATTCTGGGCACGGAATCAAAATTCCAAGTTACTGGCTCTTCTCTTTTTGTGTTTTATCCTTTCCCCGTCCAAGCAGAGACTAGCCTGTTGTATTGTTATATGGTAATCGTCAAAGGACGTTCATCTAGCACGGCTCCACAGGTTTGGGGGGGGGGGGGGGTTATTTTATTTTTTATTTTACTGTAAACTGGACTTGAAATCCCAAAGCCATTTATGTTAATGGCAGCGCCCATGTCTTGATTAAATTCTTCAAAATTAGGCAAAGATGTGAGTGATTTTGAGAGTTAAAGAATTTTCTGTTGTGACATGGGTTGTTCTTTTTTTCCTGTTTGCGGTTTCCTTCCTCGAAGAGTTAGATATCTTAATAAATATTGCTGTCTGTTTTTTGTTTTGGTTTTGGGGGTTTTTTTTGTTTCTATGCACTGTGGCTCTTAAAGTGTGTGTGTGTATTTTAGACCTGTGGTTAAGGCTGTAGTATAGACTTTACATGAAGAAGAACAAAACTGGTAACATTACAATATTCGAGTTTTGTGAGTGATTACATGAACTGATGTTAGCAATATTCATATTCTTACAAGAAGGGATTTTTTTTTTAATAACATCGCGTGTAAAATATAAGAACGGGTGACACTGGTTGCAGGGGTTTAAAAAAAAACTGTTAGGAGAGAGGGTTTAGAGATGGGTACGCTTTAAATTGCAGCTATACATTGTCATTGCATTAACAGATACTACTTGGGGATGCTTTTAAATAACAGGCATCTGGATCAGCATTGTTTTGGAGGGGCAGTGTTATTAACTAATTGGAAGTGGTGTGATTAAAGTGTTGTGAAGCTGTGTGCTGGTTTTTAGTTGTAATTGCTTTATAGTATTACTGGAAGCGACATGTTATTTTAAGACCCAGTCTTCTAGCTGATGAAAGCATTTTATCACAGTCAGTCAGCAGTAGCCCTCTCTGGCTACTCTTTAATCTGTTTGCATCAGCATTAGCTTTAGAGGGGAGAAATTTGTGTGCACGTGCATGCATGCATACATATGCAGAGGAAAACTAATACTGTTGGAGTTACCGAAGGGTGAAGTGGTGATAGGTGGTTTCTGGTCTTAATCTCATTAGGTACAACACCACATCTGCTGTCTGTTGAATTTCATTCCAAGACTGGCAGTATTGTTTTTTTTTCCTTTCGTGGCCTATATCCTCTGGTTGTTTCCATCCTCTGAGCTCAATTTTGTCTGCTGCACAGTGTTGTTTATGCTCAGTGCTGGCATCTTTGGGGTGGAGATGTTCAAAGGGTGAGTTTCGGACAATAAAACCAGGGGGCTTGTGACCTCCAGTACCCTGTGTTGTACTATACTTGCTGGCTCTTAAATTGAGACGGGCCTAGTGGATGTAGAAAGGTTCGTTGTTGTGCGTAGTAAACTTGTACATACAGACTGGACCTTGGAGAAGGCTGTGGTCCTGCTCACTGTAGAGTTTTAATTCTCTGAAAGGGTTTTAATATTGATGTTATTTACTTCTGAATTGTTTTAGCAGAAAAAAAAATAGGATCATGGGAAGAGCATAAGTCCTGCCACATTAAAAAAACAAAAAACACAACTTCTACCCTAATCTAGGCAAACTCAGTGACTGTCAGCTAAATTTTTTTTTTTTTTTTTTTTTAACTTGAACATTCATTTGATATAAATGTCTCTTTAAATTCTAGACTATCCTGATATGGGAGGGATGATGCTAACAATGTCAAGTGATTTTCAGCAGGAATTGAAGGAATTCAAAACCTAGGGGCATTTATACACTTTTTCCCCCCCATGACGCACCGGAGATCCGCTGCATCGGAGCAGACTTGATTAATCGAATCTGTTCCATGTGTGAGTGGAAGTGAATTGCGCTGCACTGTGTGCAGTTGTGTAAGTGGTGAAATGCATGTCAGCGTGCTTTTGAACTAAAACACCTACGAGGTGTTTTAGTTCAAAAGCATGCTGCCACCATTTTCTCAGTGGTGCTTTTTAGAGTGCGCGGAGCTGTGGCACTTATGTGTGTAAAAATGCCCTAGGTTTTCCTGCTGCTGTATCAACCACCCTCCCCCCCCCCCCCCCCAAAACACCCCAACCAAACAAAAAACCACAAAAAGGAACTGAAACAAGACCCAGTCAACCAACTAACAAAACCCTTTCTCATTCTACATCAGGTTACATTTAACCTGGGATAGATGGCAAAAGCCAAAACTTTGTGAGGACATCTGCCACTTTGTTTTAACAGGGCTGCTGACCAGCTCCATTCCAAACCTTGTAAGTTGAGCTGTACTCGAGTGCTTCCCTTTCTCTTGTTCCTGTCTGTGCTTGGAGATAATATTTAGCCTGGAAGATTACAGTAGTACAAGCATTAAATAATTTTAAAATGCTATGGTTTCCATTCAGCTCATTCCACTAACAACAAAGGAAGGTCTTCTGTTCTCACAGTTTTGTTTTTTAATTGGAAAAAAAATAACCCTAAAAAAGCCATGCAGCATCTGAGGGCCCTCGCAATGAAATGTACAGTAACACTGTGAACTCTAGTGAAGAAAGCTTGTCAAAACAGGACCCCAGGAAAAGTATCTAAAAAAAACTAACACCTTTTAATTCACTAAAGCCTAAAGCCACTTCTAAATCTGAATTTTTGCGATGCTTGCTGTTGTCCTTGTGCATTCCACTGAAGATAGGAAAAGAGGAACTAGAATGGGTCCAATAATTTTCTGGTGTTCTTGAACGGGTATAAAGCTGCTGTAAATGCAAATTTAGCACAGTGAAGGGGAAATGACCATTCTGAGGAACTCTAAAACGCTAACACTGGATATTCTTGTATGAACCATGTCCCTGATGTAATATGCAGCCTGACTTGTCTATAGACAGCTTTAAGGGAAAAAATTCTTCTCTCCCTGCTTGGCACAATGAGCAGCTGAATGGGTGAAAGGTGGCTGGAGGTGATGCTGAAGCCCTGTTGTACTGGGAGAGAGCCTCCCAGCTGCAGCTTTCCCCATGTCCGAAGTGGCGTAGGAAGAGGAGCTGCTGGAGGTGGTGGGGGGAGCCAAGCAGCACCCAGGTGGCTGCAGCCCCGCCAGAAGCAGCCCTTCTGGGGAAGCTGCACATGGTGGCTGGGGCACGGGTGAGAGCACTGTGCTGCGCTGGTGGCTCCAGGTGGGAGGGGACAGGGCTCAGCCCCATGCAGAGCGTCATGGGGGCAGCTGCAGACTGCACACGCACTGCACCACCTGGGTGAGCTCTGTTGCACATGCACCCCTCCCCCCCATATACAAGAATAAGACTTTATTTTGAGCTGTTATGCACTTGTGCCTCTATATACACTGTACACAAAAAGAAATTGGAATAAAATTTACTTTTAAAAATAAAATTTTAAATTCTATAGTAGATTTTTGATTTTGAGTCTATGATTTGTTTATCAATAAATTGTTAAAATGATTCCTTCAAAAAGACTTTGCACGTGCAGTCCTCAACAGCTGTGCAAAACTCGTTAAGTTGCCCTCCAACCAAAATAACTGCCTGCACCTGCTCCAGAGCTATTGTGAAGGGTTGGAGCTGACATGCCAAGTGTGGGGCAGTGTGCTGAGTTGAACTCAAAATGGTGAGGCTGGCTGTGGAGCAACCCTGCATGCAGACCTGAACCAGTGCATGGATGGGACGGGAGGAGCCACATGGGTCTGGAAAATTAGTGGTGGGGTGGAGGAATGAAGGGGGGAAAAGTGGCAATGTTGGCTGCTGTGGCTCCCAGAGCCACAGTAATTAAGGCTGCCACTGCTCTGTGTCCCTTCTCCCAGCCCCAGTTTCCACATTTGGTATCCCTTTTCCTTGCATAGATTTCATACCCCAATTTTCCCCAGCTGCTTTTGGAGGAGAAGGTGCAGGTTAAATGTGAAAATACGGTACTTTTCTTCTAAGCCAGTCTTGTGTACTTGTCTCCCAAATAAACCTGGTGTGGTCCCACTACATTCTCTTATGGCAGAAGAATGCCAATATACTTGTGTTTGTAGATACAACATCACCAATATTTGAGCGGAGTATGAATTAAGTATGAATAGGGACATTGGATTGCTTGTTCTATACGTATACTCAATTCTCTCTTCCTTAGTCCGTCTTCCTTGACTGGCTCTGGAATTCAATTTGAAAATGTAAGTGTAAGAAGAGTAACTTACTTAATATGTTATGCTATAGTTTCAGAGTTCACAGTGATATTTTTCACAACTGCTTTACTGAAAAGTCACAGGAAGCCTGCAAGTCTATTAATGGACTCTTTACCCCACCCCTTAGCTCTTCCGAGTTTTTTGTGGGTGTAAATTTAGCAGATTTATGAGAATGAAAAGCTTTGTGATTTACCCTGGAGCTAACAATTGATCATCAAAATGCAGTTGCTAATGAGTCCTCTAATACCCACTTTGCTTTAGTGGGTTTTTTCCCCTTCTCTATTGAAGTTTCTTTAAATATCCATGCCAGTGTTTGCTATTAGCAGATGAATGAGTTTCTGAATGGTTTAATTATGCAGCAGCTCTGAGCTTTTCTGTGGGCAATCACATTTGGAGGATCAAGATGCTACTTTCTTCTTCATCTTAACAGACCCTGCGAAGCATACACCTCTTCTTCCTCACACAGTGGGATATATTTTTAAAATGCCAGTTTTAGACGGTCAGAAAAATGGGTTTTAGCTTTCGTGGAAATTTTCATGATAGATTTGCTCTCAGCCAGCTCCTATGGAAGTTTCCAGTGATTCAACAGCTAGTGTATAAATTATCCCCCTGCTTTGCATGATGTTGAAGTAAGGTTGACGGGTGGAGTCACTTTGGGCGTATAGGTTCGTGTGTGTGTCCGTGTCCCGTGTCCTGTTTTTCCTGCCTCTGGCAACTTCTTATCAACCAACTCCTCGGTCAATAATATTGATATCATTATCTCGGTTTCTGTTTAGCATTTACCGTAAGAGCTGACAGTATACGTGCTTACGTATTTTTTCCATTGCTCCTCCCTCTCTCTTTCCCTCCCCTATCAAAAGATGCTTTTATGTGTGGACTTTGAAGGTATTAAGCAAGCCATTAAAAGTATTATTAAATAAAACCTTTAAGCTGCTGTCCATACATCATAAAAATGCAACCCCCTTCAAAAAAAAAAAAAAAAGCCCATGGGACCAATTTATTAATTTGTTGGGTAATGTTCATGTATTACCAGGCTTATATACAATCTGTTGTTCTATGGCATGCATCTACATTACAAGTGAATTTTAAAAATATGTGCGCGTGTGCAACCCATGATGCTAAGGAATTGCCTATTGAAGGCAGATAGGAAGAGCACAGTGCTGTCTCTCCATCCTATTCTCTCTCCTTGTGTATAGATATGCAGCTCAGTGACTTCTAATACTGTCCTTTTTCCTGAGAGCTCTGCAGCAGATGGTCACAACTTAATGAGTTAAGCATGAGATGAGACATGATTCCTTTTTAGTTGTAGCATGAAATGTCTTATTTTTCTCTCAATATATCTTAATTTATCACCTATATTGGATAGGAAGGATAAAGCAGTAGTAAAAATATTACTATTGCGATGCATATGCTTCCCATCTCTGCTGTTTAAGGTCAAGACCAAACCTAGTTTAGGATTAATTTAATCAAAATTTGTGCTTCTTTTGTGCTTCTTGCTGAGGGGAAATTTCCTGTTTGATGGATAAAATAATCACTATGGCAACCTACACATCCATCTAGCCCACAGCTCTTTGCACAATATGGTATATAAAAGGACATTGTCTTTCATTTGTTTGAATGAAGCTTGCCTCTTTTTTATGAAGCTAAATGTCTTGATAAGACTGAAATGCAGTTAGGAAGTGGGTTAAGCAGCTTCAACAATCTTGTATGCTGGCAGCAAAAACAAACGAATTTAGTTGCAGGGGTTTACCTTCCTTAGAAGAAAGGGAAAAAACAATCGCATTTGTGAGGCTGTGCAAGTAAACTTCTTTAGAGCCCCATGAAATGAATGGGCAGGTGTGTAATAAGGGAGAGTTTTTGACACCCTTTCTCCAATTTTTAAACGCAAATCTATTTGGAAATGTTGGGCTGGAAGCCTTTGCCGGTGGAGGGTGAGAAGGCTGGAGATGTAGTACTGAGTCAGTTTCATTATGTAGCTGACACGACAGGCTCTGGGGGATTCGTTGGTCCATAGGGAAATCGAACAATGGTGAATTATCCAGTAGTGACTAATTACTGGGAGGTGATACTTCAGAGGCACAGGCAGGGGAATCGAAATAGCAGCAATTTAAATCATAGTGGCACATTATTACCCCAAGTTTACTGTAGCTGTTGTCCGCCCCCCCCTCCTCCCCCCCCCGCTCCTCCCTCACCTCCATTAGACATGCCTATTGAAAGCGAGAATTGCCTGTACAGACAATTAATGTACACGAATAAATTCTGAGCTTATTGCTCCTAGGTTCATTGTTTAAACGTGGGTCTGGGAGCAAGGTACTCCAGAATAAGTTGCTCTGGAGTTTATATGTGCACAGCACATTGAGCCTGGTTAGAGCAGCCTTGGCTGACAGCAGCCCAGGGCTGCTACTCCTGGGCTCAGTGTGTTGCAGAGGGGTTGGCCGGGGCACCACCGTGCCTCAGTATGGGGCTAGCTGGCAGGCAGCCCCTGCACTGAAGCACCCGTGTTTCCCAGCCAGCCAGGTAGTGTCTACATATGCAGTGCTGTGTAGAAAAAAAACTCTGGAGTAGGCTGGTACTTGTATTTACTTGCCTGCTCCAGAATTTCAGTGTTGTGCCCTACTAGGGCTGCACATGTAGCTGCGGAGATGTTTACTGTGGGGGTAATTAAGCAGCTCTGCAGTAAACATCTTGTGTAGATGCATCCAACTACTAGAGAATACCCGAGGCTCTAACTTTTCCAAGGTACCATTCATATGGAGCTTCTTGGTATACCTTTCTAGGGCTCTCTCAAGCACTGGTACTTGGTATGTTAAGTTCCTTTGGGAGCTAGAAATTAGCTGCTAGTTTAAGAGCGCTTTCTGGAGAACTGAGCCTTGTATAAACTGAATCTGATCTTTTCCAGTGCTTAAATTTGTTCAGTTTTGAGGAATTATGAGACTGCAACCGTTTATGATGATGTCTGCTCAGATTTTTTACTTCACTAAATTACCTAGTATCTGTGTGGTGTTTCATGATAAACACTGCATGCATTTTAAAACCAAACAGAAGTTTTGGTTGCTAGTGGTTTTTCAGTATAACACATCCTCCTGCGGTTGGAGATCCCCGTTGGGCTAGAGCTGTCAGTCTTTTTGAGGTGATGAATTGGCAGCTGATGCATAGAAACTAATGTGTAGTAACCACAACAGAAAAATGATTGGTTGGATAGCAACAGTTGCTAAAGATATATTTCCATTGCAATTTATCAATATTTGCTTTAGTTTTCAACTTCCTGGCTATAAGGTGCCCAAAGTGTAGAAATCAGTATTAAAAAGTTAGTGTATCAGGCTGTTAAACTGGAAGTCAGTTAATTAACACTATGTAAAATTGTGTTCTTTAAATAGTCTATAGAGGTGTGCATCTACCTTGCCTTTTGCCTATGTTGCCAGACCTTCATGGTGGTACCTTCATTTTCCCAGTGCCATCTCCAAGGACAGGGTGCCATCCTAGGTCATTGATCTGCAAATTTCTGGACCACATCTGTACCTCTTGCATCAGTAGTTGGTTTGTTTGTTTATTAATTTTTCAGTACAAGGCAACTTTTTATTTATTTGAGATGTAGGAGAGTCCAGAAATTTTCCCATCAGGGAAAATTGTTTGTTTGTTTTTTAACAGCATAAGAAGCAAGCAAATATGAGATTACATGCCTTGGAAGTCTGGAATTGAGCCTTGAATGTCCAAAACAATAGAGCTGTGTTTAATGCTTGAACAAAAGAGCCAATGGCATTTGTATTCGCTAATAGGCTTTTCCCCTCTGTCTGATGTACTGTCTGTCTTTCAGAAGGATGCTTGACCTAATATTTCAGATGTTGTGTTCCTGTTCCCTGGAAGTTCAGCTCCTCTGTGCTGTTCACTTGCCTGTGGATTGGCAAATAGGCCTTGCCCTCTGTGTGTCCATGCAAACTAGTTGGGGCTAATCATTTTGCCAGGCATTTTCCTCTGTGATATGATTCATCCCATACTTGTATACTCGCTCATGCAGGAAGCTTCTTTATTTATATGGTAATAGTGACGTCTGGCTTAAAATAGACCAGTTTCTTCCTTTGTCCATCTGTTTAGTCATTGATCTATCAGGTGTTGTCAGCTCGATTTATTTGCCCTGTTGCTATGCTCAGACTTAGGCTGAGTTTTTTATTTCTTTAAAATGACTATTTGGGTTTCTAGTGTCTTGCCTTGTATTGGGGAAAAATTCTGGGTCCTTTCCTAGCACAGCTAGTTAGTGCTCAGGTTTCACCTGGATCATCTGACTAAGATAAATGGCTTATTGTTCTGTGCCCATCCCACCACTTCCACTCCCTTGCTTGATGAAGACTAACCAGTAAAACTGCCTAAAAGTTCAAAACAATACAGCCATCCTGCTTTTTCATCTCTGTGTTGGAGGCCCCCTTGTCTCTTGCATAAAAACTGGCTTTAAGCCAAAATCTCTGTGGTGGAGGGTTTCTCTTCATTCAGCTGCCATTTGATCTTGAGATGGGGAGCTTGGGGTCTGAAATAATGAAAAACTATTCCTGGGAGTGCCTGGGTTACATTTGGCTAAATTTCTTTGGATTTTGCTGCCTCCCTGCTGTCTGTCCACTTTCCCCACATCAAAGGGAACATGCTTCTTAGTCTCATAAAGGCAATGAGCAACGTTTCCATTTTGCAGCACTTGCCCTTGTATGGGTTGCTGATAACCACTTGAAAAATAATAGGGGCAGGGCATCCTCTTCATCTGCAGTGTGACAGAGGCAAGAGTGGGGTAAGCTCCATGTGCGAAGCCAGTGTCTGTAATTGCTATGCAGCTCTGTCCCCCTGCAGCATTTATTGCTACCGAAAATTGAAATCTGCATGCTTCCCTGCTGTGAGCGCCTGGGTCTAGGGACTGGTTTCTATAGAAACTAATATCAAGGAGCTGGCGGGGACTTCGGAGCTGTATTTGAGCATATTTCACAGTTCGGTGGAATCCTCTACAAGGACTTGATTACAACTGAGCAGGTACACAATGTAGCTCTCGTTGCTACAACAGAAGCACATGCATTTCAGAATTTGTATTGCAATCTGGAAATCTGCCTTATGCAGAATGCAGGAAGCAAAGGAGGGGACAGTGTATGGGTTTATGATGATAGAGCTGAAACACTGAGGAATACCAGTAGAAATTGTCTGAGTATTAATACATTCTGGGTTTACTTCAGCTTATCTCAGTGATGTAAGGCTAGATATGGGTGTTTTTTCTCCAAAGAAGAACAGCTGTTGCAATGACCATTATCACGATTACAGTCAAAGCTAGATTCTTGTTCTGCTGTGAATAATAAATAGTATTATTAAAAAAGTTCCACTTAGAGTCAAACTCTGCCCTCATTTATACCTGTGCAACTTGCATAAAGTACACTTGGATTATATAGGCATAAATAAGAGTTGGATAAAAGGAAACAATACAAATTGCCTTCCAAAATCCAGGTGGTGATGTGCTGGCAGTTTGAGAAACTTTGTTTTGGCTGTGAACTGAACAAATAAGGTTCTGGAGTCAGATGTACAAACAGACCCCCATGATGCTGTTTTTAATATCTTTTCAGAGTGGAACCCCATTTTCGTGAAAATGGGAAAATAAAAATGAAAAGTGTTCTTCACATAGATAAGAATTCCCTGAGCTGAGGGTGTTGTGCGTAATCAAAGGAATGAGGGACCTAAGCTGTAAATGGGGGTTTTTTTGTTTTTCTTTTCCACCCCTGCATTTGATTTAAATAGTTCCCCAGAATTTTGTTGAAAGGCAGACTTATCCCGTCAGGTAATCTCATGGCATCAATAGTGGAAGGCCTAGGAAGCATGAAAATATATTTCAGGGAATAGTTGAAAGTCATTTTGAACACTTTCTTTGTTCAGATATGGGTAATCCAAGTACAATAGGATTTCAAATGTTTTGCTAGTATGTTATGCATCTGCTGTTCAAAATACTACAAAATGGTTACGCACCTGGTATAATGAAGTCTTCCAATGTAACTTATTAGTGCCATGCTTCAAAAGAAGCTACGGTTCAGTGATGTTTTGGTTACTGTTCCTGAGAAATGTTGTTACTAGATATGATTCCTAATAGCACAAATAGTCTTCCGCCCCCCACTTGCACTTCCCAGGAATGGACACTAAATATAATATTATTGTGAGGTCTTGCTACTGACTTCATAAATTTTGTGACGTACTCGCTATAAAGCAAATGTGTTAATTTTGTGTATAGTGATTCATAAATTCTATTTGGTAAAGAAGTGAATAAAGGGCGCATTATGGCAGGGTATGCCAATCTCTTTAAAAGTTTATTTGCTTACTATTTATATATTTCAGATTGCTCAGTAGACCGTATTTCTCTTTGGTTCCAGTGTGAATGTGTAATTGTCCCAAATCTAGGTTCTCTCTTCTGAAGAATAGGAGCCAAGCATGAGTCTGTGCTTGTTCAGAGAGAAAGTTCACATTGTTCTTTTTATAGTTCCTGCACAAGCAGGAGCCTAAGTTTATGGATGTAATTGGGGAAATGTGGCCAAGTTTACTCAGCTGAAATTTAGTTGCCATTGGAGAAATTAATATTGTTTCTGAGTGTCCATTGTGATCCCAGGCCTATTTTAGGCTATATGCTTTGTGCGATGTACATTCTTGTTTAATTTAAAATCCATTAATGAAAAATTCAGTCTTTCAAAAAAGATTTTAGGCTGACCTCAGACAAGAAGTGATTAATTTGAATATCATTTCTCAAGCTTCATTTCAGCAAGAATGCTGGATACTTACTTGGAAGAATCTGTGTCTGTTTTGGATACTATATGTACATTTTTACAGACAGTTGGCAATACTGCTCAGTCTTTAAGCATATTTGTATTGGAAACATTCAGAAGCATAAATTTCAAACCAGACCTACATTTTTGTAGGCACTATTTTACAGATTGAATGAACATATCTGAATTTTTGTTGTCATGATTAGCTCTTCCTCTCTCCTTTTTAGATCACAGTGGGCGCATCTGCACATATGGTTTACTGTAGAGTAGACTAATTAGCCCCGCAGTAAAATGTCACTGGCTACACATGTGTTGGTATTAGGGTGAAGTAAACTAATTAACTCCATCATAGGACAGTACTTTTGGGGACAGTACTGTCTTATGGCAGAGTAAATAATTGCCATCAGACATGTGGGTGGACAGTGACTGCTGGCATACATTATGTCTGATCAGCCTGGCAAGCCAGGGGCAGCTTCCTGCCAGCCTCTTTCAGCTGCCACCTGGAGCCTGTTTTTCCTGCCCCCCACCCCCTTCATGCCCCTTCTAGCCTGGGGCCTGGTCTGCCCTGGCTCAAATTGCTGCTGTCCCAGGTGCATGTGTAGATGCTGTATCTGGGAGCAGTTTATTCTGGCTCACAAAGTACTCTGGAGTTTATTGCTTTGCATTAATTACACACGTAGATACACCTACTGAATGCAAAATTCTCAGCATAAAATTGCACCTTTGAAAATGGAAAACCTGGTTTGAAAGCCAGACTTTGCAGCTTCTCCTAAGTAGCACAGCTTTGTCAAAAGAAATCTCTTCATTGTGTATCTGTTGTGAAATTAAAGGATGAAAGTATTAATGCAAAGCTTCTTTAGCTCTTTTCCTTACGTTCCCTCTTTAAATGGAATTTATTCTCTATGCAAAAAAAACTTTCCCATAACCAATGGGAGCAAGCATTAAACATTAATGTTGTGGTTTTAAGTTGCATGGAAGTGAACTGGGGCAAGTCAGTTCAGTTTACCTTTGATTCACTGCTTCCAAGAGTCGCGGAGGGAAAAGGTTGAAAGGACATGAGAAAAATATGAAACCTTTTCCTCAACTCTTTGCCATAATGACTCACTTCCTCCCAGGCAAGTTTCTAGCTTTGTAGATGTGTTGAATATAGTTTGTGTGATATTTTTCAGTTTAAGTTTAAATAGAGTCAAGAATATGACAATGAAATGTCACTTGGTATAGCCACAATTGCTAGATGAGCATGTTCTCAGGGCTGTATCAAAAGGGGAGAATACTTAACTGCTCACTTGCAGGCATATCTGGGCACCTGGCTCATGTCTACCCCATCCTAGATCCACAAGCTAGGCCTCCATCTTATCTATGTGGTCCAATCTGGTAGATGTCCTTGAAGCATGCTTACTGAACTAGATCCCACACAAAATGGAGGGGGAAGCTATGCCCCTTTTGTCCAGTAGCCCGGTTGGCAGTACAGTATGAGAGACTTGCTTTGGCGGTCTCCTATGGTTTTGATAGGTTGCTGCTTCCATTTCCTACCTCCTAGTTACCTGCTTATAATTATCAGGCTATTGAGCATAGCTGGATGGGAGTTTCTTGCTTCCTTCCATTGAAGCTGTTCTGCTTTGCATGAAATAATTATTCCTTCATTTGGAGAGAATGTGGGAGTATGACTCCATAACCTAGGGATTGGTTGGGACACTCACCTAGGTTTAAGTCCTGTATTGCAGTAAATGTCCGTGTGGTTTTTATACCAAGTCACTAGAGCAGTTCTGAAACCCCCATAAGGGACCTAGCCCCAACGTTATAGTTGTTCCTTTGTCCAATTAATATTCAGTCCAGGGAAAGCATAGGGAGTTGAGACCCCATTCCTGAACGTGATATAGGCAAGTAGCTTTAGCACATTGTGCCCTGTCAGGTGTCAGTCAGTCCCATCTCCCTTGCATTTGCTGCTAGTGAGCCTAGAGAGCTCAGCAAGACCTACCTGTGACAAACTCATGCTGGCTATCCCTCAGGATGTTGCCTTTCAGCCAGATTATCCAGAAGGGTCTCCTTGATGATTTTCTCCAGAATTTTACTAAGGATTGAGGTCAAGCTGACCGGCCGGTAATTCCTGGGATCTACTTTTTGGCCTTTCTTGAAGATGGGTACCACATTGACCTTCTTCCAGTTTTCAGGAACTTAACCTGAGTGTCATAAGTTTTCAAATATTTTTGCCAATGGGAATTGCTCTGTTTCCTTCTGTAGTCAAGAAGGAGGGAAAACTAAGAGTTGGCACTTTTCTAAGGGGTATTTGAAGTCTAACAAAGTTGAGAACCACTGGTCCAGCTGCTTAGCTTAGGAAGCACCAGACAGCGTGGTGCCCGAAATCTTGGTGCTACAATACTCGGTGTCTTTGTCTACGTTTCTTCCCCCTTCTCCCTGCCCACTAAAAAGTGGGGGTTGGTGGCCATTCTGTTTGTATTACAGGGTTGTTCTGGATCAATTTGTGCCTGCATACAAAAATAACTTTCTGAATGTGCAGGCCTCCACTTCAGCTAACTGTAGCATGCAGTGATTTATGTGGGCTGTAGTGGTAAGTAGTGGCAAACATGCCCTCCTTCTTTTTTCCTTTTCAGAGCACTTCTTTGGACTCTTTTAAAGCAACTTCACCATGTTTGTAAGTGTAACCATTCCTGAGAAATGTGCTCAGAGAGCGTATGTTCTTCTAAGAAGTCTCTAAGTTATTTCTGTGTACTTATTTTGCAGATGTGTCATTTTTGGCAGGCATACCATAAAATAGCTGTACGTTGTTCACAAGTACCACTCCAATTCTTTCTCTCTCCCTAATCTGCTGCTCTGCTTTCTGCCTTATTTTTTTTTCTGTGCTGCCTCTTCCCTTCCTCATTTGCATGCCACACAGACTGCCTGTGCCACTTGTGACTTCAGGTAGGGATGCACCTACGTTTTTGGAGCCATTTCAAAAGGGGAGGTGATGATTGGGAATGTGCCGCAATGTAGTAACTTTTTTTTTAAGTTGTGCTGGCAAACTGGGAACAATGCAAATGTAGCAAAAACAACTCCTGGGTGGAACAGTGTTAAAGTTGGAGTAGTTCTTGCTACATTTGTATCATTCCTGATTTGCCAGTTAGAATGTAACAGCTGCTGCAGTTTGGAGCAAGAGTTCACCCTCTCCTTTTGAAATGGCTTCATATGTTCGTGCTTGTAGTTGCCCTGGGCAAATGATAAAGCTTATTGAGCAAGCATTTTACCTACTGTATGCTGGCTTTTTTTTTTCTCCTCTGCCTTTCTTTCCAGCAACATTTTAAATCTATTTCCTTTTAGACTGGACAGTATGTGTAACCTGCAAAATTATTTGGCTTCTGCTGGTCCTGTTTTGCAAAGTAAGCATGGAGCCAAGTGATTTGGATCCTGCTTGTTCTAGCTGTGGCTGTTGAGTTAAGGTGAGCCACAGTTTTCAAGTTGAGTTGAAGTTCAGTTGAGTTAAGGTGAGCCACAGTTCCAAGAGTATACCTTGGCCTTGATTGAAAAGGAGCATAAGTGTTCTTTAGTCAACATAAGAAGTTGACTTTTCTTATGGCCTTGTTGCACAATGATTTTGGGCAGTTCCTGGAGCTCTTAACTCCTAGATTGTCCTCATGTTAACACCTTTTAAATGGTTTTAAACACTCATTATGTAGCTCAAAGTTATGCCACTCTAGGACAGGATTATTCTTGATCTGCACTATCCAGCTCCTGTTTCAATAAGTTTTGGCTGCTCCCCACAAATGTGCCACCCATGTTGAAGTCCTCCAGTATCCCAGGATTCCCTACCCTGCCCTCCATAGAGAAGGGGGCTGGGGTGGTACGGGTGCTAAGGTGCATGGTTGAAAGCCTAGAGGTCACAGTTCAAGGCCATAGCACAAGCACTTATGGCATGGCCTGTTGGATTCTAAGAAATCTGCAAATTCTGCTAAACACTGTGTTGCAAGGACACGAAAAACGAGAGGAAAGGTCTGTAGAAGAGGGATAAAAGCCTGTCCTGACTCACCACCCCTCTAGTGGCAACTTGCACTACAGCTCCTAGTCCTGCCCCTGCTCACCAGGCCTCTAGTAGCAAGTCAGAGCTCTGCTGGTTGGGGACAGTCAGAGGTTTTTAGGCTGACTGCTTCAACCTTGAAGCTAGCACTAATACAGACCAGCATAGGGTGTAACAAGGCCCTTAGTGATTCAGTGAGGGATTAAGGTAACTAGCCTTATTTTGTAATATAAAGTTGGAAAAGCCTGAAAGCACATTTTGAATTTCCACTTTCCTCTCCTTTTTGGTCCAAGTTTTATTACGCAATACTAAAAAATTTGAAGCAACATGTTTAAACAAATTCCTATATAAAAAAATATAAAGAAGACTTGCACTTGTCTAATTTGTTTCCTGTTGGGTATGTGAGTTTACTTAATGTTAGACTTCATTTCCGCAATTTAAAGATGCGATTATTTTATGAGTGATACAAACCGCCCCCTCTCCAAACTAGTGCATAGGGAATCTAGTGTTGGGGAAAGTTTTTAAAGAAATCTCAGGTTGGATTCAACTATGATGAAAACCTTTTTTAATATTACTGGGTTTTTTTAATAACTTAGACTTGATCATGCTGAAAGAAGAGTGGGAGCAGAAATGTTTTGGCAGGAGTATAAGGAACTTCATCTCTGGCTGAATGAATGCATTATAGATGTGGTTTATCAATTAATTAAGCCCTTATTTTGGCAGGCTTCAGTGGGAGTGTTAATAAGGATGGCAGAGCGCAGGCCCAATCTGATGGATCCACTGATGGTCAGTTCCACCAAGAGTCAATCAGATGGCTGTATCTTCTAGACTTACTGGGTGCTTCTTGGGACCTTACACTGTATATTCCTAATAGTCTTTAGTAGTAAAATTTGAATGAATGCTGCAGTGTAAAGCATGAAATGTGACTACCTTTCCAGTTATCTGCCAAAGAAGTGAATGGGACAGATTTTATCTCTTTGAAGAAAGGAGCTCTGGTGACATGCAGACTACTGCATGGGATAGATGACTGTCTTTTTTAGGCCCTTAAATATGTTTAACTTTATTTTTCTTCTTCTCTTTTAAATATTTCCCCTTTTACCTCCTTTAGGGAAAAAATAAAAATATATTTTTAAAAATATTTGTTGCTTGTTTGTAAATGTAACAAATCTTTCTTAGAAACCCAGGCCACCCTTAGAGCCTTGTCCCATTCCTTCATATCGTGCTTGTATCAAATCCATGGGTTTGACCTTGTTTTGGTGACTGCGTTTAAACTATGGCAAAGTTTTGGTTTGAAGCTGTTGGCTCACTAAGGGAGAAAATGTCCAAGGGTTTCAAAGCATAAGAGTGATTCAGAGAGAACATTTCTCCCCCTCTGCTTTGGGCTTTCTGTTCTAGCTAGTGGCATGAAGTGGCGTTCTATTGAATCAAGTATATTATTTCTGGTCTATATCACAGATGGACGCAGTGTGGAAATAGGCCATTGGAGAGCATGTCCGCAGGATCCTTAAATTGCACTGCCTTTGCATATAATTTACATATTTTAACAAGCGAATGCATGGAACTATATTTGTTTAAACGTGTATGTTTCTTGATTTAAACGATTAGGAACTATTTTGTTTTGGGTGTATGAGAGATGTCTTTCATCCAAGGATCTTGCAGCAGTTCTGTAGGCGTAAGATTCTTGCACGTGTCTGGTAGCTGGATGTTTTTCACCTTTTTTATGTTTTGAACCTTGGACAGACATGGCACTTGTACAGGACTGAGGTATGGCATCAAATGGCTGGCTCAAGAACAAAGAGCATGTTGTTGGCAGAGTTGGGGAGAACCTGTGATGCTCTTGCTTTGATCAGTAGACTAAGCTTTAATAAAAAAAAAAAAAAGATCAGCTCCAGGTTTTCTATCCCTATAGGTAGCCACAGGTTTGGTATCTCACTGGGAAGTTGTTTGGACTTGCTTGCATTAGCATTAGTAGTGGAGTAGCACTCTGTTTCACAGTTTAACTTAGCCTTTCAAGGGAAGAAAAAAATTGTGCTCTTTGTGTGTGAGAAACCCCAGTAAGAGATGGCATGTCTCATTATTGATGTGGCACTGGTGTAGTTCCAGCAGTGGCCTGGCAATCAGTGTCCCGAGTAGACCTAATGTGGGTTAGCTGAAGGTGGGAGATGAGAGTGTAGTAAACTATTTACCCTCTCATATAGTGTTGTTGCCCCTGGCAGTGGTGCCAACACATGTTTCCAAACAGATGCTCTAACATCTGTACTGGTACTCTTAGGCTTTACTTGCCCAGTGATCGGCAAGATGGTACAGAATTCCATATTTTCTTGCACTGTATTTTTCTCTGGAATTAAATATACACCTTGTTTTGGAAAGGTGGGATGAAGAATAAGAGATCTTTCTTTACAGTAAGCAACTGAGTAGCAGTAGGTAGAGCTGAGCCTGCTTATCACTTTTCTCGCCCTGGATTGCGTGCCAACTTTACGTGTGCTTTTTATTGGGTAACTGGCAGAAACTGCTCTTGCCGTATTTCCTCACATAATGCACACTCAAATTTCCAGCAGCTGAGGGAAAAGCTGTGCATTTTTTTTGTGAGGAAATATAATAATATTGTTTAAGGTGCTGCATTTGTCCCTGAGTCCCCTTGTGGGTCTCTTTTGGTTGTACAGGTCATTTACAAAGGGCAGTTAGACACCTCATGCTTTGTCCAGACCACACTGGAACCACGCTGGATAAGTGGTTCCCAGTAAGTGTCAATGGGGGCTGAAACATATTGGAGATGCTGCTGCCTTTCATTTAGAGATAAAGTTACCCATAGTAACAAGATAACTGACAATCCGGGCTGCTTTGAGACTTAGTATACTGGATAGGCTTCTCACCTGAACAGCTTTTTGCAGTAATAAAGAGGAGTATCATCTTTGCACTTCAGTTTGTTCATCACCCTCTTCTCTCCCCTCTGCTTCAGAAAGGAGTGGAGTATTAGGGAAATTGGTTTCCTTTTCTGCAAGCCCTGCCATCTCTTAGGTCACAGAGCCATTTGCAAAATCGTCTGGAAAGCTGGAATAAAAGTGAGCTCAATCATATTCTTTGCCAGAGGTTTTAATTTTAGAAGTAGCAGCTGTTTTGCAAACAGCTCTAGAAACGCAGCATTAAATATTATGAATAAACTTCATCTGAAAATGTGGCAATTTTTTTTAAAATTTTTTTTGGAGTAACTTCAGATCACAAGATGTTCTCAAACCAACTCAGATGAGCTAATAAAAGGGAAGTTACTTAGTTCTTTGCACATTAAATTGAGATAAATGGTTCATAATAATCACAATATTTTGACAAACACAGTGGCTATTTAATAGGGGTGTGCGGGGTGGGCCGTACTCAATTCTGATTCAGCCCAATTCAGGGGGCAGTGATTTGATTCATTAATTTGGATCACTGTCCCGATTTTAGTTCAGCCATATCTGAAGATTTGGACACAGCTTAAAATGTTTTTTTTTTTCCTACATACCACGAGGTACCAGATGCAGCTTGTGCACACTGCGATGCTAGGGCTGGATGGAGCATCTCGGCCGCAGACCTGGAAGTGGACCAGAAGTAGTGCCAGTCCTCTGCTGAGCACCTGGGGGACCTCCTCTACCCCCGCTCGATGATAGGGGGACCCTGGGTGCCCCTCCAGACCCAGGAGGCACCAGTTGCCGGGGTGGAGGGGGTGTGGGGGCATGCACTCCATGGAGGACCCTGAGGGTCCAATTTGATTTAGAGAGATTAAAGGTTCTCCTGATTCGATTCAGATTCAGAGATTCAGCTGCTGAATTGGGCCGAATCTCTGCTGAATTGAATCAGTGACCGAAGCTTCGCACAGCCCTAGTATTTAACAGCCACATAAGATGGATTTATCTGAATATTTCTGTATTTCTTTGTGGTCAATGTGTGCTACTTTTCCCTGTAACAGGCAGACAAGGTTCTTTGGGTGAATCTGGTATCTTTTACTGGGCCAACTTAAATAGTTGGAAAAACATTATATTATTTTATTATTATTATTTTTAAAGCAAGCTTTCAGGCTTAAAAACCCTTAGACTGAGGAAGTTTCAGCAGTTGATGTGTGCCTTCCTGGATGGAATGAGAAGTAAAGAATCCAGAGGCCGGGCCGGTCCGCATGCAAGAGAGGCCGTCTGTGAAGATGTGAATTGAGGAGTCAGTGGATGAGAGACAGGCTGGGTGGGGAGAGAGAAGAGGGATGAATAGTGGAGACATACCTGGCGCGTCAGGTGCCAGGCAGGTATAATGTGTCATAAATCCAATGTCTATATTTAGTATGGACAATGGATCATAAATCCATGATTTTTAGTATCCAGGAGGTTGATGAAGTGGAGTTCATAGACTCCTCTCTGAGAAGTGTTTTGTAAGTTCCCTTTGAGGATCAGGACTGAAGGATTGGAGGGAGAGTGGTTTTCTTGTGGGAAATGTGCTCCCACAGGTAATTGGGTATTCTTGTCTTTGATGGATTTGCGGTATGCATTCGTATTGGTGTGCAGTTGCTGTTTGGTCTCCTACATATTTTCCATCAGGGCATTTGGTGCATTGGATGAGATGTATAACCTTTCTGGAGGTGCAGCTGTAAGATCTGGAAATGCTGATGGCTTGGTGTGGTGTAGTAATTGTGGGGTGATGGAGATGTGTTGGCAGGTTTTGCACTTCTTGTTATGACACGGTCTGGATCCATTCAGTATGTTCTGGGCTGTAGGAAGCTTGCTTCTGGTGATGAGGTTCGGTGATCATTTGAAGGCTTGGATGGGTGGCTCTGGGAAGTTCTCTTTAAGAACAGAGTCTCTTTCTAGTATGAGTTGCAGTTGTTTGAGGATTGTCCATGTGGGGTTGAGGGAGGGATGACAAGTCCTGTAACAATGAACTTTGAACTCTTTGAGAACAGATGTTTACGTTGGATGACTTTACCTGCTTTTCTCTTGTCTAGAGTTGAAGTAGACTAGTAAACTTTTATTAGTTGTTAAGTGTCTAGTAAAAATATACTGCTAGGAAGTTCTATAAGACCTAATGATTTTAGTGACACATGTCCAACAGCTAGTAGTATATAGTTTCAGTTTGCAACTTTGTCTATTTTAATGGGGTTGCTCACTGTATATGGATAAAACTTGCCTCTCACCCCACAGTTTCTCTGGGACTTTTACACAGACTAGTAGATTGGGAGGAAAATATCTGTAAGTACAACTAAAATAGTACTTTTAAAGATCATTTTCTCATATTATGAGCTTAAGCAGCTGGATCACTTGTTCAGTTTACTGCCCATTACTTTGGAATAACTGTGCTCTTGTTTTTTGCATAGAGCAGTAACTTTTAATGCTTAGATCCCTGGATTATACCCCCAAAGGATGTAGCTTGTAAATCTAGTCTGCATGGTTGACTCTAATCCTCACCTACCTTTTATAGTACATCCTCACAGAGGGTTGCAGGACTAGGGGTATTCCCTCTCTGTCTCCTACTCCCAAGAAGGCATAGAAAGTTGCAGTTTTGGACTCTCATTTGAGTCTTAACTAATGCATTTTAGCAGATAGCTACTGATAAGCCAGTTTGATCCTTGCATTATCTTCAGTCCATCCAATTTTTCTGTCCACACATACTTCACAAAGTTGTGGATCCTTGGTCCATAAGAAGTCTGACATGCAGGAAAGGAAGACTTCACAAAATCCTGAGCAAAGGTGAGGACCCAGTTAGAAGGCAAGATTAGAAATGAACACCTCTCACACCTTTGGGCCTTGCTGAATCTTTTGATGGCAAAATCAGGAATGTCAGCTGTGAATGGGATAACTCCCACACAGTCAGTTGGAGATGGGAGGAGGACGTGGATGAACTTTGAATGCATGTCTTTCAGCATTGTGAGGCTAAGCTCAGTTGGAGAGTGCTCCTGTCCCATGACAGCATTGTGGAGTACTGAATTCTCATGTGATGTCCCTCTCTAACATGGTAACAACCCTGACTGAGGTATCCATCAACAAAAGTTGCCTTCTCACAGGTCTTTGGAGTCTTACCTGTACATAAATGTGCTTGCAAGATGAATTGTCCCCTTGCTCTACAAATACTATTTGCCTTCCTAAGAGAGCTGTAAAACAAAAGGTTATGGACGCTAAAATATGATGTTGGTTTTTAGCTTGTGTATTCTAGTCAAGTGGCTTGCAATGGTTTTTTATTTGCAGACCCCTAAAAAAAAAAAATTCAAAGGAAGTTGCAGACCCCTTTCAACTGAAAGTGTGAGTATTCTCATACTTTTGATCATAGTCATCTTTTGCAGTCATACCTTAAACATAGTGTGTGGACCCCCAGAAGTCTGTGTACCACAGTTTAAAAACCACTGCTCTCGTTCTCCTTAGCCAGTCACATAAAGGTGTATTTTATTTTACAGCTATCTTATCCGTAAGCAGAGTGAATTAGTTTGGGTGAATATAAATTCACACCCTAGATGTAGTTATGAAAATCTAAGATACACTGGTGCATGTTTTTGGCTAGAAGTCTGTAGGAAATATGGTGGCTGTGGTGCAGTTATGATAGTAGGGGCTAGCTGATACTTTGGTAAATCTGTATTGTTTTGTGAACACTTCTGTCTTTCTGGCTGCAGAAGCTTTGAGTAAGTTTTCTTTGCATGCTGTATTCCTTATCACAGGAGTGAGATTAATCCCTTTCACCTGATATAGTCATTGTTTTTAGAAATTAAAGATTGGAAAAGCTTGAGTTAGCTTGTTCTCGGGCCAGTTATTTTTGCACAGCAAGTTTTAAATGTCTGTGTATACAGCGGGCTGCCTGCCGCTTAAAGGCATCTTTTTTTCAATGCAACAGACTCCTATTTGGAATAAGCTAATGTGAAATGCTCTTGTTTTGCTCTTGGAGGGCCTTAATGTAACATGTGGCTTTCATTAGTAGTTCAAATAAGCTCCATTCTGATCATAACACGCAGAGGACCTATTTGTAGACCTCCAGTACAGATGTGCAGGGAGGGCACTGTAATTGAAATTGCTTGCTGATTGCAGAGGGTTTTAGTTTCCAAGTATAGCTACTGTAATCTGAACAAGTTTGCTTTCATAAGCTGTTGTTTGTGTTAGTGGATTCAAACATATTTAAGCAGAATGTTATGGCGCATAATTTATGGCAAGTAACAGAACCAGTATTAAAAGATAATGCCAATTTTAGTAGGTAGCGGAATAAAAACCAAACATGGCCTTCAAAGATGCATAGTACTGTCAGTGATAATCTTCAGTGAAGATTCGCATCTTCGAAATGTGGCATTTCACAACTAGAAAGCACTTTGCTAATTTGTACGGGTGACTGGAAATGTACAATAAATTATTGCAGTTGTAAACTATAAGGTATAAATGAAGCAAAGGTAGTGCATTAAAATCTACCTTGTATTTTGATAGTTTTTTAATTGCTAGATGCTTCGTGATTATCTTGCAAAATACAGAACAAAAGAAAGTCCGTCACTATAGCTTAAAACACTTTATAATTCTGAGATACTAGCAACTATTCTGTTTTTGTTGGTAGAGTATAATTTGGGCAGATTGTTAGAACCCCTCTAATCTACCTCGCTGAAGGAATTGCAATGTGCTGGGGTTCCTGTAGCGGTTCTAGAACTTGGTACAAGTTTTGACCTCTCTAATGAATTTCTGGTGGTGTATCCTTTAAAGTCAATGATGCTGGAATGCTGTATGTTGGAGGAGAATGGAAGTGTCAGGAAAAAGACAACAAAACTAACAAGAATCTGAGGTCATCCTAAATAGGTTTTAAAATACAGCATATAGGGGAAAATGCATTTTTAAAACGATGTTGGGAGTTTAGGTGAGCCAAGCCTGCCTTCCAGATATGCAAGAATTGCATGCATTGGAAGTGGTGAAGAGTTTTTATGTCTGGCTTTCACTTCTACACAGACAGACTTTTTTTCTAATCCTAACTAGGGGTGGCTAAGCACCGAGTGAGATTTATGTAGAGCAGGGGTTGGTAGTATTTTGTTGCCTAAGGCCGAAGCTTACTGAATCTCTTGGACAAAATATATTTATAAAGTCCTTTGCTGCCTCACTTTTCTATGATTCATTGCAATATTTTGTTGGGGTTTGTTTAAAGCAAGACTTACCATGTGCAAGACTGTCATTCATGGCTTTTTTTAACAAAGCTAGAATAAATTATGATAAAGGGCAGTCTTGCTAGCAGTTCAAATTGCAGTCACTGCTGTGGTTTGGACCTGAGAATTAAGTGCAACTGCTTGGCCATGCCATGCTGTTGGCTTGAGAACCCTGACAAAAGTTTTATTAACTTCTTACCCTGTGATCACAGACAAAAACGTTTTGATGGTCCAAATTCATGCTTTTCTAACTCTTGAGGCAGGAATGGTTTTTTAAATCTGGTTCTTCCTCCAGTAATACATGTTGATACCGTACATCTGTGGTACTTGAGAACAAACAAGTATGAAGTCATATTCCTCTAAATAGCATATTGGATGGAAATGCTGAAGCCAGCTTTCTTTTATTCTCATGTGGGTCCTCTTGTATGCAAGTTGGGAATCTTGGCTTTAGTTCTTTATGCAGAACTATCAACATCTGGGCTGTGAATGTAGTTGGTAGCAGATCAGCTTTAATCTGTCTCTCTAGTCTCTAATAGTAGGCAAATAGCTGTGTGGTCTCCAAGCCAGCCCAGGTTAAAAATAAAAAATAAATGCAAAAAGTAAAGGGATTAAGTTTATATTCTGAATAAAGGGTGCCTTTTTTTAATGAAAGGGGAAATGTAGCCTGACAGTGTTTCCTTACTCTTTTAAGAGGAAGCTGTTTTGCACATCTGACCTGCTGCAAGTGCCAAGAAATGACATTAGTGGTTCTAAATTAAGCTAATGCTGCTGCAGTCCATGTACAATATCAGGGAGGTGGTACTAGGTGAAAAAAGGGAATTTTAATGTTGCATGTTACAACTCCAGTTCCTAATCTGTTCCATATAAACCTGCAAATGAAATTGGCAGCAGTTAGTGGTGGACTCCAAATACTACTTGCGTGCCACACTACTGGATTACATTCAAGGAGATGAACTAGCCCATTGTCTGTTTTTAAACAAGCTCCTTATTGGCTGCAATATTTTAAATGGTCCTAATTATATTTGGAAGACAGGCGGTAGGGAAAATGCATTGACTCAATTGTGAACTGTTTCTCTTCATGGAATCAAAGCTGATCTGAGCAGAAACCATATAATTTTAGCAGCAACTTCATAAATGGGATCAGGGCTAAATTGAAGTAGAAATGAGCATTTTGAAAGCAGTGTCTGTGTTCTGCTGCTTACAGAAAAGTGACCAGCATCTATCAAAGATTTAACAAATAAAACTGATGCAGAAATAATGTATTTCCTGGGCTGAGCACCACTTTTCTGCTGAACTTGAACCCCTGTATCCCAGAGGTGGCTTTGGAGGCTGTCCCCCACTGCTGTTGTTCTTGCCACGTCTTATGTCACTGGTGCCATTTTTAGAGATAATTGAAAACTCATAGAAGAGCAGTAGGATGGAAACTGAAGCCTTATATCTTTAGTCTTGGGGGAAATGCTATAATTTAGTCATTTTGGAAACAAAATGTAAATCTGTTACTATATAATTAAGAGGACACCACTTGTTTTGACTTCCTCTTCCTCTATGCCCGACCAAGAATAACTGTCCACACCACATGATTTAAGTGATCAGGATGGTGTCTTTTAAACTGGGACATAAACAGGGAGACAGAAATGAAGATTTATGAAGTTTCATGTGTAGAAAGAAGAAATAGGAAAAGAAAGTATAGATTTGGTATTATTGGTGTGCGGTTGTTTTTTGTGGGGGGGTTGTTTGTTTGTTGTTTGTTTTAAAGATTTGGTTAAATTGGTTATGTGAAATAAAATGTTGTAAAATTAACTAGGGCAGCATGTTGCAGGTGTAGGCTAATTTCTGAAGGAGTGACAGACATCCAGAAGGAAGTGCATTTACTCTACTTGCATGCATGAATACATATGTTATCTGCTCTCCATACATGGTACCACCCCCTCCGTTTTCCTCCCACCTCCTTCTCCCTGCCCAAAGGTGGATTCTCAGAAATTTCATAAAATTAAGCTGCGTTAAGTTATGAGTCTAGATTCCCAAAAAGCTAATACTTGAAATAGCTAGTCGGCTAAAGTTAGAGTCCTCCTATGTAGCACGCTGTATAGCAGTATTTGGCAGTATTGTAGCCACTGTAGTTAATCTAAGGTGCAATTATTGCTAATTGAAAAGCTATCATAGGTGCCAGATAGATAGGAGTCTTTCAACTGGGAATTTTGGAAATGTGACTTACTACTTATAGTTGATAGAAATTTGTTCTTTGTTTTTCATCAATTTTTATTTTTAGTTTTTCACTTAGCCCATTTTATTTCATGCCTGGAAAGGAAAACCCATTTTTGAAATCCAAACGTTTGGCTGTGTAAATTCTGAACAAGGAATAGATAGCATTGTTGCTCATTTTGTCTGGGTGGTTTTTAAGCATTACAGTGTTGAGGAATTGATATGTTGGTGTCGTGTTTAATATTGCTAGACTTTATGCTTATGCTGTGGTTCAGCTTTTCCTATTGCTTACATTTCCATAGTTTGTTAGAAGCAGCTGCTGGTTATCAAATGCAAATAATGCCTTTTGACTTGCTCTGCCAAGAAGTAGAGTATCCTCAGCTTCTGCTTATTAGATTTATTTTCCTTCTTAAATTTTTCATCTTGAAGATGTGGTTTGTCATCAACAAACTTTCTACCATGATCTTGGACAGTTGCATTTCTTTCCTAGTGATGGGGAATGAGGGAGGCTGAATGCGTGTAAAATCAAGCCATTTTTAGTAAATTCCCATTTATTCAGAATAAATTAATCCAAGTTATAAGACAAGCTCCACCCAGAAGTTTTGTGTACTACTTTAATTTACTGAAATGACCAAAAACTATTAAATAGATCATTGGAAAGATGTTCTTGTCATTTTCAGAAGGGTTCTCTACCTACTAGAAAAATATTGAGATCAAACTGATAGTTTTTATAATCACTTCTTCTGTTTGTTGCTGTCATAACCACAGTACAGAAATGGCTAGTAATAACTAGATAATATCTTGTGCTTTTCCTTACTAATTTCTTTAGTTGGAAGATGAATAATTATACTTAAGTAGTGCGCATTTCTGAAAGGGGTGCTTTTGAAACTACTTTGTGTGTTTTAAGGTTTTAAATAATACAGAATATATTACACATTCAGTTATTTGAAGGATGCTTCCTTTCCCAAATGTGTTAAAGTGGAAGGTGACCTTCCAGGAGGAAAACCCTTTGAAACTGGCTTAGTAGTAACCTTTGGTCAACATGTGCAATGTTAAAGTTAAGGTGGCATGGAATCTGTGCTGGAATAAGCCCTGTAGCTATGCATAACTCTGCCATACTTGCTAATGAAGTGCTACGTTCAGTACATTTCAACCTGTTGTAAGGGAATGCTCTTCCTTAATGCTGTGGAAAAGGTCAAGTGTTTCCAGAAAAGGAGTTAAAAAGCTTCGTAGGATGGTCACTTGCTCTAGTCACTTGCTGGCAATGGAAAGACCAAAAAAAGCAAAATAAAATACCGGCAGCCTGATGGATTTAAATTGCATGATCTGAAAAAAATGTGCAACAACCAAACTCAAAAGGGGCTGTTACCAGCTTCTTTCAGACACAGACAGGTCAGTCCATCGTATGGGTAAAATAACACTGGCTTTTTAGATATAGCTCAATGAAATGATGATTAGCATGAGAGTCTGGCTAATGGAGATGTGCGCATATGATTCCCGGTGCTTTGTGACGAGGTAATTTTTGTAAAATATTTTGACCTAAAAGCCGCCTCTAGATGTGTGTGTTCAAGCCTATGCAGCTTTTTGTTTGGAATTTTCTTCCCTATGCTGAGATGTGGGTGGATGTGTTTTCACCCCAAGCAGAACATCAGAATAAATGCAACAAGCTCTTATTCCAGAATGTCATATGTGTATACTTTGCTAACTCAGTAAGCAGCATATAAATACTTGTGACAAAGGAATGGTTGATTTATTATATAAGGGTAGGTATAGACAAAATGGGGACCCCAAATTGAAACAGTGGGTTTTTAAAAACACCACTTCAGTTTAGGGCCCTTTAAACTCCTGTGTCATGCACACACCTGAATGTGCCTCTCTGGCAGTGGGGATTGGAGGGTGAGCTGCTGGTGGATGGAGTGGTCCTTTCGGGGTGGGGGGAAGCTGGTGCTTCCCTCGGTGGCAGTGACAGTCCTCCCCACAGGAGGAGGCACCTGGCTTGGGCAGTCCTGGGAGGCACCGCAGCCATGGAGGGAAGCACTGGGCCCTTGCACAGCTCAGGCAGGCAGGCTCGGGGCGGGGGAGAGATCTTGGGTTGAGCGTGGCAGCAGCCCAGGAAGACAGGCTTGCCTTTGGGGCTTTCTACAGCGCCCCTGAGCTATGCGGAGCCTGGTGCTTCTCTCTGTGGCTGTAGGGCAGGAAACTAAAACTCTCTAGAGGAGTTCTAGTTTCTTGTGCCCCAAGTCATTTAAGGTGCATTAAGCCGCCAAATTTGCTATAGCAGTTGGAATTAATGCACAATACACCGCCAATGCAGGCAAATGCCAACACCACTGAAGTGGTGCAGAAGCATTTAGCCCTCTTTAAAGTGTCATGCATGCATGCCTCTTGTTTAGTCTACATATGGCCTGACTCGGTCACTTCTATAATACTATCCTTAGGTTTCTGTGCATGTTGTATCTGCCCCATATGAGCCAATTGTGTAGAGTATGTTTCCAGTGCTGTGTTAACCCAGAAAAGTATGCATGGCTGAACTGTTACATAGTCATTCTTAAGAGTGACTAAGAAAGATAACCTGGGATAAATTGCTGTGGTCAAATACCTGTACAAGCTGTGGCTTCTCTCAAGAAGAGAACATGGTCCTCCAGCATCCTCCTCTTATCCCCCTCCCTCCCTCCGCTGACCTGCACGGCAAGTTCTTCACTCTTCAGGGCCTCAGCATTCAAGTGTCTACATATGTGCCCCTGAGCAAGGTTTTTCTACTAGGGGAACAAATCTGGGACTGTTCTCCCAGATCATTTGAACATGTGTACACATGTTCTTCGTTAAAGTCTTCACTGGGGAATTATTGCCATGTTTGCAAATACTAACCACCATAATGTGCTATTACAGCTGGCCCTAGTATGCTTAATCCTTAGGGCTTCGATCTAACTTGACAGGAGTATGCAGTGAAAGGTTATTGCTCCTAGGCACGTAGGAAGCAGTGTGTCCTGTACACTTGGCTAACAGTCTTGTAGGCTTGTAAACTACATATATACTGCGCATTGTTTCATTGCCTGTCATAGTGTAGGCATTTCTGCTTCATAGGCCATCATGCTAGAGACAAGGCAGGGTTTTTTTTAACAATATATGGATCTAATTCATAGTGTTTTATCTGTATGTAGACTGCTCTTTGAAAGTGCTTGGAGAACTGCCAATTTCCCCAGCTGTTAACAGGGTAGTTGATACAGAGAGGTTTAAATTACTGACCCAAGATGCAGAACTGGTCAGCAGCATAGCTGGCAATGTTGGTGTTCAGCATCTGAATGACAGCCGTTGAGTGAGATTGATTCTGGGGGGAGGTGCAGCCATGACACTCTTCCAGAGCAGTGTCCTTTTAGATGGATTTTGGTAGGCCATTTTTATTTAGGTCATTTTCCATGATTGCCCTTTCATAAATTACCATTCAGTTTGGTCTTGTGCTGTTTTTCAAAATGGTTCACATTAGCCAACATTTCCAATCTCCCATTTTTAAGGTAGATTTCTGCTTGATAAGAATAACTTTGTGCAGGGGAACATTCTGGCAACGCAGTCTTCTATATAGTTTAAGATATTCTTTCCACTTACTTTGCTTGGCAGTATTAATGATGTGATTTTGGTTAGATATCAGAATCTCAGAAATAAATAAATAAATAAATAAAGGACCAACCCAAAAAGGGGGGTGTTGCTGCTTCTTTGATAGAAGACAAGACCCGTTAATTTTTATCATTGATAATCATAATAACCATCTTTTTAATATGATTAGGATTTCAGTAATTAATGATTGAGGTAATCTCTGCCTTAGTGCCAGCTGGTGGCACAACTGCAAGGTCACCTGCAGTTCAGTGACATGATTTTTTGGAAGGTTTTCATCATTGACACAAGGGTATTTTGTTGGGGGAAAGGGTCAGATCTAAGTGATCTTTGCACTGTCCCTGCTGAACCTGTATTGAGTGGTATGTCCGGTGATAAAACAGAAGTTTTGCCAAAATGAAAGCATCCTTAGTTTAGCTTGGAGAGGTGGGATTGTGTTCTGGTCAGTAGTCATTGCTGGGGAAGGTGTGAGGGTGCATTGTTGGTTTCTCTTTCCAAAGGTAGGAATTAATTATTTTTGTAAGTAGAAAAAATACCAGTTCTTTGCAGTGAGCAGAGAGAGATTCTAATAAATCACTTCTAAATTTCCTTTCAGCATTTTTTCTGGGTTTTATTTTTAAAAAAGAATCTTTCCTGACTGCTGCTTGACAAGATAAGTGCTCTCCTGGCATAGATGGCAGAGTGAAAATAGTCTGAGATGGCAAGTGAACCATGCACTGAATGCAGTGTTTTGTATCAATTGCTCTATCGCCGCTTTGTCAGAACTCGCTTGAAGAGATGAAAGTGAATAATGGCTGTGTGGATTCATAATCTTGGTAAGGAGCAGCAAATGAGAGTGTTCTCATCAATCAGATGGGATGAATTTGCATAGACTCTTCAGCTACACATGCCAATTACCTTTTTCCTTTTAAAGGCGCAATGGTAACAAAGTGTCAGATGCATTGCTTTTTAATAGACCGCCATATTTAGAGACTAATTGGCTAACACTTTAGTCCACCTTTTTTTAATGGTACTCAATCTGAAGTGAACTGTATATGATGATGGCACCCTATAGCGGGCTTTCTTTGAGTCACGGAGAGAATGCCCACTTCCCAGGCAATGGCGTATTGGTGATTTCTTGTTCACAGCTCTTTTTGTGAACTGTTGATGAGTCTGGTTCAAGATAAAGTAGAAAGCAATTTGAATCTAAAATAGTTGTCCTCGAGTGTTTCATGTACAGTGCTCATTTTCACTTGTACTCAAGTTCTTGAATGTTTGGTCTACATCCAGAGTCTTTACCTGCATCTGTCAACGTTCAGGTAACTCGAAGATCCATACATATTCTTTCTGTGTCAGTCTTCTAGGTAGTATCTTATTTGTCAGATAATGTCAGATATTTCTTGAAACGGTCAGTGAAATGCACATGCAGTCAGTTGAAAATGAACCAACAGGGCTAAACTGGAGTAAAAGAAAATGGAAGTGGAGATGACGGAGGCATGTATTGAAAGAACTTGGGTAACTGATAGTGTAAGGCAGATATTCATCAACATGTTCATGTTTTAAGCATCCACCAAAGTAAACACACAGCTCTATGGGAATGGTCAAAAACAGGAGCATGATGGCAAAATAAGTCTTTATAGTCTGAAAGGACTTTTTCCATATGCCTCAATACAGTAGGATCATAAACAGTATTGCAAGGGGAGTGAAACATAGCCACATCAAAGGGACCTTCATCAAGCTTGGGATAGCCTTCCTTCAGGTTTGAACTTTTTCGATTTGGTTTTGTAGTAACAATGATGAGGGGAAAAGACTCACTTCACAGCACTTTCCTATAGTCAAGAAATCTTGAAAAAAATGTTCCCATTTAGCATGGCTCATGCTGGTATGTGTACGCTTATGAAATGTAGCCATTACCTCATGCAGGACAGATACAATGGAAGGTTGTGGTTTGGAAAATAATAAACTATTTCACTATAACTGCTTCTTTGTATGTGTGCTTTTTGAAGAGGTTTTTAGCTTCAAGTTGAGATTTCTCCCTGCTTTTTTTTTTTTTTGTATTGAATTACTGCTCCCTTAGAAATATGAAAGAGTAATAACAATGTAAACAGAAGTATTAGTGTTGGGCTGGAGCTAGGCTGGCCATGTGCAAGACTTTGGAGCCTGTTTCAGACGTGGCCAGACAGCGGGTGCATACTTCTGGTAAGCGGGTGCTCTTGCTAGCTGGGGAGCGGATGGTCTTGGTGCTGTGCAGAACGGCACCCGCTGTCTGCAGATCGCCAAGGGAATATTGTTTCATCGGCGGTGATGGTGCCCAGGCTCCCAAGCAGCTCTGTCTTCTGGCCTCCCAGGGATATTTTTTTCAGCTGCTGGGCTGTGTTGAAGTCCCCTTTGGAGATTATTGTAGGCACACCCAAGCTGGGTGCCTTTAAATATTGATTATGTACAGGTTCTTCTCTGAGTGCTGTTGTGCTGCTAAGAGACCCTAGAAGTCCATTTATTTTATTTTTTGCTGTAGTTAGCTAATCTATGTAAGGTGTGGGGTTCTCTGTGTATAGGGCTGGGTTTACTGTATACTCTGTTATTACAGAGTGCCTATATTCAGGGACCTACCGAACATGCGATTTCACATATTTTGCGGAACCGCAAATGTGGTATTCCATGGTAAGGCACAAAGTTGGCAGTGAGCGGGTGGTGGGGAAGGGGACAAGGGGGAAAGTTGCAAAAGCGGAAAAGGGGGGAAGTCCTGGTATGACGAAGCATGAGTGGGTGGAAACTTCTGCAGCAGAGCACGGCAGGCCCCTTCATGCCTTGGTTGGGGAAGGAGTGGGACTTCTGGGGCGCCCTTGGCCAGAGATTGACAGGTGGCTATCTGTCAGTCTCTGGTGGGGGGGAAGACTTCAAGCGCCCCCACCACAGAGGTGTGGGGGGCCTGCTGTGCTTTGCTGCAAAAATGTTGCCTGGCACTGGGCTCGTGCCACCAAATGGGGGCGGGGGGCAACCACCCCAAATTTGGTAGGTCCCTACCTCTAGCTTTTATGATAAATGGTTTGAATTTTGTCTGTTAGCCCTTTCTAATTTTGTATATAAAATGCTTCTTCCCAGAAACCCAAAAGATTTCTAAATTATTTTTTAAGGAAGCTTTTATCTCAACGTAATGCAGGGGAATTCAAGCACTCTGGAAGTAGACTGATAAATGCGAGCACATTTGCGAATTAAGATGCTAAACTACTGCATGAAAAGGTAAATCTTTTACACCTACCAGATACCCTGAGACGTGTGTTGTACAAGTCTCTCCTTTGCCAAAGAAACCCTTGTTTGGATGGTTAAATAAGATCCCTGTTTTCTTCCAGACAAATAGCCTGGGAAATATATTGAGAGTTGCTGACACCCAATATTTCCCCTGTATTTAAAACAAGACATAGATGTCAGAATTAAAGATGCTAGCATGCAGATAGATATGCTGGCAGTGTGACCTACCAGTTCTTAAGATTGCTAAAACAGTCTTTTGGCCTAGAAACCTACCTGGTTGTGGTGCAAACCTGCAAACAATGAGAGGCCATTACTAGGTTGAGATTTGCTCAAATGAGATCTGCTGTTGCGAAGGGTTGGTGGTGTCGGGCCCCACATTCAGGCAGAATTTGCTTTTGCGAGGAGAGTGAAATAGACCACTGAAATCATTATTTTGTGGTTTTGTTTGTTTCTTGAAGAAATAGGAAAATCTTCTTTTCTGTTCCCTAGCTGTTTTTGCACTACCTGCACAAAGAATAAACGAAATAGAAGCCTCCTGTTTCGCTCTGTTGTTGTTCACGGCTTCATTTTACCTTTTTTTTTTTTTTTTTTTTTTTAATATCCTCATATACCATGTTCTGTTTTTAATTTAGTATAAACGGGTAGAGCAGAACCTTACTGTATGCTTTTAGTAAAAATGATGTTATTTGTAAGTGCTGTTTGTTTTATTTTTATATAATTGTTACTGCTTACTGTATTGTTTTGTCAAAAGCTATAAAAAAAAAAAAAGCAAACCACTGATGCATATGAAACCGTTTTTTTTCTTCCTGACTTCTTTTCAGAAAACTCCTTAAAGGGTGGAGTTTCAGTGCTATGTCTTTCCTGCCCTTTGCACATTTTTCTTTTAGCATTTGGAGAGAAATTTCAGGTATTTCACATGATCCATAGTGAAAAAACTGTTACTGAAATTGTACAGCAGTTTCTATTCTAATCCTTTTTGCAGTGGCTCATAACACTCCAAATCTTCTGTGAAATTGTAGGGGCCGGTTTCCTCCTCGATGGGGGAGAAATAAAATAAATAAATAAAAAAAAAAAAAGTCTGAGCAAGTGCTTTGCTATATTTGGGCTTCAAACAAACCACAGTGAAACCTAGTGTGAGATTCACTGTAGCAGCATTACACTTGGGTGGCAAAAGATTTGCTGTAATATTCCCCCGGCACAGTGTGGGTGTCAGAAATGCTGTCTGCATGATGCAGTTGGCTGAGATGGCAGGCTTTCATCATAGCTTGTGTGGAGATATGATCAAATGACCTGAAATAGAGATGCACTGCTGTCCTGTCCTACCGTAAGAGACCAAAAAACACCTTGTATGTCCTTTGGGATAATATTGTCTCTTGAGCTCAAAAAGGGAGGATACAGACTGTCAGGTGGTGTTGAACTGAGTCCTCATCAGTGCTTTTATTTTAGGGGACCTGCGAGTCATCTGAAATTTGGAAAACCTTCCGGTGTCCTCTCTGGATGTTACACTTTTGTCCTCGTTTTTTGAATTTCTGCTTGGTTGGCATTTTGAAGGTCACATACAGTTATTAAGCAGTTGCATGGGCTGCTGAGAGAGCCAGCTGGTCAGGATGGCATTTAACCAGCAATGTTGCTGCTGCATGTGTGATTTAGAGAAGTGGGGGAAAGGATTAGGAGAGGAAGACTGATGTATAGCACTCCTGTGCTTCCAAATAATCATACTTGCGGCAGCCTCGCTGTTCACGTGGCGGCACGCTAGTAAAAGCTATATGTGCGAGCACAGGATTTTGTGGTTTGACAGGTACCGAATTCCAAGCAGCTCTAACTTTTTTGTGACCTGGGCAGCTTGACTAACTATCAGTCATCCTCTCAGTTATAGCCATTAGAGCAGGGGTGGCCAACTTTGGCAAGGGACCCACATGTGGCACAGGTAGCCTTTGCATGTGGCATGTGATGGATCAGGGAGGGGACAGGCAGCACAAGTGCAGATGAGGCTTGGAGCAGAAAGCAGAGCAGCAACTTGGCCAGGCAGCACAGGGTGGGGAGCAGACAGCTGAGCAGTGGCTTGGGTAAGGAAAAATGACTGGAGTGGCACTTGAGGAGGATGTGGGGCTAATGTGTGGCATGACTGACAAAGGGTCGTTTGTACTGCCCGAGAGGGTGTTTGGTCTTTCCCTGGTGCATCCTATCCGGTAGAGAGCAGCAGTACCAGGTCTATGTGAGATGGGAAAAGGAGACTGCTGTCATGGATACTAATGAAGTATGCTCATCAAAGACTGTATTCTTATTGCATTAATAATTTGGTTTCTCGTTAGTCTATTTCCTTTGAAGCACTTGTTCTTTGTTCAGTTTGGTTTTTATCTTGCACTACGTGCTTTGAAAGTATTCGGGGTGGAGAGTTAACCTGGCCCTTGTATATCAAACTACTGCTGCTGTCTGCAGTTTAGCAATACCCAAACATGCACAGCATTGCAGCAGTGTCTAAAATGATACATGCCGACATATAGAGAGGGCTGAAAAGTGTGAGAAGTAGAGGAAAAGAGTGTAACTTAATTTAACTCTCAGGTTAGATGTGTACTTTCAGGGAGCTCCCACAGGATGAGGAACTTGGAGTAGTAAAAGCTGCAGCCAAAATGACATGTTGCTTTTTGCCTTTACTTCTTCGGAGGCATAAGGATGGGGAAACTCATGTAACCAAATTGAGGAGAATAAAAATGTGAAATGGGCTGTTAATTTTTCACTATATACGCTGAATATTGGGTAAACTTCACTGGACTTGCTTCAGCTTAAGCCTTTAAAGGAATCGTGAGCTGGCTGGCTTATGTGGGTTCGTAAAGCAACACAATGTGCTTTATTTCGAGTTGGAGTATATTTGTATACTTTCAAGCAACTCCTTTCTTTTTGATTTATACTAGAACCACTCTTTAGTCATCTTGCAATTGCTTTTTGGTTGATTGTCATTCCTTCGTTGAGAGAGAAGAATGTTTTTCATTTTTAGAAACTTATCGGCCATCCAGTTATGATTCAGTCTGTGGTTTTCTGAGTAATGACTTTGGCAGCACGAATCTTCAATGGTTACACAGAATTTTAAACAGCTGTTCGGTACAGGCCCAGACGCACTGAAAACAAGATTTAAATCTTTTTTCCATTACAGTAATGGTGTTTCCCCTATGGGCAGGACAACTGTTTATCTAATTATATGACAGACTTTTCAGCATTGGCAGTCCCGAAATATCAAATCGGTGAATTAATAGGGAGCAGGTGAACTTTTTCTTTGTGGAAAGGTTTAATGAATCTTAGCTGTTTGATGCATTGCCTCTGGCACAGTTGCTTTTTTCTTCATAAAATCTGACATCATTTGTTCTATTGTCTCAATTAAAATTACTTGCTTGTGTTCACACTTATTTAATTATAAATGGTAGTACACCCAGTTGAATGTGGATGAGAGCTAGTGTCAGTCACAGATGGACCATACCAAAAAAGCCCCCAACCATAAAAATCCCACCCCCACCACCCCCTTCCAGGGCAAAAAGAAATACTGTTTTTTTTCACTAGTGGAAGACTCATGCTGCCCTCATAAATGGATGATTTGGAGAGATGCTGAGTGTTGCTTCATAGGATTTTTAGCTTCAGATCCCAGGAACCATAGAACTGCCAGTGGTTGCATAGTACATGACATTTCTGTAGGTTCTTTCTCTGTAGGATCTCTGTAGACTTTCTTCTTAACCTGATGAGGTGGGTGTAGATCCTGTTTTATGGAGGGGAAAAGTGAGGCATCAAAGAGAGAAACTTGGGTAGAATAGCATTTGCTCTAGTCTTGGAGTGGAGCCTGAACCCACATTCGAGAGGTAAGCGTTCTATAAAGTAAGTCTAAAATCTACTTTGGAGTGAAAGGATGAATGTGGTGTTAACATTTATAGCACATTGTGGAAGTGCTGTTGGCTGAAAAAAGCAGAAGTGTGTTAGAAAATTAAATGTCCAATAAATAAAACTTTAGACAACTAAAGTAAGAGCTCTCAGCGCTAAGCACCATGTGCTTAGGATATTGTTGACTGCTGAGCTCCACTTAACCACTTCTTTCCTTCTCTACTCATAAATGGCTTGACACACCTGTGCAATATGTGTCTGTGCATGTGCATTTTACCTGTTTCTTAACAATATTTTTGAGGCAAGCTTGAAGGCAGAAGATAGAAGTGTTTTTTCGTTCCATCTGGAAAGTGACTCTTTGAAGGTCATTGGGAAAGCTGAAGTGGTTATTTCATAACGTGAATGCTCTGTGCTGGTGGGGCAGAACCTGTGTTGATTCCCTGGCAATATGGGAAATACTCAGCATGTATTTAAAGCATTAACATCTGGATATAACAGGACCACTGAGTTTGTCCAGCGTAAAATGGAAGGTTTTGATCCACTGCCTCTGAGAACTTGCCGCATTTTTCAGTGGCGTCTTGCTTGCTTTTAGTCTCCTGAGGTGTCTTAAACTGATGCGATTCTCATGGACTATATAAAATGCTATCTTCCAGAAAATGCCAAATATTTTTTCTACTTTTTTTTTTATAGGTCATAAGTTTAGTCAAGTTGACCTAATTTAATCTAATTGATTTGTCAGGTAGCTAGAAAGCCACTGTCACAGATAAGTTTTAGTGCACATGAATAAACCAATCTTCAGTCCTGAATTCTATTTAGGCTTCGCTTTCTAAAGATTGATTTCAAAAGACTTTGTCAAGATGGATCACAAGGGAAATACCTGAAGAGATCCCAGAGATTAGTGAAACAATTGCAGAAAAATCAGTCAAAAATGGTAAATGATTTTTTGGCTTTTTTTTAAATATTATTTTATGCTTTATAGAAGCAAATTGTTTTAAAATTCTAGTTTATTGGTTAAATGTACTTTTGTTGGATATTGATGCTTCCAAGCTGCTGCTTTAAAGTAATATTTGGTGGTATCTCTGCTATGATATGCTGTTTCACTTCCTGTGGGGATCGCTACAAGCCAGTGTTTAAGTGACTATTTCCACTTGGGAGTTGAAGCCTCTACACCATCATCCTGTAAACCTGAAATGGCTCATTTGAGTTATTGAAGAACATACAGTGTATTATAACAGAGCTTTTAAACATGGCCATAAATTATCCATGGAAAAGTGCCTTCAGATAGGATCCCCTCGATGATTGGTTAGTACAATTAATATAACCATCTTGCCACAGCTTTTACATTTTGGTTTAGCAACTCCTCAGTTTCAGGAGAGCCTTGGGACTCACCGGATTTCAATTATCTCCCTGATCCTGGAGGTAGGATTTTAACTTGACATTAATTATGTTTCCCTGGGGCAAATCAGGCTGCAAGGAAGTGGCAACAGTTCTCAGATTGGACCAATTACTTTAAACCTCTAAAGCAAAGAAATATATATACTTTGTGAGGGAGGGCATTTAATGTTGTTTTAGGGATAGCTTTCAAGCTGCTTTCCAAGAAGCATCAAAAATAGTATGCTGTTAGAGGGAATGTCCAGGTCTATTGTTGCCAAATGTTATGTGCATCTGGTGTCTACCTTGGAGCTTTAGCATCTTGATTCATCTGAATTTAAGATTTGTCAAGATCTCTTCAGTATGGAAGAAGAAGAGAAACATTCAGAATATGAAAACAATGTGACACCCACCCCCCCCGCTGGGGGTGGGGGGAGAAAGAAAGAAAAAGAAAAACTCAGAAGACAAATAACCTTTTCAGTAGCGTGTTTTTGAAAATCCCATCATCATTTAAACATTTAAGGTTGGCAGTGCCACAGGCATGCTTCACTGAATTCAATGCTAAACCCTGTCAAAAGCCAGGTCCTGAGTTCAGCTTGATAGCATTGCACTACAGACCAAAAAATAGCTTTTGAATGCCACAGTGGAGAGATTCCAAAGTTTTGAGACATCACTTTCAGCCAAATTGGTAGGGCTTGGGGGCCAATTGGAAAGTGTGAAAGGGAGAAATGAGAACACTTGTTTGTTTTTCTTGTTAACAAAACCAGCAGCTTCACCTATCTCTGCAATGGACTGTAGATCAAACACGTGGGTGAATTGACTTCATTTGCAAGTGCGGAATGAGGGGGACACAGAGCTCCTGGCATAAGGAGGAGACCTGAATGCTGTGAATAAGGAAGGAATTAGTGGTCTGCAGTAAGCCAAGTTAAGTAAGAAGTAGAGGAGGCTGGCGAGGCTGATGGTGCATACTTTACAATTATTTTGGGCAAAGGGCTGCTTACTGAGTTTTGGCAAGCCATCAAGGGCTGCATGACAGGCAGCTAGGGGCAGATTAATATTAATTTTCTGAATTTTTTTAAGGGCCCTGTGGGCCAGATAGCATGTCCTGATGGGCCTCATTTGGCCCGTGGGCCACATCTTGCTCACCCCTGCTTTACAGGATGGGGATTGGAGGCATGTTAAGATTCCCACAACTGTTTCCAGTGAGCTCGGCCTACACAAACAATGAGGGGTGCATGGTTTTTTTTTCCCTGTTAGGATGCTTCCACATCATTTTCACTCAGCTTTCTTGTTGTTTTTTTCTCTCCTTGCCCAGTTTGTGTCATAGCTGCAGACACTGAGGCTGGAACACTTTACTTCTCAATTACTAAAGGTAGCTAAGCTAAAATTCTGCCTCTCTTCCACCTAACCCTTTCTCGTATGGTTCTCAGACTCAAAAAGCCACTTGAGTACAAGGCAGGCGAGGTTCTTTTCTGTGGATCTGATATCTTTTTATTAGACCTACTTAAATAGTAGGAAAAAATGTTAAGCAAGCTTTTGGGTTCAAAAACCCTTTATTTTTGAGCCCGAAAGCTTGCTTAAAAGTTGGTCAAATGAAAGATATCGGATTCACCCAAAGAACCTTGTCTGCCTATGTCCTTAGACCAACACGCTACAACCTACATCTCTGTAACTTGAATGTAAAGCATTGAGTGACTCTTGGTGCTATACGTACATGAGCAGTGGAGTATGTGAGCTTCAGTAGTGACCTGGCTGATGTGGAAATGACTGTGTTCCCAGAAACTTTCCTGATGTATCTGACATATTTTAATAGATGGAGTAAAACTGTTTAATCCTGGCATGTGGGGTGTGTTTTTGGAGAAATTTTGCTTGCCAGGATTAGACGTTTGTAGGAAGCTTCTAAACATGTTAACTGTGAATTTGTTGTTCACTGTATTTTCATATGCCATCTGATTTTTATTTTTTTTATTTTTTGATTTTTTTTAATTTCTGGTAGCCCATAGCTACCACCTAGTAGCTCTGTAGCAGGCTACTGAGACTTGCCTGTCTCTTTAGAAATGAAAAACCCAGCACTGTATAATGAGATTCTATAAAAGTAATGGAACACTTATAACACATTCAGAATGCAGTGGATGCGCTACGCATGGAGTAGTTTTTCAGCTGCTTGCTTGATATGTTTGAAGGGACACTTGGAAAGTATATTGCATATAAGCTTTAGGCAGAAAACTTTGGGTTAGTTCTTGTTTTATAGAGGTTTGCTTTCCAAAATCCGCTTGAATGGACATTTTTATGACGACTCTTTTCAATTAAGACTTTTGAATGTAAATGTTTTTCAACAAAGTTTTCAATGCAAAGATTAACCATGTATCAGAAAAAGGAATTCTGATCATCTTACAGCAAAAAAAAAAAAAAATCACTTGTTTTGCTGTTGTCTAAGAGGAGTGCTGGGTGTTTAAAAAAAACAACCCCCCCAAACTCCCCCCCCCCAAAAAAACTAGCTCTTTTTAAAAGATGTTCAGTTTTGAATATCTAAGTTAATAGCAGAAGATGTTTCAGATTTTTTTAGTATCCTATTCAAAAAAGATGGTCTGTAATATAGTTAACTTCTGAGTAACTATTCATGTTAGAAACATTAATCTTGCTACTTAATAAATTTCCTGTAATATTTAAAAAAAAAAAAAAAAAGGATTTGTTACAATCATAAATAATTGTCTGTGCTCAGTGCCATTTTACTGCATAATTTGAAACGGGGCCTAAAGTATTTAGGCACCTTGTTTCCTAAGATGATAAAATTGTTAGCTGTGTTCCTCCGAAAGAGGCGGAAAGGCAATATTTACATGCAGAGACGAGATGGATGCTAATCCACAGGAACCACAGTACTCCAGAAAAGTTGCAGTTACCAATCTGTTGTAAACTTTGGTCAAAGGGCTGCAACTTTGAGCAATAAAACACCACTTGTCACTGAAAGGCTTTTTTTATGGGAGTCACTCTCCTCCTTGCTTAGTTAATATTTAATTGCATTACTAACTAGTGTGACAGGTTTGAAGGACCAAGTAGGCTACTATCCTGGAATAATACCATTGTTTTGTTGGTGTTTTAGAAGTGGCTTGGTTAATGCATTCAGGTGACAGAAGGATGGAAAACAGGTAAAACTGGTGACCATAGATGTGAGAACTGGGGAGAAGATGATGCAGAATGCACTTTTTAAAGAAACACTTGTGCAGTCAGTAAGACACAGGGGTTTTTTAATCTGTTTCTCCAATATGTGGAAGCATAAAGAAAGAGGTTGTATTATCAAAGATCAAAGCCTTCTACTAGCCAGTGGTGGTAGAAAAACTGCATTATCCTAAAATAAAGAATGGAAGCACAGATGGTAGGAAGCACATCCAAATGTTTGACAGACTGCAGCCAAGAAATGGTCAGTGATAAATTTGAGACACGGGTTTAAACTTGAAACATGACTGAGAGAACCCTGGCCTGGGAAGATGCCCAGAATGGTGCATCTGTTTGGGACAAGTACTAAAGTTTTCTGCCTCTTGCATTTTGGCACTCTGCACATTGCCTGTCATGCTAGTTGTGAACTCTGAATTGCAATGAAGGACCAAGTCTTTTGCTACAGGAAGTATTTCTTTAAAGAAAAGAGTTGGCCATATTCAGCTGTAGGTATGCAAGTAAGACACCACTTGATGACAGCCCCTGTATTTTCTCTACTTCTCTGTACAAATATGCCTATGTTTGCATACACTCCCTTGAGTCTTGCAGACAAAATGCAAAGGTATGAATACTGAAATTTGCTATCATAGCTATCCTATCAGAGTTGAAGTAGGTAGCAGCTGGGATTCAGTATTTCACACAGTCTACTGGAAATATTAGAAAGCACTGTGCAGCAGAGCTAGCTCAGTTCCCATAAACACAGTGCCAAGTTTCATATTATTGACAGTAATAGATATTAAGGTAATGTGTACCTATTGAAATATTATAGTCTCCCACAGGAGCTGGCCTAGCTAAACTCTTCCGAACTTGTTGTTTTCATGGCTCAGACACCTCTCTTCCCTTTTGAATAGATGTACTTCTAGTGTATGTGTAGGGGAGCAGGGGTGGGGGAATAATCAGTTTTAACAACAAGACAAGAATTTTGTCCTGCCCTTTTCTCATACTAACTGATACAGTGGGTGTCAGCTAAATCTGGCCACCGGCTTTAGGTTGACAGCCTCTGCCTTAGAACAACCTAGTGTCTTTGCTTTCAAGTAAAACCAAGGCCTACTAAAAGAAATTGGTCCCTAACTGGACCCTGATATATCTTGCTCTTTTTAGGCCAAGTTGTAATGAGTCTTATCAAAAGAGCTTCCCAAGCCAGGAATTTGACCAAGGAGAGCCAAGTAGGGCAGAATGCTTGGAATCGACAGGCAGGCAGCTGACAGGCTTGCAGACTTGGACACACAGCTTTAGGGCAAACTACAGATCCTGCGAAACCAATTAAGTGCAAAAATACCTGGCTGGAATTTAGGAGCTGCAATATTCTCAGGGTTTCCTGATTTTTGACACTGGATACATATTTTTTAATGTTTTGATAATCCAGTTAACTATCTTGACTTGAGTGGACAACTATTATTGTCCAGCTACAACATCCCAAGCCCCAAGTAGTTAAGTTTTGAGCCAAGGAGGTACCAGGACACATGGAGGACCCTTTCTTTGATGTAGAAGTGAGCAAACCTTTGCCTCCAAAGTAAGGGGATCTAGATCTCTTCAGCCACGGCCAGCTACCAGTAAACAGCTTCCTTTCAGTCCTTATGTTTTCATGGTAGGTTAAGAGTGCTAAAGGTGGCAGAACATGGCGTGGACCATTTAAGGCTCTGTCTAGAGATGCAGTTAAACTTTATATTTGAATATGACTGCAGGAGCTCCTGAAAAAAGAGGCCTAAGAAACTACCTTACCCTCTGCTTCTTTATTCAGCTCTAGTTTAGGAAAAAGTTTTGTGGCTGTGTCCTCATTTGACTTGATGATGTAATATTAGATTGGACTGTCTAGGAAGAATGTGATCAGTCATGTGGAGGAACCTGGATTATACAAGTGGTGTGATTCACATGTGATCCACATTTTTACTAAAATGGAAAAAGTTGCAAAATGAAATTTGGCTATTCATGGTCTGATTAACCCTTTTTTTTTTTTTTTGCAGTAGCAGTGTTTAATGTTTGCCTTATGTGACTATCTCTGCCTTGCATTAGAATAAAAAAACCTTGAAAAATTTTACAATATGAATAACTTTAATGTATGTGTGTTAAGTATGGCTGGTTTGTAGTGTTTTTTTTTCTCTCTCTTCCTCACTTTTGTTTATTGTAGTGCAGGACAGGTAAGTAAATGTCGAGTCTGTGCTGTGTTAAACTTTCATAGTAATTTTGCAAGACTTGCACTGAATATTTTGGTTTTTACCTTTTTACCCTGAGTTATTTCAGAGTACATCATAACATGCTGTATGCAAATCTGATCATCAGCCTGTGTGCAAGGCAAATAGAGATGCTGTTTAGGTGCTTGGCTACAACTCGTGATATGTTGAAACTTGTTTTATTGAGAGGAAGCATGGGTGAGGCTACCTGGTTTATCTTCCTGTTTGTTCTTGGTGATTCATTCTCCTACTATCTGCACAAGAAAAACAAAGCGGCTATCATATTGCTACCTTGCATCTCTTTCCTGGTCTTCCACTGCCTCTGAAAGGGTAGGGGTGGGATAAGGTGAGAATGTCACCTAATGACACATTGAGTCACACTGAGATTACAGATAATCCTATAGGTCATGTCAAAACTAATTCATATTGCTCGAGTTGAACATAGTATTTTTGCCTTAATCTGTTATATATTCTGTCTGGATTGTATTTCCACAAAGGGTTTATTCTGTGGGGAAATTACCATCCTTGCAACTTTTTTTTTTTCAAAATAGTTCAGTAGATTTGCAGAGTTACTAGTCTGGAATAAAATTCTCCTGCTTTCCCAGGTAGGCAAGTGTCTCTTCACTCTTCCAGTATTGCAGTGTGGGATATAAACTGAATGAATCCAAATCCTGATTTCAGGAGTGAAATCACTGCTTGTGGCCCACAAACAAGGATGCTGCCAGTTGTGCCAAACTTGAAGTAGCATTCCTGCTGAGTTGTGCTTTGTCTCGCACAGTGTTTGTGCTGGTTTCATTCTTTCATGTTTTGCACCGATCTCAGTGCTAACTTCTAGGAAGACCTTTCATCTATAAAGACCTATAATATTTCATTATGCAGTTGTTTGCTTATTTAAGCTTTGTTTGAAGACTCCAACATTTCAGATCTATCTCACTAATGGTACTGTCATACTGATAGTCTTTCATATAAAAAATCAAGAGTTTTTCAGGGCAGTAAGACAGCTGCATTTGCTTTTTTATATGATAACTTTTAGGAATGTTTTGACCTACGTGATGACCTCTTTGAAAAGAAAGGAGGGATTACTTTGATATACTTGTATTGCAGTAGTGCCCAGTCCCGGACCTAGGGCCCCAACATGCTGTGCCTCGTACAAACAGAACACAGAGCTAACAACCCAGGGTAAAACAAGGGACAACTGCAGCACAGGAAAACAAGACAGTTCTGGTTGATGTTGTTGTAGGCAGTGATCTTAGTTCACTATTTACCCAATCTTTGTCTCAACTCTCGTCAAGATTGTTTGTTTTTGTAGGTGTTACAAGGGGATTTGAAGATGTGTATAAGGAGTTTCTTCCGAGCATTGGAGCACAGAGGAAGGTTCCTTCTTGAGTTCTTTAACATGGCATAAGTGGTGCAGACTTTGAGAGTGAAAAATAGTTTGTTTCCTTGGGGTAAAGGAAATTGAGCCAGTGCAGGATGCAAAGCAAGCAGCTAAAAAAAAAAATACAAATGCCCCAGTAACTTTTTGAGTGGAGATTTGTTTGTTTGTCAGCCGGTTCCAGTATTGAGATGACAGCCTGGACACAAGCTTTACAGTGATGAATTGGAAGGCTGCATCTTGGAGGTGGTCATGCAGTTTAATCCATAAAACTTAGGTACAACCAGTGTTCCCTCTAAGGTGTGCATGGCCATCCACGAGTAAAAGTCTTGCCGTGCACTAACTTTTTAAGGCTGTACACCTGCCTGGAGAGGAGCTGGGCACAGTGTAGCAGAGGCACTGGCACCGACGTGGTTCACTTACCAAAGGTAAGCTCCTCGCGCCTCATGCAGGGCAGGCAGCGGCTCCTCCCTGGGGCTAGGACCTGGCGTGGGCTCTGCCGGCTCCGGGGAACTGCTCCACTCCCCCGCTTTGCCTCAGGGAGCAAGGAGGCCCGTGGCATCAGGGCTGAAGAGTGGAGCAGTTCCCCGGAGCCAGCAGAGCTTGCACCAGCCCCTATCTCTGCCTTGCCTCACATCGGGGAGGAGCTGCTGCTTGTCCTGCATGAGGCTCTGGGGAACTGCTCCACTCCCCAGCCCTGATGCCATGTGCCTCCTCGTTCCCCAAGGTGATGCAGGCAAGCAGAGCAGTTCCCTGGAGCCTGCCCCCACCTTGCCTTGGGCAGGAGCCACTGCCTGCCCTGTATGAGGAGTGAGCAGATTGCCTTAGGTAAGTGTCCCACGCTGGCCCCAGCGCCTCCATTTCAGTTCTATCATTTGATTTGTGTCCAGCTCATGGCTGGGCCATAGCGCTTCACTGCGCTTCGCTGGGCAGCAGTTGGCACGGAGAAGGGTGGTGGCCAAACCCTGCCTGCTCCCACCTAGACACTTAGTTTGGGACACTTATCGGCGGACCGTGCTGTGCCGAAAGGGGGAGGCAGGACCAAAGCGGCGTGCTCATGGGCCGCTTCTCCTTAGAGGGAACATTGGGTACAACCTGAATGCATCTTAAGCCTAATTTGAAGAGGTGGTTTATACATGGATCCCCTTACCAGGTAAGAGAGTGGTGGTATCCATAATGCCCAAAAATGAGAATGGGGTTAACACATGATTTCTGTTTTCTCGCTGAATTGGAGGCCTGCACATCCATAAGAAAATGGCAGTCCAGGAATTTAGGTTGGCCAGAAGGAGGCAATTTCCTGAGGTAGAGCATTAATCAGTGTAGAGGTAATTGAATCTGTTTTTGCAGTTGCTAGAGACAAGGACCCAGATTCTCAAAAATACTAGGCATGTTAACTCCTATATTGGCATACGGATTTCTTAACTTCAATAGGCCTGAGATGCCTGAATATGTTTTGAGGATTTGGGCCAAGGTTTGGAGAGGGGAAGAAAATGTAACAAAGTGAACTCTGCAAAACCCAGCTGAAAGCCGGTGGGGGAGAGTGGAAGAGGGAAAACCCAAAAAGGGCTGAATTGCAAGAGCCAAGGGAAAACAAAGTCAACAGTGCTTCTCTTCTTGAAAGCACTGAAGGCAGCTGATAGGACAGGGGTGGGCAATTATTTTGGGCAGAGGTCCACTTACTGAGTTTTGGCAAGCCATCGAGGGCTTCATGACAGGCAGCCTAGGGCAGATTAATATTAATTTTCTAAACTTTTTAGGAGCCCCGCAGGCCGGATAGAGTGGCTTGGTGGGCCATATTTTGCCCACCCTTGTGGTTGGACCCGAGGAGGATGAAAATGGAGTACTGGGAAAGGATGGAATTTTTCTGGCTTTGATTTATGATGCTAGTTTTTATGTTGTTCAGGGAATATATTTGTGGTACAGGTTTCCCTTGCTCTATGCGAGTTCTGTATGTGTGAATTTGCTCTTATGCAGTGATCCTTTTTATACCAAAAATTAATTGTATGCAAGGTAAATTCACTCTTATTGATCAATGAGGTAGAAGCCCACAATCAGCCGCTGTGTGCGGTGCATTGTGTGAGTGATGCACATCAAAAATAATCTCTTGTTGGAGATCTGTTCTCCTCGCTCATTGTCTGCAACATGTTTCTCTAATTGCCATCCTCATTATGATGGTGACCTGTGCTTGTGTACATTATGTTGGTGAACTGTACTGTCTGCTGTTGGCGAGTACCAATATTTTCTTGTAAAAGTTGTAGAAACAGGTCTGGGGGGTCAGTACAGTAGAGATCTTGGAAGGTGCATTTCCCTATTTGTTGCATTGTAAAGTGGGGTCCTTTTATGTGAATTTGAGTTGCACACTGTTTTCCAGGAATGCATGTATAGCATAAAGCAAGGGAAACCTGTATGCTGCTTAAGGGTATGTAGTAGGCTTCATGTTTTCAGCAGCTGTAGCCCAGTGGAGCCGGCTACCTGTACCAGGCTTCTTCTGCCAGATGTTACAGTCCAGCTGCAGGCAGTCAGGGATTGCAGTCTGCCTTGGAGGACTGGGCCAGCTGTGAAGGATAACTAGGTTGCACACAGGAATCTTTTAAGGGCTAGCAGCAGCAACACCAGGCCAGGGTACTTTCCCAGGGCCTGGGAAAAGACCCTAATGAGCCAGGAAAATCATGCCAGAGAGAGGGAAGGAAGACAGCAGTGCTGAGGGAGCAGCATGAAGCCAGTCATTCCCTCAGGATCTGGGAAAAGGCCCTGACTGCATTAACCCTGTGTGGACTATGTTTGTTTGTTTACTGAGTTGGTGATCAATGTTTGTGGTGTTTCCTGGGAGGCAAGTGTGTCCAGGAAAATAAAGAATTGTGCTGAGCTTTTAAAGACTGTTTGAGCTAAGCAAATACAACCAGCTACAGAGCAATTGTTAGAAATTTGCCATTAGTGTAGATGATTCTGTGCTGTAGGATTTGCCATGGAAATGTTAGGAATGAAACCAAAGGATGGGGCGCTTGAAACCCCGTTATTAGAGGGGAAAGTAGAATGAACATTATGGACTAGAGGGACCTGCCTGTTAATCGTTTTAGAATGAGTTTGTCTTTATTTATTGTTTGCTTATTTGCTTGTGTTGTTCCCCACCCCACTGAATTTTTAATGAACATAGATATGGACCCTGAGCTCCTCTGTCTTGCTTTTTTTTTTTTTTTTTTTTGCTTTAAATAAATTTTAGCAGGGGAAAAATCAATATAGAGTAGAATTTAAAGGATTTGAGTTTTTGTTTTTGTTCTTCCTCTTTGTTTTTTAGTTAAAGGAGTATATCAATGATCCCTCTGACTATTTTGGCTTGGCTGTTCCATGTAAGGAACCAAGGTTTTGTTTTGGTTTTTTAAGTTCACTATATCTGCAGTGTGGGCAGTGTTGTTTTTGCATTTTAACCACATAGGGGAGGTAGGTTTTAATCTACTTTTGCTGCCACTAAAATAAAAACCTGTACCTCGTTGAGTTTGCATGCTGGATGCAATCTATTTAATATGTTTCAGAAGAAAGCTGATTTCTAACTAGTAGTATCCTTTCAGATTGAAATGGTGCCCAGAGCTTTTTTCAGTAGCTCAGAATAACACAGGTATGTATCTAATAAGTTTTCTGAAGCTGCATATGCAAATGTAGATTTTTGCATTGTAGATTTTATCGCAGTCCCTTTGGGATACTAGTTTTCCATTTAACATGAAACACAATCTCTGAAATAAATTAGAAAATTTAAAGGGGTGATGAAGCCTTTTTACAGGAAGTAAGATGGACACTCTTCTCTCCCATATTGTTCTTGCTCTAGCATTACATATATTAATACCAGTTGTAACAAGAATGGTTTTCAAGAGATATTTAACATGCCAGTTGTTCAGTGTTTTGTTTCGCATAATTTGCATTGGTTTGGGCTCCTCTGTTTTTAGACTTGAAGTAATGCATATTTCACATAGGTGTAAATCAGTGTGTCTGAGACTTGCATAGTTAAATGAATAACCTCTGACAGTATTGTGGAGTAATGCTGGTGTGAGATGGCACTCCCAGTTAGATTTTAAACTTCTGAGACCACCAGGAAATACTCCCAAAACCATCTCTTGAATCTTTCCATGTGTGGCTTTGCTTTAAAAGTGTGTTGTATTTTTAAGCTTTTGTACAAAACTCCAGAAGGACTGAAAGATGTAAGGTCTTGCATTGGATGCTGCTGGGGATTTTTACCTCTGTAGTCAAGGTCAGAAGGTGCTTATCTGCTGGCTTTTTGAGCTGTGTGACAGTGAATTTAATCTTGCTCCAGTTCCTAGCACACACAAGTTTAACATGACCCAAACCACCAGCAGTCCTTGGAGTTTCAGCAGAAAAGCCAAAGATGTTATAGGCTGCAGTGAAGGATTGTCTCCTTGGAGGGTGAAGCAGGTTATCTTGCAGCATTGTTGCTTAGCCTTTGCAAAGAAGGCTGTGCTTTTGAGTTCCTGTTCTGGTATCTGCCAGATAAAAATGTTAAATTAAATTAATATTTTTCTGCATAGAATCTGTCGGAAGAAACACTCTTTAGTATTTGTAATGTGTGCCTATGTGGTGGTTCTTGTGGTGGCTTGTTGACCTTTTCTTTTCGTGTAGCTGCATTATAGAAAGTTAAGGAATGGTCTGTGGTGTTAATGGGGAGGACGTGAAACGGCTGAAGCTGTAGGGCTGTGTCTGCATTGTGTAAAAATAGAGAGGCCTGGGTACAATGGGTATATGTGTTTCCGATCCTGGAGAGGTCTGGAACGAAACCGCAGTCAGCATGTTTAATAAGTAAAATATGTTCAGCTTGGAGGGTTGTATGGTCATAGTTGTGCTGTTGGGAAGGGGCTCCATTTTCTAACTGGATTTAATAAATAAATAAACAGTTTTCCTTTCTACATTGAAATATTTTCTTTAAAATACATTGGGGGGGGCAAATATAGCAGGACTTTTAACACAAGCTTGCAAACCTAGATGTTTTCATGCATGCTTCTGTTCTCTGTGGTCCGTGTTTGGTAACCCCTTGCTTCTGGGCTTTTGTTGGCTCCCTGTAAGGTCCAGGAAGGATTTTTTTCCTCATGTGAATGCTGCTGGCTCCTGGTGTTTGGGTGCGTATTTCTTTTTCTGAGGCAGTGACATACCCCAGCCAAAACCTTAGTTGTGTCTATGTTGATGTTCCCTGACGGTACCCAGAAAACGGGCTCCTGGCTGGAGATCCTGACTTACAACGTACCCTCTGGTCTTGATCTTTTGCTCGGGTTCAAACCGATTGCCAGATTTAGGATCGGCAAGGAATTTTCCCCCTGTGGCACCTTGGGGGCTGAGGAAGAGGGATTTGCCTCTTGGTAGTTTGAACTATGGTCTTCCTCTTAGCATCCTCTGAACACTTGTTAACCAACTACCTGCCATGGTGGCAGCAGGGCGTTGGTGGTGCCCTTGTCTCCCCTGCTCTCTATCTCTGGCATGCTATAGGATTTTTTTGATGTTTCTAATATTGTGCTCTGCAGCTGTGCCTGAAGGTTTGAAGTGGTGATTTCAGAGATTTTTACCTACAAATGAAGGGGATTGGGCTTGCTAAGGCTGGAAGGAACTACCTCTATGTTCCCTCATTTTTGGCAGAATAGCTACTTGTCATTTATGTGTTTTAAAGGGATTGAGGCTGGATTGCTCCACGGACTTCAATTCTGACTTTCAACTTCAGTGTTCCAGTAAACTAGTTTCCTGCATAGAATTAGCTGCGTGCTACTTTTTGCATCTGTCAAAGTTTTGATTATAGTCATGTTATCTAAAAGGGAATGAGTAATTATAAAAATTAAATTGCTCAGGTGGAGAAAGTGAGGGGAAACCCTTGATTTGTTCTTCATGTGGCATGACAATTTGATATTTTCCATTTAAAGTTTAGACCCTGTCAGAAAATGTTTCATTCAGCTTTGCTTGCTATCAAGTTCTGTGTTCTTGGTTGGTTTCTTTTCAAACCAGAGAGAGAAATAGTCTGTGCATGGAATGTAAGATTAGTCTCTTTATCTCATTAAAAAGATTAAATGTGCTGACATTGCTTTTACACTTTTCTTTATTTGCATCACATTTGTCCATTGAAAGCTTCCTCTCCACTTGCTCTGTAGCCCAGTGAATGATGCTCCTATGGGAAAGATGGCAAAACTTTTGGATTTTGCTTCCGACTGTGACACCTGTGTAACCCTAGGCAAAGCGCACTCCCTGCTTGGGCAAGGCACGTAAGGCTGGATTTAGTGTCTCCTGACATAGGTGGGAATGTTTTCATTAACTGCAAGCTCTGAATTGGGCCCTTAGCTTGAGCTGTAGCTCCCCATATGTAAATGTAAGTCTAGCCATGTCCAAAGAAAACAACGGCTCCTAACCACAAGGGTTACATGCAGGAAATTTCAGCCGTTGTTTAATCAAAGAACTCATATTTTCCTTGGTTTTATCAAGTGACTCTCTGTAAACTTCTTTTTTTTTTTTTTGTAGATTTTGCTTTAACAAACCATTGGGTCAGTCTCGACCGTCATAGATGCTCTGTAAGAGGAGCACTTGCAATATAATGAACAGAAATAGAAAATCAATGCAGAGATACAGCTGTGCTTGCATGCCAAGTACTGCAAAAGGGCTACTAGCCTGCAGGGCACAAGCAGAATCGCACGTCCCATTCGGAATGAGCAGCTCGCTGTTTTTTCACTGCTCCCCCCAGCATCATCTCCTCTTGTTTGTTTCTGCTTTCCTAGAGAGCGCCACATAATAGCATGAATGCTGTATTGCTTGACATGTATGGGGGGTGGCTGCAGGCCAATTTGAAATAAGACTGGCAAGCTTAGTTTGATTTCTGAAACCTTTTATGACCAGGGATCCAGGTTTTCTCTGTTTTTAAAAATCGCAAATTCCCTGATTTTTAAAACCCTTTAAATCTGTATTTTTCCAGGATTAAAATCAAATGCTTCTGTGTATGCGTGTTTCAGTTGAACACGATTTTTTTTTTTTTAATACTTTAAAATTGTAAATATATTAACTTGGAAGCCTGCCATTGCCTCAATCACTAAAAAAAAAAAAAAAAAAAAAAAAATCACTATTTTATTAATCATGGAAAATCAGAGCTCTCCTTGTCCCACCCACACTACTTTGTGGCGTTGAGCAGCCCTGGTATGCCAGAGTCCTGCCTATGCCATTGCCCTTCAATCCCCTCTCATAGCCCTGGCAGCTGGGGGGGCCTGGGGCCCGGGACCTGGGTCCACAGCCCCCTGCCCCACACAACAGCACCCAACCCCCAGCTGCTGCTCACCGGAGGCAGTGGCTGCTGTGGCAGAGCAGAGCACAGAGCCTGGCTTCCTCTCCATCATGGATGGCAGGGTTGGAGTGGAGCTTGTTGAGGAGGGGGGCAGATGCAGGCTCCCCACTGCAGGCTCGAGGCTCTCTGCCCTGCTGCCTTCGCCTTACGGCTTCTGCAGCCCAGTGGGCAGTACCTGGCACCTTGGGGCAGAGCAGGGCTGCACGGGGAAGCTTGTTGCCACTGCTGGGAGCTCTGCACTGCCACAGCGAGGTGCCCCCTGCCAATCCAGCAGCAATGTGGGGCACAGCTCTGCGCTGCTACCCCTGCTCCTGGGTGGGCAGGGGGCACCTTGCTTTGGCGGTGCGAAGCTTTCAGCGGAAGCACTGAGCTTCCCTGCCCTGCTGTGCCAGGTCCTGCCCGCTGGGCTGTGGAGGCCCCAAGGGGAGGGCAGAGGAGCCCAAGCCAGCAGTGAGCAGACCACCCATACCCCATGCACAAAATTTTGGGGGCTGCGCACTCCAAATCCCCCCCCAGGTGTGCATGCAGCAGTGAGGAGCCACCTCCGGCGCCATCCTACTCTACTGCCTGTCAGGCCCCGTGGCTGTGGATTCGGGCCCTGGGCCCCAACCCTGCCCAGCTCCCTCCTTCGCTATGGGGGCCAGGCTTACCTGCAGAGAGTTGAGGGAGCTGCTCTCTAGGCTGCTTGGCAGCTGTGCACATGTGTACATGCACGTGGTGCCCCTGCTGATCATCCTTCTCTCGCTCCCCCGCTCTTGCAGGCTGGAACTCGGGGGAAACCCACTGTTTCCTGCATTTTTCTCCTTAAAATGAGAGAATCTAGATTTTACTGCATCTTTCCAGGGTGAACAGAAAATCTGGATCCCTAATTTATGACTGTTGGTTTTCATTGCACATTACCTTGTGCCTTTTGTGTGTTAAATTGTGGTGTACTATCTTCTAGCAGTTGCATGAGTAGAAACCCCCAGTTACTGAACTGTCCTTCAGCTGGACGTGTTTTTACCACTGGGTAGTCTTCACTGTGGCTTTGCTGGTATGTTGGTGCAAATAGCAGCAATATACCAGGTGGGGAAGGGCAGTGGGAACCTGCCTGTGAAACTGGGTCTGGCTTGAGAGCGTGGTGGGGGTCATGCTGCTTCATATGGAAACAAGGTTTAAGAGACCAAACAAATAACTGGTGTGCAGAACGTGGCAATTTGTCATGCAGCTGATGTTGCTTCCTGTTGTCAGGAGCTTTGTGTTTGTAAATAGGCCTGGCTTTTCCTTGTGCCTCTTCCTGGTATCTCTCTCTCTCTTTAATCTTGATAAGCTGGTTCAGCGAAGTTCATTTCCCATTGAAGCCAAAGTACACACCTGTAATTTTAAGTGTGTTCAGCTGGTGATAGCCTAAATGCGTAGCTAGGTTTTTAAATAGCTTGTGGGTGCGGACTCTGTCAGTGTGTATGGGAGAAGAATAAGGGGATGAAAACAGAATTATGCATGTTTGGACAGCATGCAGTTGACGTTTTCTTACTGTGTCAAGGGCAATATTAAATGTGTGATGTGCAATAGAAACCGTCATTTTTTAAAGTTGTTTTTGTTTTTAAGTAACCCGTGTTGGAATCTATTGCACCGTCCAGCTGTTCCCTTAAACTGGATTTGGAGTTATTTTGTTGGTACTTAGTTGTGCATGTCTCTCTTGTGGTGGGAGGGTTTTTAGATTAAACAGAATGTTCTGTGCTAGGCTGATTGACTAATCATTCTACTTTTTTAACCAAATAACAGATTAAATGCTGTTGAGCATCCTGTCCTTCCACCACCCCTACCCCTGATAATGAAACAGCATGGTGCCAGGCGCATCCTTGCTTTATAGCACTCCTTTTTAGGCTTCTGGCAATACATAGGTGACTGGGATATTCTAATAAGGCTGGAGTTATTAAAAAATCTATTACATTTCAGGGATGTTTGGGCTTCACGCTTCAATAGTAGTAATTAGATATGTGACCCATTTTCATTCTGCTATAGCTCCTGGGGATGATGGAGCCTCATTAGAAACACAAGGATAGAAAATGCCTATGTTCCTTTTTCCGAATAGCTTCAGCAAACATGCCCAAAGGGCTTTAGGTTGCTTTTGCAATACTGCCTTACTCACTTAATTTATTTGTTCATTTGTTTATTTGAGTTGCAGCATACATATTTTTGAGTCCTCATTTTGGTAAAGCACTTGGCGAGCCATGATGGGTTCTTATTTCTAGGCATGTCTATTGCAGTAAAAATACAGGAAGGTAACTTACTTCATCAGATATTTAAGGAATTCAGTTTTATTCGCTTGTCAGTTAAGTTTACTTAGGTAATGGCAAATTGTTCTTAAAAAAAAAAAAAAAAAAAAAGAAGAGGGAAACTGTTTCAAATTAAAAATCAATGGAATCCAGGCTTTTGAATGAGATGCATTTCCCCAATACCGTACTTCACTTAAAGTACACACACGCTCACATAGGTCTGTAGGGTACAAATTAACCCTGTTTTCTACTTGACTTGAATTTAGACAAATATAGCTAAATTTCCCTTTAAATATTACCATAGATTTCTGCCAAGAATTGGGGTTTTGGAAAGGGGATCTGTCCAGTGCTGCCTGTTCAGCTTGCTGCATGGCTGGTTGGCTGTGGAGGAAAGGCAGCCATGCAAAGTGCTTGTCTGGAAATACTCTAGCAAGATGAATTTAATGATTTAAAACTCAGAGGAGGAGTGCATAGAGCAGGGTTGGGCAAAATGTGGCCTGGGGGCCAGATGCAGCCTGCCAGGCCACTCTGTCCAGCCTGCAGGACCCCTAAAAAATTTAGAAAATTAATATTTTTCTGCCCTGGGCTGCCTGTCATGCAGCCCTTGATGGCTTGCCAAAACTCAATAAGCGGCCGTCTACCCAAAATAATTACCCACCCCTGGCATAGAAAGTTAGTCCCCATGACTGCTTTCAATGCTGTTGAATTTAATCCTGTAGAGCACAACTAACAGGCCTATCCCACCAGTGAAGTAAAAGCTTTGGGCACTTATACACATGATGGACGTCTGTTCTGACGCATGCCAATTAGCTGCTGCAGCTCTGCTGGAGCATGCTAATTAGTGCTCTCCAGCAGGGCTCATCACAGGTATTCAGCGTTCCCACATTTCCAAATGGTGGTAGGGGAGTTTTAACTAAAGGTCACTGAACAAGCTTTAGTTAAAGTACCCCACTGCCATTTTGAAGTGCAAGCCGCTGAATACACATGACACTACGGGCTCTTTAATTAGAGCTGCCTCAGCCACTTTAATTAAAGCACACCCACCCCACCCTGGAGCATGTGTATAGATGCCCTTTGGTTTTAAATGTGAATCGGTTCCCTCTGACACAGTATTGTGTGTTCTTCACTTTAAATCTAATTAGCTCTGACCTTGAGCAAGCCACTTAACCTCTGTGCCTCAGCTTACCCATTGCTAATATTTCATAAGGTTATTCTGAGTCTTCATGTTGGTAAAGCATTCAGAGATCCCTAATGGGTGCCTATTTCTAGGTATAAATGTGTTGGTTTTCTTTGTTTTTATGTTATGTTTTACTGTCCAAAGACTCGTTGGCAACCTCATTTCAGAGAATTGTTTTGAATGGAATCTTTGATTTGAGTAACCGAGATAGCCTTCCTAACCTGGCTATTTTTTGGCCGCTTTTTCACAGCATGGCATTCTCTGTGACACAAGGTATTCGATTCAATGCTGTGTTCTTTGTAGCTTTTTCTTTCATACACTTGGTTCTGATGTCTGCAGAGATGCTGAGGTTAACCTTTCTGTCTGCAGATGGGAAGAGGAATGAATAACCTTTTCAAAAGCTGTACATTTCTGAATAAACATTGCTTTTAAAGTATGAACATGGGCCATGTGAATAGGTTTGGGGTAATTACCTTGTTTATACTGGACTGGTATTTAAAATATGCTAAGTATAATAACATACAAAGGCAGTACTCCACCATGAGGAGCTTGTAACCTAACAGTGCAAGGCATGCAGAAGCATGGAGCAAGGGGAAGAAAAGGGACATGTTGAAAGTGAAATCCCCAAGTGACTCAAGCCAATATTTAACTACTATGCACTGTAAGTAACCCTGTTGATGTCGGAGGGCATTAAGTCAAATTTTAAGCATATGTCAATCTTGTAAGACTGCAGATGAATTCAACTTCAATTCCAAAATAGGTTATTATTAAATGCATAGGCATTCTGTGCTGTTGCCGCTTTTTACTCATTCACTGTTATTAACCAGAGTATTTTAGTTGCCTGGCTTATAGCCACTTGGGTGCGGGGGGGGGAGGGCATTGTTTGTTTGGGTTTTTTTTTTTTAAATAAAAAGGCTGGGGGGAAATCTGTCTCGGGCTCCTGAATTGACAGGAATATTTAACCATTAGCTAAATGCCATGTAACCTTGACTTCCTTTTTAATAGAGGGACGTAGGTGACAGCAGCCTGCACGCTAAATGGAGTTATAAATACACTATACTAGAAGTCTCTCTCTATATTTAGAAGAGACTGATTTTTCTGATGAAGTGCAAACTCTGTGTTTATTTAATAGACTTCAGTCATTCTGCTCATGCATCTGAATGTAGAGCTCAGTCCAAAGAGACTGCATCTCATTTGCTTTGGAAGATAAGTGTATTGGGAAGCAACTTTTTCCGCTTGCTGATCAGAGGAATGCTGCTTTAGGTCAGGCATTGAAGGCTAAATGGCACTGTTCTTTTTTGCATTCCATCAATGGTGTGGATCGGGAGACTTTCTCAAAGAAAAACACAAGCCACCTGTTACTGCAGGCCACAGCCTGAAAGAGCAGCTGGTGCCTGAACAACACCACGTTCAAGGACTTTCCTACATTCTTGTTTCAAATTGCATGTTTGCAGCATTATGCTTTGGAATCTATTTAAGTGGTTTTTATTTTTTGTGGGGGGGGGGGGGTTATGAAAGAGAGAATGTTATTATAAAGCAACATTTTTTTGGAACTTTCTAAATCCTAAATGGATCACTTAAACCCACAGTGGGTGTGGTATTTAGCAGCTTTAAAGTGGTTTGACATTCAGAGCTTTATTTTTTGGGAAGAATTTCACTGAAAGAAAGCTGTTTCATTGGCATATTCTCAGATGAATGAAACTCGCTTCTGCTTTGGGGCTGTAGTGTAATGAGGATGCCAATGCAGCCAGTTTTTTGTAGGTGCAAAAAACATCTTTCCCTCTTTGAGTTGACTTATTCATACTGCTCATTTCTTCTTACTAAATATGGTCGCAAATAAATTACCAAATGTTCTTTATGGTTAAGTTTCTTACTGCATGTCATATGGATGAAGTCAAATAGAGCTAAATCTTTGTCTGTAGGATTTTTGAATAATTTCCATCACACATAAAGATACAGATTGAACAGCATTTGATAGTTTTCAATCGTGAGAGCTGTTTTGATTAAACGGTAAGAAGATTTCTGCAGGATGTATGGACTAACCTGTTTTTACGGATTGCTCAGTGTTTCCTCAGATTGCTGGGCAAATACTTGCAAGTATCAAAAATGGGCTTTATTTTTCTTTCTGCTGCTGAAAAATACAAGTGTGGTAAACACCTGAGGAAACTATAGGCATGTAAATGCATGTTTATTTTGCAGGGGTTTTGGTTGTAGCCGTGTTGGTCTAAGGACATAGGCAGACAAGGTTCCTTGGGTGAATTTGATATCTTTTATTAGACCAACCCAAATAGTTGGAGAATAGTTA
>JAGPOW010000261.1:17156783-17281104 GCA_030014935.1 Caiman crocodilus
TGATATCTTTTATTAGACCAACCCAAATAGTTGGAGAATAGTTATTAAGCAAGCTTTCAGGTTCAAAACCCCTTTGTCAGGCTAAGGAAGTTTCAGCAGGAAGAGCATGCACCAACTGCTGAAACTTCCTTAGCCTGACGAAGGGGTTTTGAACCCGAAAGCTTGCTTAACTATTCTCCAACTATTTGGGCTGGTCTAATAAAAGATATCAAATTCACCCAAGGAACCTTGTCTGCCTATGTTTATTTTGAAGACTTGAGTATCTTGATGTGGTTACAGAGGAATGATTTGAGCATGTTGATCTGTACAAGATGCTTTGTTTCATTGACTGGATGCATTCTCCATAGTGGGGATCATGATGCACCAGTAATTGTGGTTAAATGAACATGGTTGGCTCTCAGGCAAATGAAACCTAATTTGTCACAGCTGTCAAAATGATCATGTCACATATGTTGCCTCCAGGAGCAGTTTTAGGCTGCAGACCCTGTTAGTGTTCCAATTTTGTCCTGTTTAAATAATATGCAGCAAGTTTTTCTGATCCTATTATGTGTCTAAATCTTTTGGAAACCACCAGTTTTGCTCCTTTTATAAGCTAGGGTTGAATTTTTGAGAACCTTGGTTGTATAGAGCTTATTAATGTTCATACTTTCAGTGGTATATTGTAAGGACTGCACCATTTCAGAGAGACTTTTTTCAGTTTGCTACATATAAAAGCAGAGGGGTTGTATTAAGCTGAAAAACAATAAGGAAATGCATCTCAGCTAGCAAATGGCAGTGCTTCCAGATCATGTCTTAAAGAGAACCTACATTCAACATCTAGTTATACTTTGCATACCTTGGAGAGATGACAGGGTACTGGATAGTAGTCCTAAGTGACCTGCCTTTTTTAAACTCTGCTCTAATGCCTTCTGGAAATGCAGTAAAACACACTAGTAATGCTGAACTGTGATTTTTGCCCTATAAAAAATACAGTAATGTGTAATTCATTTAGCTCTTTCCTCCTATTCCTTAAGTTTATTTAGGTTTGGTTATACAGGCAGTCCTCGACTTGCAATGTTTTGAGTTGCAACGTTTTGCACTTACAACCTTTATAAATTGACACCCTGCTTCAACTTTCTGATGTCAGTTTTGACTTTACAACGTTTGATCCGACACCACACCATGCCAGTGATCAAGTTTGCTTTGTCACCCATCTCTCTGGAGAACATCTGTCCAAACTTCCTTGGACTTTCTTTAAGAAGGCAGACAAGACTCCAGAAAACCCACAGCCAAGACTTCTGAGAAGAATCCGGCCAAGAACCCTTCAAGAAGTCCAGCAACGTCACCTCAAAGTAGTCCTTCCAAATCAATATGCTTGCTATTTACAATATACATTGTAGCCATATTATTCATCTATAATTGATTGAGTACAAAATTCTGGGGTATTTTTGGTGAAAATAAGGTATTGGGCCTTGGTTCAGGAACGAATCCTCCATTTTATAACGTTTTCTTATGAGAAAACTGGTTCTGAGTTGCAACTTTTTAAATTAAACTGTGGTTTCAGGAACCAATTGTTGTAAGTCCGAGGACTGCCTGTACTCCCTTTTTTTAGCTTGAGACCAAATTGGACAAAGCTACCATTTTGTTGCATTTCATCAAATAACAGCTTATATTGGCATGTCAGGCACCAGGAGGAAAAACATCTTTCACCATAATCTTCCTTTGTTTAAAAAGAAAAGGGGGGGAGGATTGGAACAGAATATTGAATGCCATGGGTGAGTGAGGTGCACACTTGTAATGTGGGCTATTTTTCCTTTCTCTCCATGAATGATGATGGGGTCCAGAGGGGAGAGGTGAAGAAATGTGAGTCTATATTTTATATAACCGTAGGAAAATGTCAGCAGTGTTTGCGGGGCTACTTGCAGGGGCTTAAAGGGAAATCCATGGTGCTTTCACCCTGTCGATGGGCTCTAGCAGTTTTATGAAAGAGCATTGCATTTGGTGTATTGTGAATAGCGCAGCCATTGCTTTTTTAGCTTTTTATTTTTTCTTTGTCTTCTATGGACTGGAGTGTGGACCTTTAGCTAAGCAAGCATGTCAAAGTGGTTGCAACAGTCTCTTTGACTGTGGCTGCATACAGCAGCCAGTTTATTTTCCTGTAGGTTACCACACATGCTTGGCAGGCCTTTACCAAGGGCTTATAGGCATCTGATCTTAAATTGTACATTAATTGTAGGTACAGGCATAGGAGAGAGGAATAAATAGAGGGGGAGAGAGCACCAGTAAGATGGGTACATATTAATGAACATTATGTACTCATGTCCTAAGCATATCCTATTGGCAGAACAATTGCATTTACAGTCTCCTTTTTGAGTTTCTTTGCATCTTTTCCCAGTTTCTTTTGCAGAACAAATTGTCTTCCTTTGGAAATCCTCCATATCTTCCATATATGGAACTTGATAAAATGGTTTGAATCTTCCATACTGTCTACCAAACAGTCTAACAGTTGGAAAATACAATGCAAAGTTTGCACTGTTGCAGATGCATACTTAGAGGTTTGGCTTTAACGTTTATTGAAATGTGCATCTCTGCTTTGTAACTTTGTTAGACAGTAGGCTGCCACCTAAGTGCTCCTGAGAAGAGAGAGCAAGAATTCCTGAGACTTTTTTTTTACAGCTCAGCAATGCCTATCAGTTAATTGACAGGTTTTGTCCCATGGTCCCAAGCATAGCGGACAGTCAAATCCTGTTCATACAGTTACTAGAAAGATGCATATGCCCAGACAATGGAGTTCACTCTAGCTCAGTGGCTTCCAATCTGGTACATGTACCACGGATGATAAATCTGTCAGTGGTATATGTTACCGTATTTATTCTAGTTACTTTGTGACAAAAATTTGCTGCTGATACTTAAGGTTGTATGATTTTTAAATTGTTGGTCTGTAATCTGTCAGAGTTTGGGAACCTCTCATCTAGCCAGAACTCGATTTAGTACAGCTGTTATTCTTGCCTTCATTTCAGTTACCGGTTTCCACCAATGCTGTCCTCTGTTTTTTCTGATGTGGAGGCTTTGAGAGGTGAGAGTCCTCTGACCCCTCTTCCTCCTTGTCCCCCCCCTTAAAATGTGTCTGTCCCTTTGTGCTTTGCTTACAACACATCAGTTTGTCTGGAAAAAATCAGGGCAGTTAAGCAGGACTTTGGAGGCAAGGTTGCACTGTGCTAGTGCCAGCTTTGTTTGTCCTTCGCAAACGCATGTAATCTCAGTTCCCCGAACAGGGGGTACTGGTTGTGAAATCAGATGTTACTGTCGGCTAGATACCCAAGGGAACATCCAGTGTCTGCAAATATGTTCTGAGGCAATACCAAGGGCCTCATGACCTCAGCCTTTGTGGGCCCTTCACATGGTTATGAGTCTGACCCGGCTCAGTGAGAGCATCTTGGACATAGCCCATAGGCTTCTGTCTTAAAGCGCCCGCTCAGTCTTCTCCACAACGGTTGATTCATTGCTTATTATGAATCGGTCACGTTTGTCTTTTGACTCGCTCAAGATGCCACTTGGTTTCAATACCAGTTCTGATGTTGATGCTTTAATTTTAATATATCTAGTCATTGACGTTTTGGGAAACTGATGGTTTAGGAGACCAGTAACAGAATAAACACAGAGGGGCTCTTGCCTATGCCGAGGCTGCTGGTTGCCTTACACTGGTAGAGACTGAACGCTGGTATTCTGCACTGGCTTTTCTGTCCCTTGTGTGAATGGATATGATGTTTTTGGTCCTATTCCTAAGCGATGGGTACCAGGGGAATTCATCAGTGCTGAGAAGCTGTGAGGTGCCCGCAATGTTAGCACTGCCAGGCTGTGCAAACATGGTTCAGCGGGTTAACCCAGATATTTCAGATAAGGATTCATGATGCTAAAACCATTCAGACTTGCTGTGGTCTTTCTGTGTTTTTTGCGACAGAAGAGTTGCTCTATTACTTTTCTCTTTCTCAGAAAAGTTTCTTAGTTTTTTATCACTTTCTCAGAAAAGAAGACAAACCTAAGAACGAGCTTTTCCTGGGGGATTCCTTGAGCCTAACAAGGTGGAGACCCACTGAAGTAGGGGAGTGGAGCTGATTTGTCCTATATTTTTGCCCAGATTTTGAAGATATTTAAAACTTTTGTTTCTGTATAATTCTTTCTCTGGCCTGTGTTTTGCTTTTATCATGGAAAGCCCAAGGGTTAAGTTTGGAGAAGGAAATACAGACTTCATAGGGCAGGTGATGAATCTAACTTTTTTTTTCGCAGTTCCTGCCCTGACCCATTTCTGACCCAAAAAATTGTATTTTTCTGCCACATTACTTTATTTAACACTATTACGCTGACATGATTGAATAAAAAAAACCCAACGTATTTTTGCCTGTCAAAATGGAGAGAGATGCTTCCAGGTGCCCAAAACAAGGCAGAGATGTGGATGAAATATGTGCTTCTCTACCCTTTTTTATTACACTTGCAGAGGTGACTTATTTTAACACCCAGTCGCCCTTTAAGGACACCCAATCCTCAGGTGTTTGCAGTTCAGGGTAATACTATCACACAGCAGGATAAATGGCATTGTTAGCATCGGTCCCTGTATTGCCTGCCTTGATTTTGTGAGGTCCGACCCTTTGTTTCTAATTAAAATGAGCTCTGGGGGATAAGATTACCCACTCTTATCACTTGCATAATCCTCGGATCACTGACATGACTAATTTGCATCAAAGCCTACTGGACTCCGGCACCACGGAGCAGGTCCAGCCTGGTGTGTCAACTCGTCAGCATGGCGGCTGCACATGCTCATTCAGTCGGCACTTAGGAACAGTGCGCAAAAGCGAGAAATCCTACCCAAAGTGAATTTTCATGGCTGAGAAATGGAGTATCTCTGCTGCTGGAGTGTGATCATGCCACAGGATGTCTTTCCACTGCTGATGGAAACCTTTTCCTTGCGTCTCTGGACTTACGATTCTCATGTGCATTTTAAAACCTCGGGGGGTTATTTTTGGCTGTGGTTGTATTCTTTGCCAGGGCTTGCCTAGGAGACAGACTGTTTCTTGCCCATGTCATGCCATTGCTTGTCTTGAAACAGGTGCAAAGGTGAGCAGGAGCACCTTGGTGTTTCCGGTCACGTGGCAAGGATGGATGGGAACATTAAAGATTTACTTCCCTAATTCTGAATGGAATTGGGAATGGATCCGGCCTTCGTGCTTTTTTATTTTTTTAACAGGATGCCAGTTCTGGTTATGACTCTCAGCTTTGCTATCACTGTATATTAGCTGTCTGCACGCACCTTCCAGAAGAGCACCTACCACAGAGCATGTGTTTAAAAGGCAGTCACGTGCACTTTGTCTGATCAGCCTACAGCACTGCAGTTAGCCATGCTCGTACTTTCCAGCGTCATCTTTGTTAGCTTACTTGTGTTACTAAGCAATTACTCGCAGGGGGAGTAGTGGTGTGCTTGGAGGCGAGATGATAAATGTTTGGGTTTTGTTGGCCCTTCTGGAACCTCCCCAGTTTGCTACATGAATGCCATTAGGTTGTTTTGTAGTGGCTATTAATCAATATGCTACTTGATTTCATTAAAAAAAAGACTCGATAAAATTGCATAGTTAATTTTGTTTTAACCCTGTATGCTCTGTCTAGCATGTGGTGCTGCAGCTCCTCTTGCTGTTAATAAAATTTGAGGTAGTGGTGTTGCTCGGCATTATTTGTTACGTGCTTCGTGATGCGGAGTGTGTAAGAAAAGCAAGCTTTTTGTTGCTTGAATTTATTAGCACACGGGACAATGTTCTGAAATTAAAAAAAAAAAAGTTGTTTGAGCTTTCTTGATGCTAGATACTTGATAACATCCACTTGGGCACCTGTTATTCAAGTGGCTCTTTGAAGTAGCTAGTGGAGTCCAGGTCACTTGGACTTGGTGGTTTTAGCTGTGCACGTGTGCAAGGGCTTGCTTAGGGATTTTTTTTCTTTTTTGACCTGTCATTTTGGGAGCAATTCCTGATGAGGTGAACTGTGCTCATGACGGGGGCTCCCTTTCTCCTAGCCCCTGTTGCTCTGCTCCCTGTGTTAGTATTGCTGTGCACTTGGTGTCTGTCCCTCCATCTGCAAAACTGGGGGATTTGCTGCTACACAGGGCTGTAGTGAGAGAGTGCTCCTTCAGCCCCTGCATGAAAGGGTGCGATATTACATTGGGGAAGCAATGGCAACCCATTTTCCCCTACTGAGAAAAGCCTTGGAAGATGGCTAGTTTGAGGGTAGCCGGTCCTGCAGGAGACTGAAGCGAGACGCTGTTGCGCGGTGGCAGGGCTGTGTGCCGCTGCGCGTTATCGCACTTGTGACTGTATTTGCTGACTCATGAGCAGCGGGGAGGCAGAAAGCTACAACGGGGGACATACTTTGTCTGCCATCTGGTAACCATGACAACCCTTTGGCATGGTCTGCCACCTACCTTTTTAGCAATACAGAGCCCTGAATTGGAGGGGAAGAAAAATGGCTCCGACATGTTTATCAGCTTTGCTAACCTCGGAAGTAGTTGGGTTTTCCTGATGCATCGCTCTGTTGTTTTATTGTTCCTCCTTCTCTCCTGCTCCTGTGGTGTCCAGATGTCCCAGCAAGAGAGGAGGAATTGGGCTGTTTTATTAGGCTACCCCCCAAGTCTTGACACAATGCTGACATGCTCTAAATTACCCCTATTCGCTGCTCTCCCACCACCCCCTATGCTGAATTTTTGGTCAGAAGTCCAGTGTTTAACTTATAAATATACATAGGGTTTGGGCAGCTCAGAAGATCTGCTCCAAGCATGGCTTATCCAGCTGGCGGTATACTGGCTCTAAAGGTCTCTCTTTGTAGCGTTAAACCTTCACAAGAAGGCCGAGCTGGTTAATCAGCTGGTCTGAGTTGCACAGTTTTCGGTTTGGTAAGTGCACTGTGTGGCCTGGTACCTACGTGCACGTTAAAGTCGACGAAAATCTAATGGACCAGTTGCTCCCGCTCTTAGCACTCGAGCGTCCAGCACTCTGAAAGGCTGCAGAAAGACCTAGTTCATGTTTTTGCCTCTGGACCAGTGAGGGGGCAGAATGCTACCACGCACGGACAATGCTGTATCCTCCGCTTTGTAGTTTAGTCCATCCAGGATCTGGTGCAGGGAGACTCTCCTCTCGTGGCTGTGAACCAGGTTGTGGTGCAGAGATTGAATTGGATGTCAAACAAGTGGCTTGCAGGCTGGATCTAGCTTGTGGCGCCTCTCTTTCCAGCCTCCTGGGCTACCAGGAGGCCACCAGAAGTTTGGGCGTGATCTGTTGTGGAGCCCTCTTGGTCCCACTAGCCATGGCCACTGGCCATGGCTTGCTGCTGCTGTTGCAAGACCCCTCCCACAGCTGGTGGACCCCCCCCCCACAGGCCCCTTGCCACGTAGGTTTCTTCCATTATCACTGGACTAGTCACTGCTGCCATGGTGCTCATCTGTGTGCCCCAAGGTGAACCCAGACAGCTAGGAGCCCTGTGGTCTGAATGTGGCTCAAGGACCCAGGTGATTTTTGACACCTGTGACTTCATAAATTTCATAGACATTAGAGACTGGAAGGGAACATCATGAGATCAGGACCAGTCTCTTCCCCACCCCGCGCCATAGGCCAGAAATCAGCTGTGATCAAGTGATCCCAGCAAAAATAAGGGAAGGTTCACAGTCTTCTCCATCTTCGAAGTCAGCTGCTCAACATATATCTTCAGATGTTTTCCTGCCCCCAATATTTTCCATTTCCTGGGGTTGTGTCTCAGTCTGGCTGTAGGTTCACAAAGTCTATGGTTCAGGTGGTGAAGGAGTTAATTGATGCTTCATGCATTGTCAGTGCATGGCAGAGTGAATGCATATGCTCCAAAAAGGAAAACCTCTTCCCTTGCCTCCTGTGCAGATCACCTGTAAGTATATAGGTCTGTGGAGCTGCCTGTTGGAGTCGTGAAGATTTGCTTGTGAGAGAAATGAGAAGTTTAGAAAAAATGGAGGGTGCTTTTATATTTCTCAGCCCTCTTTTAATTTTATAACGCAGCTCATGCATACTGAACCTTCATTACTGAATATGCTCTAAGGAGAAGATTTTCTTTTTTGAGGCTCCTCCTTAAGTGAAAATCAGTTTAAAATAAACTTATCTCCAAAAACGTCTCTGGTTTCATTTCTTTAACCCAGAAATACCAGCCACCTCTCATTCACACAGATGCATTGATATCCATCATGTATCCTCCCTGCAGCTGTTAAGTCTTGCTCACCTTTTGGAAGAGTGCCGTGCACAATTCAGTTAGGACTTGACTGCATTAGAACGCGGCATTTGCTTTAACTCCACTACTGTAGTTAAAGTGATGCAGCTCCTGAAAATGGGCAGTTATTGATATAAAGGTATTTTATAACATTGTAGTTATTGCCATATGGAAAGGAGAGTAATGACCCCACTGCTAGTCACCTTTACGCTACTCTAGTTGTGCCTGTACCAGGGCAAATATTTATAGGTATTAAAGTTTAAAATCATTTAAAAAAAAAAAAAATTCTCATTCTTAATGGATAGGTAGAGCTGTACAAAATCCTTAAGTGAGGACCCAACCTAGTATTGATAAAACACTGTTGAATAAAGCTAGGGTAACTCTTAAGATGAGAATCTTCCTTGAGTGTGGGTGGGGAGAGATTTGTTAAGAAACACAGTTGCTTAGGCCCCTGCCACGCTTTACACACAAGATGTAATTAACTGGTTAATCACGTCTTAAGCTGTAACCCAGCCACACGTTAAAGCAGTTAGGGGTGTCATAAAAAAAAGAATAAGCCACAAAGTTATTTACCAAATGATTACATACTTTTTGTGGGCTGGTTCCTGTGACACTATTAAGTGAATGCCTGGCTAGGTGTGCTGCCATGTCTGGAAGCCCTGTTGGCCATTGGTGCTCCCAGTTGTGGGGGTGCATAATGTGTGCCTCTGTGGCTGGTAGCCCCGTCAGCTGTTTGTGACTCCCAGCTGCTGGAGCACACCATGCACTCCAGCAGCCAGAAGTCCTGTCGGTGGACGTGGGATCTCAGTAGAGCCGCAGGGGCCAATCATGCATTCCCGTGGCTGGGAGCATGCAGCTGACAGGGTCTGCAGCTGTGGGGTTGCACCATGTGCTTCTGGCTAGGAGTCTTACCAGCTCAGTGGAGGGAGCTTGCTACTTGCTGGTGCAGGGGAAGCCCAGGATTGTAATTTCAGACTCCCCCTGCACCAGCAACAAAGTGTGATGGGGTTTGATGCTCAGTTTCTCACAGTTGTGCCTCCTGCTGTGCACGGGTGGCATGGCAGAAAGCACATTTAGATCCTATCGTGCCTTTGCCTGCACATCTGGCAGGAGCTTAGTGATAGCAGCTCTAGAGCAAAGTCTTGCACAGCATGCACCCGTGTGCTCATGCACGCACAGCTATATCTATAGAACTCCTGTATACTTTCTCACTGAAGTGTTTTTTCATGTAGCAGGATATCCCCTGGATGGGTTGGTAGCAAGGGAGCTTAAACTGAAAACCCATGGGTATGAAATCGTGCAGTTCTACTACCTGAACGGAAATACCCAGCTCTCATAACTTGAAGCCAGTAGCAGATTTGTAAACCCTTGTGACTTAGCCACCAGAGAGAGAGAGAACTATAGTACAGTATAGGTAGAGACCTACTTAATTTGTGAAAACCATGAAATCTGTAATTGTCCGTGAAATCATCTCAAAAAACAAACAAAACACTTTTTCTTAAAACAAAACAAAACAAACCACCGGGAGCCAGTGATCCTCCCCATCTTGCAGCCCACCCCAGGCAGGAGAAGGCAGTGGTAGATGGGATGGCATGAAGGGCAGACAGCCACCCACCCCCTTGTCCCTCCTCCTCCCTGGGGCCCCTCTGCCAATTGGGGCAGGGCCTCTGGGAAATGCCCATGAAATCAGCTCTTCATGCGCGACCAAGCTGTGAAAATTCCTTTGTTTGGGCATGAATTAAATAGGTCCCTAAATACAGGTTAGTTCTAGCTCATCGGACTAGTGAATGTTTAGGCTGAAATCTGTAAAACTTTAGGTGGCTGATCCACCGAAGGGGGGACAATCAAGCTCCACTGCTTTTAAATTAAGACCTGGTTAAAAAGCCTTTTTGCAGAGCTAATGTGGGGGGGTTGCCCCTGTGCTACAGTAATTTTATGAAAAGAAAGACTGCACTTCTGGTTTTGGAGCCACAAGAGCTGTTGGTCGATGGCCTCAGATTTTTGCTTACAAACTTTAATTTTTTTAATGGTTAAATAGTTGGTATGACAATTGGAACTCCATATTTAAGTGGGACAAAACCATTGCCATTATCTTGTGCTACAGCAGTGAACGTGGTGGGGGCGTCCTTAGTCTCTGAGACTTTCTGGCACAGTCGCTTCCTCAGACGAACTTGGATAGTGTGCTTAGACTAACTTTACACCTGGAATTGCCATGCTTTGTTGGTTCAGCTTTTATGACATGGGGAATAAATAACTTGCACAGGGGCATGCAGGAAGTCTGTGATGGAGCTGGAGATCAAACTGATCTTCTGTGTCCTGGCTCAGCGTTTTCACCACAGTCAGAGCATCGACTTTGAGTGTAATTAGGACCTGGGTGGGGGAGTTTGGCTACTAATTTTTTTTTATTTGTTTATTTTGTGAAGCCAAAAACTAGAGCTGTTGCTTTGGAGCACTGTGGTTTGAGGGGTGAGGCTAAGACGGTGGTTCTCAATCTTTTTAGACTTGAGGCACCTGTTGTTAAAGTCAGGGAGCACTTTCAAAAATGCCAGCTCTTGGCTTTCACTTGCTTCCTATGAAAAATCTGTTGCTGAGAGCTTAAAGACCACAGCAGGTGAGAGCGGTTTTTTACGCTGTGGATTCCTGTTTGAAATGTCCAGGTTTATATTGGGAATCATGTAGGTGCTTGCACACCTCCACTGTGCTGATTATGCAACACCTTGTGGCACTCTTAAAGGGCTCTCGTGACACCCTAGTTAAGAATTACTGGGACAAGGAGATACTTTGGTGTATGACTAACCTGACTCTTCTCATTAGGTTGGCAGTCATGTGGAAAGGGCATGTATTACTGTTCCACTTGTGTTTTGCTTGTGTCTGCCCTGATCATTTTCTGTCTTTTTGCTTTTGTTCCCCATGTCACAGTAATCTCCCCATTTCTTCTGTAGGTTTTCTCTGTGTTCTTCTGTCAGGTTCTCTGCCCCTTTCCCTCCCACTCCCTGCTGTTGCTTGTCACCATGCCATATTGCACTGTCCATCTGCTGTTCAGAAGAGGTGAGCAGAAGGTTTGACGTAGGTCAGTCGTTCTGAGCGTGTTGCAGATGCAGCTGGGTTGTCTTGTTACATTGCCATTTGCATCACTGCCTGGAAATCTGCACGTGAACTCAGAAACCTGGCTTTCTAGAAGGGTAGGGGACAACACAGCTGGTAAGAAAGGTCAGTGAGATGCCTGCGGGCTAGACTCATTGGTTCAGCTGTGTGAGGGAGTCCTAAAACTAGAGCTTTACAACTTTTGTACAGCCAATGCAGCAGGGATTGGCTCTCAAATCTTCTGGTTTCCAGGGACACGTAACCAGTCTTACAGAACCCACCTCCTCATTGCTTCTGGAGTTTCCAGTGCAGGTGTACATGGATGTGAGCATGATGGAAAGCTTCACTGGTCCACCACAACTTGGGCAGCAGGTCCCCAGACTGCTTCTTGGTGCTCTTGGGGGTGGAAATTGAAGGAGGTAGATAGTCATCTTTGAATGAGACACGAGGGTGGAGAACACAGTGGTTTTATAGTTCTCAGCACAGGGTCTAGGAAAGGAAATGAAACTGCTGGAGGAATATAGGGTAGTTATATTCAGCTGCCCAAGTAGGAATGTGGTCAGAGTACTTGGGTTGATGCCCCAGTCCTGGCAGGAGGTGCTGTGAGAGCAGTTATGAGAAGAGACCCAAATCTTTATTTTATCTCCAAAAACAAAAATGTAAAAATGTACAGGCCATTCAGAATGCAATTCCACGCCGTTATTCCCATCTCTCGTAGTACCTGTGACTCACGTAGGAGTCCCCCACCCAGTACTGACCCAGACTCACCCTGCTTAGCTTGTGAGGCAGAACAAGCGTGCAGGCCTGGGGATGTGGTTGTAACAAACAGTTCCTGAGCAAAATTGAAAGCTGTGTAAAAAGTGTCTAATTGAAATATTGCACTACAGGGACAGGGTGACTTATAGTGAAGCTAATCACCTCCTGCTTTGGCCACAAAAAATAAATCATTAGTTAATCATTTGAAGGTCGTAGTTATGGTAATTATAATGGTGCCATTGTTTTTCTAGCCCATGTTTTGAAGGCAGTGTGGTAGTGCAGCTGAGGAGCTCTTTCTCAACCTCCTGTTCCTCCATCAAATCTATTCTTCCATCTCGTGTCTTGGAGCCAGCAATTATTGTTTTATTTAACGGCCAGTGTTTTAGTAGGTGGGACTGATACCCTGATGTGTCCCCAGTAGGTAACCACTTCAGAGATGCTCTTCAGTAGAGCAGTAACTGGAAAACAGCTCAATTTCCAGCCTCCAAAACTGACTTCACTTAATCTAATGGGCTTAGTTGTGCTATCTTGTTCATTAGTCCAATGCTGCCTTCTAGGGAGCAGGTTTTTTCCATTTCTGAAGGGAGATATGTTGACATCTATTATTGTGGTGGTCTTCCTAAAGTTGGGTAAACTTCTGTCCCAAATGTTAGGTGGCAAGAAGTGCTTGAGAGACTAGAATATAATTCTCTCATTCCTGTAATTTTCAAATGATTGCCTAGGAAAATTTTGTAGCGGAAGGACTTGGGAGGGTGGGAGGGGACATGCACATGGGACTCAGATTTTTTGTCTGAGGTTCTTACATGGAAAGCAGGTGTGTTCTCCACTATGGACAATGCATCAAGGTTACCCCCTGTTTTGCATGCTGGCTGCACTCTGTATAGCTACTATTATGTGGAAGAAGTAGTATGATTCATAAGAATTTGATAATGTAATAATTGTCATGTCACCCAGACAAGTAGTAGCATGCCTGACAACTGTTCTGGAATAGCATTCACATAGTCCATAATAGAAAATCTAAGCAAAAGAGGATAGAGAATCGAGTGCCCTAGCATGTGCAAAAGCATCAAAACCTTTAGCTGAGAAAAATAATTATTAGATAACTGTTTAATATCAGTATTGGCTTGTGGCCCCAATTAAAACAGGGTTTTTGAAGAAATTTAATGTAACAGCGTCTGTGCTCTGGTGTTCTGTGGCAGGAAATGTTCTTCACTGTAAACAAATTGGCCTATATTAAAGTCTAGGTCAATAACTGTGTGCAATTAACTCCTTTTGATGTAGGGTTGACTGTACTGAGCTGGCTAAGGCATGGTTTGAAGCTGGTCACTTCCTTAATTTTTTTGGAGGAATTTTTTGGAAATTGTGGCTTTGTTCTTTGTGCTGTGCCATTTCCAGCAGATGTCCCAGTTTGCTGTACTGCTATGTTATGGGGCAGTAATCACAGGACACTAGAACAAATGTTAGTTTGAAGGAACGGCCCATCTTGTGCTATAGGGCTGTGCAAAGCTTAAGGAGCTGCTTCGATTCGGAGGAGATTCGGCAGACGACTCTCCGAATCGAATTGGGAGACCCGTTAATCTCTCCAAATTGAGTTGGAATCCTTTGAATCGGTTCGGAGGCTTGGCCATAGACTGTCCAGGCAGGCACGAGGCAGTGCCGGGGGGAACCGCCAGACGAACCCTGACCTTAGCCGGCAGCCCTGGGAGAAGTCGCGACTCGTCTGGCTGCTCCCCTGGCTGCCCCCCGCCTGGGTGAGGGGGGCAGTGCTGGAAGAAGCCGGGGGGATTGAACCGGGAGCTTGGGGGAAGCCCCTGTTCATTCCTCCAGCCCCCAGGCATTGTTCCCATCTCCTGTGGCTTCTTCCAGCGCTGCCTGCTTTGCCGCAGTGGGGAAGCAGCTGGATAAGCTGTGGCTTGAGCTGGTAGCCCCAGGAGAAGCCGTAGGGGCTGGGGGAGATGATCAGGGGCTTTCCCCAAGCTCCTGGTTCAATTTTTCCAGCCCCTGCAGCTTCTCCCAGGGCCACCAGCACTGCCTGCCTCGCCCCATCACGGCGGCAGCCGGGGGAGCAGTGGGATGAGCTGGGCTTCTCTTGGAGCTGCCAGCTGAAGCCAGGGCTCATCTGGCTGTTACCCCAGCTGCTCCTGACAGCACTGCCTGCCTGTATAGTCTATGGCCGAATAGCTTTGGATTTGAGTTTGGCTGAATCGAATCAACAGTGATTTGAATCACCGAAATTGTTGAATCTGAAGCATATACTTTCTCCGTGGCACAGGCCTACTATGCTATATACATTGTAACACAGATTTGCATATTGACTGCTAATCAGCAGTTTGGGGTTTGGCTTGCTGGACGGTGGTGCATTACAACTTGCTTACTGCTCGCAGTGTCACACATGTACCCCTGATGAACTCCATGTTTTCCCCTATTGTGGTGGTTGGTATTTGTGTAGTAGTAGACTGCAAGGAAGGGGAAGAATTACTTACGGGTTTAAAGGGAGGAGGATGTGTGGTGTTGTGTTGGAGCTATGGGTCCAGAGGCCTGAAGTTTGAGTTGTAGCCTGGACTTGGAGCCCCTGGCCTTTGGCACATGTATAAATGGGTATCTGGTCATTTGGACTGGACAGCCAAAGTCATTTTGTGTGCCGGTACCTACAGAATTGGGCATCTCTTGGTCTTTACAGGCTAATGGGCCAACTAGGCTTGGGCAGAAGTTTGACGTTAAGGGGATGATGTGGTAAGACAGAAGTTTTAGGAGGAACATCTGGAAAACTTTAAAACTGTACTTTCTACCCCACTGTTATTAAAGAAGCATTTGGTGCATTTAAACCAGACAAGGTCTGCGCTGCGCTCTTTTTCCAGTCCAGTTGTGTTGGTCAGGACTGTGCTGACATATGACCTGTGACCAACATGACACTATCAGCAAAAGCATGCGGTTAGATGCATTTGCACAGGGAAAGGCTTATTTTGCTGGGTAAAGCCATGCTTGTCAAAAAGTGCTTTATCCTTGTACATATTTTGATGAGGCCTTTCCAGAAAAAAAAAAAAAAAAAGTTTTCTCAAAATATTTTGGGGAGAAACTTCCCCCCTCCCCCCCCCGATTTTTTTTTTTTTTTCAATTGCTGTCATTACCAACAATAGTCCTTATGACCCTTCCTTACATCCCTATTATTACCTATGTATGAAGAGGAGGTGCTTCTTGCTCTCTCTATCCTGTGGCTGCATCTCTGGCATTTTTTTTTTTCTTTAAAGGCTTTGAAACAAAACCCATAGCTAGGAATACGGGGTGATCTCAAGTTCCTATTTGGATATTGATGCATCTCTTAGATGATGCCTCTGTCCTATAACTTTCTTGCCTTTTATTGGGTTTGCTGTCAAGGTCAAAGGTCCTTTTGAGTCTGCTAGCAACTAAGTCGGCTTCCGTGAGGGGTGCTGGTTTCTTTTGCCAATGGCGTACTGAAGAAGCAATGTGGGTAATATTGCATCCAGCTGCCTTTGACCCCCCCCTCCCCCCTGCTCCTGCAGACCAAACAACTAGGCTCGCATTTATAGCTCAGTCAGTCCAGAGCAGAGTTTGAATTTGTGCCTTTGGAGCCATGCCAGGATGCTTTAGTCGCTCTGCTGCCTTGCTTCTTTCTGATCTCTTATGGAGTATTGTTATGATGCCAATACCTGGTCCTTGAGCCTAGCTCTGATTTTAGTGACTGTTTTGAAAAGAATCAGTCTCCTAAGGTTTTATTATGTTTCCCAGTTCTTTTGCTGTCAGATTTTGCCACATACAGTAGATAATAAATATTGCTTTACATAGACTACATCTCACCTGTGCCACTGTTCTAACCTGAATTGCTAACTAAGGGACATAGCTCTCATTTTATTTTAGTCTTGCCTGCAAGTAATGCCTTTCACAACTTTTTGACCCTTTTGGAAATGACAGATTAATGAGACTAAAGGCTTTCACCAGACAGTTTTTCTTAACCACAAATCTTCTACTTGCGTCAAGACCCAATTATTTTGTCCTCAGTCTTGTATCAAGAAATAATTCTTTGGGGGATATCTCTTTAATTGAATCATTTGGTTTACCTACTTTTAAACATCCTGTTACAAAATCTAGGCTGAAGCTATTGCAGCCACTTGTCTAGAATGGATTGCAGCTGGACAGCTTGAATGCACCAATTATTTTGTTAAGGACTTGTCCTTGAATTACACTCAGGATGAGTGACAACATTTCTGCTTCAGAAGACAAATTCTGAGATAATCGGAGACCACACGAGTACTGCATTGCAGTTATTGTGAGCCTGCGTCACAACCAGAGATTCAGGCTGCCGAAGTGTTCTTCGGGAGCCTGGGAAAGTGTGACTTTAGTGCTCTGTATAATGGGGAGAGCTCTTATGATCCGTGTGTTCTCTGGTTCTTGATGTTTAAATAGTTCTTGTGCAGCATATTCACTTTCTCCCTTGTCTCTTAATATCATATACAGAGCTGAAAGGGCACAAGCAGTTGCAGGTTTTTGTTTTGATCATCGCCTCTTAATATTTAGAAAGACTGTATTTTCTTGCCTACAACACACTCTGGATTATAATAATATACACCTTGTTTTTGAAAGGCAGAATGAAGAGAAAATCTTCCCTTGTAGTAAGCAACTGAGTAGCAGCAGCTGGGGAGCAGAACTTCTCCTTGTTCTGCGCCCGGTGGACTGCTGTAGATTTTATTTTGTTTGTCAGTAAGTGGCAGGACCTGTTCTTATCATAATTCGCACATACAGTATGCACTCCAAATTTCCAGGAGCTGTTTTTGGGGGGAATGGATGTGTGTTTGTATGTATTTTCCCCCTCCCTCCTCCAGCTTCTGGTCCCTACCCCTACAGTTGTGTGCATGGTGGCAGAGGAGACTGAGCTGTTTGCACACCAGAGGAAGGAGCCAGGTGAGCAGTGCACGTAGGCAGAAGCAATTGCTACACATGCAGTATGGGGAAAGGGAGGAGGAACTGGGCTGCCTGTACTACAGTGGGAGGTGGAGAGGGTACTACCCACATGACAGACAGTCCCAGACTGCCCAGAAATTGGACAGCCCTGGGTTACAACCAAGAGTTCGGGAAATAAATGCAGGACATAAGCTAAGGAAAATGTATTGCGTTGAAGACGTATGAAGACTGATAGCAGTATTTACCAGAGCATCACCTCAAAGGACAGATCATTTAAAATAATAAAGAAAACATGACCATGAACGTGCATTTCTAAGATTTGCGGTCATGTCTGATCCCCTGCCCAGCAATGTCATTGGGGTATTGTGCTAAATATTTTGTGTTTTATGCCTATTAAGTGAGCTGTGTGTGCACGTGTATGTGTCCACAAACAAAACCGGCTCAGTCCTTCCAGTAGAGCTTCTGGATCTGATCTGAAGTATGCAGGGAACACTGGTCTTGATATCGCTTTAGTTTGCATAAGAATTCATTTTACCCTTCCTTTTGCCTTGACTCTTAATAGAAGCTGTTTTTAATTGATGTGTGCATGCTGCAGGTATGATGTTAGTTGGAGCATACATACTTTCCTTTGAAGTCTGACAGAGCTGGGGAGGCTGTGGGGAGAGTGAGGGGCATAAGCAGGGCTTGGGGGTGTGGGGGTGCTGTAGGGGACCTTCCATTTGAATCATGAATTTTGGGGGTTTTATTGGAGAATTTGCATGTTGTTGTTGTGGGGTTTTTTTTTATCTGGGAAAACCAGGATCTCTGGTTAACACACAGCTACACTTTCTCTAGTCCATCAATTAAAAGTCAGATCTTGCACAGAGCCAGTCCATTAAATGTGCTCTGACAGGAGGAGCTGCTGTGTTAAGCCATGTTAAAGCTTTTTCTTCCCCTCCCCATCCCAAGATGGCATTACAAATGTGGGCTGTATACCACAGTGTGTAACCGTATGCAGGGGTCGTGCTCCTTGTCTGAGAGCAACCTGGTTCTTATGTCGGCTGTGTTCGCAAGAACAGCTGGGTGCACTGCACCGAGTCCCACTTCAATTGAAGGGGGGAGGGGAAGGGAAGTCTATAACGTGACAGCATGGTTACAAATGTGGGAACATGGCCCTGTGGCACTAAATCAAAGTGTTCCCCAGGGGAATTGTTAATATGTTCTAAATAGCAGGTGAATCTCTGTAAGCAGTTCACTCTAAACCTGTCATTTATATGCAGGTCCTGTGCATTGGAGCGCTTGGTGCCTAGGTCAGAAGTGCTTCTGCTTGCTCTGACATTTCCTGTCACCTCTAATCGACAGTCTAGTAGCAGTAAATAATAAGCCAGCTATGCTGTTTTGAACAGTGGCTGATGAGCTCTGCCTGGCAGTATTGGGGAGGTACAGACCATGTGAGGGGCTGCAAGGGTTGGAGTTCAGCTCATCACCAGAAACAGCTACTGGGTGGATGCAGGTTGTAGTGTTAGGCATAAATTGACTTCCTTTGAAAAGCAAAATACGTTTTTGTTGTGCTGTAGGAGGATTTGGAGGACGTATTCATGTACAGATGCAGTCAACAGCTTAGTATTTTCCCGCAGTTTAGCCTCTCTTTCTCTTGCCCTGGGTGTGGTTTGGTGTGGTATGCCTTGGTTTTTAAGCAGATGGTGGTGATATAACTTGATCCTATCACACATCTGATTGAATTCTGTTCACATTTAAGCTGCTCATACAGCACGCGCAACTACCTACCACCTTGGGGTCCTCGCTTGCTATACATGCCTTTCGTACACGTGTGTGTAATGTATTCTGGGTGAATTTGGGCAGCTAGGCAGAGTTGGGAACAGCACGCCGAAAGGTCGCGTGCATGGCAGAAGCATGTGTGCGCTGGATATTGAAACGTTCCCTTGCTTCCAATGCCAGAAGGAAGGAGAACCAGCCAAAATGGTTATTTGCTGTCTTGCGCTTGCTCTCATTTCAGTCTCTAGTTATGATGCAAGTTTGATGAATGCTTTCACGCTGAGCTCCTTGTGGGGCCATAGATACTTTTTTTGTTTTTAAAACACTAAAAACAAAGGTCTAAAGTTTTATGACTCCCCGTTGGCTTGGGGAAGGCAAATATGGGAGCTTCTGTCTATACACCTAAAGAATTGCATCATGTGCGTTAAAAGAAGACAGCCATGTGCAAGCTGTTGGGGAATTATTTATTTATTTATTTTTAGCTGCCATACTAAGAAAACGCACCAAGAGCACTGGGAGTGTCTAAAAGCCTTTGTTAAAACCATCTGTGACCATTGGTCACAAACTGTTAAGGACCACTGAGTACTTTAAGTCATGGGTGGTGATTACTCTGCTTGGTGCCCATTGGACCTCGGCTAGAGTCTTTTGTGCAGTTCGATGCACCGCATTGCAAGAAGGAAAGAGAAACTGGAGAGGATCTAAAGACAAATGACAAAGATGGTAACGCTATAAGAAAAGTGTAGGAGGTAAGGCTGAGAGAGTAAGGTATGTTTAGTTTAGAGGGGATTAACGGGTGCAGGGAGGATATGGTAGCAGTTTTCCAATATAAAGGAGAGGGAGAATAAATGTTCTCCCTTTCTGTAGAGGGCAGGACATGGAGCAGTGGGCTTAAGCTGTAGCCAAGCAGCTGTAGAGTAAATCTCAGGATAAGCTTCCCAACTGTCAGGATGGTAGGGCGGTGGAGCAAACCGCGCAGGGAAGTTGTTGAATCTTCTTCTTTGGAGGTTTTCAGGAAGATGCTGGACATGTGGATTTTATAGAGCTGGTGTGGGAATAGCACGCCGTATATTCATGCAGAGACTTGGCCAAGATAGCTTTTGAGGGCCTTTTCAACACTGATTGTGAGATTCTGAAGCAGACACAAATTTGGGCAGATGATAGGATGATAGAGGAGCAACAGTGGATGTTGGCTGACTTGCACAACCTGGATCTCAGGAATTGCCAAGTTTTTTTGATTCCTTTCCCCCCCACCTATCTTCATTTTTATGATCAGAAGAAATAATCAGTGCCCCCCACCTTGCCCAAGCTCTCCCCACAAAGTATGGGCTTTTTCAAAGCATTTAGCAGTCGCTCCTACTGAGTCTTGTGCTTAGAGAAATAACTTTTAACATCTATCTCCGTCCAAATTCTTGCAACTTCTTTGTAATTGTGAATACTATAGCAGTAACTACCACAATATAGTGTGCAGCCCTTACATTCCTGTCAGCAGCATCCTCCTCATCATGACGGGGCTCTCATAGAAGAAGAAATCCAAAAGGTATTGTGTTTCATGGACCACTGAAATCTTGCATGTTGTGTGCATATGGGATGCCGTGCTTTCTCATCCCTTGCATCTACCTGCAGTGAAACAGAAGCACGTGATTTGTATTTGCATGTAAATGAGCAACCGGAGCTGCTTCCTCCCGTGTTGCCATGTCTAGCGTACCACAACAGCAATCCACAGGGTTTTTGTTTGTTTTTTTAAAGGAAAAAAGGTTTGTAGGCCCCTTGTCTCTTGTACTCAAAGCACAGAACTCTCCATGAGTTAGTCCCTCCATTTGCCCTTGCTGTTTTGAATGGGCTGCTCCAAATGCAGCGTGACTATTTAGATTACTTTTTTTTTTTTTTTTTTTACAAGCAAACAAAAAAAAATTGGCATAAACAGTAGCTTGCCAACTGAGCTGTGAATTCAAGCCAGCAAAGGATTTGTTTGAAGAACAAGGTTCTGGCTTCATCAAATTTTCTACCTGCAACTTATTCTGTTAAATCTGTATCCAAGTTTATTTGTGTAAAGAGCATAGCCATTTAGCATTTTCCCCTCTACCTATAAACAGCATAGTACCATTCCTAAACTGAAAATCCACAGCTATTTTGTAACAGGATTTATCCTTTTAGCATTAGTAGTGTTTAGTTCACTTATGTGAATAAAAAAGCAAGAACATTTGGCTTTTGTATGTGCAGATTGTCCTTGTTATGCTTTTTCATAACAGGTGGAAGATTGTATTTCTCCACTGAGGTCAGTGTTGTGTACTAAATTCCTTTGCCTAGTGGGTTTAAGCATCCAGCTGGTGTTAGCTCATGTGTTTTTTGCGTTCTCCCCCACCTTTGTGGAGATGCACAGCAGTGCAATAAACTTAAGAAGACTAGAGTTATTCTGCAGTACTACAGCTTTCCATCTTTGTGGAAGGCACTTAGTTAACTGTTTAAATGCTGGGATGCTAGACAACCTGGGAGTTGTCTTTTGAAACAGTACTAGGTAGAATACATTAGATTTAACGGGCTTCACAGATGTAATCTAGGTAGTCCTTTAAATTACTACCCCAGTCCACTGTTAAACTTTTAAATTTGATTATGTTTCTTTATCCTTGAATTCAAGGTGTCCTTAAATCCTCCAAATTATGTCTAAGAAATTCCTGCATACGTTGCAATAGAAAGAAGATGATTTTTTTTAAAACTCCATTCTTTGTTTTTCAGGCCTTGTAGAAACTAGTTTTGACATGTAGTAAATTATGCATGAGAGGTACAGGTATTTAAAAAATGAGGCGAGATCCATTTTTAAATGGATGCACATGCACAGCATCTGCTTTGAAAAGTGTCAGAACAGATTTTACTTGAACGTGCATATGTACGAAATATGGCAAGAAAACGTTAACGCTGACGCAAAGCAAAGGAGATTAAATAGGGAAATGCACCACATCTTCAAATACCTGAGATCAGAGCTAAGCATCCCTTAAGTGCTTTATTGAGTCCCATTGTGCAAAAGTACTAAAGGCCATATGGTACCATTCATGTTTAATCGTGCATTTAATTGGCTTTTATTGGTTGATGTGCCAATTTAAATATATGCTTTATGTATTTTTGTGTAATCAACCCAAACGTAGGAAATTGCAAAGCAGGTATGTAGTGTTGATTTAATATACCCTTTAGTAAATTTACCCTGGAGTCACTCCTCCATCCTCCCTTTCCTCTGCCTAGGAAGAATTCTTGGTGATTCTGTTCAGAGAAGTGACAGTGTAGAAATAGCACTGCTTTACTCTGCAGATCTGGTTGCTGTATGTTTCCAGTTATAGCTCCTGACTTCGATGTCAAAAATCCTATGTTCTACTTTTTGCACCTGTTAGTCTTAGCTGTGTTTGGTTTGCTGCTGTGGAGGTACCTGCAAATGCAACAAACGGTTATTTCATTCATAGAATTGTCCACTGAGTTAGTCACTGCCATCGATGCAAACTCAGTGACTGGGCAGATGCTGCTATTGATGCAAGGCACAGAAAGAACTCAACATGACTCTTGTATAGCTCAAGTTGTTGGTAAGGTTGGTAAAGGCATAAGAAACTAAATGTTTGTAGACTGATCACATTTAGCATTGAGATTGTGGGATCAAAATGAGGCTCACAATGCCATATTCAGCGTAAAACTGTGTTTGTGACCCAGTCACTATTAACTCTGTCTCCTCCATTCAATTCTTATCTGATTGTACCACAGCCAGATACATAACATTTAGATACACAGCCTAGATTTAATAATAGCTGTTTAGAAAACGTGGACTTTTTTCCTAATAAAGTAGGTGTCCATGAGTATGTAGAACACCCACCGTTCTCCCCATACATCCTAAGTCCTTGAAATTTAAAGAAATAAACACTCAGGACTGGACATAGCAGGCAGCTAAGTGTCACTTAGGTATGTACATGCAATTATATTCCTTCTTGCTTCAGGCTGTAAAAACCATTAATATGCCTACTTTTGTAATATCTTCTTGCTCTTAAGACTGTCACAAAAAGCAGAAAAGATCTTTCCACCTTTTCTTGGGGGCAGGGTTCAAGCTGTCTGGGATACCCAGCAGACAATGCTCCACGATGGAAACAGCATTTCTTTCCATCTGACAGTGTTTTGACTCATAATTTGGTCTTATGCATGACGGGGATGGGCAAAATATGTCCCATGGGCTATGTGGTGGGTCTTTGTTTGGCCCGTAGCAGGTCCCTCAGTCCAGCCATGGCAGGTCCTGCTGCCCCTGGAAAAACCAAGGGGCTGGGGCAGCTCTGCAGCTGGACTGCCCTTTTTTGGCAGACTAGGCAACAGCAGCATCTTCCATCTGCTGCTGCTGCTGGCCCAACCCCACATGTCCTGTGCCTGCTTCAGGCTCACCCACCCTGTATCAGCAGCAGTGGTGTGGGACACATCGGCGCAGGGAGAAAAGCAGCCCCTTCCCCTCGTCACTGCCAAGCCATTCCTGCTGCAGTGACCTAGATCCCATGCTGTGCTGGGCTGCCCTGCTTCTCCACCACTATCGCTGCCCAGCCAAGGCAGCAGTGGCAGCACAGAGCAGATGCAGAGCAGCCCGGCTCCATGTGGCCTCTGGGCCGCTGTAGCAAGAACTGTTGGCAGCTGGAGGGGAAGAGGTTGCCTTTCCCCCTGTGCTGAGCAACAGCTTCTGTCCCATGCCACCGCTGCTGGAGCCCAGAGCAGGTGCAGTGCATGCAGGGTCGGGGCTATATAGCACAGGTCCCCACTGGTACTGCGGGGCTGGCAGTGGCAGCAGCTTGAAGGTGCTGCCTGTATCTGAGCTGCCTAGAAAGACAGTCCAGCTATGGAGCTGCCCCAGGCCTGCTGTGTGTCCAGGGGGCAGCAAGATGCACCATGTCTGGGCAGTGCAGAGCAGTTTGGGGGCAGGCCAGGTTGAGCTGTGCCCGGGTTCTGGCTGATCTGCTCTGCGGGAGCAGGGTGAGTCCAGGGCTGGCTGGGGCTGTGTGCTGCTGGCGGTGGCAGAGAGGTGCTGCAGGGCCTGTGGGATCTGGGCTGTTGTGGGGCAGGGACAGGGGCTAGTGCTGACTGGCTCAGGGGGGGCATGTGCTGGGGTTCCCATACACACCCCACCATACCTACAAACCCTCCCCTGCAAAGCCCATAATCGCACCCCACCACACACAATCACCGTATCCACCCACACCCTCCCCCCTACAAACCTCACATGCACCCCGCCACACACCTTTGTGCCTCGGGGGGAGCCCCGCTCTCTGCTGTGCCCACCCACTGCACCCGTCTCCACCCTCCCACAATATGCAAAAGTAAGATCTCATTCTGATCTATTTTGCCATCATGTCTATATACAAGACACAGATTGGGACAAAAATATATATTTTTAATAAAATTAACAATAATATTTAAACATTTGATTTTTAGTATAGAATTTGCTGGGTTTTTTTTCTGGTTCCCAGACAGCAAACCCCCTTCCCAAAAGGAGTACTTGTCCCTTCCCTTGACCCCATTTCCGATGACAAAGATAAGGGGCTAGGAGGGGGCAGAACCCCTGTGGCCCTTGACAGCTTGGCAGAACTCATTAAGCAGCCCTCCAACTGAAATAATTGCCCACCTATGAAGTAAAATGAGGGCATTTGGCTTGTGCTTTGTGTACAGTCTAATTTCTGTTCACGCAGGTCAAACAGCAGTAGCGTCAATCCTTGCCTGTGCTCTTTGGTGCTTCCAAAGTCCCTGTTTCTACCCGGCTTATCTTAAGCTATTAGTAGGTAGAGTGTTTTGGGGAAACCTAAATATATTAATGGCTGAACCCTTTCAGAAGCTAAAAACGTATGCCAAAATTGCACAATGTTTTCGTTCAGTGGAGGAAAAAAACCCTGCTGGTAATCGGGTAAATATTGGAAAATGGGGAAGAAAATATTAATTGAGTATTTTCAGTGTTTGTCAGATTGTTCGTTACTAGACAGAATCTTTGACTACAAAAGAATATAACATAGAAATAATCCCTTGGAAATGCTTTGGTATTGTGTTTTTTCTTGTAAGCAAACAAGCTTCTGCTGATGCTTAATTTTAGTGGCATTAACAGCTTAGTTTTTATGAATAGCAACAGCAGAAAACACAGAAGACACGCATAATCCTTGCTTAAAGGCAGATAGCTCTGAGTAAGTACTCTATGTGCTTTTAAATTTATTTTTTTTTTTACACAAACCTGCATGTTGGGCACCAGTGTGTCCCAGCGCGCTCTCCATTGCTAAACCTCTTTGTATGGATTTCTATTGCTCTTTCAGGAAAATTGCATCCAATCTTGGGGGCAGTTCTGGCCTTTTTTTTGTAAAATTCATGTCCCAGTAAATTGGCTTTAATTTACACAGATCAAGATATGCTGTAGTAAATTATTAATCTCCCACCAGATTCCCACAGTACTTCCAGCTCCACGTATCCATGTAAGTGAAGGAGAACAGATGGGCTTTTCAGTATGCCATGAAGGCCAGCAAAACCTTGGCTGTTATGAACCGAGAGGGCAAATGGATTCAAGAATCAATGCTGTGATTGGCTCATTATTATAAATTCAGCCTGTCTCTTGGAGGGATTTTGAGCAGTTCTTTTGATGCATGTGATCCCAGTGTGTGGGTGTAATGACTTCAGTAATGCTGACAGTGGCAAGACTTGCATTAACTTCTAAGGGGCTGAGATTTCATCCCACATTCCTTTATTGAACACATGGGGAAAGGACCTGGAGCAAGCAAAAGCCATTGGCTTGAAAGGTGATGAGGACATGGGACTAAAAAGAGTCAAGCCTCAACAAAATGGGGCTGATCTTCCTCTGTCGCACCTGTACAGTCAGTGAGCCTATTTTAAGGGAGTTAACGAAATTGGTCAGAGGGAGAGTTGACAACAGGTGCTGGAAACGCTCTCTGTCTGTCTGTCTAGCTGATTCTTTACTTGTTTGGCTACTTTACTGCAACCTGAGCTTTCCATGTGTCACTGCTCCTTGTCTTGTGGGAGGCCAGGGGGTTAAGTAGGATATGATGCCTTCAGCCAAGGGCTTTTTCCTGCCAGATTTTGTTCAGTCCTGGCTTAATTTGTTCCAAGCCAAGACTTCAGCTTCTTAAAGGCAACCCCCCCCTTTAATTTTGCTCTCAAATGCCCCATTCCTCGGGATTTTCCCAAGTCACTGAACAAAATTCCAGGAGTAAGTAAGATCATGACTTACAACTACAGTCTCTTTCACTTACCCCTTTACCCATGTAGGATTTTGCATGATGTTGGAACGGTACAACACACTTCTCCATTAGCAGGCCTGTGCAATATTGTAAACTCAGTCAAATACAACAAGTGAACTGCTGTCAGAGGACAAGAAGGGAGATTTGTGAATGGCTTGAATGGATGTGGGCTGAAACTTAGACCTGGGTTTTGCAAATTGCCTTTTCTTTTCATTCCCAAATCTCTGCCCCTTTCTAAGAAGAGTCTGTACCTTGTTCCCTCTGAGATCCACCAAACACCAGTTACTTCGACCTGGAACACGTTTAAGTTGTTTTTCTGACAAGGGTCGGTATAATGATGTTGACGTGGTTTATATTTTATTTAATTTGAAGAACTGGCACAATCTGTGTGGGCAAGAGGACTTGGTCCCTGAAATAAGATGCATCTCCCAGGATGAGTTTTTGTTAGTTAGGGGGCACACACAGCTTTTACATGTCCCCAAGCAGGATTACGAAGGCTCCCCCTGATCCCAGGGTCCTGTCAGGATGGAGCCTTTTAAAAATAGAGCTTGCAGCTTAGCTGTGCATATGATTTCCCCCGCTTCCCTTTCTCCCTCAATATCCTTGGTGCTTGGGGATCTTGGGATTGGGGAGAGGCTGCTTGATCCTGGGGTCCCAGGATGTCAGAAAATCATGTGCAGCCCGGGTTCTCACATGGGTTTTAAGTCTGGAGTGCATTGACTCCTAAGTCTGGTGAACTCACACACTCTCCCGCTGCCTAGTTCACCACCCCCAAGACATTCTTCCCCCAGCCTGATTTGTATAGGGGACAGCTGTGTCCCAGACCCTGGGGCTGCCCCGTGTTGGATGCAGACACTCAGATGAGTATTGGAATCCATGATGGGCCAGCTTGCACCTGCTGCGTGTTCAGTTTAAGGCATGATAAAAACAAGCCATGAAGTTGTTATAATGTGGAATAACTTTGCAGCTTGCTTACTCTATCATGGTTTCAATTGACTTGAGCGTGTGGCTAGGTTAGTATTTAGGTTGCAATTTACCAGTTAATTGCATCTTAAATGTGTAATGTGGACCGTGGGATTTGAGCTTCAAACCTCCTTCTCTTAGTTGTCTTGTCTTATCTTTCCTGTGTTTGGCTGCCTTTTTTGCTCTGAGGTGAAACCATCTCCTGATCACGCTGATTTTACAGAATATTATATCCATTTTTCATCCTTCAGTCCTTTTTTATTTTCTTTTATTTTTTTTTTTGGAAGGAGAAAGGTTGCCCATGTGTTGGGGTTTTGCCCTTCCAGATAGAAAAGGAATTAGTAAATAAGTGGAATTTTTAAAGTCACTTATCCTATTGAGCCGTTGTCAGGCAAATCTGAAAGGCAGTGGTGTTAAGTGAAAGACTTGAGATAAGTGACAGATTGTAAGAGATTAATTCAAGTATTATTCAAGCCTTACAATTATACAGGTGCATATTTCATAAGATCATTTAATTGATACATGAGCATAAGTATGAACATAATGATTCTAATAAATAAGTTTAGATGTCCTTCCCCAACCCCTTTCTGCCTTTGAATCCTTTATAACAAATTGTGCACAAAAAAGCCCAAACTATTTCAGCATTTACGGGGCACTTGACGTAGTACCTATTCACAGTATTTTATTGAAATAAATTGCTGTAGGGACACTTCAGCATGGGGTATGAAAAAAGCACACTTGCATTGTGAATTGTACATTTTCTTGACATTTTAATCTAACTTTTATTTGATAAAATAGTACTTGAATACTAATGAGAGGTTCTGATGCGCTGTAGTAACATTAGCCTTCACTTTTATACCTGACCTAGAGCTTTGCATGTGTTAATGAGTCATAGCACTACCCCTGAGAGAAGTATTGCCCTATGTTTTTTGAGAGTAGTCCTGAGATGTGGTAGAGAGGGAACTTGTTTAAGGAGTCACCTTGGCATCCAAATGGCTGAGCCTCTCACTGAAAGACTGATAAGTTAGCCATTGATTCCCTTGAGGCTAGGGAAGTCAAGCTCACTCCATGGCCCAGGCCACATCCAGACTGTGGAGCTCCCTGTTGGGTGAATTTGGCCTGGGGCATGAGACAGCAGTGCCTGTGGTGGGACCTGCACAGGGTAAGCAAGGCTGCATCAGCACAGCCCTTGATTGATATCCTGCTGCCAAGGGCCATGTCTCCTGAAGCCCAGGGGCCTTGGATTCTGCAGTAGGCTATGCCCCCCCGCCTCCCTCTGTTGGCCACACAACCAACTTCTGGTAGCCTAAATGAAATAGCTCTGCAGGCTGCATGTTTGACACCCCTACTTTAGGGTATTGTATAATTTGTTTTAGAAGCTTACTTGGTGCTTTGACTTGGTGCAAAAGTCTGATTTTTATACAGAATGGGTTTTTAATTGGTTTGGCAATTTACAAGTTGCAGGCGTGCTTGGGACTACTGCAGCAGTCTTACCTCCTAACTTCTGAGCTCCATCCTACCGGATTTGAGAGCAACTAAAAGTTGGCTCCTTTCTGGTTGCTGCTTTGAACCAAACTGATAGTGTTCAGTTCCCTAGTGAATAGGTTTTCATGTTGTGGCTAACCACTCATAGGGCCCATCTCAGCAGAGAGGCTCTGTGGTAGATACAGTATTGAGCTTTGTTATTAGCTGTTAGAGAGAAGTGCCTCTTGGTTTAGTTGATCAGCGCTGGGAGCTCCAGTGTACCTCCCTGTGCTTGACTGTACATAGACTTCATTGTTCTGGGATTTCACATACTCATCTGCCTTAAAACTACCTCTCCTTGAAATGAAAAACTGCTTTCCCATCAGGACTTGCAGTGCTTCTGCTTTGTGCTTCAAAGGATTAGACTGCATGTTTAATACATGAACTTCCACACATCCCTTGAGCACTGTTTGCAAAGCTGACTTCCAACATACAGGGCTCAGCATCTGCTCTGAGGAGTCGCTTGTGGTGGAAGACCTCGGTGCTATGTGAAATTGGAGTATTCTTCTATGAGCCAAGTAGCTAGTGGTCTCTGCCCATCATTGCATGGGCGAGACACTGAGTTAATGAAAGTCTAAAACCGGTGTTGCTTCTGCTTCCCGATCTGTGTCTGCTATCTTGGTGGAAGCTGAAAGTTAAAGATCATAAAATTTCTAAAAGCTTGACAGCATTTAATCATCTTCACTAAGATTCAGTGATTTGAAGAGGCCTCCTTTTGCCTGGCTCCTGTCTTTAGGATAATCTTCCGGCCCATGCCCAGGTACCTTTTTAAGAGATGTTCCAGTTGCAGTGTCCCAACTGCAGTGCTAATGTCAGTGCAGGTGCAGCAGTGACATCCTGCTGGCGTGCCCCAGCCTTGACATCAATACATTGGCAACTGAGACTGTCTGGTCATGCTGAGTGGCCACTGTATTGGAAAGAAAAATACAAGTATGTTACTAATGTAGTGTGGGGTAATTTTGAAGAGGTGCTAAAGATCTGAGAGGCTTTCACGTTTTTCCTCCTCCAAAGGATGAAGTTATCATTCCTTAAATATTTAGCAGCTGGGAATGGACCAGATTTTACAACAGCAGTTCATGTGCTCTTCAGACTGTTTCCTCAAATCCTGGGTATGAATAACATGTGGAAAACAAGCCTTAGTAATATGTATAGGAAACGGGCAATGATTTCAGATCAGAAGTCTTGGCCTAATTCCCCCTGTAGGATTTTAACAAGTGGCTTTTATAGTCTGCCTGCTGAGTGTCGTTCTAGGAAAATCCATTGAGACGAGACATGAAAGGTATCCTGAAGTTATTCCTGTTTTGGCATTCCCAGCCTCCCTTGGAGCTGTTCTGGAAGTGCTGTGTGCCTTCTCACCTTGATCGTAGTTTATGAACACTACTTTACATGGTAGTCTGATTCTTCTGATCAAGCATGTGCCAAAATTTAAAATCCGTTGCCTTTTTCCAGTAGTTCTAGCTCATGCACTTAATTAGACTTCAATAACATTAGCTTTTAAATGGGAATGTGAAATGCACAATGACTTCATTGTGACAATATGCTTTGAACAGAGCCCAGTTCCTTTTTTTGCAGCAGCAGAAGCTTGCTCACACAGAACAGCTTTTCAGTGCATGTTTGCCACCTGCCCCCCCTCAATGGGCTGATTGACTGTGTGTCCATTAGCTGCCTGTTGTGCTGTGAGATGGCAGCAGTCTGCACATGAGAAGGCTTTGAGCAATAGAACAAAGCTTCCCACCGTCTGTATCAAACAGCACTGTAATTATTAGTGGCAAGTTGCTGCATGAAACTTTTTTTTTTTTTTTAAATGGTCCCGGTCATGTTGCTTTTGAATGAAGATGAAGAGCGACTGGAAATCCTGGATCTCTAGGGCTTAAGATGTCACTGCAGCTAGGTTGTGATGACGGCTTTGGCACTGCAGATGTCTCACTTGCAGGATCATCAGACTAACTGATGATGTTCTGCTGTGCATCGCGTCTGGAAACGTTTTTCTTTCTGTGGTACGCTTGATCTTGAAGGGTTGTAAAGAAACCAAGTCTTTGCAAATCCTTTCTTGTTGCTCTGCAAGTTTTTGTCAGTTGCTTGTTTCCTAATCCTTCTTTCGACTGTAAATAAGTTGAGTCAGAAACTTGTATTGTTTTAGAATTTTTCCTAAATATTAATAACTAATTTTGCAGTGTTGATCAACAGCTTTCACCGCACCTTATTTAAGCTGACCAACTGCTTAGTTTGACACTGAGTAATGAAAGATAAGAGGATCTAGCTGGCATTACACAGTACCATGTTGCTCTGCTTGCTCACAATTTTCTCAATTTTTAATTAATTTAAACTTCACTAATCATTGGCAACTTGGTTACAGTTAATTTCATGTTGTAGTCCTGCTTCTCGGGTATCACCACTGAGCCTACCTATCACTGTCTTCCGGGGGATTTTATAACTGCTTTATACTTAGTCTAAGTAAAGACATTCAAAATGCCTGAGACGTAATTGAACCAAGTTGCATGGTTTTCTGTAAGCAGCGGCGTTCAGATCGGTAGCGAACACAACGTGTGTTCACCCTTTGACAGGGCAAATCTTAGATGGGGTGCTGCCAATTTTAGACCAGTCTGTGCGCCGAACTCTGTTCTGTTACAGGTATAAACTGGTTGTGCGTTGAACTTCTGTTTTGTTACGGGTATAGATGGGTTTCCAATCGCTTAACACAAGTAAAAGTGCAATGTCTGTACCTGGCCCTAGTCTCCTAACAGGTATAGTAGCACCTTAGATTGTCTTAAATTTTCAAAAAAAGATAAAGAAAAGTTTTCCTGTGACTGTGAACTATACCACCTGATGTTTCTAGTATTGGAACCAGGATTCTAGATATCACGTTCCATTATGTGCTTCACAGCAACGTGAAATTTGGAAGATGGGAAAGAGAAATTTAAAAATATGGAACCCTTGGCCCCCCACAAAATGCCTTTCAAATGTGGAGGTGGGGGAACTTATTCCTCTTCCCAGAAAATGTTTTTGTACAATAAATAACACGTATACATGTGTGTGTCTGGATTTTTTTTTTTTATCTCCAAATGTGGTTTTTTGCTATAAGGAATCAAAACTCAGTTTTATCCTTGGGTTTTTTTGGTCATTTAGATGTGCTGGCACTTGCATACTCTTTTACATATTGTTGCATGTGCATAATGATATTTTTTTGGTTTTGAACATCTGAATAATAATACTCCTTTCTTACAGATTTTAGTGGCTTGCTGTGTTGGAACTCATCCCTTTTTTTCCCCCCATTTGACTGATCCTTATTTCATATTGTGCCGGGTAGCTCATTTATACTTCTTAAATGGTCCCTCTTTGTTTTCCTGTTGTCCGTTTTAGGAAGGCATAACAATTTACTGTTAAATTGTAGGAGTACTTGTTCTTGCTAATTTTCCCCATCGCCGAGTGACCTGGCGTTATTTTGATCTTGATTGATAAGTAGCTCCATCAGTAACAATGGAGTCTTCTAGCATTTGTTTCCCAGCAGGCCTGGCTCCCAGAGGAGTTCTGCATCTATTAAGAAGTGAGTGAGTTTCTTTGCTCATTTCTTGATGACTTAGCAGTTCCTCCTCTGTTTAGATTAGGGGCAAAAGGAGATACAAGAGCAGTACCCTGCTAGCTGGCAAGGATGACAGCTTTTGTAGCAGGAATGGTTTTGCTCTAATCTGACTCATCCACAGTACTTCTTGATTTACCTGGCTTTACAACAGCTTTTGATTGAAGTGCTGTGTTAAAGAAAGAAGATTAATCTGCTGCCACTGCAAAGAACCATTCTGGTCTGCAGGCTCCTCCAGTTACTGTGCTCACGCACAGTTGTTAGCTAAATTACAGCCACCTACCTCTAATATAACCAGGTATTAGTAGTGTTTTAAACTGCTGTTTCTTTATTTTAAAGCTTAAATAATAAATTCAATTTAGTGTATGCTTGGAAGGGCATATAAAAGACCTCTAGCAAAGAACAGTAAAATACATTTTTTATGGAAGAAAAAAATCTGTAATTTCATTGTGAGCCAGTTTATGGATCAAAACCTAAAAAAAAAAAAAAAATCAATCCTTAAATAATGGTTTCACGTTGAAACATGGTATTTGGAAGATTTCTAGTTTTGTAAACTGATTTTTAAAAAATGAAATATTGACACTATTGAGCTCTTTAAAGCCTTTTGGTTTTTAGCAAAATCCGTGCTTTCACAGGGGATAAGAAATTGATCTATTTTTTTTTTTTTTCCAATCAAAATAAAAAACCTTTATTTAGGAAACTTCAGTATGTGTGTGTGTGTGTGTGTGTGTATTTTTTGCTATCCTGGTAAGCATGCATGCAAGCACGCACAAATATAATATATCTAATAGTATAGTATATATTTGTGTGTTTGTTTAATCCAAATTACAGGGCAAAAAGAATGATTGCTTTAGAAGAAGAGAACTTGGGGGAGGAAGAAGTACTAAAAATGTAATCGTGTCATTGAACAATTGTTATTGGGAGGAACTACAATTAATAACTGGGAGTATAGTCTAAGAGCAAATAAACAGTGCCATCTTCTGGCAGCATTGTGAGACGTGATGAATTCATAGTCTGATTGTAAGTATGCGGGTGGGTGTGCATACGTGTGCCTGCTCTCTGTACGTGGTTGGATTGGAGGAGAGAATATCCTGAAGCAACAAAATCCTTCCAAATGGAGGCAATGACTGGTCTAGCAAAGAGGAAATTTAGGTCAGAGACCTTCATAGGATATTTCACTATTTTGGGTGTCTTTCTAAACACTTACCAAATCGTGTTTCCTTCTTTATGCATAGCTCCTTCCCGTATTTACCCTTCAATCGCCTTCTTCAACATCAGATCCTATTTTGATTCTTCTCCTAAATAGTTTTTAGCCTTACAGCATTCTTGGCACACTGGAGGTTTCTAGTGAGAGAACTACTTAAGAGTCCAGTTCTGGACTACTGGTGAGCAAAAAGAAATTTCTTCCTCCACTTTCTTAATTGTCCATTGGAGACTTGATTTTATAATGTGGTATTTGATTCAGTTTCTTTTTTACAGGTGTTCAGCAAGTCTTCAGATGTGCTTTTAATAGATTCTACCTTTTTTACATTGTGATGCTTTTGGAAGTCTTAACTTTTTTTGTATTTTGCTTCCAGGTGGTACCAGAGAAATTGGGTCTGCCCTAACCAGAATGTGCATGAGGCACAGAAGTATAGAGTCCAAACTCAGGCAGTTTTCAAGGTGAGTGATTATGCAGCTGGCCCAAAGCTTGGACCTCGCTCTTCATGAGCTGTTGGATCACAGTCAAAAAAGTACTCGTCAGGCAGCCCCCTTTCATTCAGGAGCACATTAAGCTGTTTACCAGCTTTGGCTTCCAGCTAACCTCTGACTTAATACCACTGGGAACAGGCTTTCTTTTCTTTCCCCCAACAAATTGGGCTTTATAGAGATCAGGAAACAAGATTTAGCTGCCCAGTCTTAGAATTGGACTTGCCAGTTCGGGCTGCTTTAAATGTTGGGAATTCCTGTCACTAAACACTGTAGCTCAGCCGTGAGCAGCAGTCAGTGATTGAGAGGGGCTAGGTTTTGAGTTGCTGAATCTTAAACTTCTTCACTGAGCTGGAGTAATGGCAAATACTGTGCTGCCTTCCTAAATATACAGAAACTTAAACAACTTGGATTGGAGATTCTAATGAAGTCTCGTACTGTAGACCTTTTCTGCAGATTTTTGCCCATAGTTTGTGTTTAAAAAAGAGAAGAGGACAGATGGAAAACAATGCTACCTACATCTGTTATGAGAAAATTGGCTTCCTTGCATGCTATTTGCCATAGAAATAAAGTGTCTATTCAGCCTGAGGATAAGAGGGAATCATGATTTTTTTGTTTGTATGACCCATATAGATGTTTTGTTTAATTTTTTTTAAGGGATGCACTTGGGAGAGCAAATGACTCTGGGGATGAAAAGATATTCAGACTTTTCTTTGTGGGTCACTGGTTTGAGTCTGTTCTGTATCCACTGTGAACAAAAAAGGGTTGTTCAGTAGTCTGCAGAAATTTCAATCTTAATTCACTTCTTTATTGAGGAGTTCCCATATTGCATCACAAAACCCACTACTACAGTAGCATTCTTCCTTAATTTTTCAGGAGAGATGCTAGGTGTGAATGGGCATGGAGTCTGAATTACCTCAGTACCATGGTCCCTGCAGGTGAGGGTTAAGGCCCATGGATGGGTAGATATGTGAGCTTCCATTGCTGTTGTCTGTGTTCTGTGGATACATATACTTCTCTGATCAATAGAAATGTCTAGTCTCCTGGACATCAGTCTAAAGTGTTTTACAAGTACTAACTTCATGTGACAAATGAAAACTGTACTTGTATGTGCTGGCCTTGTTTTAAGGTCTCTTATTTATATTTACCATCCTGAACCTTTGCACAGGTAATTCTGGACACCTCTGTCATATGGAATTTTTATACCAGCCCCAGGTTTTGTTAAGTAGCTTTCAACCTAAGAGGATTGAACTGCACCATATATCAAACAGTTAATCACCCAGTCATGTAGTAAATACTTAAACACTCTTATGTTTTGGATATTTACATTACATGTTAGCAACCGTCACAGCGGAGAGTAAAATACCTCCAATGTTGACCATGGCGCTCTCTATAGAAATAAGGGCATCTTCAGGATTTGATTGCTCTTTGTGTTTTTTCAACAAAATTAGTGCTTTAATTGACTGTCTGATAAACCCACTTCAAGAACAGATGGAAGAGTGGAAGAAAGTGGCCAATCAACTGGATAAAGACCATGCAAAAGGTAGCTACAGAGGAAGAACATCAGTATAATAGGATAAGGTTGTGATGTATAAAATTATTTTCTGCTATGGCTCTTCCCCTTTCATTCAGTATCCTGGGAAACCAAACAAAATTGCTATTTTTAACATAAATGCTCTCAGTGGCTCCAAAGCAAATATAATTATAATTAACCAATTCTTTCTCAAGCTCCACAAGTTCTTAAAATTTGAAGCTTGGTTCTGCAGACCTCAGACTTTGTAAAAAGGTATTTTCAGCATCTTGGTAAATATTCTCATGTAAGTTTGCATGTTGGGGTTCCTTCAGAAGCCTCCTTGCTGTGTGATGCTTCCTTATGTATTTTACTGAGGATGTCACACCCACTGCTGGAAAGCTATGGGATCTTTAAGCTACCTTTAAGGTTATGCTGCATCTCAGCCATGTGTCTTTGATGCTGTGTAGTCCTGGAAAGCACTTCCCTTTTTTTCAGTTTTACTTTGTGCTGTGAGATGTAAGAAATGCCTATTCAAAAAGAACTTGGAAAAAACATCTGTCTGAGGAGTGGAGGAGCCAACTTGTACAGCTCCCACTTAACTGCAGCGCTGTTCTCTGGTGGGGTGATTGTTACCATTAGAAGGCACAGAGGTGGGATCTCACAGCAAGAGCTAGGGGTTGCTGTTGGAGGATCGTTTTGAGTGCACACAATAGTGTCAGCTGTTCCTGTACAGAGAACGTAGACATTGGGACTGCGGACCGTGCATTAAATTCAAGGCCTGTCTGAACAAATCAGATCTGTCCTTGCTGACTTGATAGTGCTCTAACCACTTAAATCATTGGTAAGAGGGTGACCCTGGGAGCAGCTGAGACTATTGTGGAAACAACATGCTTAGTCCCTGGGGAGGAAGTGCCTTTTTATCACCCAGTTAATATTGCTGGGGCCAAACAACATCAACAGTTTCTGAAAGAATTTCTACCTTGTCCTTCACCCACCTTGCTCTTCACCCTTGTAATAGTAGATGTTACTGGGGCAGAGTGAGGAGGAGATTGGAAGAAAGGGGTGGCTTATCTGGTGGAGATCTCTGAAGTATAGAGATCAGTGTTACACAGTGGAGTGCAGGAGGCCCGGGTTCAGTTCCTAGCTATATCATGAGCCTACCCCATGTCTCATTTTCCCCCTTATCCACATCTGTCCAATTGGCAGTAATCCCTTCTTTGTAGAGTGCTTTGAAATGTAATGATTAAAAGAGTTTGTTACAAAAGCTATATGTATTATGAAATCCACTTTTATTAATTATAATGTCTGGTACCTTCATTGTGTCAAAACTGTCAGTGGAATATTACGTACTGGGATTTTTAGTCCACATGGGGCGGCATTTCTGTTAAATGAGGGCAACTAAAAATCTGTCCCACTTTTATGTAAAGGAGGGGCCAGTGTGACCTATACTTTGGCAGAATCTCTGCATCCTTCTCTGCAGTGTGAAGGACAGGCCATTCTTTCTCTGACTTTCAAGAGCATCATTAATATAGTATCACTTACTTATCTTTCTGTTTGAGATATTCAATTTTGAACAAAGGTATATTCTGAAAAGCCTGTCAAAATCCTTCTGTGTTCCATTCCAGGTAGCACATAAGCCATAAATCAAGCAAGCACTCTCATTATGTATTGTTCCCAGCTGTTGCTTCTGTGAATATTTGGTTTATTTCCAAATACATGGTTCATTGTGAAGGCTATTTTTGCCTAACAGACTTGTAAAACCAAATCTACAGGCACTACAAAATACAAACCTGATTTCTAAACTGATCAAAAAGCAAATATCCCTTTTTTAAAACTTTGTAGTCTCATATATTCAGGTGTAGCACTTTTGGTAAATCAAAGACCTATCTAAATATCAAGTATGTTGAAATGCAGACTGTGTGGTTGTTTTTTTTTTAGAATACAAAAAAGCCCGACAGGAGATAAAAAAGAAATCATCAGACACACTGAAGCTACAGAAGAAAGCAAAGAAAGGTAACATTCTCTATACTTATTTCACTGAGTCTCTCTTTAAGGGGTTCCTTGGCAAACCATTTGAAAGCAGAAGGACATTCTCTTGCAATGATCGTTGCCCCGTGTTGTCTCCTGTCATGTGCACCTTGAACACCTTTATCGAATTTATTGCATGCTGTTTAAACTGTTGAAAAGCTGCTGTTGGTATTCTGATACTAAACCTAAGATTTATCAACAGATTTTAATGAGTGATGGGAGCTTGCTTCTGAAATGGAATAACTAATCTGGTCCTTTGTGTTAAGAACTTGACATTGTAAAGTGACTGGTGCAGCATGATGATACCTGTAAAACTTCATGGAACCAAATCCCAAAAAAGAATTAAGGGGTGTGTTTCCTTGGGTCAGATCTGCTTGTGTTTTTATAGCCAAAGCAGTATAGTCATCTATGCCTTTCCTGCTTTATCAGTGTGGTATCAGGGCTCATGGATAAATATATTCTAGTGGAAGATCACGTAACCAACTTGCCATAGGGACTAAATGGCTCTTGAATCTTAACTAACAGAAGAGAAAGGGAAAAAAAAAACTAGGAAAAAAGCCTTTTTTTGGAGGATTTGACTCAGTGGAGTCAGTGACCATTGCTTGTACCAGGACCTTTTTCTGGGAAAGCATCAGGTGTTGAATCATAGGGCATTTTATATATGTGCTCTGCGAATGAGGGGAGAGCCACTCTAATTAAAGCACCTGGAGCGTCTCATGTATCAGAGTCTCTGCACTGAAAAATGCTGTTGGCGGATTGTTTTGAACACACAATAGTGTCAGCTGTTCCTGTACAGAGAACGGAGACATTGGGATTAAGCAAGCTTTAGTTAATGCGCCTCCATTGCCATTGTTCAGTGCAAAGACACTGATATACAAGATACTGGAGTCTGTTGGAGTGTGGTAATTGCCATGCTCCAGCAGACTTGATTGAGTCTGCTCTAATACACTGTAATTACAACATGTTGGAGCAGCCTTGCTGCGTGTGTATAGGCACCCATAGTGTCTCTGTTTAGGGGAGAGCTATCTAGCTCCAAGTCTCACGATTCTTAGCCTTGTTTACCCTTTATATGATAAATTTGTTGACTTGGATTTAATTATTATCAAAAAGTGTAGTATTTGCACCATTTCTCTTCCCTTTCCTTCCTTGCCACCTCCATTTCACAGTCACCTTGCTTCTCCATAATGAAGCACAAGCAACCTCCAGTACCTGGCAGGGGATACTTGCAGAAAATAACCATTTTTTCATAAGCTTTTTCTTAGAACTCAAATGGGTTACCTCTTGCTCCCTTCTAGTTGACAGGAGCTCCAAGTATTGCTGACAGCCATCCAGGCTCAGTCCCTGGACAGTTGGATGCAGTGTGGTAGAGTACATAGAGGTGCTTATGCTATGATCCTCAGAGTAATGCAAATGCTTTCCAGCATGGTGTGATGCCATGTGACTAGGTTGTACTCTTGTCTTCTCCCTGGGGGAGAAGTATGTATACAGGGCATTTTGGGGCGTAGATTTTTTTTCTGAAGGCAAACAACAAATCTGGCAAAGAAAATCAGTACAGTGTAGTGTATCTTACTTTTATTTATTTTTTTTTTAAGTAACAAAAAGCACTTTCTATTGGTGTCTCCATTTTTCTGTTAGCGTCTCCACAAAATCTAAAGTAATAATGAATGCCAAGATTGAGTGATTGAACATTTAAACAGTGTCTGTCTTAATGTCGTTAATGTAATGACTGTACCCTGGGGCATGCTGTCAGACTGCTTCCTGAACCACCTGTACCCATCTGCACTGTGTTCTGGGATGTCCCAAGTTTCAGAGTTGTTGTAGTGTCACATGTTCATTTGAGTTCATAATTTATTTCGGGTGGAAAGTGAGGGGCTGGGGAGGGACAACACAAAAGTTTCAAAGGGATGTGGTAGGGGTGAAAGTGAGCAGAGCAAGGAAGTTGTCCAGATATCCAATACATAGCACAGTCAGGGCTCACTGTAATTGTGGAAAACTTCACACTTCTTTTGTCATTTTCTTTACCTTGTGAGGAGATAGCACTACCTACCTAGTCCACAGAATCAGGCACAGTAGAGAAGAACAGAGTTGTTTCCTGTAACACTTGGAAGAAAGAAAATACAAAGCAGTGAGATGTAGAAGAAAAGAATGGCAACCATGCCTCTTCTCTCCCTCACCCTTGGATTGGAAGGAGTAAGATTGTGCCCTTGAACAAGATCAGGATTCTGTCTAACCTCCGACATCACGAGGAGATGCATTTTTCTATGCCGTCCCCTACAGCTCTTATTAATATGCCACACTCCTGAGAGCAGTGCTGCAGCCAGCTGCTTGAGGCTACTCATAAGTAGAAGTGAAATTGAGATGTGGTGGTTTTGTAATGTTGTAGAGCTTGCACCAGAAGCCAATTTCACTGTAGATGTAAGCAGAGTTTGAATCCCAGTCACTTAAGGGGCTGGAGAGCTGGCAGGTAAGCACATAGGCATTAAACCTTTTGAGCACCCATGGTACAGAATTACTTAGTTTATGATGTGTACATAGACACTTGTTATGTTTTTATTTCCTGCTTGTTCATCTCTCCCACTTCACTTTGGATGCCTGCAGATCTTTAGAGGCCTCGCTGTAACTCATGGCACTTTACATAAAGCACCATGAACTAAAGCTCCCCTCCTTCCTTGCCCCTCAACCCAACAGACCGTCACCTGTTGGATTGGGGAGGGAAGGGGGACAGGGAGGAGGGAATGGCTAGAGCCTGCCTGCACTGGTCCTGGCCAGCAGGCAAGGGTGCTTCAGCAGCCTCCAAGGAGGCTGGCAAACCACCCCTTACCACAGCCATGGGCCTGTCAGCAGTAAAGGGAGCAGCACAGAGCGGCCAACTGCTTTGCCTGACTAGAGCTGGGGTGGTGTTAGGAATGGAGCCCCTTCAGCTCTGCACCCCCCCCCCAACATCCCACCCGGGGTAGCTGGGGTGTTCCCCGAGGAGTGATGGGGCTCCGTTCAACCCCACCCCACTCCAGCTCTTGCCAGGCCAAGCCCAGCTGGTAGCTCTATGCTGCTTCCTCCCCTACTGACCGTGTTGGGGAGGGGCTGGGGAGAAAAGCAGTTCGGCAGCCCAATGTGAAAAATTAGCTCTGGAGGAAATACAAGTTCTTTAAGATGCTCTGCTTTAGAGCACCTTCATCTAAGACCTCATTTGACCAGGGTTAGTTTTTCACATGATTGGCCATTAACCCGTGCTCTATAGCTGTACACGTGTGTTGCATCACTGCTGTAGAACGCTTTCCGGGGCCTGATTTTATATTAAAAATGTAACGTGTAACCCACGCGCACTTAATGTCCCGGATTCAAGCAAGAGTATCTCTTCCTTTCTTCTGTTTTCTGTGATGTTCCTAGCATGCTTGCGCTCTAGCAACAAATAACAAGATTATCTTCTACCAGCTCCACCTAGAACAGGGGCGGGCAATTATTTTGGGCAGAGGGCTGTTTACTGAGTTTTGGCAAGCCGTCGAGGGCCACGTGACAGACAGCCCAGGGCAGATAAAAAAGTTAGAAAATTAATATTTAAGGGCCTCGCAGGCTGGATAGAATGGCCTGGCAGGCTGCATCTGGCCTCCGGTCTGCATTTTGCCCATCGCTGACCTAGAATGTGTTTTAATGACCTTAATGCTTTAATGATGGGAGTACAAGGTAATGTTGAGATCTGGATTTGATTACACTTTAAGATACGGTTTGCTATCAAAATATATGCAACATTTCTGCCATGTGAACTGGAAAGTGGCCATCTGGTTTTAGAGAAAAGTAGAAGGGCAGCTTTAGATGTAGGGATTTCTAGGATAAGCTGCTGTCCATCCCACAGACATGCCTGCCTCACCTCCATCTGTTAGAATCCAGAGAGCTCTGAATGCATTTGGGCTCATCTCCTCTTACGAATCGCTTAGGCTCTACTTTTATCTGATTCCTTGTGACAGCACTGAAACTCAATTTCTGACTCTTAGGTCTGTAATTAGAAAGTATACTTCAGGTGTGTTTTTGCTTTTTTTTTAATTGCAATCAAAGTGTTTTGAGGTGTGTGTAGGGGTTTTTTTTAATAGGGATAAAATGAAGGGGAAAATAAGTGCTAGAACTCTAAACAAGTCAAATCAGTGATTTTTGGATTCCTTTTTCTTCCAAGTTTGCTAAATGATAGTTGGCAAAACAACAGGTCTTTTATGGAAATGAAGGGATTGAAAATTTCTTGATGAATTTGGAGTAGGTTCACCACAGTCTTTTTTTGTGGTTTCTTTATGAAAGCTTAAGGATGTAGTTTTCAACCTGTGGTCCACAGACCCCTGGGGTCCAAAGGCTATGTCTGAAGGGTCCGCAAAAGATGACTGGTCAGTCAAAAGTAAGCAAATACTCACACTTACAATTCAAAGGGGTCCACACCTCCATTTGAAATTTTTCAGGGGTTCACAAGTGGAAAGCCACTGAAGTAAGGCCATAAACAGACACTCACAGACTTTTTATTGCTATAAATATAATATATTTCATTTATTACAGAGGACCAAATTACATGTCACAGCTTTCAAATTGTTCTCCGTTTTCTTTTGAACTTGTGGTCAGTCAGCCTTGGTATATGCAGAACATCTCTAGTTACCCTTCTGCCCATCTGTTACAGAACTGAGGCCTCGGGGACAAATCATCTACTGTTAGAAATGGTCAGAGACGGTCTGACTTCAGTAAAGTTGTGATTCGTTTGTATCAGCTGAGGATCTGTGCTTATGTATATATAATTGTCCTGTCTCCCTTGGTTATAACCATTTTGGGGACAGTAAAGGGTTTACCATTGTAAGAGACTCTTTGTAACTAACAATCATATCTGGCCTTTTTAAAAATATTAAATTGTTAGCTATTTTGACTATAACCTGGAAAACAAAAAAATGAACTTCCATTTTCCTGCTATGCTGAACAGATCTCATTGTGGGTTGAAACTTGAGTCCCCAAGCCTTCTCTTCCAGATTCTTTGTGCAGCATTGTTTTCATGCAGGGCTTGGAGAGACTGCATGGCAAAGTGTTGAAGTCCAAAGGTCCTCATCAGAGACTTGCTCTCTCCTATTTGGGTGTGCATGTTGTATAGGTGTGTTGTTGGTGGGGGGAGAGAGCAGGGAAGAAGGCCACTCACCACATCCCTATGCTGTGTAAACAAAACTCTCAAGGTTTTTAAAAATGTATTTATGGAAAATGGGATTTTTTTGGATCTAAATGAGTAGACCGTACACGAGGGGCTGTGAGTTTCATGGAGTCTCGAATTCCCAGTGTGCCCACACGTAACAGGGGCAGGGCTTAATCAAGCCTCAGTCGCTCCACAGCAACTGGTCCCATTACCCTGCAGTAAATGAAAGCTAAGCCAAGGCAATTCAGTTTTGCTTCATTCAGGGTATGAACAGGTGTTCAATTGGCACTAAGAATTTCTGGTACCATGAAAAATGTGGCAAGCAGCATGCTGTACAGGTGTTGCAGCCTGTTAGCTGGAGAGCTGCACAGGTGGGTGAGGAGCAATGTTCGGGAGTGAGTTGGGTAGGAGAGGATGGGATCGCAGGGGGTAGGGAGGGGTGTTGACAGCACAGGACAGGGGCCCAGGGCAGAGCCACAATCCAGTCCACTGCCCGTGGGTCCCACAGGCTGAACAGTTAGGGAGCAGATTGTAGCTCAGCCGCAGTCTCAGCCTCACGTTGTCACTGCCCCAAGATCCCAGCCCTGGATGCAGCTCCTTGCCCAGCTGTGTGTCCTGCCTGTGCAGCTCCCAGCTGGTCTCCATAGAGACCTCGGGATCGTGGGGCAGTGACGGTGTAGGGCAGAGCCACAATGTGCCCTTGCACATCCCTGCCTGCAGAACCAGGACTTTGACCCAGACCCCATGCTGTCACACCCCCATGATCCTGGGGTCCCCCATTAGACTGCCTGGGTGCTGCATGAGTAGGCGAGAAGCTGCATCTGGGGCCAGGATTGTGGGGCAGGGACAGCACGGGACTGGGGCCAGGGCAGAGTTGTGATCTGCTCCCTGCATGCTCCTGCTGCAGAACTGGTGTGGAGGCAGCAGATTGCGGCTTGGCCCCATGCTTTCAGCACCCCAAGATCCCAGGGTCTACCTGGCCATGCCTGCCCATCTCACTCCTGGACACTGCTCTCCGCCCACCCTCAGCCCCATGCCAGCCAAGTGTCCTGCTCCTGCTGGTGGATGCAAGGTGTTTGGGCCAGGATGCCCGGGCAGTGGGGTTGGATCCAGCAGCAGCAGCTGCTGGAAGAAGTTGCTACTGCCAGGGCTACTAGAAAATAGTCTGGCCACTGCACCACCCCAGCCATGCTGCATATGCCATGTCCTGGGCGAGCGGATCCAAGGGGCCTCCATGGGTCAGATCTGGCTTATGGGACCATATTTTGCTTACTTCTGCTGTAAATTCAGCCTCTGAACCTCATTTTGTAGTAACACAGCAGTTTTTCAGTAAATTAATAAAAATCAGTTTAGTAGCTTCCAGTGCTTCCCCCACCCCCTTCTCATTTTTGCTTGGGTAAGGTACAAATTAAGCATATTTTTGTTAGCTGATTTTTTTGGATGATGTTTTCATTTTAAATAATTAGCACAGCTGTGAAAAATGTAAAGTACGACTATTGCTGTGTATACATTATACTGAAGAAAGATGAATAAATTAGATCCTTGTATGCTCCAGTTTGATAGGAGTTGGGGATAGATACCTAAGTGAACAGATGAGCATTTAAGTACCCTTCAGTCAGTTTTGTGTTACCGTTATGAATAGCTCCTTTTAAACTCTAGCTGGCGTTGCATACTCTAGAATGTGCATGCTAGGATGTTTTCTGTTAAACTAACCACTCTTGGGGTGATAACTGCAACTCCACCCTGAGCATGGGATTGCAGACGGGGCTCACGGTTACCAGGGATTGGAACATGTGATGCTAAAGTAGGAGTAATAACTCTTGGACATTGGAACACTTTAAGGAAAAACCTTGACACAGACAAAGCCACGGTCTCTGAATGTTGCATTACTCACGACCCTGCTATGTACGTTCCACTGTATACGATAGAAGAAGAAGGTATCTGGCAAATCATTGGCAAAAAACCTTGTTTGGATTTATCAGTTCTAGTTTGTAGAGGGATTTACTGTATTTTCTTTGCATGCAACACACCCCACAATTGAATTGCTATAAATCAGTACTAGAAATTTGCCTTGATAAACTGCACGGAAATAGTCAACATAGCCTGCTCTGCACTGACTCTTGGTGCTGATATTGATGTGTTAACACTAGGAATGCTGGAACACCAGTTTGACTTCTATTTTCCTTTTTGTGTCAATTTTGTATCCTGCAATTTCTCATCATGCGCACCTTCCCGACAGCTGAGGCTCTGGGTAAGTCTGTGCCGTGCTGTACCCCTGGTGGCTGGTTTATTGTAGTCCTTGCTGTAGCCTCTGGTTGTCTGGTCTCTGCTAGTGGCCTAGACTTTAATTCCTAATGAAAATAATGCCTGTTCTCAGTGATCTCAAAAGCCAACAACCAATCTAAGATCTTCTTTTCTTTGCATTTCACTGGAGCATTGGAAAAGAAGGAAACAGATCTATAATGTGGGAGAGAAACTGCAGGTTTATTTTAGAAAGGGATTAACAAGCACTGGTAAGCTCAGGCCATGGTTGTGAGAAAAGTTGCTCTGAAGAAATGGTACATCATCAGACTCATGTTCAAATTGAATTTATTCCATATTGAAAGTAAAGTCTAGAGCTTGAAGTCCTTTCCTGTCGTTTATGTAAACCTGTGATCCAAGTCTGCCCCTTCCCCCCCACTGTTTTCTCTAATAATTTTTTGAAACTTGCATGCACCTGTTATGATCAACAGCAAATTATGTATAAATAGCTATACTGGAAAAGGGTGGAAATTAGATTCTTAATTCTTTTTCCCTTTCTGTTGCTTGATTTGAGTGTGAATCGGTGGCAATTTCAATCATCAAATTGGAATTTGAAAAGAGTTGCCTTGAGTCCTTTTGTGTTCAACTAATGTTGTAAGCTTCAGTCTGTTTCTCCTTGTTGAAACTGTGCTTTATATTCTCGGGCTTATTGAAATCTGCAAGCTTTTAAATGACTTTGAGCTGTCCTTGTAAGAGCAAATAGCAATTTTACGGTATTAGGGGCCAATCCAACTCCTTTTGAAGTTACTGGAAAGATTCCCATTGATTGCATTGAGAGTTGGACATGAAAATTGCTTTTGAAGTTAGCAGCAGCAACAGCAAAATGTCTTTTCTCCACGGTGCACAAGTGGAAACCAGTGTTTCCGATGGAAGGGCTTCTCCATCTCAGTGGCACGTGCCTCTGCACAGACCTATGGCTGAAAGCTGCATTCTGGCCTAATTCATGTATTTTTTTCAAAGCAACAGAGCTCTGGATATTTTCAGAAATAGGGTTGGGGAATGGTTCAGCGATTGGGCGTCTCAGGATTTTGTTCTGTAAGGGACTGCAGGCATTCCTTGGAGCATTTGGAGATGGATTTTGTAGTCTAACTTAACCTACTGGTTTTTATTCCTCAGTTGTGAAAATAGTTGGTATAATACATTGGCAATAATCCTGTAATGGGCTTATATATGCTAACAAAGAACAAATACTTACTAGGTTTCCACCAGTCCAAAACATTTTGTTCTCAGACTGTTTTTATTTCCAGACTAGACCAAGGGTGCTTAACCCTCCAGCCTATGGGCCAGATCCACTGTGCTATCACCTGATCTGAAGGGCTCCCCACATGTTTGCGGGGAGCCCCTGGGATCTGGCCCTGCACTCTAGGTCAGGCATGCAGCCTGCTGTGGGGGGTCCCCAGGCTGTGGGACCAGGTGGAGGCAGTGCAGGGTGCCTGGATCCTGATCTTGCGACCTGGGGTCCCATCTGGCCCGCAGATGGGCTCAACACCCCTTATCTGGCACACCAGGCCAAAAGGTTGAACACCACTGGACTAGACCGTGGTGGTTGTTGACTCTTGTGTAGTACTTGTACCAGTTACTGTACTGGAAAGTCAAGTTGACACACACTGTTGTAGAAGAGATGGTTAGGGGAAAGTGTGGGTGGTGGGAGGGGGGGAGACACTTAGCTACCGAGCAAGCATTTGCTGAGCAGTGTAAGGTCTGTTTTGTGTAATGAATTGAGTTAAAATACAATTTTAAAATTCTAGGTGGGCACCTAAAAGAGATGGGGAGAGCAGGCTTTGGGTCACCACACACGTAATGAAAAGCACAATTGGAGAGAGAGATCTATATAAACTTATTGCATTATACATATTGCATTATCAAGCTGGTCAATACTAGCTATAAACTTACTGTTCAGACTTAAATACCAATTGCATTTTGAAATAATTGTATAGCTGAAAGCTGTTTTTATTTGCAATGCATCATGAATGGCCTGCATGAAGTCATTTGGAAACTAGGTCATCTTTAACATCTTCCGTTCATGAAACTTTCTGTGTAAAAGATAGAGGCAGACAAAACTCTTGGTTTAGAGGCAATATTTTTTGTATTAGACCAACTAAATAGTAGCCAAAAAATATTCTTTCTTTGCAAGCTTTCAGGTCCAAACACCCTGCGTCAGGCTGAGGAGGATTCAAAGATAATAAAAGTTCTCCCAGGTAGAAAATAAACTTCATCTTGCACAGGGGAAGTAAAGGATAGTGAGGTTTCCCTGGGCTTCAAAGTCCATTTGTGGACAAAGTTGCTCTATGAATATGCATATTAGGCAGGGACAAAGCTCATGCCTTCACTTGTAAACTTCATTGCTAAACAGGAAATAAGCAAAATTCAACTCCCTGCCAGATATATGACACCTTCAGGGAAGAAACCTGCTGGAGCTTTGTCCCTGCCTAATCTCCTTATTCACAGAGCAACTTCCTATCTCTGCTTTTTTAGACCAACGCAGCTACAAGCTTTATCCCTGAAACACTGTAAAAGATAGGCATTTGACTTGGGTCCATGAGCACATAGTTGTCGTTCACATGGACCACTGTGAAATTTGATGGTTTCATGCATGTTGATCATTGCAAGCTCTCCCAGGACTGAGGCAGGATATCAAGACTGTCTTATGGGTAGCAGTGGATTTTTGTTAATATTGATGGGAGGCTGCTGAGTAGCTGTGACTCGCTCTCTGAACCATTTGTTAGAACTGTACCTGTCCATGTCAGCCAGCAAGTCCCACCACTGCCAGAAACCTGTTGTTTTCATCCCAGCAGGGAGGAGTTGGGACAGGGTTTCTCATCCCCTGTCTATGTTCCAGTTACAGCAGCAGCAAAGATCAGTTCTGAGAAGTAAATGAGGATTTCTCCTTTTTAAGTAGATGCCATTGTGTTCTTCCATAGGTCCACCATCTAATGTACTGCATTTTCATCAGTGACTGGGACCATTCCATATTGGAGACCTGACAGAGCTGTTCCTCTGTCAAGCTGTTCAGTCGAATCCCCAGCTGATGCAGGAACATGCCATACAGTGCAAGCTTCCTGGCTTTTTCATGTTTTCCTAATCGGTCCATTTACCCACGATGATCTTTGCTGTTCCCTTCTGTTTTGGTTTAGGAAAACACCTTCTATGTTTCTGGGCAAATAATTCATTGTTTCCCCATTTTCTGGGATGCTTATTATGCTGTTCAAAGATGCAAGGAAAAGGACAGATGTAATCTATTTACCCTCCCATTATTTTATAATATAAAGGAAAAATGGTCTCATAAAGTGCCTGTAGATGTGTGGGGACACTGCTCTGATTCTCTGTAATTAAATGGAATCTGCTCCAAGGTACTGTAATCCAAGTCTCCTCGATTAATCAAGTCTGCTAGAGCATACATTGGTGTGCTCCTGCAGTCTCTACATCTTGTGTATTCACTGTCCCCGCACTTAAAAGCACCCTCACTGCTATTTTTAACTAAATTTTGTCAATGAGCTCTAGTTAAGGCACCCCCACCGCCATTTTGAAGCACAGGATGTTGACATAAGATGCTGCAGGTGCTTTAATTAGGGTGGCTCTCGGAGCCACTCTGATTAAAGTGCTGCCCCCCCCCCACCTCCAGAGCATGTGTAAAGATGCCCATAAGGCTTATATTTGCATAAAATACCATCTTTACCAATATTTTCACTCCAGTGTAATTTCACTGAATTTCTTCTCCCCATACTATAAGAATTTTTACTATGTGGAAATATATTCAGATGTTTAACCCAAGATTTCTGCGCTGGAAAGAATAACCATTTGTTCATGTTCCTTACTGATGCTTCCCTTAAGGTCACAAACAAAATATAGTTCTGTTGATTTGTCAGGAAGGCAGTAAACAATTTGAAACTTCCTTAATGACTCAGAAGGGAAAAGCCTCAATTTGATTCATAATGTTCAAAAATTAGATGCAACACGTGCACAGTTCCTTACTTTTTTGTTTGAGTTGACATTTGACAGCTCTTTCACGTAAGTAAAAATGGTGAATCCAGGTTAGTCAAGGCAGTAGGTGAGGAGTAAGTGGTGATCTGAGGTTTAATAGTGTGACTTTGGAGTTGTTCTGATCTGAAACTTCAGTGCATCAGGAGTGCAACCTAAGTGCAGCACTGTTTGTTCCTTAGGCTAGGGGCAGACATTCAGAAAGCCTGAGCCTGAATTAATTTAATTTTTGCAGGTTAGTCTAACCTGGCTAGCTTGAACCGGTTTGTAACCACACAGATATCCCCTTTGGACTGAAAAAATGCAGGCACATGCCTGCAGTGGCTCAGGCTAGAAGCTGGTGGGGTGGAATGGGGGGGAGGGTGGTGCTGGAACAGCCCTCCCTTCCCTTCCAGAGTGCTGAGCTGAGGAGGAAGATGGGGTGTGGCCAGACCCTTGCAGGTTGCTCTGATTTCTCCTTCCTGGTCTTGACCAGTCCAGCAGGGAGTTGATAATGGAGCACTTATAAGCCCATCAGGAAAACAAAAGTCTCTCATTAGTTCAAGCTCTTCTTAAACAGCTTTTTCCAAGGAAGGAATGGAGGGACATTACCAGCTGTCTTGTTGCTTAGCTCCAAAAAGCCCTAAGTGGATGCCGTCCTGTCTGTCTTACACAGACGCCTCTCAGCATAAGCTAGCATATCACATGCTGCCTATGGTCTGTGTTGTGGGAGAGGGGACTGGGGCTCAAGTGAGGGGAGGGCAGGGGGCACAGGGAAGCCAGGTAGACTCTGCTGTGCCTGCTGTCTCTGCCAGAGCTCCAGCCAGGGAGTAGAGGGGCAAGGCGAGCCCAGCTCTCTTGCAGCCCTGGGCAGGGCTCTCTACTTCAAGCATCTGGGATGCTGGGGGAGTCTGGCTTATCTTAAACCAGGAAGGGGTCTGGGACAGACATTGCATAAAATGGTTTGACCCAAATCAGTTAAGTCTGATACTACATTCAATCAGGTTTATCTCAAACCGGTTTCAGCCATTTTCAGACTGGTTTATGTGTACTGAACGTCTGTTCTGTTACAGGTTTAAACCAGTTTCTGATCACTTAAATTGGTTTTATATGTAATATCTGTCCCTAGCCTTATTGAAGAACCAGCTTTGAGTCCTACAGAGGACTCAATCCTCTGGAAAGGACCAAGGACAACATGGCTCAGAGTGTAGGTTGTGCATGGCCCTGAAGACTGGCTTAGTAGCTTCTGCATTGTGGCTCACTGAACAGAGGTTGGTACAGATTTCCTGTCCAAAGAATGGCTGAGAGTCCCTGTAGACTTGGTAGGTTACATAAAGGAACAAAACAAAAGATTTGTAAAAGCATAGGTGGTGCCCAAATTTGTGGGAGGCTACAAAAACGTTGTGCTGAAGGGATTTAGGCAAAATGAAATGGCCTGATTCTGGTCTTGGTTATTTCAAGGAAATCAAAGGAGTTATACTGGTATAAAATGGGTTTGGGTTTAAGTACCCCAGGTAGTTGGCAGCATTCCTTGGTCTTTCACTTTTACCTGCTGTATTAGTAGATCCCTCTGACCTTGTGGGTGCATCTTTTGTCTTTTACATCAATAGATACTAGAGCTGTCAATTTAACTGCAGTTAATGTATGCGATTACACTTTAATTGGTTCTTTTGTTGATTTTTTTTAATGCATTAAGCACACACTTGGCTTTGGAGCCTGCTTCTGGACTCTGCTCCAGGCTGCCCAGTGGGACATCAGTGGCAGTGCAGAGGACTGCAGGGCAGCCTGGGTGCAGGCTTCACGGGGGGCACACGGACCACATGACCAGGCACAGCCTGCACTCTGTATGTAGAGCAGTGTGATGCCAGTATGTGTGGGGGGGCAGATCGAGGCCCCCAGGGTGAAGGAGGTGCTGGGCTGAATGGGGCCCTGGGGCCAGGTTGGGTCATGGGTCAAAGCTGCAGGAGGCTTGTCCAGGTATGTAGGGGGAGGAGGCGAGGCATGCAGCTCCACTGCTGTGTGCACCCCTGAGGGAGTCATGGGGGGCACCCAGATTTGTGTGTAGGGTGGAAGCAGGCTGCCTTTGCCCTAGGAGCTGTGCAACATCATGTTGTGCCTCCAACTTCCAGGTCGGCAGGGTACATGGCACAGCCAGCACGCAGCTCCTGGGGCAAAGGCAACAGGACGCAGAGCCTCAGCCCATCTCTGCCCTGTGCAGAAATCTGGGGGGCGTGTGCCCCCTGTGCCTCCTGCAGGCATACCTGGACAAGCCTCCTGCAGCTTCAACCCATGACCCACCCTGGCCCCAGGATCCCATTCAGCCCAGCGTCTACCCCTGCCCCACTCCCTCCCTCACTGTGGGGGCCTCAATCTGCCTGCCCCCCCCCCCGGCCCCCCACATATACACACACACCTGGACGAGCCTCCCATAGCTCTGTCCCATGATCTGCCCCTGCCCAACTTTCTGCCTTACCACAAGGCCCTTGATCTGTGCCCCCACCCCACTCTTTTTTTCTCTCTCCCCCTGCCCTTCCCCTTCCACAGGCTTGCCTACTGGGTGCTGTGTCTGCATGCCTGTCTGCCCCTCGCAGCTTCCCCAGCCTTGCTGCTGCCCTTCGCTTCTGACGCACAGTACCCTGCATCCTGCCAGGGTGTGAGGGGACATCCCCTTCCCCAGTTTCCAGACCCCACACACACCCACAGCCCCCCACACCTTCACAAATTCCTCCCCTACACACACCCTGAACCCACCCCTGGACCATACTAAGTACCTGCATAATTTTGAGGATTTTTGCACATAATTTTGAATTTTTAGTTGTGTGATATTAGTCGCAATTAATTTTGTCTACATTTTTTTAATTGCACAACTAAGTGTGATTAATTTCTTTGTTTGACAGTCCTAATATATGAATTCAGCCAGACTTACTGGGCTAGGCCAGGATTTCAGTAGATCCCCCAAGCTGAGCTGTGTTTACTTTTGCAGTTCAGTTAATGAGTATATGATGCATTTGGCATGCTTACACTGATATAAGGTACCTGAGAGTACTCCACCAGCAGCCATTTGCAAGATAAGCTTGCAGAATATAGTCCCTGACAACAACATCATCCTCAGTCTAGTAGAAGAAATGATTCAGAGCTCTAGTGTGATGTAAAACAATGCTTTAATTATGCTACTAATTACAAAGATGAGCAAATCTTTTTGAATAAGAATGGCCTGGAACAATACTTGGACAGGAAGACACCATCTTGAGTATCTCCAGAGATGGGCAATAGTCTGAGAAGATGCTGGTTCATTAAGAAACTATTCGAATTGACAGCGTAGAAGTTATTTGTGGCAAACTTCAGATGTATTGGGGAAAAGCTTATACTTCTGCCACCTCAGTGTCCTATTTAATTTTTTTTTAATTGATATATCTGACTATAAAACAGTTTTGCCACGTGGATTGCGTTTCTCGAGTGGGAGCTTTGCTGTAGTGCTTTATTTTGTAGTGCCACATTACAGGTTCTACTACACATACCACTACGGGGGACATCTCTTTGGACCCCCAACATCCCATCCTCTTCTTTTCCTCTCTTCCTTTTCCAGCTTCAATGAGTGGTCAGAGCCCAGCTGGGACCCTGCTGCTACCTTTGGCACAGGAGTATCGGCACCAAATATAAAAATAAAAATACTCGCACCTTTCCACCTTTCCTGAAAAACTCAGATCTTTGTACCTGCCCATGCTGGATGTGCCTTGTAGGCTGACACGGGTACACTACTCCACACAAAAGGGTGACATACTTCTTATGCAAAGGCATTCATCTGAATTTCCTTTACTGACCTTCTTCACTCAAAGCCCATGGTGTTGTGTGAATGGTTTTGTTAAGCTGCTTTTAGCTCTCAAGGGGGTACATTTATCTGCACTTCCAAAATGGCCAAAGAGGATACTACAGTGTTGCAAAATGCTCATAAAGGCCTGTCCAAGGAGGGAATGTCCTATCTTCGTGGGAAACCCTGCACCTTTGACACCGTACTTTCATCTTGTGCTAGATAATGTACCATAGAGCTTACCCAATCTTACTTAATCATTTGTTGTGTCTCTTAAAATTACTTTGCACAAGGTTGCATCAAATTCTGCTCTGATCAAGTTTTGCCAGTAACTATCTTTATCCACATAAGCAAGTTTCGCCTTAAACTTTTCTATGTACTGTGCTGTAAATTTGCATTTCGGTGCACTGAATAGCCCTTGTTTAAAGAGGATTGGAATAATGGATGTAGGCACGATTTGGCAATTGGTCTGGAAAACAGGAAAGCAGTATTCTTTATTCTTTAACTGCCATTTGCAAATAAGATTCAGATCCTGCCAAGTTTGGTATCATGGGAGCCGATCTATATCACAGAGGGCAAGCTAGAGTTTCTTCAAATGCTCCCACTTTATAAAACTCATCCTTGAGCCAAGTATTAAAAATGTCACACAACAACGTTTGTTGAGATGGGACTCGAGAGTTGGCGAAAGAGAATAAAATGTAAACACTGTGGTTTTAGAGATGATGACAGCAGAGCTTGGGCTGACAAACTGTTACTGAAAAATAAATTTGACCAGGTTTCACCTTTCCTGCATGTAAGCCAAATAGGACATAGATAAATTACACAATAATAAAACTTAAAATAGAAGTGCAGGATTGTCTAGGTATTAGATGTAAGATATTTTAAGCACTAGAGCTAAAAACAAATAGAGGGTTGTTTTTTTTCCATTTGAGAAGTATACACGCTTTTCAAACCATTCTTAATGATCGCAGACTGTTTCAGCATTACATTTACTGTCATTTACTGATTTTTACATGTGTGCTTTTGAAGGACATCTCACCTGTACTTAATACCAGATTCAGTTAGCATTGTTCTACCATACACTCATGTAATCCACTATTAAACACATTAACTTCCATACCAAAATGCCACTTACCTTGTCTTGCAATTAGTCCCAGCTTGTTTAGGAAAACGTGGAAAGTAGTGATGGCAGCATCACTCAGTTAAAACTACCAGAAGGAGCTTCAATATAAGTAAGCATAAACTTTAAAACTACGCACTGGGATTCAGTTGTGATGGGAATAGAAATATATGATCTACTTCGTTCTAGAAATAACATCACATTTAAGAATTAAAGTATGATTTTTGCAGCAGTCTCTCAATATTGCTTCGTTAACAAGGTTCACATTCAGTAAGTTCTCCTGTTACAGCAGTGCTGTACCCAACCTGCTTTTCGTTACTAGGCATGAATGGTAGGGAGTGAGCAGGGGCGTTGCTTTGTTGGGGGCCGAGCCGTGAGTGTCTACCTACATTGCAGCAACAGGCTGAGTTTGGTTGCAACTAGCCAAATCTCTTTTTGATAATGAATGCTTTTTGTTTTTCTTCTTTTTAAAATTTGTTTTCTAGACAGAATAATGCAAAAAATACTGAACTGATGTGTTCAGTTGTTCAAGTTTCTGACCTGAGAAAGATGAATGTTTTGCTTTAGTCTCATCATGTATTTGTGCTAATAAAATCCAGTTCAATGGTCCAACTGCCATTTCCATTTACCTAATTAATTTAATGCCAGGAAAAATCACTAGCAATCATTTACAGGTCTACACTATTCTGTAGGTCATAACTGGGAGCCTGCTAAATGCAGGAATGGCAAGGGAGAGAGACATTTGTCTGTGATTGGTACGCAGGCTTCTGTGTCTATTAAGGATGCTGTGAGGGTTTTGGGCCACAGTCTTATGCTTCCTATCTGAAATGCAAATTGGGGCCTGCTTTTCTAACTGAATGGAAACAACTTGTGAATTTACCTGGATTTATCCTATTAAATGAGAAAATAAGTATAGGAAAACACTTGATTAAGAAAACAGGTTTTAATTTAGGGAATATTTTGGATTAGATTCTAAGTATGACAAACCCAGTCCAGCAAGGATACTGACTGATGACAAGGAACTCCTCCTTTGTAAGTCAGTATTTCAGACAAAACCTACTTGCAATTCTTTTCTGTGTACAGGAAGAGGAGACATCCAGCCCCAGTTGGACAGTGCATTACAAGATGTCAATGATAAGTACCTACTTCTGGAAGAAACAGAGAAACAGGCTGTTAGGAAGGCCCTCACTGAAGAGCGTGGCCGATTCTGTACTTTCGTCTCGATGCTACGGCCTGTGATAGTAAGTCCTTTGTTTCAAATTTCTAAAATTCACAAGTCTAACGGAGGCACATAACTTTGCAGACTAGTTAATAATAAGATTTAATTCAAAACTTCTGCTACTAATGTGCATATCCCTCCCACATATGTATATATATATTCCTCCCACACTCCTAGTAGAGTGCTAAGACCAAGGTATTCTTCAAGACAGCCTTGTGCATATAAATGACATTATCTTGACAGATATCAGCTTGCTCTATACAATTTTCTGGTAGCTTCCACCTCCTACATGATGTCTTCAGTCAATTCAAAAGGATTAAATATATGTTCATAAACAGATTGCCTAAAACAGGGATGGGGTCTTTGAGAGCATCTGATCAACCTTGTGTATTTTTGCACGGTCTTCTGTGCTCTTGTAATTCAGTCCTGATGCTTGCTTGCATCAGTCCTTGCATAGAAGCATGATTAAAGGTAGGAAGCAAGAAGGCTGAGTAGTAGGAGGTGAATAGCAGACACTCAGGTTTTATATAAAATTATCATGGTACCTGATGGGATTACTATGGGAACTTGTATCACTGAAACTGTCTAGTTAAATCAGCCACCGACATAGTTTCACACTAGTGTGATTCATGGATGTTTAATCAGTGGAAGTCGAACTTTTTGGCAGCTGGCCCCAGACTAGCTTCCACCCTCCCAGAGAGCAATACCAGTCCCCTTCAGCTGCCTGATCTTCTGCTCTGCATTCTGCTTCCTGCCCAATATGCAACTATGCTCTGTCCCCTCCCCGATCTGCTGCTTGCCCCACGCAGAGGCTACAGATGACACTTGTGGCACATGTGCCACAGATTAAGCACCCCTGTCTGTCTGTACCTAAATGTAAGAAGTGCAGCTCCTGGGTCTAACTCCTAGTATTTCATAGAAATTACCATGGCTTAGACTGATCCTCCCAATCCAACAGATGTTGGCTGTTGGATCATCAGGGCGAGAGGCTGCATCTTCCCCATCGGCTCGATTGCTGTCTCTGGATGGGAGGTGGAGAAGGTAGGGGGAGGATGTCTCTTCTCAGTTTCTCAGCTCCACTGGAGTGGAGGCCTTCTGAGGTGAGGGGCTCCAGTCCACTGCTCCATCCCACTCTTTTTCCTCCCTCTGCCCTGAAAATCCCAGAAGGGGCTTCCTTGTCCTGCCTTCTCCCCTTCCCATCCAGAGACAGCAGCTGCAGCTGGGTTACTGTTGCAGCAAAACAAACAAATTAATGACATCGCTCTGCTTAGGAGCAGCTTCATTTGAACCCTCATACAATGAGGGTTAATTTATCATGAGATGAGCATGGCTGCAGAGTCCTCTAGTCTGTTTGGACATGGCTTTAGAGTGATTTCAAGGGGTCAATTGCATGACACAATGTGGTTTCTGTCTGTGCCTTTTGTGTAGTACCTGTTGTCCAGATGGAGTGCGCAGAAAATCAGCAAAATGTTTAGCTTTCTAAACCACCGCTTGGGTTTCAAGGATCAGATTCTAAAGGCGAGATACTGAGTGCCCTATGGTTGTTGGATCCCTGTTTTTAAATGAAGTGTGTTGGGCTGACTCGGTTTTCAGAGGTTTTTAAAAAAAAAAAAGTTTGGGATTCTATATCTCAAGGATGAGAGAGGGAATTGAGGAAGAGTTTTGCTGCTTGTGTATGCTGCCTAGTGAAAATGGCCCAAAGCTACTTTTTAAAAACGGTAGATTGGCCTTTCCTGACATTTTTCACAAGAAATACTTATCTCAAGGGCAAAGACAGGATGCGTCATTGATGCATCTGCAACCACAAGAGGACAGAGTTTTGTACATTCTTAACTCTCTAACTTATAAATGCAGGAGTATGAACAGCCCTACTGTATATTATTTTTTCAGGAAGAAGAAATTTCAATGCTAGGAGAAATAACCCACTTACAGACCATTTCAGATGACCTAAAAAGCCTCACCATGGACCCTCACAAACTGCCATCTTCGAGTGAACAGGTTCGTTCTCCTTCCTTAGAAGAGGTTTTGTTGTTACTTAATAGAAATGCTGATGCACGCAAGTGTCCATGCACACACACTTTGTGAGGGCCTAGCTGCAGCAGGACATGGCATTACCAAATATCAAAGTTGGGTACTCCCATTTAAATGATGTGGGGCTTGACTCCCTTAAGCACCTTCAGAATATGCCAGGCTGAGGCAGCAATATCACTGCTCTGGATAGGTGTTTCCATGAGTTCACTCAGTTTCCTTGTCTTCCTTCTCCTGACCTGCCTTAACTATAAGGTCATTTTACTTTAGACCAGTGGTTCCCAACCCCGGGTTGTGACCCAAATGAAGGTTGTGGGGAAAGTGCCAGCGGCGCTACACAGAAAAGACGATCCATGCCAGGAGCTCCCCCACCCCTGAGCCGCCACCACGCTCTGCTCCCAGCAGCGGGGCGCAGGGGGAAAAAAAAGGTTGGGAACCACTGCTCGAGAGTGTAGGCCCAGATCCACTAATCACTTTAGTTTACTCTAATTGAGCCCAGTTCTCAGTGAGACTCCTTACAGTAAGACCCTTTTGCACTGATCCAGCAATGTAAGCAACCCTGATTGCAAATGCATATTAAATCCATTGAAATTAATGGGAACGCACGCGTGCGATGGCCTAAAAGTTTTTTTTATTTATAATTATAATGCAAGTAAAACTTTGGCTTTTGCTACCCAGACACACTAGTGCCTGGGTGAGAACACAGTGATGAAACTAAAGAAGCTGTCGTTCCATTTTGAATTAAAGACTGTAAAACGGAGAGCATGAATTAGTGATCACAGATTATAAAGTGAGGGGGAAAAAAACGCATTATAATAATACTGAAAATTCCTCTTACAATGAACAGTGTTTGCAAGCAACAGATGTTGCCTTAGTAAGGAAATGGGTTGGATTTGTTTGTTTATAACTCTTTGTATTATCACTTCTGTTTAATCAGGTAATTCTGGATTTGAAAGGTTCGGATTACAGCTGGTCATATCAGACACCTCCATCTTCTCCCAGTACTACCATGTCTAGAAAGTCCAGTGTTTGCAGGTAGGTGGATGAATATCACTAACCTGTTTTGTAAGGGGAAGTTCGGGCTAGGTGGCAACTTCAGGTTCATACTTTTTGTTTAAAGAAAAAAAAAATCTGATCATATTGGCCCTCCCAGTCATACATTTATGCGTGTGACTGCAAACATTTAAAATGAGACATAAGTCAAACAACTTTGAACTCAAAACCAGTAAGACCATTGGGAGGTATCTTTTGATTCAGCTCAGTTGAATCCATTACAGAGCAAAGAGCAAAAGTACGAAGTGATCTGAGCTCTGCAACTGCTTGCTTGTGACTGTCTTTTCTGATCATATGTACTAGATACTGCAACTTAGTGAAGAAATGATCTCGCACCATTTTCAATTTCTTAGTTGGTTAACTTGTTTGAAAGAAGAATATTCTTGATGATTCTTACTTCAGTCTATTAGGTGGAAATGCTATACTGTAAAATGCAAGATTTCCCTGACTGTTTAATGCTGTAAAGACTGTTCCAAAGTGTGTTTTTTGAGAAGTTAGACCCTGTCTCTGCTTTCTCTGTTTAAAAACGAAGTGATAAAACCCCACAACCTGTTCTCTGTCAAACAGTTTACCATCATGTTGCCCCTTACCTTGGCATCTAAATTCACTCTTTCCTTTTCTAGAAAAGGAAGATATATTACCGGTATATTGTGCACCCTCCTCTAATGCCTCATTAGCCTCTCTAGTATTATTGCCATTTTTATTTGCCTTACACATCTAACACATGGTAGGCACCTGCGCATGACCTTAAGTAAGCTTGTAGCATGGCTGAACTCAAACTTGCACTTTGGTTTTGTACATAAGCTGTTTTTGCATGGAGATACAGTTTCCTACCTCTTAAATATATTTACAGCAATAAGCACAGGCTTAAAGATGCAGTATCCTAAAACTATCAAAGAAAATGGCTGAAAACTCATGGAACCTAGGTTCTAATCAACCTTGTCTTTCCTTAAGTGATCAGATTGCAAAGCAGCAGAATTTTTTTGTATGGATCAAGTAACATTCTTTTTGCCTCCTTGCTCCCCGCTCCCTCAGCGCTTCCCCTACTGTTAGCAAAAACCTGGTGAGGTTTTGTCTTTTGAGAGACAAGACTACAGCCTGGCTATGATCAGGACTGCTTTGCAAGCTTAGACCCAGAAGTCAAGGGCAGTTACAATTTGCTAACTGGTTATTCCTTTTGCAAATCAAGTCAAGATACAATCACATTTCCCAAGGATTCTCCTTCCTTCTTAGTAAGTAAAGCAATGCTAGCACTTAAGTCACTAATACAGCACATGCTTTTTACATGTAGGTATTAAATAGATTCATACACTGGAATTGGCATGCAAGAGATGCCCTAGTTCCTTTTTTAGGCTTCCTTTTTACTATTAGGTGGGCTGTGCTCAGATGGGGAAACTCTTACTGCTGCTGATACCTTTTAAGGGTAAAAGCAGACGTTGCTTGGCATTTGCATTTGTGCTTCTGTAAACATTTTTATGGTAGCACAAATGCTGGGCAAATAAATGTCACTACCTTTTGTCATGTCACATCAGTGGCACAACAAAAGGTGCTAATAAAACTGCCTTAATTTTGGCCAATGTCTGTTGGGTTTATGGTGGTAGTATTGACAGACTGGAGCTGCCCGCTCTCTCTCCAGCCTAGGCAGGTGCTCTAGAGGTCTGAGGTGCCTGATCCTGTGCACTCTGGATCAAGCCGCTTTAACATCTGGAGCACCAGCCTGGCTTTCTTCACTTAGAGATACTCCCCAGGGGCACGGCTCTGCAAGCAGGGAAAGCCTGCAGGGGTCGTGCTGCAGAGGCGCAGAATCTGGGGTATCCTGGGTGCCCTGCGCCTCCACCGTGGAACCCATGCTGACCTGTGTCTGTGCAAAGCTTGGTCAGTGCGGGTCCTGATGTGGAGGCACAGGGTTTGGAGGCCTAGGGCTCTTGGTGATTCCCTGGTCCTGTGCTGGGACCCATGCTTCAGGTGGTGGCACGGGTCTGTGCAAGTCCCAGCATGCAGGCAGATTCCCTGACTCGTGTGCTACTCTGTACCAGGACCCATGTTGACCTATGCCTCTGTCTGAAACATGGGTCCTGGAGGTGCAAGGCAGCATGGGAGGTGGGAGATTCTCAGTCCTCTATGCCCAGGACCTGTGCTGACCTATACCTCTGGGTTGGTGTAGGACTTGGCACTGGCTCATGCTTTATGTGGAGGCATGGTTCAGCACAAGACCTGATGCGTGGCAGCAAGGGTCCTGGGGCATCCTTGGGTAAGAGGAACCCATCTCTCCTTGTTCCACATCAGGCCAGAGGCCTGACACGGGACAAAGGTGATGTGTGCATCGCCTAGTAAAGCAGGTCGGCTCTGGTGGGACATGTCCCATCATAGTTGATCTGCTTTGGCTTGGTGGTGTCTGTTTCTATCCTACAAGTCACAAGATGTAAAAGAAAAATTCTCTAAAGATGCTCAAGCCATAGCTGCGGCAGAGATTTATTGGGAAATGAAACCTGTCGTGTCAGATTCGGAGGCCAACAGAATTTTTTTTTCTCAGTTATTAACTTGGATCTTTAATTCTTTCCTCTCCTACCCAACTAATATATGATTGTCACACTTGGGGGTAGTTTTCCATGCCTTCAGCTTGCTTTTACATGCAGTGAAACCTACTGTAGAAGCTCTGAGAATGAATTTGTCCCCATCTGCCAAAGCATCTTTCCAAAACTATGCTTCTTTGCCTTTCTACTTCGCATGTTCAGGCTCCAACTTTTGGGTGTGCAGGGGGCTGTGACTTTAACATTTCAGACATGCTACTGGAGATGGCCCAAAACACTTCAGTGGTGGAATCAATACTAGACTCATCGCTGCCTGTTCTGCAGGAACAACATTGGCTTGTCAGAACTTTGTGTAGTGATGGTGTTTATAAAAAGCCTGAAATTTGTGTTTTATTTCCTCCAAAAACTTCCTAGGACCAAATTCTGCCTCCCTTATCCTGCACGCTTTCCTCACAATGCCTTAAAGTCAAACTGGCAGAATTTAGCCCTAGCAAGTGAAATTGAATACAAAATGCCATTTTCCTTCTCTGGTCACAAGGGATACTGCAGTTGCTGATGGTTTCACCAGTTCTTTTGGCACTTTTTTTTTGTTGGTTTTTTTTTCTGGTTTATGCTGCCTGTTGCTAGAGACTTGTTGGAGGGTTAATTGTACTGTACCGGTCTCTTCCCAACCTTCCTTTTGTCTTGTGTGCTCCCCTTTCCTTTCTCTTTCCCTTTCATCTCTCACAGCAGTCTGAACAGCGTTAACAGTAGTGATTCCCGGTCGAGTGGCTCACACTCTCACTCACCTAGTTCACACTATCGCTATCGCAGCTCCAATCTGCCACAGCAGGCACCCATGAGACTGTCCAGTGTGTCATCCCATGATTCTGGATTCATGTCCCAGGATGCTTTCCAGTCCAAATCGCCATCCCCCATGCCACCAGAAGCTCCTAACCAGGTATGTGCAATAGTAAAATACAGTTATCTTGATGCTAATGGTATATGATGATTGACTTGACTTCCATGGAGTTGGAGAAAGCAGTGCAAGGTTTCTGGTATCAGGGAATAGGATTTTAAACATAAACTGTGGGAATTCATTCTCGGTTGAATCTCACCTAGGTATTGTGTCTCAGTTCACAAGGATTACAAGCTGTTGACATCTGGTGGCTGTTCAGCTTCCAGTGGACAGACATCCATGTCACAATAGCTTCTTGACAGTGGGTATGAGCTCCGGCAGTGTGGACAGAGGCCAACCTGCTGAACACTGTCCTTCTGTCACTTCCAAGGGGCCCCTTTGGAGTTGGCAAAACTTGCTCTGCCCATTTGAGTGTCTCCTCCTTTAGTTGATAGCTTTATTTCCTTTGATTGTCAATCCACCAGCTTGACAAAGCTCCACAAACATGGGAGTGGAGGGGAGGGAATAGGAGTTTAGGGTAATAGGCATGTCTTAAACATTTGATGAAATTCTGGCCCAATTGAAATCAATGAACTTTTGACTGTCAGCATTTATAGGATCAGATTTTATCTGTGGCTTCATCCTTTGCACTTTTTTGCATACGTTTCTGTCTTTTTTTATAAAAGTGAATTGCTGTTCTATTTGTGTTTCAAATCAAGCATCCTACAAAACTTTCTGGAGAACTTGGACAGTGGTTCGCACACATGTCCGCTGTATCTTTTTTGGCAGCTGAATTTGGCTTCATTTCACAAATCACACTTTAAATAGGATAATGTTGTTATTCTGTGCTCATGAAGACCTTGTTACCAAAAGAACCTTGTCTGACTTTGTCTCCCTGCATTGTCGACCCCACCTGTAAAGCTTACCATTAAGACCCATTGTGGGCCTTGTCATCTTGCTGGGACTTGTGTGTCACTTAACACCACTGAAATCATTTGAAAAGAAAACGCTCCCTTACTGGCATTTTAACAACCATGGCATTTTGGCGATCTTTCTTGTTCCATTTGGTAGCAGTTGTATCCACTGGAAACCAGGACAAGGCCATGCAGATATCATCGGTGCATCAGCTGCTTCTCTCAGCATCTCCATAACTGTATCAAGTGCCTTGCTGAGCGTTTGATAAATAGGACTTCAAATAAAACAAAAAGGCAGTTACTTAAAAGAGAGCTGTTGGGTTAATCCAAGCTGAAAATGTGTACCCATAAACAGAACGTTGTCAACTCTGCTATTTCCAGTATTTTAATAGAAACGTTTTGTTTCTAAACGGGTGCGTCTTCTGCAGTGTCTGCAGCCCGGACTCCGCAGCGTCTTTTCTTACAGACGATATTCTGAAAAGAAAAATGATTAAGAACAGCATGCAGGTCACTGAAATTTAACCCCGTTTTGACTGGCTGTGGCTAATTCAAGTGAAATGCAAAAAAGTAAATACAGCATGAATGACAAAAAGCAAACTGGCTTAATAAGGACAATTTAAACCACATGGGTTTTTCCTACTAGGATCCCCTTAGCTCTTCAAACGCTCCAGAGCAGCTGTATAAAGTGTGCTGAGTTGACTGGAGTTGTCATACAGCATGTTTGCAGCCGAAGGATTTTTTTTTTTTTTTCTGATGAGGCCATTTTATATAGTCAACACCCGCAGCTGGAGACGCAGTCATCTGTACTTGAACAGCTGCTTAGTTGGTATAAACTGAAATAACAACAGTGGAACTGAGGGGTGACTCCAAATATCATTCTACTTCATTTTGTGACGCACAAAGTGACAAAGCAAGCCAAACGCCACTGCGGTTATTCTGGAGCTCTAGGAGAGCAGTAGCTGATACCTACTGCTATTTTCTTTGACTTTTCTAGTGTAGCATGTTCATATAATGAACAGGTACAGATTCCACATCTCTTACTCCATATATCTTTTTTTCTCAAGGTGAAAGTGATGCATCACTGCCTGGCTGCTTCATTTGGCTTGTGTCTTGTTTTGTGTGTGCAGCGCTAAGTAAAATGTGTGTGTTGCTGACAAAAAAAAATTGCAAGGGTAAATTTATTGGGAAGCTGAATATGCAGTGTATTTTATGTTGTGTGTGCCTAACTTCGCAGACTTCTGTTCTGGTATTGTGCTCCCAAAGCTGGGGAGGGGGAAGATGCACAAATACTGTTTGCTGAATCTTTTTGAAACCTGAGTGTCGTTGTTTCTAACATTAACATTCTGGGGAGCAGGGAGTTTTAAATGGATGAAAAGCACTACTCCCTATACGGATTGACCTTTTGCTGCTGATGGGTTTTATTAACTCCATGGATCGATGTTTATTAACGTGCTTTTGTCACCTTAAACAATACGTATTTGTTTTGTTTTGGTGAGGGATGAAAAGATGCAGAAAGGGACCGGGTCCATTGTACCGTGTAAAGGGATTCACACCTTGGAATAAATTCCAGTCAGGCTACAGGAAGTTGGTTTTATATATCTACCCAAATTTTAAGCAAGCATACAACAACAGTTTTCCAATTAGGAGTTTAAGAATAAATCCATTTTAAAAAAAAATGGACAATAATGGGGCAGTCAGATAAGCAGGGTTCAGATTTCAGCAGAGATAAAGGGTTGTTTAGTCTGTCATTGATCCTCAAGGGCAAAATGAAGGCTGTTGTGGAAAAGTGTCAAGATAGCTGACACATACCCTGGACAGAAATTGGACAAAAAGGGCTAGATTCTGATGCTCTTACTTTGGCTTAATAGCCTTTTTTCCAGGTACATTTCTATTGACTTTGGGGACTAAGGATGTCAGAGCATGGTCCATAGTATGTCCTGACAAGTAAAGCTCTAAGAAGTACTTCCTTCCTAATGACTCAAATGTTAACTGAGTATTGCTAAGCAGTCAAAATCAAGGTGTTGAAGGGACCTCAAAGGTCATTAGTGTTTGCACATAATATAACAAGCTTTTCTGCACTCAGCAATCACAAGGCCAGTCTTGTCCAGGTGGGGTTGGAAAGCTCTCTCTGCCAGTGGTCATAAAATTGCTTTTGGGAGTGCTGCGCATGCTGGGTGTTTTACCCCCTGAAGCTAAGCACAGCCAGGCACAACAGACAAACCTGGGCTTAGGAGCATCCGTGATCAAGTGCTCTGTTTATTGGACTTATGAACACCTCTGAGTGAACATGAAATGCCTTGTGTTTTAAAACATGAGAAATGCACTGGGGGAAAGTCAGCAATACTTACACAGTCAGAGGCTGCTCTTGAAATTCATCCTGGCTTGCATCTGGTCAGGACGGAGGGCAGTGAAAGTTATGGACACCGTTGAAGAGGCTTTTTTGAAACAGCCCAATAAGAGTGAAAATTGGACAGTGTAAAACTGTCCAGTGTACAATGTTCTTTGTAAAAGAATAAGCAGACGAAACAAGTTGGAAGAACAATTGGAGCAAAACAAATGCTGTTCTCGAAGTGCAGGGTCTAATTTTACTAGCAATAAAGTAGCATTCTTGAAGTTTTCCCATACAGAGCAGAGAAAAGCAGATCACCTAGAAATGGAAACTAGATCAAAAACACAGGGCAAGCTTGCTTTGTAAACTGGCTTCTGCTTGTACAAATCAGGAAGGTGATGGGACTCTGCTGATGAGGATGAGAGCGGTGCCCAGAACTGGACAAATACTCCAGCTGTGGTCTCACCAATGCTGAGTAAAGTAGGAGAATCACTTCTTTGGATTTACTGCACTCAGGTTACTGCACATTTTTATTTAGTACTTGCGTAAACAAAATAAAATGTGCAGCAACCACTGCGCAGCATTGTCTCATATAGACACAGCCTCAGTGTTTTCCACTTCTGTGTTTTAGTCTGGATTATTTGAGTGAGGATGATGCAGTCCCTCACTCAGATGAGCCAGACTAAAACACAGGAGAAGTTTACCCACATTTCCAGAAAGCATTTGGTGAAGTGCTGAGTCTCAGTGAATAGGTAGGGGACCATCCAGAAGAGCCTTAACTTCTCTGGGAGGAGCACTGATCAGATCCTATCAAGAACTCGTCTTACATTACTAGCCTTTCACAGAAGGAAACTCGCAAGTTCTCTACATGCAGTTGCTTCAGATCCAGATCAAGTGCAGGATTTAGTAGAGTCCCCTGGGAAATCAGGCTTTTCAGTGGGATTTTGTCTTTGTAGGAAACACCATTGCAGAAGGAAGAGGCATGTCTAGTAGGTTTTGGGGCAGAAGTGCTGTATGTGAATTGAAAACAGAGTGAATAAAGAATGCCAGCAGATGGAGATAGCTCAAAGGTTTTTGCAGGTCAATAGGCTAATAGATGTGAAGTGCAGTTACATATAGAAGTGAGGCAGTGGCCCAGAGCATGAAGAACTGTGTGTGTTGACCAGGAAGGTGTTTGAAGAACAGACTGAAACGAATAAGGTCACACTGACAGACCAGATAGCAGGTTACTACCCTCGGAGGAATCCTGCGTGTTACTCTGCAAAGCGCTGCTCAGATCTGTGCAGAGCGTGCTGTAAGGTGGCCCTGACCAGCGCAGGCAGGGAGAAAGGTGAACGTTGAAACTTTGCAGCCAGTAGGAATCATGACTCGAACCCAAAGACTCAGCCGAGCTTTGTATCCAAAGAAAAACTCCAGCACGTGTAAACACCAGTGGCATTTCCTGTTCACCTTCCTGCAGGCAGGCTGAATCCTTCCGTAGCGAGCTCTGGGGTGGCACGCGTTTGATATCAAACAGCTCAAATGCGTTGAAGACCTAGTTGTGTGATGTGCTGAGTTTCTCGGCTTCATCAACGTGTTACAAGCAGGGTCTCGTCCCCCGCCAGGACTGGGCCCTCCAATTGCAGGTGCAGGCACAGCGAGGGATCAGGTGCGAGGAAACGGAGGCCTCTCACCGCAGTGCAGCTGGCCTCCGTCTTCAGGAACTGTCCTGGCTTTTTCTCTTGTTAAATTGCTGATCATTAGTGATGGTTTTGAGCAGTTTATAATGATTAATGCCTAACCCTCTGCTTCTCTCATCCTTCCCCTTCTCCTGTGTTTGTCTGTCTGTGTGCGCTTTGTCACCCCGACCCCTCTTTTTTTGGTGGCTTGTTTTCTTTTCTCTGCGGTGTCACGGTGCCGTTTTACGCTGCAGAATTCGTCCAGCTCTGCCTCTTCAGAAGCCTCTGAAACCTGCCAGTCAGTGAGCGAGTGCAGTTCCCCCACCTCAGTCAGCTCAGGCTCCACCATGGGGGCTTGGGCCTCCACAGAGAAGGTGAAACATTTCATCTCGCAGACATACCAGTCTTTAAGCTTGTTCTTCTGGCTCGGTGATGCGAACGACATGCATGGGACATGCAGCTAAGATTTTCCTCCCTGTGAAGAACATGCTCCCCTTTAACGAATAAGTAAACCATGGTGAAACATGTCTTAAAGTGCCAGTTGGGATGACCTGCAGACTATGGCAATGTAACAGTGGTGGCTTTCTGGACAAAGTGGAGCCATAGCATGCCAGGAGGCTGCCTAAAAGCTCTTGTCCACGTTTTACTGTCCAGGTTTCTTTCCCTAAATTATGTAGCATGCATTACTCTCTAAGCAACTCAAGTACATTTAAAAACGGAACAAAACAGCAGGCTAGAATAAGCTTGGGATACGTTCTGGATCTGGGGGAGGAAGTCGGTATTAGTATCCATTTACATCTGGTAATCCTTGCCATTTTTTTTTTTTTTTCCTTCCCTCCCCTCTCATGCTGCTGGGATAGTCATTTTCTGGGGCTGCATGCTTTCTCCGCTCTGTTTTGTTGTATGCCATGAATGACATCAACATACGAAGGCTTTCAGCTTTGGAGATGTTTGAGGTTCGGTGTCCAGAGTCGGCATATCCAACCTGCTGAGACTCGATGCAGCATGCCGCTCCACCAGCGATTGGGCAAAGCAGCTCAGCCCAGAGAAAATAATGTCTAGATTGTGTGTGGAAATTTGTTATTTCAGTAACAATTTTCAAGCAATCTTTCAGGAGCAAACACCGTACTGATTTCCTCCCCATTGTTTGTTTGCCGCAGTTCTGTTTTTGCTTTGAAATTTGAGAAATGTCTTTCCCCTTAGAGCATGTGTGGCTGTGTATTTCCATATTCATCCTGTTTATATTAATTTCTTTGTTTTTGTTTGTGTTTTTCATTTCCAGTTGTATAATGGGTTTTATCACTGTAGTTTACCAAGTGACCCATCCGTAGCTTCATTTGGTGCAGGTTCGTTCCCTCATTACCTGCCTGCATCCCGCGCATGGAGTCGGGCTTCCTCAGCCCTCCATCCAGACTACGTTCATTATTACACCATTGGGCCTGGCATGTTACCATCATCTAAGATCCCTAGCTGGAAGGTTTGTGTTTCTTTCATTGTAGCAGCACTCTCCTTTCCATGCCTACACAACCCACTATAGTCGTAGCATTTCAAATCCCACATAATTACCAGTTCATTTGGCTATTTTAATACCATACTAGAGTGGAGATAGGTGCTAAACAGTTACTAGAGTCATGCAGTGATAAATATAATGCTCTAAAGGAAGGTAACAGGCATTTCAGAATGAACAGGAACAGTCTATATTAGTACTTACGTTCCTCTTAACAAGTGGATGACGGTCAGATTTTGGAAAGGGGAGGAAGCACCTTGGCTTGAATGCACTCTGGGTCTTCTGCTGCTGGGAGCCAGACGTCTGTAAGTCTTTCGACACCCACCCTGAGGCTGCAAGTGCAGAGTTGGCACAGCATTTGTGTAGTGAAAATGTTGTTTCTTACGCTGTGTAATGAGATGCATGTATTATTTTTAGCTATTGTAATGAAGGAGTCGGGACATGCAGAGGAAGCCAAAAAGGTTCTGGGTCCTCCTGAGCTTAATGGCTCATGGGGTGGCATGATGAAGGCATGCCAGCTTCTGTAGCTGTGTCTGGTGGCCTTTGACTTACCCACTGCAGGTGGGTGGTGAGGTACACATTTACCACTGTGCCACATTTGCCACTGGGGGCAGCCTTTGGCACCAACCCAGAATGGGGTCAAATGCCTGCTTCTGGAGCTGTAGTGAGGTGCCGAAACCACTCTGCTACTGTGTTACTTTAACCAGTTCATTGATGGATGTCATGGGGACTGCCCCATTGCCTCATCACTCCACTCCAGTACTGCTCCTTGCTTGCAAGTGGGAGGAGGAGCTTGTATCTTTGGAGTAAATGGGTTGAAGCTTTTTCTCCTTGATAATGCTGGGGCTCCATGTGGCCCTGACCTCCAGGAGCTGTGACTTGCTAGATGGCCATGAATTTGCTCCAACATTACATATGCTCCCAGGAAGTTAATTAGTAAGAAGGCCCTTTTCAAATAACTCCTGGCTCTGGAGACTGCCCCTTGTTAGCTCTGAGATTTTACACATAAGCGTCCCGTACTTCCCCAGTCCAGTATGTGGAGACCACAGGGCTGACTCTTGGCAAACCACGTGCAGAGGAGAGTAATGATAGCTGTGGGCCTTGAGCATCTTCAGCTGCATCTACTGAAGCAAGAGACTGGTGTGAGAAGTACTGTACTGGCAAAGTGGTTTGGGCATAGCTGGGCTTTGTGTCAGTCTCTGCACCAGGGGTTTCTGCCACCATAGCTCTGTCAGTCAGGAACCTCATCAGCCCTGACAGCTTGTGCCAACAGAAGTCTGCTGCGGAGACCTGGCTTGTCATGACGCCATTGATTTGGAGATGGCACTGGAGTGGGTAATTTGCAGCTAACCTGCTGTCGGTGGTCTCCAAGTTGTCCATGTTGGAGAAGGAGATGAGATGAGGCCCTACAGGTACTTGAGCATCAGTACTTTGGGACCTGTGGAGTAGGTGGTCAGTGAATCTGCCATCTGTGCCAGATGCTTTGTTTGGTACACAGGCCCCAGCTTCACCTGGAGTTTCACCACTTGGTAGATCCCTAAGTGAATGTGTCCCTGTCAGCTTGAGTAAGTGCCCAAGCCTCAGTGCAGTCCACATCTATGTGGAAAGAAGAAATGGTCTCCACGCAGCTCATAACTACAGCCTGGATTAAAGCTGATGAGTAGGCTTCAAAATCTGTATGTGTCTACTTCTGGGGGCATTCAGAGCTGTGTGCACAGGATGTGGTGTGCTCCATCTCTTGCATATGCAGAAGGACTCTTGAATGGCTAACTGGCCTTTGCAGATGCACCACATTTGCCCATTTGTGGTGGTTTGCAAGTATACACCTTTATAGTTCTGAAATGTTAGGTCTTAAACAACTGAAAGGCTCATATGGAGAGAACTAAGGTATTTTAATATTTTAGGTACCTCTCTTTAAAGGGGCAGTAGGTTAGCAGAAGTAGTTTTTGCACTAGGAAGTTTTTCCAGGTAACCTCAGATTAAGTAGTGCACCTATATACTATGATACACAATGTGCTGTATTGATATCGCCATGTAGTGGGAATGACTGTAGTTCCATGGAGAAAGCATGTCTCCTAATGCAAACATTTCCTTAGGATTGGGCTAAGCCTGGCCCCTATGACCAGCTTACGGCAAACACCTTGCAACGCCGCAAAGAAAAACGTGAGCCGGACCCTAATGGAGGAGCCCAGAGCGGACCACTTCTGCCCACTGAGGAGGCCCAGAGACCTCGGAGTATGACTGTGTCAGCTGCCGCAAGGGTAATGCTCTTTATTAACCAGCTCAGTGCAGAGGGGACATGTTTGTTGGTGACTGCAGGAGTGTTGTTTCATGTGCTTTTGGCTGGGGTATCTCACTGTACAGACACAGAATGATAGAGCTACGGCAGTCATAGGAAGTCTTGTGCATGATTCGGAAACTCTGCCACTTGCTGTCATGTGCAACGCCTGTCTCTTAATGGTTTAAAACGGTGGTGCTCAGCCTCTGACCTGTGGACCGGGTCCAGCCCCTGAAGTGTCTGGATCTGGTCTGCAGCACAGGGGATTTAGTGCCAAGGAGCTCAGCCCAGGGTGTCCCCTTCCCAGCCATCCACCTGATCCCCTCCACACCCTCTTTGCTCTTTCCCTCTCCCTTCCCTAAAAGCAGGCACTCCTTCCTCTCTCCCTCCCTTTTCCCTCCCCACTCCCCTATGGCAGACACTGAATAAGAAGTAAGCTCCTGCTTGCTCCCTCCCCACCCCAACATTGGCTGCCAGTTCCTGTCCCCTTTGCTCCCCACTCTGGTACCAGAGGGGATTGCTGACCTGTGGCACAGCCAGACTGCAAGCACCAGGCCCAGCACCCCGAAAGGTTGAGCGCCACTGGTTTAAAACGTCCTGGTGGGTTGTGGTGGTGATGCCAGGTTCCAAAGGACATGATGGGGGCAGGACCAGGCTGAGGGAGGGCTCCTATGTAATGACCTCAAACCATTCAGAAATGCACTGAAATGCCGTTCTCCGTGTCCCTAGCAAGGAGAGGAGATGGAAGCATGTGAGGAGCTGGCTTTGGCTCTGACAAGGGGTCTGCAGCTGGACACCCAGCGAAGCAGCAGGGATTCCTTACAGTGTTCCAGTGGCTACAGCACTCAGACCACCACGCCTTGCTGTTCAGAGGACACTATCCCATCACAAGGTAAATGGCCCTGAATTTACTTACTGCCCAGGTGCTGCACTCCTAACAAGGGCTCTCAGGTCTTGCCCTCTTGGTACTAAAGGATTTGGATTTAGGAAATGAAGCTCTGTTGCAGGGCCAGTAATGGGACAAGGGAAAAACTCATTTTATTTTGCTGAAGGGCTTTCAGGTGTAAGTGTGAGCTGAATGTTAGCAATACATCTATCTTGAGAAGTTCTCAGCCCTTTTTTTCTTAAACAAGTGCAAAGTCTGAGAAGTAGGTCCTGAAGGGACCTCCATAGGTCATCTAGTCCAATCCCCTGAAGCAGGATTATCCCTATACAAAACATCCTATACAAGTCTATCATCCAATCTCTTAGCAAAACAACAGTCAACCGTGGCGTAACACAAGGCATAACACCCTAACCCAACACCGGTAAAGCAGGGAGACCACAGCGACCAGCCTCTTGATGCTGTAAAAGGTTGTTAATACATGCTCGAGAGATCCCAGGAAGAGGGCCATGAGCCCTGCTGCCAAGGAAGGCAACCTCCCCCCCAGCTTGTTTGTCTGACCATCGGGTAAAATTCCTCTGGGACCCCAAACATGATAGTTGGTCTGATGCTGAGTGGAGGAGCAAGACCCTCTAACCAGGAGCCTCCAACTTTACGCCCCAGCAAGAGAGCATTGGCACACGGTAAGAGGAAGTTAGATGAGCACCTTGCCGGGGTCATCTGACCCCGGTGCTCTTTCCTGCCAAGGCAGGGGGTCGGACTAGATGATCTGCCCAGGTCCCACTATGATACTCCAGTCAAAATCCCAAGCCTTGGCTACAGCCAGCGCACAGTGCATCTGAGGAAGACTTAAAAAAACAAAACAACAAACCCACAAAACAAAACCCTGCTACATGGGCTGGGAGGGAATTCTCCCCACTACCATGTGGCAAACAGCAAAGCTCAGAAGCATGGGAAAAACCCATTGCAGAACATAGGCAGAGCTATGTCTAGATCCTCTCTGACCAGGGACTCTCTTCTTGAACACCTTCAGTAATGGAGATGCCACAACTTCTTGGGCAGTCTGTTCTCTTGGCTCGCTGCTCTGACTGGAAGTTCTTCCTGATATCCAGTCTAAACCTGCTTTGCTGAGACTTCAAGCCATTGGTCTGTGTCCTCTACAGCAAGAAAGAAAATGTGTCCTCCCTCTTCTTTATGGCAGCTCTTAAAGGCTGCTGTCATGTCCCTCCTTACATGCCTTTTCTGTAAGCTGAATGTGCCTAGCTCCTTCAGCCTTTCCTTGTAGGACTTGCCCTCCAAGCCCTTTATCATTTTTGTTCTCCACCTCTGGAGCCTCTAATGTTCCCGTGTCCTTTTTGAAATATGGAGTCCAAAACTGCACTTTGCTGAAGAAATGATGGGACTGAGTCAGCCCTTGAGGGCTGGTGTGCTGTGAAATGCTTCGCGCAGCCTCTCTGCAAGGGAGTGAATCGCACCCTAAATGCATTGCTGGTTTTATAGAAACTCTGTTCAGGCATTTTGAATTGGATTTAGAAGACAAATTAAGTAGAACATGTCACTGGACTGAGGGCGGGGAGGGGAAAAAGTGTGTTGGATGAGCCGGTGGCAAATCCATGGATTTTGCTCTGTAGTTCTTGGTGTTACATCCTCTGTGCAGCTCCTGGCAACCCTCATTTTGTGAGTTGCTTGGAGGGGGGAGGAAGGGAGGGTGTGAACAGGTGTAAACTAGTAATTGTAATTGAAACCTGGATGTGCCGAAAGCACAGTCAGGGGCTATGCGACGACTGCAGTAAGGGTTTTCTGTGTTCACCTTCAGAACTGGCGGGGAGCAAGGAGGGGCTGAGCCGGATTCCATTCCTCTTGCATCAACAGAACTGTGGACTAAGCCTGGATCAGTTGCACCTGGGCAAGTCTGTTAAAGGTAATAGGAGTTGCACAGGTGTAACTGAAGGCCTGAGTTGGCCCAGCCTTTGTCTGAGAAGGAAGGAACCAGCTTAACTCTCACGATTTAGGCTGAGTTAGCGGGGCTGGCACCTATTTTTCCTCATTTGCTGCAGAAATCCTTGAGGCCTAGCAACCATGTGTACCCTGCAGTGCCACCTACAGCCTAGGACCGTGGATCAATTTTTTGGCAATTTAAGCATTTTTATTCAAAATGGTGGGGCATGGTTGTGACCGGCATCAGTGTCACAGCCATGGCACTGTAGCCACGATGGTCCAGGGGATGCACAAGAAGTAGGATTAGTTTGGTAATATTTCTTACTGGACTATTTAGTTGGGAGAGACATTAGACAAGGTGACCCTGAGGAGGGGGATTCTGTGCCTGAAACCTGTTCTGAGCTCTCGCGTGCGTGCTTGCTCGCTCTCTCTCTCTCCAGCTATATCGTTAGCCCAATAAGGCATTAGCAAACGCATCCTGCCGCAGCATAGAAGGCAGTAGCTCAAACTCCAGACCTCAGTGTCAGCCCCTAAATGAGCATCCTGATTCTTCCCTTCCCCCTGCAGGGTGCTGGGTGCTCACAGCTCTCATTAGCTTTAGTGGTAGAAGTGTGGGCTCAGCACTTCCAACATCAACTACTCTTATTTGGGTGCCTGAGCACCCAATCAGACTTGGCTATCAGATTTGGCAGTCTTGGCTACAAGGCCATAGGGGTGTGACTTTGCCTGGGGACTAGCACAGGTTGGTAAAGGCTCTCCTTACCAAGGGCTGCTCTCACAAACAGTTTCTTAAAACACAGGGGATGGGCAAACAAAGTTATGTCGACTGATAAAGGTTGACAGGGTGGATTACCAGAGTTCAGCTGAACTTGCTGTAACTGCATCGTGTGTCCACTCCATCTTGAAGCAAATGGAAGTTTAAACTGCAGTTGTTAAGCACCCATTTCATTTGGGGATAAATGGTTGCACTTTCTGCAGGATGGGAGTAGACTTGTGGAACAGTTAATGCAGATCAGCTGAATCTTGCTTAGGAGCAGCAACTACTCTGAGTGGTGTAGCTCTGTCCTGGCTACTAGTAGTGTCCATTCGGCTTCACACTTACTAGCCTGCCACAGCCATTTTGCTCCAGCTTGCTGCTAACGGTGCTGTTTCTGGTTTCAGTTTCAGATTACGATTATTTCTCAGTGAGTGGTGACCAGGAGGCAGAACAGCAAGAATTCGACAAATCTTCGACCATTCCGAGAAACAGCGACATCAGCCAGTCCTACCGGCGAATGTTCCAGGCCAAGCGCCCTGCTTCTACTGCTGGCCTGCCAACCACCCTGGGACCGGTGATAGTTACACCTGGTGTAGCAACCATCAGACGGACCCCTTCCACCAAGCCTTCGGTCAGGCGGGGCACCATCGGGGCAGGCCCTATTCCAATCAAGACCCCAGTCATTCCTGTCAAAACACCCACTGTACCAGACGTCCCGGGGGGACTGCCAGGCACCCTGGCTGGGGCAGAAGAATCTGCTGAGCAGAGTCCTGAGTCTCCCTCAGCAGATGGTGGGCAAGGAGCCATGCCTTCTTCCTCGTGGAGTGGACAAGCATCTGTCAACCCTCCGCCACCCAGCCAGAAACTGAGTACTACTGATGAACAGAGGCAAGCAGTTCCTGAAAGTGAGGGAGAAGAAAGTGAGAAGGAGAGTTCCAGCATGCTTGCGCCCCCATGCCAGCCGCAATCGGACCTGGGGGACATGAGCCCTGGAGACGCCCCACAAGGTGAAGACATGCTCAATGCCATTCGCCGTGGCGTCAAGCTGAAGAAAACCACCACCAATGACCGCTCGGCACCTCGTATTTCCTAGACGTGAGAACACTGCCAGAGTACTAGTCACTGAGAATGAACTGTGACGAAACCTTACCTGTCTCTATCCATTCCAATCTGTAATCAAATGATTTTGTAGGAAACTCGGTAACAGTTTTGAAAACACTCTGAAAGAGAAAATGAGATGAAAGCGCATAGTAACAGACATGCTCCTCACTGGTGTTTTAATTTGTAAATACCAACGATTTTGTTTCTGCACATTTTTGATCCAAGCTATGCTTTTATTTTCTGAAGGTGCCAAATCCCATTTAACTTTTTTATAACTGTGTAAAGTTTTCAGTGCATAAGAGATCAAAGTTAAGTCATTAACTTCAGCAAGGGGATTTAATGCATTTGGCTTTTTTGCAAGCTTTTGTAGAGCGCCTTGTAATAGTGAAGTTAAACACGAATGAGATTTATTTTAAAGTTGTTTTTTTTAAGTGAACCAGTAAGGAATAGATCCTCATTTGAGTATAATGAAATGCGTTCATACAAAAAGCAGGAATGGCAATTGACAATAAAAGCAATATAATGCAAGGAAGAAACCTGCAATTGGTAGACTATTTGGGAAGAACGAGGGAGGGGAATGCCATCAAAATAGCAGATGCTGTTGCACAAAGTAGCCTAGTAGGATTAATTTCTAGAAGCTTCATGGTAAATGCATCAGAATAAGCCATATTGGATTGCAGTGTTTGTTTCTCTGGGTGTTTAAAGATAACCCCCTTCCCCGCCCACATTTCTTGTCCACAGAGCAACAACTTGAAGTCACATGCATGCTGCTGTCACTGTGTAGGCTTAGTTCTTCCTCGTTCACTTTCTGTTCTGCTCATCCTTTCATTGAAGTTCAAAAAAGTTCAAGAGGCTTAAGGCAGTTACAAATGTGAAGACATTTTAAAATGTTGGCAGGGAGTTCTTAGATATATCAAAATGCCTTTTACTGACTGTGCCCAGCAGGCTGGGCACCTTGAAAAGCCCGAATATTTTAAGAAAACATTTAATGGTTTGACAGCGGTAACCAGCTTGACATCTAGAAAATTGCAGATGTTTCTTTCCGATACAGGGGCTTGTTTTTCTTACCTTCTTTTAAATGGCAGATGATTGGCTTTTACTAAATACTGAAAGGGAGAGGGTGGGGGCGGGGGGAGGGGTGACTGATTTTTATTTAACGTTACGGGGAGGCTGACCACTATATTCTCTTTTGTATCCTAGGTAATGTACTTTTGGAATGTTATTGATAGGATTATAGATAAGTTGGTTTTTTTCCTTAAAGTAAAAATAAGTTATTGCTGCAATACCCATCTCCTAAAGCCAAGAGAAATGTGGAGAACTCAGGGTGACACTAGTGTTCAGTCCAAAAGGGTACCTGTAGTCTGCCTGTCCCCATCAGAACCGTGCATGAGAGCGACACCAGACTTCTTTACGTTTGTGACTGTTAACATGCACCAAAAAAATCGTGTAAGGGGCTTGTTTGCACCCAACACCCTGCAGATTTCTCTTGGCTCTAGTCTTGCCTACATAACCTCTTATGCTTTAATACATAACTGCATTGGGTGTGAGCCTTGTAACTGTATAGTCACTGTGTTCTATATAACATTTTACACTGCTGTGGTTGCTTAACATTTTTGTTACGGCTTTAAAGCAAAAAAGGCATGATTCTTAGAAGATGTTAAACCTTCCTTTCTTTGAAAAACAAGCTCCTTCTTACAGAATATAATAAACAGTAGTGCCTGTGGTGTAGCCCACCAATCTTGATTCAAGTAGCTGATGCATTGTGCAAATGAGGCTTTGAGATGGTTTTTGCTTAAACAAAAACTGATAGGAGATAATAGGTAAAAGTGTTATTTAAACCTTTGAAATAAATGGATGTAACTGTACCGGAGTACAGCTTTTCACTTGTTTAGTTCTTAAACGTTAGTATAATCTCAGTAAAATTTAATATAAAATGTTGCCAAATTCAATGTAGAAAGAATGTGACAAGACCCTTTGGATAGTTCTATTGTTTGTGTTTTTGCATATTGTAAAAGCAGTGTCACAGCTAAAAATAAAATGTTTCTAATGGTAAATTATTGTGGTTTAGTTGCTAGTTTGTACTGAGAGTTGACCTCTCTGTGTGCAGTTTTTTGTTCTAAACTGGTATAAATAATTGCTGTAACTGTGTCTCCCTTCTACATTGTAATGATTGCTTCAGCCTACATTATAAATAAAGAACTGCTGGAAAACTCCTGTGTTTCAGTTGTTGAAAACAGACCACAACACCTCTTCAGGGACTCTAGCTTCAGATTCAAGTGACAGCTGAACTTCAAGTATACTTCATGCCCAGAAGTTAGCAGACATTTAGAGAAGAGATCTTGAAAGTCATATAGCTTTGTTTGCATGCTTCTGGAAGAGGTGGGCTGAGGCAAGGTAGAATAACATCTGACTAAATGAAGAATGCAATATATTTTCCTGCCCTTTCCTCTGTTACATGTAAATACTAGCCTGGGCATGAAAAATGTGCTTATTCTCTGTCTGCTGGCAGTATGGAGTGGAGTTGCCTTTTTAACTTCAGGAGAGAGAAATGCTGTGGTTAATAGTGCATGTGCTTATACCAGTAATTTGTCCATCTTGCAATCAGGTGTTCGCTTCTAGTCGCATCTGAGCTGACTTAGACTTGTGCGTGTCTTGAAACAAAGATGAAGAGGGAAGGCATTCTTCCTGCTTAAAACTTAACCTAGGATCGTAGGAAAGCAGAGCTGGAAGAACTTTGTGAAGTCATCTTGCACAAGGCAAGATCTTCCTTGAGTAAACCATCCCAGCATAGCCAACAATACTGGGGCACATGCAATAGCTTAATTTTTTTTCATCTGTTGAAAAATACAGTTCATGTCTTGCGGCTTCCATTTTTTTCTTCGTCTTAAGGTTTTCACATTTTCTTTCAGATTTTAAAAGAAAACTCCAGGTAATTAAGCTAAAAATAATTTCTTGAAGATCATACTTCCATCACTTTTTGTCTGCTGCCAAATGTATATCATGATTGTATGCTCTATGGCAGTTTCCCAAACTTTCTAATTGTGTTCCCACTTCCAGACTTACCAGCTGTCTGGGTACCCCTACCAGCATGCATTTTATATTTTTACTCCTTAAATGCCAATTATTACAATGAAAATGAAATCCACCATTTCTCCCACATACCCCCAGGGGTACACGTACCAATTTAGGAACCCTGCTCTATGGGATCAGCTTCCAGTAATTGAGGCATGTTCCTGGCAGTGTCAAGCCATGCCTGTCTGCAAACACCATTTAAACAAACACACGGAGGAAATACTACATCTTCCTATGAAGTGCCACATAAGGCCTGATTTCCTCATATTTAAGTCCATGGAAAGACTCCCCAGGAGAGGTTTGCATTTGAGGTCATCAGCCCAAATGATATTAAGCAAGCCCAAGAGCTCATCTTTACATTTTCCCAGATGTGTATATTACTAGGCAAGAATAGCACAAGAAGGTGGACTATTTAAAAGACAAAGAATCAGAGCATTCTTTGCAATGAGTTGCTAAAATCAAGCCACTTGTGACATGAAAAAACAGTAGTTAGCTACTCTCAACTAGTGCCAAAATGCTGAGCATGAATAATTCGGGAAGCAACACATTCCCTCTGAGAGGCCCAACAAGCATGTACTGGAGAGCCCTGCAATCCCCCCTGACTAGGCCCTTCCCAAAATACAGCTTCACTTCTCTGAGGTGATTGCTTGCAAATGAGGCAGTTTTGTGCCCTCAGCCTGAAATAATTCAACTCCACCTCCCAGAGAGCACCCTGAAGACCAGGTTACAGGTTCCTGTGGCCAAAAATCTGGTATTCCTTTGAAAAAACAGTAGTTTCCTGGAGCATGTAGCCCACAGTAATAAGAGCTGCCAATATCTGTTCAGTTGTTCTGGCCTTTACAATCCACTAGACAAATGGGGCAATAATGCAGGTTATTCTGGTGCCACAGAGGTGGGGTAATGTGTGCATTCCAGGATGTAGGTAGTGCAAAGCTCCATTTAGCCAAGTCGGAGCATTACTAGCAAGCAATCTGCTGTGAGAACAAAGAGTAATGCAGTTACTTCACTACGTAGGCACAGCTGGCTTCACTGCAGGGAAAAACCCCGCAGGTAAGCCAGAACTAGCTTTTGGACAGCTTCTTAGGTCACTTGCTTTGCCAACTAAAAATGTGCGCCAAAGATGTACAACAAAGGGGAGAAATGGTAGGTTTATGAATATCTTCTGCTTTGTCGTATAAATGTGGCCTTTAAAGCTTTGGCTGCTTGTGTTTCCCTTAAAATTCAGACTTGTGCAAGAGAAGACTGGTAGGAGAACCATAGCAAATGACAGCAAAGGACAGGCGTGAAAGTCCCTCCCCTCCCCGCTTAGGACAGTTTACCCCTTTGAACTATACTTTTTGAACAAGGGGTTTGTTTATGTTTTTAACGCTGAACCAAAAATGTCAGTGGGGCTGCAGGAGCTTGGGGTCTAGGCCAGCAAGTAGTGTGACACCAATTATCTTTATTTACATTAAATCCAATGGAGAAATGAGTTTTGCTTAACACTGTTTCACTTAGTGCTCGATTTTTCCAGAACCAATTAAGAGCACTAAGCAGGGCTGGCCTGTACTATGTGTGTGGGGGGGTGGGGAAAAGAGATGCCAGCATCCTGTGTCCTAGGAGGCAGCTGGGGGTAGGGAGACACCGGGTGTGTTCAGCACAGCTCACCCAGGCAATGTGTTGCAGTGCAGGTGTGACCTGCTCACCCCCATCCAGCTGAACCCCACCCAGGGCAGCCCACACCTGCCCAACCCCCAGTGATGGCACCACCCCAGCCAGCATGCACGGTTTCCCATCAAGGCTGCTTGCAGGGTAGCTGCAGCCAACCAGGTACTGCTGGGCTCCTCTTGCCTCCTGCAGCTTCTCCTCCCTCTGCTGCCTGACTCTGGGCAGAGGAGTAAGGGGAAAGAGGGGAGAAGAGCTAAGCTACAGTTGGGTGGCTCCTGTCCCAATACGGAGGACTCCAGCTCCAGACTGCTTTCCACCCACAGGTGGCTGCTCAATGCACCAGGCAGCCAGAAGCAGGAGCTAGATCCCCACCGTTTCATACGTGCAGCACCTACACAACTCAGTCTGAAGTTAAACTGTTCTATGATCCATCCAAGGCACTATTAATACTTCATAAGCAGGAGGAGTGCTTAGAGATGCATGTCACACCCCACCTTAATGCACACCTGGCTGCAGAACAGTCACTGAAGATGTGTAATATAGATATATTCACACCAACCTTGTCACTTGTAGCCCACAGGCACCTTGGACGTAAGAGTTAAGATAGCACATCACCAAGTCCCACCAAAGTATACTTGCGTTTTTTATTTCGTTAAGCTTTACTGTTTATTACATACAGTAATGCATACGAACTGGTATTTATTGGATTTGTGGAGAACAAGCCCACTGCCACTAGTTCAGATGCACACCGGAGGATGCTTCTACTATGGACGCTCACGGGGTCTAGTTACGTAATGCCACCAGAGAGGGGGCAAATGCCCTTCTTTGCGGGCTGGCGGCAAGGCTTCAGTCTTTGGACCTTCAGGTGGAATTTCTTCTTGTAGCTGCTTAACCTATACAAAAAAACAAAAGGTCCACACACAGCTTATCAGCATATTTTAAAGATGTTTCCCTTTACTTCTTTCTTATTTTACTTCAGGCTCAAACATAGGTACAGTGGAGATCCTTAAGTCACAAACAGAGCACCAACTTCACAAAATTCCCTCACGCAAGCTGCTTGGCTGAACTACGTAGTGTTGACCTGCAGCTTCTGCTATATGGATCATTTGAATCTCTATTTGTTACTTCAAACCTAGTTGTAACCTACTGAAAAAAAAATAATGGAATACAAGGTTGCTAAACTAAAGAATAAAAATATCCTGTCTTATGTACTGTAAGATACCGCACTACAAGTTATGGGTCCCAAACCTTAAAAGAATTTTTCTTTTCTAGAAATTCAGCTGTTGACTACACTGGATTTACTTAAGCTTTCTGTGACTATTTTGAGCTGGTATTTCTTGAAAGCTTACCAAGTGTACAGGTTACACAATATCTAAGGGCCTAATTTGCTTAACTGCATAACACAATGTTGATCCTTATTTGTTACTTATATTGCTTATGTTATTAGCAAGTGCATACTGGTTAAATACAGATGGAGCTAAAATATTCTTATATTTTACATTGTGATATTCTGTTTAACTACAACATTTGTGAAACTAAGTCCTGCCAATTCTAGGCTGCTAGTCCAGGTAAAGGTTTTCAGAGAAAGAAAGTAAGGAGCCTTAGCAAGGTAAAGCAAGGCTCTTTGAGTCGGTGTGGTATCTTTTATTAGACCAACTGAGTAATTGGAAAAAAGTTCTTTGCAAGCTTTCAGGCACAAGCACCCTACTTCAGGACTGGAAGTCTCTGTTGTTGTTCTGAGATCTCCAAGGAATGAAAGAAGCTAAAAGTGTGACAGGAGGTCAGTGAGAATGTAAATAGGTGGAAATTAGGAAAACAATGGGTAATAGGGGAGGCAGGGATGAGAGGGAAGTAGTGGGTGAAGGAATGCCAAAGGTAAGCAAGGAAGACTGCGGTAGATGACAAGTCTTAGTGCTGGCAGCAGTTCATATGTTGCCTGCATTCTAGGTGCTACCTCTGGGTTAGCATATAGCTTTTCACCAGTCCTGAGGTTACATACTTATAGCTGGTAGGGTTGGAAGGCACCTGAGCAGATCATCAAGTCCGACCCCCTGCCATGGCAGGAAAGAGTCAAACGACCCCAGTGAGGTGTTCATCTAGCCTCCCCTTAAAAACCCCCAGGGTAGGAGCCAGCACCACTTCTTTTGGAAGTTGGTTCCAGACCCTAGCTGCCCTGACAGTAAAGTAGCGCTTCCTGACGTCTAGTCTGAATCTTCCCTCTGCCAGCTTGTGACCATTATTTCTGGTCACTCTTAGTAGTGCTTGGGGGAACAGGGACTCCCCCAGTGCCTGCTGGTCTCCCCTGACTAGTTTGTAAACAGCCACTAGACACCCCTTCAGCCTTCTCTTGTGGAGGTTGAACAGGTTCAGGTCCCTCAGCCTCTCATAGGGCCTGCCCTGCTGACCCCAATCATGTGAGTGGCCCTCCTCTGGACCCTCTCCATGTTGTCTACATCCCTCCTGAAGTGCGGCGCCCAGAACTGGACACAGTACTCCAACTGCAGCCTAACCAGGGTCGCACAGAGGGGGAGGATCACCTCCTTGGACCTGCATCTGTGGATGCATGACAAGGTACGGTTGGCCTTCCTGTCAGCCCATATTCATTTTGGCATCAATAACGACTCCAAGATCCTTTTCTGCCTCTGCACTGACGAGAAGGGAGTTCCCCAGCCTGTAAGTCTGCTGCAGGTTCTTCCCTGCCAGGTGCAGCACTTTACACTTGTCAGTGTTGAAACTCATCCTGTTCTCATCCGCCCACCCCTGTAGCCTGTCTAGGTCCGATTGCAGCTTATTCCTCCCTTCTAGCATGCCCACTTCCCCCCACATCTTAGTGTCATCTGTGAATTTGAACAGGGTGCTTTTTACCCCCTTGTCCAAGTTGCTTATGAAGATGTTGAACCGTGCGGGCCCGAAAACTGAGCCCTGTGGAACCCCACTGCCCACATCCCTCAAGGTCGAATAAGACCTATCCACCACCACTCTCTGGATGCGGCCCTCCAGCCAGTTAGTAACTCTTAGTAATATTTGACTGTGTAGGTGTTGACCACAGTCCCCTAGTTTGTTTGTTTTTTAATGAGAATGGGGTGAGAGAGAGTGTCAAAGGCCTTCCTAAAGTCCAGAAAGACTACATCCACTGTTACACCTGCATCTAAGGATTTTGTGACCTGGTCATAGAAGGCCACCAGGCTGGTCTGATGGGACCTGCCTCTAATGAACCCATGCTGGTTGCCCCTATGCACAGTCTCCCCTGCTGGCCCCTCGCAGACATGCACCAGGACAAAAATGGTGCTTCCCCAGAAGTACTTATCTACTAAATGCTACTCATTAATGCTGAAATTTTATAGGGAAAGAAGGCAAGGTCAGGCCATTTCTCTATTCATCCTACTGAACATAACTTCTAGTGTAGTAGCTGCAACACTTTTAGCCCAGGGCTGTCTAACTTATGTGTGTTCAGGCGCTGTGCTGTATGGTCTTACCCTCTGCTCCCATGCTATTCCATGCTCCATGCTATACTGCAAGCAATTCCCACTGCTTCCTCAGCCCTGTGGGCTGTGCCCTGCTCCACTGCCCCAGGGGCAGGAAGCAAAAGCTGGAGGAGAGGAGAGAACTTAGAGCTGCAGGTTAACCATGAGGAGTTACTTTCATGCCTAAACTGGGCATTTCTTTTCACTCAATAAGAGTCTTTAATACATTAAATTTGATTCCTTTAAACTCAGATTGCACAGTAAGTGAGCTTTGTTCTGCATTCAAGCAGTACTGACCTCATTATCCCAGCTTTCCAGCTGCAACTTCTTCCACTGTTCTCTTTTGGCAAAGTAATCAGGATACATTGCCTTCTCTGAAGGATGCCAGAAATCCAGGACCCATTCAGGAGCCTGTCCAAAGAGCAAACCAAGGACTAGATGAAAAAAACCCATAAAATACAGCAACAGTACATATATCTTGGGCAACAGATGTCATGGGATGGGTAAATGGTCTGTGAAGTGCAGCATTTCATAACAATGTATCTAGCTCTTACATAGCGCTTCCCAGTAGATCTCTAATCACGTCAGGGATAAAATTACTGGCCTCTCCTCCATTTTACAGACCATTGAACAGACACTGGGAGGACAGTAACTTGCTTAAATGTCACTCAGAGCACAAGCAAGCAAGCTCAAGAGAGAATCCAAGGCTCATTAGTCCCATAGTGCTCTTTTCACTAGCCAACTTATTCCCATTTCTCCCCTTGCTAGAAGAGCACCAGTTGCAGATGCTTGAATTAACAGTTATAGAACAGGTGCAATTTACAATGGGTCTTGTGTTTAAGTTTGGTCACTACCATGTGTGGTAAAACCAGATGCAGCAGTGAAAGGAAGATACGGAAGTTATGGCAGTAGAAGTTGCAAGACTAAAAATTCACCTCATTTTTTCTTTTGCTGTGTGGCTCAGCAACCATATCTCTATAAGGGGGGGGTTATAAAACGTATTCTGAAGTACAGTCTAATCAAGAGTAGAAGCAGGATGCGTCAGTACACATCCTTGCAGGATTGTTGCTGTTAATTGCCTGTTACTATACAAAGTAACATCCAGGCTCTGTATAAGTACTATTTTCCCCCCCTCATTTCCATTTTTCCAACTAATCCCTCCCTTCCTCTTCATTCAGGTCCCTCATCTCCTAACTTGATAACTGCGGGCCACCCTTCCTGCCCCATTTATCCTGCCAAAGTCCATATCCCTCCCCAACCTGTTCAAAACGCAGCTAAGGAGACCTTCCTGATCATTTGCCTGAATCATGTAAACCCAAATCCTCTCAAAATGCTTCCATTGCTTCAAATTCAAGCTTCATGTTCTGTTTTCCAAGAACCCTCACAGCTTTGCACCTTCTTTGGGTGTAGACGCAGAAGAAAGTACGTGGATTTTACTTTGCAGTATACTGACTCCATAGTAAGGAGTGGACACAGGAACAGCTCTCCAAGTTGGTTACCTGCAGCAGGGACTATTACAGTGCCAAGCCAGGGAAGTGAGCGTACGCTGAGCAAATCAATGACGCATTTTCATGGCTTGCGCATTGTAGTAAAGTTACACAGCATCATGGATATTACATGTACATCCTCGGGTGTGTCCATCACCTCAGTCTTTGTTTCTTTATCCCACTGTGCTCCTTATGCAGACCACACACCTGAACTAATCTTAAACATCGCCACCCTCTTCAAATCCCACATGCTGATATAGGAAAGGGTGGGTGCACTGTCCAGTAGTCACAGTCTTATTGAAATGCATGTGAGGAACAAGAAGACGACCACCTAAGATTCACGCAACAACCTTAAAAACTTTCTATATAGATTTTTTTTTTTTTTTTTTTTTTTTTTTTTAATAAAAACCCCAGGAATATTAATGCATATCTACATTGGCTCACTGTTATACCATGTATCACTGCAGTGTTGAACATGTGACAGTAATCCACAAATCAGAAATCAATCATTTACAACTTTAACGTGCAACATTTGAGTGAGAGGTTTTTTGGGTGAAGGGCAGGATAAAGAAAAAAAGGGATCGGTTAACAGCCTTCATGGAAAATAAGAGCCCTAACAGAATGAAAAGAATAGCAGAACATTACAAACCTACAGTAGTGATGGAAATCCTCAGCCCCATCCCCAAAGCAAGAGGCAATGATGGTGTAAGAAGACCAGCATACAAGTCTCATATTGCCAAACAGCCTGCTGGTATCTTACCTACCTTGTAGCAGTTATATCTCTCATAAGACGTGCCTCCTGGAGAGTCAGGGAAGATGTAAGGCTGAGGATGCTGCTTCATCCAAAATTCTTCCTCACCAGCTTTTAGCAGTAGTGTTGCTTTCACCATATTCTTCTCATTCTTGTTTTTATCAAACCGATCTCTCAGCAAACAGGCATAGAATCTATACTTATCTCTGTAAGTACAAAAAACTTGCAACAGTTCTAGCGGGAAAGAAAGCAGATGCATCAAAGGTTTCCATTACTGGAATATTAGAAGTTTCTCTATGCAGCAGTCTTGTCCTCAGCTTTACAAATCATATATTGTTCATCCTTTTCATCACTACTCATCAAGGAAATAGCAGCAGAAAGCCTTCTTAGATCATCTATTCATTCTCTAACAAAGGCCTGCAGATTGTCCATTTACATTAGTCCATCCCGCTGCCTGGTTATGCAAACCCAGGCAATTTCTAACCCAGGGGTCAGCAACGCTTTTGGGCAGTGCCAAAAACACCAACCTCAACTTGTAAGAAGCTGGCATGCTAGGGGTGGACAGGGGAGCTATGAGGGGCCTGATCCTTATCGTGGCAGACCAGCCCTAGCCCCTTCCCTGCTGTCCACCCAGCAAAGTGCTACACTCTGGTACTGGTTGGTGCCAGGGGTTGCCTACCCCTGATCTAACCTATTTCTAAACAGCAGGGGTTGGCAACCCCTGGCATGTGTGCCAAGTGTGGCACACAAGGGCTTTTACCTGGCACGCGACAGCCAGCATCGACTCCGGGTAGCTGCTGCCAGCGACGGAGCCCAGGCTGCTCTGAGCAGGGCTTGCAGCATGCCAACTGCCTCCTGGGAGCAGCCCAGGATCCTGGATGGCAGCAGCTCCTCAGAGCCAGGGCCAGCTTCAGCAGGGAGGCTTCAAACAGCTGTGCCAGGCTCCATCACCAGCTCGATCACCAGCAGAGCTGGTGCCAAAACCCAGCACAGCTATTTGAAGCCTCCCTGCTGAAGCTGGCCCCAGCTCTGGGGAGCTGCTGCCAGCTGGGATCCCGGGCTGCTCCCAGCAGGCAGCTGGGACGCTGCAAGCCCTACTCAGAGCAGCCCGGGCTCCATCGCTAGCAGCAGCTACCCAGAGCCGGGGTAGCTGCTGGTACCCATAGAGCCCAGGCTGTGGGCCAGGAGCTTTGGGTGGGGGGTCAGGGGTAGCAGGGCTGGGGGCCAGGGACTTTGGGTGGGGGGCACAGGGCACAAGCAGGGTATCCTGCCATGAACCCCTTGCCCTCATTTTGTTTTTCTGCTATGCCAGCACTCTGGCACCTTCTGAGGTAGGCATTATGGTGTTTTTCAGCACTCCGGCCAAAAAACATTGCCTACCCCTGCTATAGAGGATCTGTGCTTCCATCACCAGAATGCTCAGCAAAGCTCTTCATCAACTTGCATCATGAATAGTTACCTTCTTCAGTGAACTTAGCTGCAACCCAGTACCTCTTAAAATCACACCAAATGCTAATACTAAGATAGTCTTCTTGGCACACTACTTTTTGCATATATCCACTCAGAATCCCTCCATGGGCTCCCTTTTCACTTCCACATCAGTAGTTCCAGTCTTTATCCTTGAGCCCTTTCACAGAAGAGTCCTGTTTGACCCAATTATTCTAGTACTAGGCACTGTCCACCACAGAGTTGCTCCCTTAAACAGCTTTGCACTTTCTCTCATGTTGCTCCTTCTGCAAACAAGAGAATTATGAAAACTACCATTGTGTTCATATATTATCTATTATGGAGAATGATTAGGGACAGGGATACCTCTCCAGAGATCTCTCTTTACATTTGTGGAGCATCATCATGCCAAATACTTTGCTCTTACTGCAATGTTTCTAGCATGCTAACACAATATGCAAAAGCTTCGTAACCATGAGAAAGAAGATGCAAGCGCTTGTAGACATGGATCACTCATGTATTTGTAGATCACCTGGCCCATTGTGCTCTCAACTAAAGCCAGCGAGTACTATAAATAATTCATAACTTCAGAAGGGACCGTTACATTTGCCTTCATATGGCCTCCTGCATAACCCTGGCCAAAGGAAGTCCCCAGTGATTTCTGCATCAAGCCCACAGCTTCTGTTGGATCAAATTTGCTTCATGCCCCAGGCTGGATCTAGGCCCCTGGGCTCCTTGCCAGGCAGGTCCAGCCTGGAGCACAAGGAGGTGGAAGTTGCTGCAGCTGCACCTCTAATCTGGAGCAAGTGGCTGAAGATGGAGCTGGTGCTGCTGCTCCTCTGACCCCGGGCATGCAGCAGCAGCTCCATCCCCTGCCCCATGTGACAGCAGTAGCTCCAGCATGAATCAGAGGCAGAGGTACAGCCACGGCAGTAGGGGCAGGCAACGTGGCCTGAGGGCAACCAAGGCTGGTTCACAACCCTCACTTGCTCTCCTGCCCATCACCAGAGCTCAGGGGTCTGCAGAAGGCAATATCCCCGCACAGCTGGCAGTGGTGCTAGGGCTGCGTTTTTGCTGCCTAGATTCACAGTGCATCCGGTCATTCAAAGCCAGCAGTCAGGCTCCATGCTACCCATAGCTGCCACATTGCACAGGGCAGGCAGGTCCTTCCTTCCCTCCTCACGGCTGCTGCTGGCAGGACCTCGCAGGGTGCAAGGAGCTGGACTCCTGCTGTTTGGGGTGCAGCCAGGATCCAGCCTCAGGCCCGACCCCTGCAAGCACTGCAGCCTCCCACCGTCAGGGGGCGCTGCTCACAAAGAGGCTGAGCGGGGGAGTCCTCCCACACATGCGCACTCCCTCCAGGCTGAAATGGGGGGGGGCGCCACTCCCCCCCACGCAAGCATACTCCTCTGCACCCAGGAACCAGCCTCTGCATCATGGGAGGGCTGCAAGGAGACGCCGCACGGGACAGGAGGCGCCCTCACCGGTGGATGCACCAGGACTCGAGGTGGCGCTGCGCGCGCTTGTAGAGCCGCAGCACCTTCTGTTTATGCGTCAGGTACCCCGCCATCTTCGGCCGCCAACGCTCCGCCCTCCGCTCCTCTTGGCCCGGAGCGCGGGGGGTGCTGGGAAGGGGGCGGAGTCCTCCGCGTTCGACGCATGCGCCATAGCTGCTTGCTGCCGCCGCCGCAGACATGAGCCGCTGCAAGTTCGTCGGTAAGGGGGGAGGGGTGCGCGGGCGGGGCCGGGGCGGGGGCTGCCCGCAACGGAGCACGACCTGCAGTGTGTGTACGTGTACAGGTGTGAATGAGTGCATGGGGCACGTGTGTACTTTGTGTACGTGTGTGTACCTGCACGTATAGATGCGTGTATGGTGCACGAATGTGTGTGTATATAAGCCTGCATATTGAGATGTGTGTGTGCCTGTGTGTACAGGTACCTGCATGTACGGATGTGTATGTGGTGCACGCGTGTGTGTGTACATCTGTATGTATATGTACCTGCAGGTATAGATGTGTGTCTGTGTATGGTGTACATGCGTGTGTGTATAGGTACCTGCAGGTATAGGTGCGTGTATGTTGCACACGTGTTTGTACACCGGTATACATATATCCTTTCATGTATAGATGTGTGTGTGTACCTGTAAGGGGGTATGCATGTGTGTATAGGTGCGTGCACACACGTGTGTACAGGCAGTCCTTGGACTTACGACATAACTGGTTCCTGAAAACTGTATCTTAAGTCAAAATGTCGTTAATTTGGAACTGATTTTCCCATCGCAGCAGCGTTATCAATAGGGGATTGGTTCCTGAACCAAGGCCCAGTACCCTATTTTCACCAAAAATAACCCAGAATTTTGTACTCAGTCAATTATAGATGAGTAATATAGCTACATTAATGTATTTATATTGTAAATAGTGATCATTTTGATTTGGAAGGACGTCTTTGAAGTGACTTTGCTGGACTTTTTGAAGGGTTCCTGGCTGGAGTCTCTCTTAGGAGTCCTGGCTGCAGGTTTTTCTGGAGTCTTGTCCGCTTTCTTAAAGAAAGTGTCCAAGGAAGTTGGACAGATGTTCTCCAGGGAGATAGCTGACGCAGCGAACCTGGTCGCTGACGTAGGATCAAGCTTTGTAAAGTTAAAACTGATGTCAGAAAGTCGAAACAGAGTGTTCATTTGTAAACGTCCGACATGCCGTCCATCAAGGATTGCCTGTATATGTACATGTAGACGTGCAGGCACACGTGTGGATGTGTGTGGGAGCAGGGCACGGCCCACAGGGCTGGGGAAGCAGTGCAGGTTGTCTGCACAATGGGGGGGCAGAGGATAGGAGCAGGGAGTGCAGCGCCTGACCACATGTATACTGGACAGCCCTGGGCTCAGTGTTGCAGCCACTACGCTACAAGTTATGTTCAGTGGGATGAATGGAGAAATGGACTGGCCTTGCCTTCCTACCCTATAAAACTTCAGCATTGACGTACGTTAGCATGAGTAACGTTTAGTAGGTAAATACTTCTGGGGAAGCACCGTTCAACTACATAGCCTGGGACTGGAGAAAAGCTAATTCCTAACCCAGAGTGAGCACCTAGCATGTAGGCAACATATGCACATGTATGTATACCTAGCTGTGTATGTCCATACACGTGTGGATGCATGTGTGCAGACACATGCACACACACATGTGACTACACATACATATTTCCTAATCTTTCCTTCAGTGAAGAGCACTCCCTCTCTGGCCTTACAAGCCTTGAGGGCCTATAACAGCCATAGCTCCAGCCCTTCCATCTCTTCCTGTCTTGTGCAGTTGCCTTCCACCTTGTTGCATCTTTGTCTGTCCTTGCCGAATCAGTTTTATGATATTACAGCATTTCTGTGTCTACACCACATTGCCTTGGGATAGCAACAACATTCATGCTCCGCTGTTCCATCTCTGCTAACAGGCAAACTAAAGCTCCAGGCGTGCACGAACAGCTAATGTTCCAAGATCTACGTTTCATATTTGTCCAAGTCTTTAGTTTTGGTTTCATTACATGGTTTTTTTTTTCATGAGATAAGGTGGTTGGGTTCATGCCCAACCCCCGACCTGGAAGACCAGGGTATTCCTCTTAGTCTGGTCTCTACCCTTCAACTTGTTTGGTACAGGAGACCCTCCTGGTAATTACACCATGCAACTGCCAGCGTAGCTCTCTGTTACAAAGACCCACTATTTCGAAGTGGGAATACCTTTAAAGTGGAGGGGATGACTACAACAGCTAACTTAATCTCCATTGTTTTTCTCCTGACAGATATCGCTATTAATTTGACAGACCCTATGTTCAGAGGGATTTACAGAGGTACACAGAAACATCAAGGTAAATGTTTCTTTGAATCTAGCAACAGTGTTAGATTAAGGGCCTGTTTCCTTACCTAAGTAGCAACTATGACACTTTCATCTTTTTTCCCTCAGAGGTTATGTAAAGTAAATAAAATGTACTTTTTTTATTCAGATGGGGCCTGATATATGATATGCACTCTAGAATTAAAAAGATGCATTCTAGCTGAAATCTGTTTTTGCTGTAAAACTTTCAGATGGTTAAAAAAAAGCTGAACTAAATAGCTGAAATCTTTACCTACATCTTTAAGCAAGGGTTCCTTCATTTATGCTCGGGGTCCTGAGCATAGAGCTGTATCCTTTGTTTTCTTTGGGTCAGGTATGAATTAACCTATTTCCATTGAGGTGAATTAGTGCATTTTGCAACAGGTGATAATCTTACAGACCATACACATGTGGTTTCCTTTTGCTGAGGATCCTGTCCTATGCGTTTGGATTCAATAGTTTGTCTGGTTTAGACTTTAAGCCAGAGGTGGGCAGAATATGTCCCGTGGACTGCATCTGGCCTGCCAGCCACTTTCATCCTGCCTGCGGGGCCCCCCCAACAAAGGTGTCCTGCCCATCACCTCATCACGTGAGGTGTACACACAGCCCCAAAATGTACCCTTTTGCCTGGCTTCCACCCTCCTGGGCAGAAGCTGGTCAGTGTACAGCTTCTGTGAAGGGCTCCTGCTGCTGCCCCGGGGGGGTGGGGGGTGGCAGCAGCATGGAGCTGGGGCCGGCAGTGTGTGGGTGTGAGGGAGAATGAGGTGTGTGGGGACCCTCCCAGACTCCCCCCATGGTGTGCAGCCCTGGCAGGCAGTTGTAGCAGCAGTAGGCGGGGAGCTCAGGGCACAGGTGCCCAGTGGGGTGCAGCTCTGGTCAGCACTGCACATCACAGCAAGGGGCTCAGCCTCTGCACAACAGCCTGTATTGCTGGCACTCCCTGCCACTCACATGCAGCCCCTGCACTTGCACAGCAGGGAGGGAAGCCCCGCACGCTGGAGCCGGCTGCCTTGCCTGCCAGGGCTGTGCAACACAGGAGAGAAGTCTCAGGTGCTGGAGCCAGCTGCCTTCCTTTCAGGGGCTGCGCTGCAGCAGAGGGAAGCCCCAGGGGCTTCCCTCCCTGCTTTGCAAGTGCAGGGTCTGCGCGTGAGTGGCAGGGAGCACCAGTAGTACAGGAGGCTCAGCAGAGGCTGCACTCCTTGCTGTGATGTGCAGTGTTGGCCAGAGCCGCACCCTGCCAGGCACCTGTGCCTCGAGCACCCCACCTGCTGCTCCTGCCTGCTGGGGCTGCATGCTATGGGGAGTGTGTGGAAGAGTCCCCACACCCCTCCCTAGGACCCGTACCCTGTCTCTGCAACCCCCAACACGTTCACAACCTCCCAACATACCCTATGCCCCTCTACACACACAGCCATACCCCTTCACAAACCTCCTACCCCCATCTTACCACACACACACACATATATGCACCCACAGTCACCATACACACACACACACACACACACACACACACACACACACACACACACACACACACACACACACACACACACCCCACCATACCCCCACCGCAATATACGAAGCTCAGAATGTATTTTTCAGTTATGCAATTGCCTTTATATACTCTATGCAAACCCAAATCATGACAAAAATATTTTTTGTAATAAAATTAAATATGGTACAGTAAGTATGAGACTGTTAGTGTATCATTTGGTTATTTTCTGGTTCTCAGATGGTACCCTACCTCCCAGAAGCAGGACTTCCGGGGGCAGTGGGAAGGACGTCTGGTGGCAGGGGTTAGGGGGCAGGACTTCTGGTCCAAAGATAGCGACAAAAGGGTGGTGCACCTGTCAAAGGATGGGACCACCCAAGTGGTCATTGGCAGCTCACCAAAATTAGTTAAGCAGCCCTCCACCTGAAATAATTGCCCCCCCATAAGCTTTTTGTAACAATGATTGTGTCTCCTTTTATCTAAGAAAGATGCAATATACTTTCTCCATCAATCAATATTAATTGTTGAAGAATCAAGATTTCTTTTTTTATATCTTTACTCCCTTTTCAGTTTACTGAATCCACATGCATTATTTTCTGGTTCATAGTATCAGTGAGCATTAATTTAATATTTTTCTGTAGAGGAATTTCTCGTACATGCATTCATTTTCTTTTCTTCTCTCTTCAAACAAGGTTGGGGACATTAACAATTTTTAGAGATGAAATTTTAACGTCCTCTAAAATGTACTGACTTGAAGTCCAGAAAACTATTATAATAATTTAAGTCCCAGTTGAGTAAGATTTTGTCTATTTCTTTACTCTGGGCTTTTTCCATTCTTTTTTTGTTTTTAATCCTGGTTGGCCCATCAGCAGTGTGATCCTCTTCTGCAGGTGTAAGGAGTACCTGCTTCTGGTGGTGTAGCAATCATAAGAAATTAGAGTTGGAAGGAACCTAAAGAAGTCATCTAGTCCAACCCCCTGCTCAAAGCAGGACTATCTCCTACCTACTAGATGGAGGTTTTTAACACCTGACTAGACAAAACCTTGAAGGATGAAGAGTCCACAACCTCTCTGGGTAACCTGTTCCAGTGTTTTACTACCCTCCGAGTAAGAACATTCTTCTAATATCTAACCTAAACTTCTCTTGCTGCAACTTGAGACCATTGCTCCTTGTTCTGTCATCTGCCACCGCTGAGAACAGGCTAGCTTCATCCTCTTTGGAACTGCCCTTCAGGTAATTGAAGGCTGCTATTAAATCCCCCCCCTCTGTCTTCTCGAGACTAAATATGCCCATTTCCCTCAACCTCTCCTCAGAAGTCATGTCCCCCAGCCCCGGAACCATTTTGGTTGTCCTCCACTGGACTCTTTCCAATTTGACCACATGCTTTTGATAGTGGGGGACCCAAAACTAAACACAGTACTCCAGATGTGGCCTCGCCAGTGCTGAAAAGAGGCAAATAATTGCTTCCCTTGAACTACTGGTAACATTCCTACCAATGCAGCCCAGTATTCCTTCTTGGCAACAAGGACACGCTGCTGGCTCATATTCAATTTATTGTGCACTGTAACCCCCCAGGTCCTTTTCTACAGAGCTGCTGCCCAGTCAGTCAGTCCCCAGCCTGTACTGGTACATAGGCTTCTTCTGGCCTAAGTGCACAACTTTGCACTTGCCTTTGTTGAACCTCATGAGATTTATTTTGGTCCAATCCTCCAATTTACCTAGGTCACTCTGACTCCTAGCCCTACCCTCCAGCATATCTACTTCTCCCCACAGCTTGGTGTCATCTGCACACTTACTGAAGGTGCACTCTGTGCCACCTTCCAGATTGTTGATGAAGATATTGAACAAAACTTGCCCCAGGACCAACCCCTGGGGCACTCCATTTGATACCAGCTGTCAACTAGACATGGAGCCATTGATTACTACCCTCTGTGCCTGATGCTCCAGCCAGTTTTCTGTCCACCTTACAGTCTATTCATCCAGCCCAAACTTCCTTAGCTTGCCTGGAAGAATGTTGTGGGAATCCATATCAAATCTTGCTCTTATCAAGGTAAACCACATCCAGCAGTCTCCCCACATCCACAGAGCCAGTTATACCGTAATAGAATGGAATCAGGTTGGTCAGGCATGACTTGCCCCAGTGAATCCATGTTAACTGTTCCTAATCTCCTTCTTCTCCAAGTGCTTAGAAATGGATTGCTTACGGATCTACTCTGTGCTTTTTTTCCAGGGACTGAGGTGAGGGTCACCGGCCTTCAGTTCCCCAGACCCTTTTCCATCTATTTCTTAAAGATGGGCACTAGATCTGCATTTCTCCAATCCCCAGGACCTTCCCCAATTGCCACAAGTTTTCAGAGATAAGGGCCAGTGGCTCTGTAGTCTCCCTCAGCACCCTTGGGTGCATCCTGTCTGGCTCCATAGACTTGTACATGCCCAGCTTTTCTAAATAGTCCCTAACCTTTTTTTCACCATTGTTGGCTGCTTACTCCTCCCCAAATTGTGCTGCCAGGTGCAGTAGTCTGGGAGCTGACCTTGCCTGTGAAAACTGAAGTGGAAAAAACATTGATCACTTCAGCCTTTTCTGCATGCTCTGTCACAAGGTTTCCTCCCCCATTCACACACACCCACACTTTCCCTGACCTTCCTCTTGTTACTGACATACTTGTAGAAACCCTTCTCGTTACCCTTCACATCCCTTGCTAGCTGCAGCTCCAATTGTGCTTTAGCCTTCCTGACTTCATCCCTGCATGCCCAAGTAACTCTCTTTTATTCCTCCCTAGTTGGTTGCCCAAGTTCCACTTCTTATAAGCTTCCTTTTTGTAATTTAGTTTACTGAAGAGTTCCCTGCTAAGCTGCTCTTCTGCCATACTTGCAAGTCTCCCTGTGCATCAGGATGGTTTGTTCCAGTACTCTCAGTAAGGCTTCTTTAAAGAATAGCCAGCTGATCTAGATTCCTCTCCTCCTCAGGCTGGCTTCTCAGGGGATCCTGCCCATCTGTTCCCTGATCGAGTCAATGTCTGTTTTTCTAAAGTCCAGAGTCCTTACTCTGCTGCTCTCCATCCTTCCTTTCCTCAGGATCCAAAACTCAATCATCTCTTGGTCGCTGCTCCCCACGTTGCCATCTACTTACGTTCCCCACCAATTCTTTCCTGTTTGTGAGCAACAGGTCAAGAAGAGCATGGTCCCTACTTGGCTGCTCCAGCACTTGCACTAGGAAGTTGTCCCCAACACTCCAAATATTTCTGGATTGCCTATATTGCTCTCCCAGCTGACCCTGACTGACGTCCCCAATAAAAAACAAGGCCTGTAATTGGGAAATTTCCAACAGCTGTTTGAAGAAAGCCTTTTTCCTAGTCTGGTGGTCTATAGCAGCCCCCACCACTGCAGCATCACCCTGGTTGAGCTAAGTCATTTCCCATCTTCAGTCATTTCTCTAATTTAATCTTCATATTAAAGACATCTGATCAAAATACATCACATTATGTAACACATTTTTTCAGCTTTTAACTAGTTTTTGGAGATCCTAGATCTTTTGTATGTTTATCCTTGAAAATCTCTTTTTCTCTGTCTCTCCCTCTATCCTTCTCTCCTATCCTTTCTTTCTCTGTCTTTTGGTGAGGAAGAAGTCCAACCTTCACTTTTTTTTTTAATTTCCTCATTCTCCAGTGCAAAAAGTGAGGAAAATGAAAAAAAAATAGTGTTTATTTCCCACTGAAACAAAATTAATATGTTGAGAAAAAGCAGCATTTCATTTTTTTAAAATCTTTCACTAAATATGCATAGGCATTTTGGGAAGCTGAAGGGAAGCTTGACAAGAAAGAAACTAAGGATCCATGCATCTTATCTGGTTATAATACCATGTTTGCTTTGCATGTGCTAACTCCTAAAGAGGAAGCAATGTAGCTACCTAAGGGTGTCAGTAATCTCTGGTGAGCCTACTACTTTAAGTGAGCTTGGGCGTGCCTTTGAATTGCATCCTTAGGCACTGCATCCACCTTTTTGTCTTCATGGCAGTGGACCTTCAGGTGTTTGCCACTTTAAGGGCCTGAGCAAGCTGTGAGGCAGCCTGCAGGTGACTGCAGAGCCAGTCAAGCAGTGACATGATAGCCAGGAGGCTGCCTGATTGGAGCAGCCTCAGAATAAAAGCAAGCTCTGAGGGGTAGAGCTGGCAGTTGCAACTAGGGGGGCCAAAGGGTGAACATCTGAATGGAGTACTTCTGCTCCCAGGATGTTCTAGAGGTCGAGGATAGGCACTATGGGGAAGGAGGAGGTTCCTAGGGACCTAGTGGGGTGCCAGAGCCCAAGGAAATGGCTGTGAGCCTAAGGAGAGCTAGGCCAGACTAGGAAAGGGGCTTAGAGACTGGAGGCCTACTGAGGGGCTGGGCAAGCCCCTGGTTAGAACTGGCTGTAAATGAGGCCAGGGGCTCAGATGAGCCCAGTGGAGTGAAAGGCTGCTGGATAGAAGATCTCTAGGGTTCTAGGTAAGCCTGTGAGAGTTGATGGCTTCATGGTGGGGCCCAAGGGGGACCCCTGATGAATAGGGAGGTCAACTGCTGCTACACTGATGCCAGGGAATCTCAGTTGGTCAAAGCAAGGGGGCCAGGGCTGAAAGGCCAAAGGGCAAGTAAGCCTACCATGAGGGGCAAGCTAGGGCTGAGGAGAGCTACTGGCACCTCAACTGGCCTGGAGAAGGGGCCAGAGCCTAAAAGAGGCTGAAGGTCCCTTCAATGGGGGGGACATCACTGCCAAGAGAGGATAGGTGGCAGGCTGGTCAGCACGCTGGTATGACGGATGCTGAAGCCCAGCCTCTTGATGGGAGGTGCCCTGCAAGGGGGCCTAAGAGAGTTGGGGCCTGTGGCTGAGAAGAAGGTTATGAGATTATGAAGGAGGCTGCAGCAGAGTGCCTGGGAGTGAGCAACCCATGGAGAACATCCAGGAGCCCCGTGAGTGGAGGTAAGACTAGGGCAGGTGGCCTCCAGTGGTCCTGGGGCATGACCTGAAACTATACCCTGCTGGGGAGGATGGTGTGGCAGGGCAGTCCTCAGGTAATGCCAGACCAGTACCTCCCTAGTGAACAGCAAGTATAGGGTGCTGGAAAACCTCAGCCCCCACTTCCTTGCCCGTGACCTTGTGGAGGGGAAAGGATAGGGGAGCACACCCTGAGAGAAGCAAGCTTGGGCAACAGCATGGAGGCCAGGAACGCCCAAAGTCTGAGAGAAAGTGGCTTGGGCAACAACGTAGAGGCCTGGAGGGCTTGAGGCTCAATGCCTGAGAGTGAGGCTTGGGCAACAACACAGGTCAGAAAGACTTGAGGCCTAAATAAGAGTGGGACCTAGTGTGAGGTCTGAAGGAGAGTGAGGTCCTGGCACGTCAACAGAAACCTGAGGCTCACCGTGCATAAGGCCCCGCTGCCCCAGTGAGGGGGCAAAGTAGTGACCCCAGTGAGGGGGCTGTGTGAGAGGGGCTAGGAGCCTAATGAGAGGCAAGGAGCCCAGAGTGCATGTGGAAGTAGAGACCCCAGTGATGGGGCATGTGGCCAAGATAAGTCTGAGGACACCCAAGGTGAAGTTTGAGCCAGAGGCCAAGTGCGGTCCAGCAGTGGGGCCAGAGGAGTAACAGCAGAAGTGATTTTTGAATGCCATCTGCAAGGCATGGGACATGGTAAATGGTATGTCGGAACCGTGTATTACGCACTTGGCATCAGGGCATTAAATGGGGGTCTCCTGCCTAGAAACAGTTATTTCAGTACTGTACAACAGAGGCGTGGGAGGAGCGTCAGGCAAGAGGACTGCCCTAGGTAGGCCCTGGGATTGCCCCCTGTCACAATCTTCCTAAGCATTAATCAGTTGCATCTGTCCAAAGATTATTCATGCTATAGTAAATGTAATATTAACTGTGCAAAAGTTGCTGTAGTTTAAAGTAATGAAGTTAAATAATGTTCCAAAAAGTGCTTTTAAAAAAAAGTGGATTTAAATTTACCGATTTTTAATTTTTTGCAGATGACTTTTTGGACATAATAGAGAGAGCAGTCAAAACTGGTGTTAAAAAGGTAATTTCTCTTGTAGATCATGTATATGTGCGTTTCTTTCTGCTGTACTGATTTTTCTCTAATCTTTTCAACTGGATTTTTATAAATACTGAAATAACTTTCTGTTGAAGTTTTGTATTAATACAAATGCTACAAAATCCATCTGTTATGGTGGAATCAAAATACCCTTGTACAAAGCATTACATTTCCTGTTCACAGTAATTAGATGATTCTGAAACTTAAGTTTAAGGGTATTTTTTTTCTAAGAGGTTTATTTGTGGCATGCATATAGAATTTGTTGTGCCCGGTTTTAATCATCTTTTCTGCTCTAAGTTAATGTGAGCACGTTGGGGGTTCTTTTTTTCATCCTGTGAAACACTTACTCTGTGATTATCTCTGTTAGTCCAGACCAACGTACTTTTATGATTCTGTTGCAAATATTTATATACATAAAATGTGTGGCATCATGCAAGTTGCATACTATGTTACCCTGTTAATGAAGTATACTGATAAATTTCTCTTTTAGAGAAACAAGCATTTTTAGAAGTTTGGGAAAAAATGCTATTTTCTGAAAAGCTATTTTCTGAAAGGGTTTGAAAGGACATTTGGAGAGTTATAGAAAACCTAATTTTGAAGAATGAGGGAAAACATACCATCCACTCATTAACAGAGAATAATTTTAATTCTTAGCACTTAAAAAGCTATGTACATGCATTATATGCTCCTCAGCAGCTTTGTGGGGCAAGTAACTAATAATGCTGATATTTGGACATGAAGTGTTTGTAGGTGAAAATCACTATATAAGGAGTTAGTATTGTTATAAGTAGTGGTACTGTACATGTTGGGTTTACAACAACAGTCAAGATGGGCATCCACTTTATGTTCTATTGAACAGAACCCACCATTTGGTCCACTCTAAGTTCATTATCATGTCTCTCGATGACTCGGTAGCTACTTGCATGATTTACCAAAATATGAATTTATGTATAATAAACGCTCTGTTATCCGGCATCCCCCATTCTCAGGGGATTCTCTGCTGTTTCTCACGCTGCGTCTGGGGTGTCCGTCCACCCCTCCCACGGCATCGCTGTTGCTCCTGCAGGGCTCTGTGGGTGGGTTCTGCACAGCCCCGCACAACCTGATATGCTCCCGGTCCGTGGGGGCTTGGCAGCGCAGGCTGCTTTGGCCCAGGCTATGGGGGCTCGGAGAAACCAGAAGTGCCATGGTGGGCACTTCCAGTTTCACTTTATCTTTCAAGCTGGCATGCTGGTTAGTGGAGCATGCCGGCTTGTAAAATGCTAAATAACAGAACTTTTACTGTATAATAGAAATATCTCTTAGTATTTTATCTGTTTAGTTTCTTGTGAGTCCTATCCTTCTGGTATCTAAGTCCCTTTAATACCCTTAGTTTGCTATTAACTCAAAGCTGAATAAGTATATGCTGACAGTATTCTCTTCATTTCAGTTTATGATTACAGGTGGAAGTCTACAAGACAGTAAAGATGCATTACAGCTGGCACAGACAAATGGTATCCTTGCCTTAATATGCTAAACAGCTAGTCAGGGTAGCATCACTTTCAGCCCCTCATCATGATTGACATGTAAAATTATCTACCCCTGAAAATGCTGGCAGAACTTGGGCTTATCAGATTCAGAAAAGGAATATCATCTTGGGGTCACATGGCCACATTGTATTATTTGATGTTATTTCAGGGAGGCTTGGGTCTGGGTGGGCATTAGTCTTTGTCTTCCATTTCTGTGTTTCTAGACAAGTGAACAATGCTTTTGGAGGAGGAATTTTTCTTCACGCCTCCTCTCCCGAGAGTAAGTTAATGTGCTAGTATAATATTTACTGCCCATGCTGCACTGCCATACAGTGCAGAGTATATATTATTTTTAACTGACCTAAAAATTTGTGCACACACCAAGTTTATATTAAAGTAATTGACCTTTACACTGTCTTACAAAGGAATGGACAGATGACATAAAATCTTATTCCCCAATACAGTTATCCTAGCGTAAGTAGCATGTATGATTACCAGGAATCTGGGTTTTCCGTTTGTCATGGAAAAATGCAGATTTTTGTCCTTTAAAAGAGACAGGTGTGGGAAACTGCAGGTTTCCCCTTGCAGGGTGGGAGAGTTCCAGCCTGTAAGGGGTTGCTTGGGGCTGACCCAGAGATTTTGTTCCAGCAGGTATCAGAGTTTGGAGCAGGTGAGAAGAAGAAACTTAGATGCTGATTCAAGAGCATAAGCAACAATTGTCACCTGATGTGTGTAAACCCCAGTTATGTTTTTGTCTGAAAATTAACCCAAGGAAAAACTAAAGTATGAGTTACTGTTTTGGAATAGATTGTTCGGATAGTACACTTGATCTATAGTGAACCTCCTCTGGATAAATGTTACTGTCCTTGAGGTAGAATATATCATTGGTATTAATTCACTAGAAGATAACATAGGGACAATAAGAGGGAAAGTTTCTTTAGGAACTAAAAAATACAAATGATTGTGACTTAAAACATTTATTCTGTCCCTGAAAATATCTTTTAAAACTGTTTTACATTAGAGATGTTTTACAGTACGGTTGGCTGTCATCCCACTCGCTGTGGAGAATTTGAGAAGAGTGACCCTGACCAATATTTAGCTGAATTACAAAATCTGGTTGAAAAAAATAAGGGGAAGGTCATAGCAGTTGGGGAATGTGGCCTGGGTAAGTATGATCAGACTGCTTCAAGTTTATTCTCTTCCTTTGCATACTGAAAAGGAAAGTTAATTAATTATTCTTTTTTTTTTCTCTTGTAGATTTTGATAGATTAGAATTTTGCCCTAAGGACACCCAGCTCAAGTAAGAAAGATTACCATAGATTAATCTTATAGAAATTTACAGAAGCATTTTTTATTCTGTATTGTAGCAAGTGGCATTTGGTAACTATGCAACTTGCACTGTGTAAAATGTACCTGATCTAAAGTGGTTTATGTGTTTAGAGTTTCCAGCAACTACTGGAAAGAAAGCCACATTCAAGCAATTAGGAACTTTCTAGTGCGGATCTACTCCTACATGACCTCACATTGAATCAGCATGTCCTCTGCTGTAGAATTGATCAGAATTTGGGGATTTCTGGATAGATAGGCATTCCCTTTGAATTCAAGGTCACTCAGTAATTCCAGTAGGGAGGGGAACCTGCAGTATTGCCCAAGGTGGGGTCTGCATTGTTGGGAAGGGAGGGAGGTAGAAGGGAACCGGAATAGTCAGAGGGAGTGGAGTCGGGAGTTGGAAGGGGGGAAATTAATTGACAAGGGTGGTCTTTGGGAAATGTGCAGTCAGGAAAAACAAGTGAGAGAACTGGAAGATGGAAAGAAGGTGGCTTGTCATAAGTGGGATGTGGAATAAGGAGCAGGGAAGGTACTGGATTGCTGGAATGGAAGCATACAGCCACTGCATCTCAATTATGCTGTGCTTTCAGGGCAGAAAATGCATGGCCTATTAAGTAGTTGAGGAAAGCCAATGATACTGCAGACAAAATGATCCATTGTTGGATGATGCTTGACTATCACTGCTCTAAGTAGCTGGAAACCCCCTGTCAACCACTGTGATAGAGTGGTTGGTTGGGATATTTTCCCCTGACCATCTTGCATAGCTTCCACTGTAGAAGGTGCATTAGTTTGTAACTTTGAATCTCTAGTTTACAGCGTTACTGTGCTCCTGATCTAGCCTCCTGTAGTAAGAAGATAGACCGAGTGGCTAGAATAATTCTTTATCGTTTTATGATTTCTAGTAGAATCCAGAGTGAAATGAATTCAGTAAAGCGTAATCTGGAGGACCCCTACCCAGCCTTTGCAGTGCACTAAAACACTGGTATAATGAGAAGGCAAGATGTCGGTGAAGATTATTCTGTTTGCCAAGCAAATCCTGAGCCTCCTTCGTAATCGTCAGTAGAGCCAGAGTCCAGTTGTTCCTTCCCAGTACACTGACATCAAAACACAGCCCTATGCCAGCAGGCTCACTAACACAAAGTTGTTGGCCTACAGTTTTGCTAGGCTATAGGAAATCTCGAATCATATTTAAATTAAGATGGGAGAGAAAAGGAAGTAGAATAAAACAGGGAAAACGTCACCAGTTGATTCCTTTTGGGCCTACGTTGGTAGTGTCAAATAATAGAGACTTTGTCGCTGTGCATTGGGTTGTGTGGAATAAGCTGATTTTGTCAGTCCAATTCCTAGTGGCTCCAGTTGCCACCATTGCTGAAGATCATAGAAAAGAAGATAGATGGAAGTACTGATTCAGAGAGACAGAAGGCAAGAAAGATAATGGATTAAAGAAATGTAAAATGGGGAAAGCCCCAAGGAAAGATGCACTTCATTTTTAGGTTTGTACGTTTTTCTTATTTATTTCCATATATATTTTTGCTTTCACTGGTAGCTTTGTTATAGCTGCCTATGCAAATCTGGTTTGCACAATTGACAAACGAAAAAAATGAACACTGTGTTGGGTAGACCTTATATTCTAAGTTTCAAAACCTCCTTCGGATTAGTGGGAGACTTCTGCTATTAATATTTTCACGTGTTCAGGGTAAAGGGTGGAGCGAGTGCAGCAAACTTGCCAGCTGTCAGCATAGTGGGAGTTGAGATTCTTATGCTAGCCATTTATAGTTCCGAACAGTCACCCTCAGTTATACTGTAAGATCAGAAAGTGTGGGGATTTCCTAGTGAATAATACCTGAAGCTGACCTCCACCCAACATCTAAACATTCTTTTCTGTTATATTTAACTTTGTTCCTTATGGACAGTTATTCACCTGTGAAGATGACAGGATGTCCGTTCTACTCTCTATCCAGGCAGGATGAAAGTCCTTTGGTAAAGCTGCTCCAGGAGCGGTTTCTACCAGGCTTTCCACTTTCTCACCTGTTCTAGTGTAGAAATGGTTTAAATGATAAGAGGTAATGTCTAGTTCTCTGCAGATGAAAATACTATCTAGACAGTTCAGCGATTTGACACATTATGGATAAATTGGTAATACCAGTCTAGAGACTTCTCTAATATAAAATTATAGAAAAATGGGGCTACCCCCCAGTTCATTTAGTCCACCCCTCCTACTCAAGGCAAAATCATCCCTGCTTGAATCATGTCATCCAAATGTTTGTTCAGTCTTCAGTGAAAAACCTCCAAGGCTGGATACTCTGCAGCTCTCTAGGTCGTCTTTTTCAGTGTTTAAGCCACCTAGAAAGTTCTCCCTAATATCCAAGATCAATTTTCCTTATTGTCATTTAAGACTTTTACTTCTTGCTCTGTCTTCTGTGATCACAGAGAATAGTCTGTCCAGAGTTCTTTATAACCACTGTTCAGGTACTTGAAGATGTATCAAATAATCATTCAGTCTTGTCCAGAATAACTAATCCCAGTTTTTCCAACTTCTTGTAAATGGTGTTTCATAAGATTATGTTGCTCAGGACTTGCTTGGATCAAATACTCCTAGGACAGAAGTTTCCCTACCCAGGTACATACAAAGAGAAGAAATACTGTACTTATCTGGAGATGCTTCTGGTGCTGGATACATCTAATAATGAATACATGCAGAATTGCTTCTTTGGAGAGCATTTACATCATTGATTCTAATTTGTTTTATTTCCTCAGAGAGCTGTGGCTCAGGCCTTTTGATACTTAAGACACTGCTTAGCTTCTCATCAGCTTGTTTTGGCAGGTTTAGGAGTTTGTCTGTAAATGTAAGCTTAAACACTTCAGTACTGCTTCTCTTATCTAGCTCGTTCTATAGTTATCTGTTTCTGTGCTAAGCAGGTATGTAATGCTGCCATTGTGATTTGGTAGTATTTGGTACTGTTTGGTAGTATGTACATCTACTGCAGCATCAGAAATTATGTGAGGTGGCAGAGATCCTTTTAATATTTAGCTAAGCTTTCTCATTTGTATTTACTGGCTATGGGGAAAAGCCAAGTTTTGGAGGCATTGACTCCACCCCACCCCCATTCAGTGCTCTGAGATGCAGCCCAAGGGAAACATTTTTGCTGACACTTTTGGGTTGTGCATACCTTTATTAATATGTGAGTGGTTGATGTCAGTCTAGAATCTTTCACAACTGCTGAATTCATTTTAAAATATGAAATGAAAAGGGAATATCAATTTAACTATCACTGAGTGTATACCTGCTGGGATTTCAAATGTATTGATTATTAACATAGCAAAAAACATTGCAGAGAAACTGTTTTTATTTTTTTCCCCAGTTGGCTTGCTTTGTACATTTAACACACCTCTTTCTAATTAATCACTTTGTTGTTTCTCTTTTATGAGTAGTCAGTTAGCTTTTCTGTGTTTTGGATGTGTCTGGGGGTGCCTTCCACTTGGGAGAGAAACATTTTTAAAAAAAGACAAAGTTCTGAGTGTAAAAAGATAACAATTGGCATGAAGATTCAAGGGTATGACTTAGATTTAACTTGTTTAAATGTGAATGATGGATTTCCTTTTTCTACAGTCTGGATATTGTGTTTCTGTTCGTTTGTATTATTTTGTTAAATAACAATTTGGTTGGTGGCTATCATGGCTTTTGTATTTAAATAGTTGGCGTGGCTTCATTTTTTTTTAATAGCTCTTGTAATTTTTATTTGTCTTTTTTCCTCTCTTGGGCAGAGGTAGATATGGAGAGACTGTCCCTTGATTCTGGTTTTGCAGTGCTGCCAATATCTCTACCTTTGCAGTTGTTGCATCTACTTTTCCTCCGTTCTATGTGCTCTAAAGATGAGCATTAAACTAAGCATCTATTAACCTTTAACCTTTTTCCATTGCACCCCAAGACTATGAATCGTATGTAGCTACAGGTGGACACTGAATCTTTCCTCTAAAAGGAAGACCTTGATATGTATGGACAAACATAATCCAGTGCTCCGTCCAGTTTTTAACAACAAAATGTAAAGAAATCCAATAAATGCTGTTAGCATTGGTTTGCTGAACAGGCAACTTTGTCCAGCCTTGTACAAATAATGTTATTCTTCAGATATATTTGTGGATTGCTGGCCATCTGCCAACCATAAGTACCTCTACTGTATTTCCTGAGTGGTTGTAATGTGCCTTGTCTGGGTGCAGTTTGGCAGGCAACCAAGCAAATATGGTTGATGGCAGGTACTCTAGAGACAGAGCTAGCTGCAAATGGAAACTGACAAGGTTGTTGAACTACTAATCAGTTTCCTTTAAGATGAGTATCAGGAAACCAACACCCTAGCTGGTTTCTCTTTGCCACCCTTTTTGTACTTTTCTATCAGACCCTTCTCTATCAACCCTTTATCCCTCAAGGAAAAGATATAGTAGAGATAAAAGGCAATCTAGAAAGATGAGATATACAGACACATGCAACAAGGAAGACGGGAGATAAATAATGGAATATCTAGAGAGATTTTTGGACAGGCAGAGGCAAAAAGAATTCATCCTAACATTGGGACCCTATTTTGTAACTGAAAAGTGTGAGATTAGGAAGATCTACCAAAATACTTTCTGGGTATTTCCAGGATGACTGTGTGCTGTACAAATGTCATATGTGCTACTTGGCTTTAGTTTTTTTCAACGTGTAGGGGAATACTTTTCACACATTTAGTAAACCGCATGTACTCTCTGATGGTTCGTTGGGTCAGTGGTACCCTCATAATCTCTCTCCTTACCTATTCCTGAAATTTTGGGAAGAATTGCTACAAGTGTGCTAAATTTAATCCTGAAGTTTTTTAGGGTTTAAAAGTTCCCTAAAGGAAATTTAGTTCTGTTTGCGAAAATTAAAAAAAAAAAGTAAAGAAAAACAAAACCTGGGGGTGGTAGGGGCAAAAAGGTAAAAAGGAGTCATCTTCCAGTTTATTAGCTGGCCAACATAAAGTCCTGATTACTACTTATCTGATTTTCAAAATAGATCACTTGATGTATTAAGCTGCCCTAGCAAAGCCCAGTTGTTGCACAGGTAAAAATGTCTATGAGAGAGAACGATTTTGTCTCGATTCTTGTGGATAAGAATGTATGTGCATAACAACTCCGTTCTGCTGTTATATCACTTCAGCTATTTATTCAGCCTTGCACTACATTTTTGTATTTTATTTTTTTTTTTACAGATACTTTGAAAAACAATTTGACCTGTCAGAACAAACAAAATTACCAGTGTTTCTCCATTGTAGAAATTCACATGCTGAATTTTTAGGTGGGTTTCACTCAGTTTTAAAGTAATGCCAAAGACTAATTCTGAGAGGAAAAAAATGTTTTCACTGGCCCTTTGTCAAGCAGTTTTGCTAATGTTCCTTTTTAATTCACAGACATAATGAGAAGAAACAGAGATAGGTGTGTAGGAGGAGTGGTAAGTATGAATTAACCTTCTATAAACTATATTCAATCTAATATTTTTAGATTATTTTCAGTACTGGCCCCTCGTAACTTATTGTTCATAATATAATCTAATTATGGTGGATTTCCTAATGCACCTTTAAAACACGTCAAGTTAATAACAGGTTCTCAAGCCCTTTCACTTTTTTTATTCCTCCTATTGCTTATCCAACAATTTCTTGCAAGATAAAAGGATAGGTCAGGGAGAGAGAGACTCTTTGCTGACAGTAGCAGTTTTCTTTGGCTTGGCAAAAGTGCAGCTTAAGCACCTTCTACCATATGCTGGCTCTTTCCCAGCTCTGCAGTTTCTATAGCTGTGGTCATCCCAAAGGTTATACAAATCCTGCCCTCAACCTGAAACCTAACAAAAATCTGAGCTGTATATAAGAGTAAAGTGCTAAAAACATAAGCATGTTTTAGATACCAGGTGCTGAGACATCATTCCACTAAAAATAGTCAGACTTTTAAAGTAAGATTTATGTTTGCACAACTCCAGACCTGTCTCATCATTAGGGATCCTGGTTTTCCTTGATTAAAAAAAAATGCAAATTCTCTAATAAAGCCCCAAAATCTTTGATTAAAATTAAAAGCCCCCACAGTCCAGCTGGCTCTTCCCCTGATCCTGCTGGTTGTGGCCCCCCAGTTGCCAGGGCTCTGGGGCCAGGGACTTGGGTCTGCAGTCCCCTGCCCTTGGCAGGAGGCAGTGGCTGCTGGAAAGGAGCAGAGCCTAGCTCCCCACCTGCTGCATGCTTGGGTTGGAGAGCTAGCTTCCCACTGCTACATATGCTTCTGGTGGGGGCAGAGGGACCTGTGGCTCCCCAGATCTGTGTGCTGGCTGGGTGCAGGCTGCACAATTGGGCTTCTGCCCTGCTGCCCTCCCCTGGGGCCTCTGCAGCCCAGTGTGTGCGATCTGGCCACGCAGGATAGCTGCTTGTCACTGCGAGCTCTGTGCTGCCATGGCCACACTTTCTCTGCATGACTGGGAGCAGCAGCATGGGTTTGGGCATGGGAAACGCATCACCAGAGCAGCTCAGAGTTCACAGTGGCAAGTAGCCTTCCTGCACAGCCACACTCTGCTGTGCAGTGCCTGGTCTCACACACTGTGGGGAGAGCTGCAGAGTGGGAGCCTGAGCGCACAGCTTGTGCCCACCTTGCACACAGATCAGGGGGTTTGAGCCCCCCTCTTTGCCTGGGAGTGCATGCAGCATTAGGGAGTTGACCCCCTCGCCCCCAAGTTGAGCTGCCCACAGCCCCATCCTGCTCCCCACTGGGGCCCTCGAGCCATGCATTGAGGTCCTGGGCCCCAAGCCCCATGCAGTGCCCAGCTGGGCAGGATCCTCAGCCCTACCCAACTCCCTCCCTATGAGGACCTCAATCCCACCCCCAACTTACCAGTGGAAGCTGCTCTTCAGGCTGCCTGGCAGCCACGTGCATGTGCGCTCTGCCAGCCTGCAAAGGGCTTGTTGCAAAACCGCAACAGCTGTGGGTTTCTCTACTAAAATAAGAAATCTAAGTTTTACTCTGTTTTTCCATCTGAAATGGAAAACTCAATCCCTGGTCATCGTTGCCCTTACCATCACTACCGCCTAAGAGATTTTTGGAAGGAAATGTTCATCAGCAGTTACTTGACAAGCTGCAAGCATTGTGGTAAACTTTATACATCTTCATTTTTAACTTTCCATTTGTTGCATTTGTTCATTTCTCCAACCTGTGCCTGGATGTAATTTTCCATGAGTCAGTACCTACAGGAATTCAGGTCCTGCATTACTAGCTAGTAGAGAAAAATATTTTTTTTAATTATTTTTTAAAAACCTCTTTCATGTTGTTTTTCGTTTATAACCAAAATCCTCAGCTAAAAGAGAAAGGCAGGCCTTTCCTCAGCACATTTACAGACACTAACACTTAATCTGTCATGTTCTGTCTTCAGCCTAGTGTTTGATCCCCAATTCTGGCAATTTCATCCTGTGACTTTCTTGCCCAGAAGCAGAAGTACTATCAACTAAGCCACATTGACTGTGTAATTCACTTATGTATAATTATGCATCGTTGTCATGGTTTTTATATTAGACTGAGAAACCGTATCTTCCTTTTGGATTATAGGTTTTTCTCACGTGATAAAATATATAAACATTTTTCTAGGTACATTCATTTGATGGCACAAAGGAAGAAGCAGCCGCTATAATTGATTTGGATCTCTATATTGGTATAAATGGTTGGTAAGTTCGTTTCAAATGAAACTGCTTTCAAAATGTCGTATCTGTTGAATTGTAATGCCTTTTAAAAAAATATGGTTAAGTCTTCAGTGCTTATTAGAGTCTTCATGATCATCTGTATGCTCATTTAGACATGCACTTATTAATGTTAGCTGCCAAAAGGTATTTTGTCAAATACTGTACATTTCCCAGTAGTTCATTGAGGTAATGCCTTGACCCCTTCTTTCATGCTGCTATGTGTACATAAAGGAGGCTGTTGATTGCTGGAACTGCTGTATTTTGGAGGAAACGATCAAGAGAGAAACTAAACATCCACCTGTAAACCACCTGACCTAGTCCACAAGTAATCTGATCACCCAGTTCTACCAGTGGTTGGCAGAAACCATAATATTCATCTGATTGAGACCAAAATGTTAAATGGATCTGGGCTCAAGCTGCCTTCAGTTGTTTTGCTAGACAGAGCCAAGTGAAACCCTGCAGAGGCTTCCATGTGTTTTACCAGGTCTGAGTGATCCTGAGTTTCTGGAACAAGGATTGGCACAGTGTACAGTCCCCCTGGCCTTCCTAGGTTGCCACTTTTAGCAAGTGTCTTGAGTTCACAATTAAAAGCTTTTATGCAAGTTAAAGCAAATAATAACTGCACATTATTAAGTAAATTTAAGAAACCACTTTTGCTAGAAAACAGTTTCTCTGAGCAAAATAATTATAAAGCAGTCAACCAACATGGTAGCTAGTTTCTAAAAATGATGAGTCTTTTTGAGATGCTGAGAGAACAACTCCAGCCACGTATAAGCGTAAGTGTAGTTTGAACAGTCTCAGTATTAAAATATAGTGATTTTAAATCCAAATTTACTCCTTATTTCTATGATCTTATAGTTCATTGAAAACAGAAGCCAACTTAGAAACACTGAAATCAATTCCTAGTGAAAGATTAATGATCGAGACGGGTAAGTTGCTGTCCAGATGGATTGTACTGCATCTTGCTTTAATGCTAGATTACAATTTGAAACCTATTAGATATTAGGGTTTTCTTGTTTTGCAGTAGGTATAGAGAACAGATTTGAGACAAATGTGCTATGGCAATAAGGGCCAGGAATATGAAATTATTCTCTTGTCCAAAAAGCCTTCCACCTGATTCATTGCTCAATTAGAGGCTCCAGCTGTCTTCTGCTAGAAGCAGCATAGGCTACCTTATCCAATCCTGAGCTTGGTGAATGAGTAAATGTGTGCGAGATAAAAATGGCTGACACTTGGATGCCTTGTACCTTCCCAGGTATCTTTAAAAAGTGTGGCCCTGTTTAGATATGCCAAATGTATGTTATACTAAAGATTTTAATTAAGCGCCTCCCATTTGGCAATAATAGCACCACACTACGATACATAACAAGAAATTGCATGTAATTAAAACAAGGTGAAGAAGGCCTGAAAAATACCTCCTGGAATAATCAACTGTGATTTTAAATTGGCCTTCTAGCAGATGTTATGTCTGTTCACATTTACTTTAACTGCTAGTAAACAAAACCATTAAATATAGATTCTCATAGGACTCAGTTGACAGTAAATTTGATTTCCCATTTCCCTCCTCCCCTGCCAAGATTTGAAATGAAACATGGGAATTTAGTCGGGGATTCTTATCTCCAACAGCATTGTATAATATGTACGTACACCACCTTGGGCCATATATAGTGTATTATTTACTAGCAGCCCTCACAGCAATTCTCTTATTTTTTCCATTACATTACCGCTAGGTAGAGTAGATGATTTTTTAATACATTACAAATGTAGAAAATGTAAGATGGGATGAGTTTAATTGGAACATTACTAACAAGAAATATCTGTCTTTTAATCATACTATTGCTGTGGGAGGAAGAGGGGAGTGGGGAGGGGAGTGTACTTAGACTGAAGCCCTCAGAAGCCTTCCTATGGAAGGAAGAACTGTATTAATGGACAGTAGAGTTAACAATTGCATGCAATTACCAAATGATTTCATTGCTTTTTAATACCTTTGATTTAACTAGATGCCCCATGGTGTGGAATAAAAAATACTCATGCTGGATCAAAGTTTATAAAAACTACATTTCCCACAAAAAAGAAGTGGGAAATAGGACACTGTTTGAAGGACAGAAATGAACCCTGCCATATAATGTAAGTGCATCGTTTTTACATTTTAAAGAGTTTGAAGAAGGTTTATCTATACTGAATTTAGGAGGCTTAAAGTTAATAAGGTTATTGAATCTAGAGTAAAGATATACAGCAAAAGCCATGTTATCCAGCGTCTTACAAACTGGTACGCTGGTTAATTTGGCAAAAGCAAAACTGGGGCAAAGCAGCCTGCGCGGCCGAGCCCCCACGGCCCACCAATGCCAGGGAGATGCAGCAGTCCGAAAAGGCTAAAATGCCTGTTTGGGCCTCTCAGGTAACTGACGTATTTGGTTATCAAGCACCCCCCATTTCCCATGAGTGCTGGATAACAAAGCTTTTGCTGTATTTCACCACTTGCGTAAGCAGCTTATTTGCAAAGGTTCCGAGCTTCAGCAATAGTGAATGCTTAAAACCACTGAAAACCCCAGGCCCTTGCTATTAAGTCTTTATCTTGTAGCCCTGTGCATTCCTTCCCCTAACTTAAAATTTTCTCACCAAAATAAAAAATTTGCCTATATGCAGGGGTTTGGCAACCTGCAGCCCACAGAGCTGTGAGGCTTCTGTGGCATTATGAATGCAATGGAGTTCTCTGGTGTGACCGCGAGGCAGCAGGGTGACGTGGCAGCACTGTGACAGACAGTGGTGACAGTGGGTGAGCTGGGTTGCATTACCCAAACAGAACTAAGAACCCAAACTACCCTCAGCCCCTTTGCTGCTCCAGCTGTGGCAGTGTTTGCAACAGGTGTGCCATGAGGCACATTCATCATACCTTTGGAAGAAAAGGGAGTGGTATGACATGCAGTAGGCAGGAATTAGGTTTCTCTAAGCCCATTTCAGAACCTGCCAGCAGGCTGGTGTATGTGTAACCTGTGGATCAGCAGCCATCTGAAACTTACTAAGATCACAGCAGCTCCATTCTGCATGTAAAAAGCAAAAAAACAACCACAGACTAAGGGCAGTAAATCAAGTTTGACTGGGGGGATTGAAGATAAACGCAAATGCCTCAAACAAGGGAAAACTCTTCAGGTGCTTGTGGACTTCTCTCCAGTGGAACTTGCATGAATGGAAAAAAATAGCAAATGAATCTCTTGTTCTAGTTGAACAGGGGATTGTTTTAAAAATTATCATCACTGAATATCAGAATCCTGAAATTTGGTCCCATTGTTAAAGCCTGGCTGACATATTAGATGCTTCCATTCACCAGCACAAAAAATTAAATGAAAAGCTCTCCTTGTGTTATAAATGACTTTAATTCAATTTCAGCCCAGCAACAAGTTTGCAAAAACAAATACATGTGTAACCAAACGTGAAATCGGTTTACCTGGTCAGAAAACAGCCTCTGCTTTTTTGCTTCCTTCTATGAAAGGTTACATAAATTTACCTTTTTAAAGACAACCTTTTAAAACTTTTGGATGCAACTAGTAAATAATCTTAAGAATTTGGCAAGTAACCCACAGCATAGTTTCTTTCGGTACAAAGGGATTCACCCTCCATAAAAATCAGCACCACTTAAAGGCTTCTGAAAAGGTGTGGGTTGATGTGGATCGATCATAGTTTGAAAAGACAACGTTAAAGTTACAGAAACTATGACTAGTAAGTTTATAGCAGAGGTTGGGGTAGCCTAGAGTCGGTAGACACAGGCTTTGGCAACACGTACTTTCCCCATATCACCATGAACAAAAGCAGCCATGGATTCCCCCAACCTGACTTGAGTCATTCCAGCCTGTGGCCTGAAAATAAAGGTTTCCAGCTGCTGTTTTAGAGGAGTCTCTGAACTTCATGTATTTTACATTTTAGAAACAAAAGAACATAAAAGCAGCATGAAACCTTCAGGGAATATCAGTGATTTCTGACTGGCTTCAATTTTTTTTTATGACAGTTATGTATCATTATGCATATAATTTGTAAACATCTCTTCTGCTCCCTGTGCATGCTGTCTTGTAGGGCCCACCTTTCCCTGGCTGCATATAGATGTTCTGCTGTTGCACCTTTGCATTTTTTACTGTTAAACCTCCTATTTGCACATCCTGGGGGACAGCGTAAGCTTCCATCCAGAGTATTATGAGAGACAGATGCACTTTAATTATAGCTGAAGCAGATATTAGAAAAAACATTTCATTTCAGTAATAGTAGTCATTTAATTATAACAAGAGGTATAAGACTTGGCTTAAACTGTTGCTTTGAAGTCAGTGGTCCTTTAATATCATCATCATCATCATCTAGCATTCAGCAAACTTATATCCTGTATATTAGTCGGCTGTACACTGATAAAGACCAAATATTAAATTGGCTACTTCACTGTGGCTTTAACTTTACTTAAGTTGAAATATGGTAAGTGAAAATGAAGATGCTTTAACTATTTAAGAGACAGTTATGGCCATAAACGTAGAAGAGTGAGAGACTGCCAAAAAACATGGTCGGACTACAGGCCATTAATGGTGTAGTTCAGCTAGTGAAGGTTGGGTCTCTGTGAGTTAGATTTCTTTTTATAGCTACAGCTTGTAATCGCAGGATAAATGTATGAGCACCAGTATTGCTCTTTGAAGGTATTTCGGCTAAAACTTCAGTTTGGATCACAAACTGGAATGAACAGTCTCTGAGCCAGTGAATCAACTATACTCAACATAAATTAAGATATTTACTTCCACAGGGGGTATCTACTTCACTTATCCCAAAAGGGAGGCTGGTAGAACTGTCACACGCAGAGTACGGTCATTCAGAAGGACAATCAACAGAATCACATTTTCATTGGGATGTAAGACTGTTTAATTAGTCCCTGTTCAAGTAAAATTCAAGCCAAAACATGAGTCTACACCACTGAGCAGCAGGGGGCAGCTTTAAGGGGTCTAACAGAAGTAATGATAAAGCCTTTCACTAGAAGTAGTGATAAAGCCTTCCCTTCTTGGTTTCTTAGTAACTAAATTACTCCAAATGATTGGAAGAGTTAATTATGTACATGCTATAAACAGTACTAATATTACTCAAAATATGAAATCTTTCTCTTTTTAGTCAAGTACTGGAGATAATGGCGACAGTAAGAGAAGAAGACCCACTCGAATTGGCAAACACCTTATACAACAATGCTATTAAAGTCTTCTTTTCAAGTATGTAAAGCTAGTTTTATCTTACATGCATTTTGCATACTTTGTCAAGTCAAAAGACAATTGTTATGAGGTTTCAGTAGTCAAGGCTACAAGATCTTAAGCATGTCATCCAGGGGAATAGTATTTAGCACTTATTTTTTCCTTGAGATGCTGAGATAACCTGTGGTTAAGAGCAGCAGGAATAAACACCTCAACCTAAAACACTTTGGTTTGTATTTTGTTCAGGCAGCTTCTCTGCCATGTCCCTCGCAAGGGTAGTCTGTGCTAGCTGGCCCGTCTGGTCATCTTTTCCAGTGTTATTTCAGACTTAACTTTAAGCAAGTCTACTGAAAGTGCAATACTTTCTCAGTATTTTACTGGGGCTCAAAGGTAAAATGGCTTAACATTTATCAACCATACACCTTACCGCTTAAACAAGCAGAAAGCACAGCAATTTTATTCTCATGTTTTACATATGTAAGTGCTGTTTCTATATTTAATTTTCTACCAACCTAAAATTCAGTTTTTAAACAGCTCTGCAATTTATGGCTAATTTACCTACAAATTGAAGAACAGAGCTGTCAACAAGTTGTTGTTCACAATTGTCTATCTCTGCTTATACCTGCCAGGTCTACACAGTGACTTATTTATACGCTCCCACCCTTCCCCCACCAGTCTCTACTTGGGCGTTTACTAGCTTGCAGTCTTTGGCACAGCTGATGGTCTGCATATGTCATTATCATAATTAAAAAGTGTTTGTCCAACTTTGTTTTAAAAACATGTGAAAACATTTTATTCCATGTACAATAATGTACACAAGTTTAAGGTGGTCACGAAAGAGACCAGCAGTAATTAGAGGTATATTTACAGTAGCACACCACAGTAAACAACCACCATTCACAGACTCAATATTTTGAGATACTGTTGTTGTGCTTAAGTATACAAGGATAAATGATAATTGTATTCCGTTGAACTTAATTTTAAACAAACTGCCTGACACTGGATTTTTAAGTGACATTTTAATCACCGAGTGAATCAGAGTCAACATTTAGAGTTTCATTCAGGTGTTGTGTCAAGCATTCATTGTCTTCCTCCTCCTCCTCCTCCTCCTCCTCACTTCCAGTACTGTCATTGTCTTCATTTAGTTCATTTTCAGCATCAGCAGCTTCTTCAGCAACTTGTATGGGATTTTCATTTGGTGCAACAAACCCATTGTTATTAGAGATATTTGCATTTTCTTTGTCTTCAATATATACTTTTTGATGGCACATTGGGCAAGTGTCTTGAATATATAACCATTTCCGAAGACAGAGTGCATGAAAATAATGATTGCAGGGAGTAATACGAGCCGATGTAGTAAACTCATGGTAGCAGATTGCACATACATCATCAATTTCTTGTAATCGACTTCCTTTTACTTCAGGAAGGGAGTTAATTTTTTTAACAGCAGTCCTACGATTTATGAAAGTCTTCCAGCCGTTCTTTGCTTGCAAATATATGTTGAAATACGCATGTAAACACATCATACAAGCCCGAATCTTACTTCCCGATTCAAATACCATGGTATAAGCTCCATTTCCAAACATGATCACTCCAAATATAAACTCAATAATACTGCCCGTTGAACGGACATAGTAGACATAATCATCAAGCTTTTCCCACAGCACATTATAATAGCCATCAATCATGAACAGAACATAAACAGTGATAGAAACAATTACTTTTAAGCAGAGTTCCACACAAAATGCTGTAACTGCAAAAAGCCATGTATTTAGTGCATAGTGGTGCCAGAGGACATAACTGAGTAGAACTGGAAGGATAAAAAGGCAAGCTGAAATGAACAGTACTGGGAAGTGTCTGCGAAATGACGACACGTGGGAGGCACTGAGAGACATTAACACGGGGTCTGTCATTCCATGGATAAAATGCAGGACTGCAGTTAACAAAAGGCACATGTTTCGACTTAGGCGAACTAGTCTCTCTTCTGGCTTTAGCCCGCTTAAACCAGTCTGCAGAGCCAAAATAAAAAACAAAACTGGTGCTACAAAACCAAGCTTCTTGTCATCTTCATCAGTTGATCCAATGAAAGCCAAAATACCAAGTCCCAAATAATGGGCAATTGAAGAAATGACAGCACTCATGCCTAAGACAGTTAAAGTAGAATCACACCCACTTATTATAAGACTGCAAATTAACTCCCAACAATTATCCCAAGATATTAGGTAGAATTTTTCTTCTGTATCAGTTTCTGCCATCCTGACCACATACGCTAATATGACAGCTTGTGCTGCGAGTCTTGTTAGCCAGAAGACACGCAATACTGCTGGAAAACGGATCCTTTTCCATGTGTCTTCCATCAATAGCTGTAATCCATAAATGCGATACATGTGCCTTACAAGGAGATAAACATATCGCGCAGAATAATAGAACCATTTAATTTTCATAGCTAAAATGACTGTGGTATATAACGTCAGAATCAGGCCTGAAGTGAAAACTAAAATTTGTCTGACATGAAAAGGTAATTCAATGATCAATCCTATTATAGGGATCAATATATCCAGTATGATTAGTTGAGAATATATGGACTGCACATTTAACAATGTAACATATCCAATTCCAAAGGTAAGCTGAAGGACAGAAAGTGCCATCCATAGCGAGGGTCCCTTATGAGGAAAGAAGTGAATTCCAGAAGCTGCTGTATAGTAGGCACTGTAGAAGTTTATGTGCAAAGAAGCATGATAATTCACCAATACTGAAGTTGCAGCAAGCAGAAAAGCTGAGGTGATCATATAAAACTTGAAAAGTGCTCGCTGCTGCAAGACCAGAACCACACTGGATACAAAGACACCTAAAAAAACAGATGGAAATCATTTAGCATGCAGTAGAAACTGGACATGTTTTTATCTCATTAGTTTTGAGCTACACAGTTATTCAACTCTTCCTTTTCACTTCAGTCACTTGCATTCATTTTACACTGGCAAATAAAACCATTTTCTAAACCTCCGTTTATTTATTTATTTTTGCATGAGGTACCACCACTGCAGAAAAGGGCTACTTTAATTTGCTTTTGCTGTAGTCTTGAACTTACCAAACACCTACAGCACAAAAATACTACAAGCATAAGTTACCACCACTATCAACATTATTTGAAGCTTGTGTGGAGACTCGTGTGTTTTCCTCTTCATTCACGAAGGTGCCTTCAGACAGCGTTGAGACACGGAGCATATGAATCCTGAGGCCATTTGGAGCCACCATATCATCTAGTCTGACCTGCATGTCTAAACCAAGTCAATTCACCTTACAAGTTACAGATGCTCGGTGCAGCAGTGGCACAGAATTTTAAGAATTCAGACCCCGTGGACATACACAGGACTTCAGTCTCTGGGACCATTAACCCAATTCAAATCCCTTTTATCAAGTTATTTAAAATCTAGAGGCCATTAAGTAGAGCAATAATTATATTTAAAAACCACTCATGCTTTAATTAAACTGGTTTTATTGTGTGGTCACTCAACTTGCATCACTCCAAAAAGTCAAGTTTTTGTCACATCCCAAAATAATGAAGCACCTCAAACAAATTAAACTGATAGGAAACAACTATTTTTTTCTAATAAGTGTGGCATTACCAAGATATGAAACAAAAATGATAACTACCCCAAATTATTCTTATTCATACCTGCAAGAAGCTATGGAAAAGTTAGGTTCAAGTTTACAGTTTTACTGCACCCACATATTTCTACTGGCTATGAGAGACTCAGGCAGCAAACCAATCTCCTCTCACATAGCCGGGGCAGCAGCTCCTGAGCTTTTCAAGTAGATATCCATGTATTTAAACAGAAAGTATTTGCAGCCTCCTATTTTTATAATTGTCAGTAACCATTTAGGGTGTGCCGAGAAATAGTTGGAGAATAGAAAGGAATGGAACCGAGTAGGGGAATAAGGTTCTTTGCTTGTAGACTGGTAACATTTTTCAGTGCTTCATTAATCCTACCCCATTCCCATTTGGATTTCACAGTCCCAGGGGCAGAGATCAAAACCACTAGCTGAGAAACACTAGCATGGAAGCATTACAGGTGCAGTGTCCTTGCAAGCCAGGAGACAACCACAGAAATTAAACCTGTCAAGTTTTACGTTCTGTTTCCTCATTGCCCTAGATTTGTACCTACAGTAATTTTAAAGAAATGTTTCTAGTTTAGATTTAAAAACCTATTTTTCCTTCTGATTTAAGAAGGAAACTTTGGAGACTGTTCTATAGATGTAGTTAGTTTTGTTGAGCTGAAGTCAAGTAGAAAGCAGGGTAGATTTGCACCTTATAGACTGAAGCAGTGATTCTCAATCGGGGTACTTTAAGATCCATTGAATGGTGGCACAGGGTGCCGTGCAATGTTAGCCCATTATCTTGGGAACTATGTTAAAATATGGTTCCCAAGATAAACCCAGAGCTTTCAAATACAAATCCACAGGGTCCAAAATATTCGGACACATTTTGGGTTTAATTTTGTTTGTTACTGCCATTTTCTGAGGAGGGCCTCGAGCTCATCTAGAGATGCAGAGCTCACTTTATCAAGTGCTGTGGAAGGACATGCACATTTGACTACAAAGGCAGCAGGGAGGGGGAGAAAGGGTAGTGCTGGGGGAAGCAAACAAGAAAAGACCCATGGGCAAAAGTGAATCCTGGTAATGGAATAAGAATCCAAAGTCATCATGTAAACCGTACTTAACACAGTCTAGTCTGTGTAAGGATGGATGATTTTATTCTGCAGTTTCCCGTTCAAACTGATTCACATACAAGTTTGGATAGATTATGTTTTCTTACCAAGTCTAAAAGTTGCTATCAATATCTGCTCTATAATCCAAAGGTATCACAGATCTGTTTTATTTAAGGACAAACATATGCCTTCTAAAAGTACCAATTCAGTTTGCTTTTTTATATTATTCCAAACCCTCTAGGAATACATGCTTCAAAGCAAAATTTTCTTAGTAACCTTAGGATGGCATTACTTGCAAAGTATTTTATACCACAGTTTTACAAAAGTAATGTTAGTCTTAACTCCTATGCTGTGGTTTTGTATTTATTTCACATGGCATCTTGGAAACAATGGAGCAATCAACTTTGCTGAGATTGCATTCCATTACTAGTGTTGGCAATGATTATTATTTTAGCAGGGTTGAGGGACTGTATAAAAGGAAACAGCAATCCAAGAATGATGTGTATAAGAATCAAATGTCAACAGGTATAAATACGACATTTGTACATCTTACCAAGACCTATTCATTAAGCAATATTGGCTGATATCAGGGGCAGTCTCTCAAGATTAAGAACTAACCTGGAGAAGTTGGTAGCTTAAGAAAGAGACCCAAGCAGTTAACTCCAAGATGATAATTAATTTTAAAGAAATGTCTTGTATCAGGAGCCAAATTATTATTTAGAACCATCTTTCTGGTAGGAGTGAGTTAATTTATTGTTTCTTGTACAAACTCTTGGAAAGAATCAATGATTCCTGTTTACCCATAGTCATTAGCAGGACTCAAAGAACATGATTTTTTTGCATCCACATTCTTGTGATATCTTGAGAGCTAAATACAAGTTTCTCACCCCTTCAGCTGCTCTGAAACACAAAGCCAGGCTTTCCCTTCCTGCCTCCGATAACTCGTTTATATTTACATATTACAGGTCATTTTTAAACACTGAGTGTTCACAAATGCTCAGAGGCTCCTAAAATAGAAGTTATCTTGATCTAAAGGGCAGGCAGGCTCCTGTGCTCCACCACTGCTTTTTCCCAGCGGCCCAGCCACCACATGGGCAAAATCCTTGACTGCATAAATGTCAAATCACCCCCGGCCAAATCCTGCCTGTCCAGTCCATTGCCTTGCTAATGCAAGTATTTACTAAACAGTGGGGCTTCTGCCATTTCATCTTGGGAAACTATTCTGCACAGCCTAATATATCTTGCTCAAGACAATTTTCTTCATGTTCCACCTACATTTTTCAATACTATTTCACCTCTGTGTGGCTGTAACTTCTTCCCCAACTAAATATTTATATCGTGTCTCTATAGTCAACATTTAATCAACCTTTTTACTCTTTCAAACCACTCTCCAACTGTAAATTATTTCTCAACTCCCAGCAATTTGTTAGTGCCTTCCTGGCAATGTGGTATCCAGAGTTTGACCTTCAGTTACATCAGAGCTGTGTCAAAAGGATCTCCTTAGATAATAGTTGTTTCTAACTCAAAAATCACATGGAATTGCCACTGAACTTCTCTGCCCCCAACCCTGTCCTTCAAATTGAATCTCAGCCTTAGCAGTGCTGCCAGTTATTCTGTCAAATCAGTTCACTCATATGAAGAGAGACTGTTTTTTGAAGTGGCAATTAAAAACAACAGACCAGTGTCACCCAAGCAGATGTCTTAACTAGAAGCAAAAAGAGGTAGAGAGTAGGTAATTAGGGAGATAAAACTAGAGGTGAAGCAACAGGGTAATAAAAAGGCTGCACAACAGTTTTAAGGCTTTGTTTTCCTCCAACTTAACATCTATAATCTTAGTGAAGTCAAGGCTATTGCATAAAAATAAAATTGGAAGTTTATTATACAATTTCGAAGCAAAACAAGGCTGTTCCAGAGCCATCTAGAACAGTGTTTCTGAAGTGCTGAACAGCATTCCCTCCAAAGTATCAGTAGTTTCCACCAGAACACTTTTCCTCTGATCCATAAATAGTTACATTTTTTTTAAATAGGAAAAATCATAGTAAGTGGCTACAAGTACAATCATACCCGTCTTTTGTTGCATTAGTTTTAAGACAAGCTTTCCCCATTTAATATGGCATGATCCAAAGGATGTTTCTGAACCCAGTATGTTGTTGATCTTGAAGTTGCATATTTATCAACTGCAAAACAAGTCTTTACCTATAACTCAAAAGATCCCTGTGTTTGTTTACAAACACGGCCTATATAAACTTTTCTTAATTTGAGGGAATGAAGGATTCAAGAGAGTGAGCAACAAACACTCCAAGGGAGTGCCCTCTCTACTTAAACTGTTTCTAATACACTACAGACAGAAAACCCCAACAGTTGCAGGTCATCTACTACTGGACCAGTCCCTTCAGCACAATGTAGTGTTTCCATCTAATATGTAAATATTCCAAACAAAACAAACCACTGCTTCTTCCCCAAAACTTTTTTTTTTGGAAAAGCTACCATACGAATACAGTTCTGCAGAACTCCTTAATCATTTAATCCTATTATCACACAGTTAAACAGAGCTCACCCAGCAACTTATCCACCAAGCCTCAGCTGTGTAGGGTTAATGTCAAGGCATTTGATAAAGCATTTCTCTCTTGCCATGAAGGACTCTGAAATGTGCTTCACTGAGACATGCAAAAAGAACTTTTCCCCCAAAACATCACTCATTGTGTCTGTTTCAGGCTTCACCTTTACTAGCTGAGAGATGCAAGGGTGGGAGAGGTGAAAGTAAATCAGAGCATTTCAGTGCTCCCAGAGAAAGGGACTGGAACCACAGATCTTCTCTCCTTCCTCCACAAAGTGAAAGAAGCAGCGCCAAAGCTACCCACACCAGCTATGATCTCATTCACAGGGAATAAGTCTGGCTTTCTAACCTCCTTGTTTTAGGGGAAAGAGCATTGAGCCCAGAGCCTTTCTAACCACCTCAATGGAAGAAGCAGCAGTCCGAGGGCATCCCATACTGGCATCTGAAGGCACTTAACATTTTCAAAACACTATCACCCAGAAACGTAGATGCTCCTTCTATCTATGGGTAAAAGAACAAGCTGAAGCCAAACATAAGCAGAGGGAGGTACTTGGCCACATTAGTCTGAAGGCTAGACTTGCACCATGTCATATGTGACAAAGCTAACTGCTGCTTACAAGTGTATGCATCTCTGATTTAGTTAGTCTACAATGCACAAATCTAGCCTAACACCCGCCTAAAGTCATGATGCTAGAGGCTTCCAATCACACTGGTCATGCTGGTTGCATTTAAGCCGCTGCTACACATTACATATATTATCTAATTAACTGACGGATCTCACAGTTAATTTAGACCAGCCACATGTGCAAAGTAAGACAAGTCACAGGTGCAAAGTAATGATCACACAATCAGCTAGAGAAAGTTGCAATAAATTTAGACTGGCCACACGTGCAAAGTAATTATCACACCATAAAAAGGACCATCCAGCTAGAAAAAGAGCCAGGGAGCTAGGAAGTTGGTGCCTGAAAAACATGCAAGCCATTTCATAGCTAATTTTTAACCAGCTTTAATTTGAATGTGTAGCAGGGCCCTATAGCTCAGAAACAGAGATGCTCCTAATCAACGGGTAAAAGACCCGAAGCTGATGTGAGCAGAGGGGTGCTCAGCTGTGTCAGTCTGAAGTAGGCTAGACTTGCATCTTCTTGGCTGATAAAAGTGGTATGCGATGATGCTGACTGCTACTTATGAAAGCTTGTGTGTTTCTGGTTTAGTTAGTCTGTAAGGTGCAAATCTGCCCTGATTTCTGCCTGGAGTCAACGTTCCAGAGGCCCGCAATCACACTGGTCACGTTGGTTGCACTTAGGCGGTTGCTGCACATTGCATATATTAACACAATTAACCGGTGAATCGCACAATAAATTTAGACCAGCCATACATGCAAAGTAATTATTGCACCATACAAAGGACCATCTAGCTAGAAAAAAGTCAATGAGCTGTAAAGTTGGCACAGTACTTGCAAACATGAAACAACTTAATAGTTGGTTTCCATCCAGCTTTAATTTGAACATGCAGCAAGACCCTATCACTCGGAAACAGAGATGTTCCTTCTCTCTACGGATAAAAGAATGACCCAAAGTCAAACCTGAGTAGAGGTGCTTAGCTGTGTCAGTCTGAAGTCAGGCTAGACTTGCACTGCATAGGCTAAGGAAATCAGTATCTGATCAAGTGGTGCTGCTTATGAAAACTTGTGCATCTTTGATTTCATCTTTAAGGTACAAATCTACCCTGATTTCTGTCTGAAGCCTAGGCACCAGAGGCCTGCCATGACACTGGTTACACCAGTGGCATTTACTGCCCCAAAACAGATGCTCCTTTTATCTACAGGTAAAAACACAACCAGATGCCCAATATGAAGAGAGGCACTGAGTTGCATCAGTCTGCAGCCAGGCTAGACTTGCCCCTTCTCAGCTCCTGAAATTGGTCCCTGATGAAGCCAGCTGCTACTTACAAAAAAGCTTTTCCCATCTCTAAGCTGGTCTATAAGGTGCAAGTCTACTGGGAAACCAAGACACCAGGGACCTACAATCACTCTGGTCACATTTATGGCTCAGAATCAGAGATGCTTCCAATATCTCTGGGTAAAAAAAGACCCAAAGCCAAACATGAGCAGAGAGGGGCAGTCAGCTGAATCAGTCAAGTCCAGCAAGACTTTCACCTTGTTAGCTAACAAAATCTGTATCCCATGAAGCGAGCTGCTTCTTGCGTCCTGGCTTAGCCAACTAGGTGAAAGTCTTGCTGGACTTGACTGATACAGCTGAGTGCTCCTCTCTGCTCATATCTGGCTTTTGCAGATCTACTCCGACTTCTGCCTGAAACCTATGCACCAGAGGCTGGCTGTCACACCGCTCAGACTGGTTGCATTCAGGCCACTGCTACGCATTACATACACGAATGCAATTCGCTGGTGAGTCACACAACCAATTTACACTGGCCACACATGGGCAAAGTACCCATCACACCCTAAAAAAGCACTATCCAGCTAGAAGAGAGAGCCAGAGATCAAATCGGTACTTGCAAACATGAAACCACTACACAGCCAGTTGCTACCCAGCTTGAATCAGAAGCAGGGCCCCAGCACCCAGAGACGGAGACCTTCCTTCTCCGCCGTCGGGGGGAGGGAAGTCAAACCCGAGCAGAGGCGCCTATTAGCCGTGTCAGGCTGAAGTGGGCAGACGTGCACTGCATTGGCTAAGAAAATTGGTATCTAGTGAAACGATGCTATCGGGTGCAATGGTATCATCTGATCTAATGATACCATCTGATGACAGGATCTGCTGCTTGCAAAAGCTTGGCCCGTCTCTGACTGAGCGAGTCTGGAAGGTGTCAGTCGCCCCCGACTTGTGCCTGAAGCCGAGGCACCAGCGGCCTGCCCTCGCCCCGCACACGTTTACTGCCCCAAAACACAGATGCCCCTTTCATGTCAACACCCCGGGCCGCAGGCGCTCGCGGGGTCAGGCCCGGCCCGGCCCGGCCCGGCCCAAAGGCAGAGGGCGCGGGACGCAGCCACAGCTCCCGCCCGGCCGGTCTGTGGGGGGCCAGCGCGGCGCGAGTGCCCTCCAGGCCCCCCGCCCCCGGCCCGAGGCTCACCCAGCAGCCGCAGCAGCGCGCCCAGCAGCGCGGCGCCCCGGGAGCCGGCGGGCAGCGGCGCCGCGTTGAAGATGGCGTCGATGAGGAAGAGGCTGGGCACCCGCAGCGCCACTTCCAGCCCGGCCCGCAGCCGCGCACCCAGCCGCGGGGGGCCCGGCGCCGCCATCGCCGCGCGGACCGCGCTACCGCCCCCCCGCCGCCGCCGCGCTGGCCCCCCACAGACCGGCCGGGCG
>JAGPOW010000261.1:17281204-17297701 GCA_030014935.1 Caiman crocodilus
CCCCCGCCGCCGCCGCCGCCGCCGCGCCCGGGCCCCACCGGGCTCCCCGCGCCCGCGCCACCGCCTCCATGTTCCCGAGCGGATCCGCCCGCGGCGCTCGGGGCGGGGCGGGGCCGCCGCGTCACAATGCGAGGCCCCGCCCCCCGCTTCCTGCTGCCCCCGGAACGCGCCCGGGAAACCCCGCGGGGGCGGCGCTGCGCGGTCCCCAGCGCCCGGCGGGGGGGTGTTGCCGCCCGTCAGCAGCTGGGGCCGCTCGTCTCCCTGCGTCTCGGAGCGGGTCCCGAGCGCCTTGCACAACCTGCTGCCACCCCCCGACTGCCAGGCTCCAAACCAGTTCCTCCGGTGGTTCGGTTTGGATGCAGAAAAAATATATACAAGCAAATTTAACGAGTTTCTAACAGTTTTCCAAGAAAGTATCTTTCCCTTCCCCCCCTTTTTTTGGTCCCTTTCTTTTCTATCCCCCCCTTTCCTTCCATATCTTAATTAGGGATGGTACCCTGGGCAGGAGGGGATGGGGCGCAGGCACGCGCCACCCTTGCCGCCACCTCCAGGAGCAGGGCCAAGGGGTGGCAAGGGCAGCAGCGCCCCCCTGCGGTGCCTGGCTGGCTGGGTGGCCGGCACCCGCCAGCCTGCGCTGCTGCTCTGTGGCTGGCTACCAGGGGTACGGTCATTAAAAACGGCTGAAAACCCCTGGTTTAAGCCATGATGAGTCAGTGATTTTGGGGGGTACTTCTCTTCCAGACCTGTTTGCTCGTTTTTAGTGGCAGCGGATCACTGATGAGCCTTGAACTGAATCTAACACTACGCAGTTTGAGTCGGCCTCGACAGACGGTTATGAGAAGGATGATTCCTCCCAGCACGCCCGCACCGCGCTGCTTTCACGGTTTTAGTAACTCATCTAGCTTGCGTTCCCAAATCTTCCATGCTCTGCCCCAGAAGTCTGCCTACATTGGCCATTTTCTTAACGTTTCCTTCACGTGCCTGTTACTGCCACGTTTTCTAAGCTTGTTTAGACACGGGAGACTTGGAAGGTCGCTTCCGAGCGCGTCGTTCACCTTTGAGCGTCACCCTTGTTTTAGTGGGTTGTGTGGGATTTCCTGAGGGATTATATACGCTCAGTGACACATGATGTCTAGATCACGTAAAAGAGAGGTGCTCTTTGAAATCACCTTTCCTTCCCCAAATATTGTCATTGATCTACAGCCCTCCAGGATAATGGGGGTCTTTCCATTAATTTGATGGATTTAGATCAGGCCCAACTTTGTTGCCTCTGAATGACCCTAAGCTTTGTCCATCTTCACAAAGCTGAGAAAACGCAGGCATATTGCTAAGGAATTGCTTTTCAAAATCCATCACACATGGACAGGGTACTTTTTTTTTAAAGGAAACCTTATCTTTGACAACTATTTCTACTACACAGTGAAAGGCACAAGCTGGATCCAGTCTCTTCTGGGCCAGGAAGCTGCTGGGTGGCAGCTCCAGCTCAGTCCAGGGGCCAGGGCTAGAGCTACTGCCTGGCTGGGTGGAGACTAAAGCTATCCTGTGCTCAGTGCCCTGGGCAGGAGAAGGAGCCACAATCAAGGGTAAACTGTGGCCAGGGGGGCAGTTAAGGGGGGCAAAGGCGCAGAGGCAGGGCAAGCAGCAGGAAGGAAGGGGTGGGAGTCAGGCCACTTGACTCCCCCATCACCTGCACACCCGCTTCCTGCCCCTTGCACTTGTTTGCTTTCCTTCTGCCGCTTGCACTGCTGGAGGGTGGGGGGGTGAAAGTGGTGAATTTAAGAAGTCCTTCCAAAAATTACATTTGATACATGGAAAATTGTAACAAATGTATAAATGTGTGAAATTTTAGGGGGGGTCATTTTATATGCAAAGTTGTCTTGGATAAGGGTAAATACAGGAACTAGTTCCAGGCCAAATAGAAGTTGCAAATTTGTTTTTTGTTTCACTGGGGGAATGTGTATATTTTTTGTTCTGCTTTTCCTTCAAGATAGCTGAACCATTATGATTCAAACTTTCCAGAATAAATTGACTGCCAGACAAGAAAGAATTTTACAAAAATTCAGGCATAAAAATGACTAAAACTCTTAATTTATAGCTTCTCCTAAGCCTGGTACTTATAATAATATTGGCAATCGTGTTCACTTGGAAATAAAGAGCAATGTAAATCAAGCAGACTTGAGATGAAATATATGAAATCCAGTTAATGCTCCTGTTGAAGAAGAAGTAAATGGGATCAAAATGTATAGTTCTGAATAAATATAATAAATTATATTGTATAAATAAATATGTACAATGAGCTATAATTCTGTAAAAGATACATTGCAAATATTCATTGGTATATAGTATAATTTATACTGATGATCAGCTGCAAATTGTTCCCTGCAGGTGAAATCCTATGCCCACAGAGGACCTCATTAACTTCAATTAATATCCTCAGTGGTGCAAGTTCAGCTTGCAGTACAGCTTTCACGGTACAGCTTGCAGGATCAGAGCCTGCGCTGCTGTTTGAGCATTGTCTTGATGGAAATAAGGGGAGAAAAGCAGTTGACTGGAATTTCAGAGTGAATATGCGTGTTTGTGAACAGCTCAGTAACATACAGCTCCAACCCACATGAACTCCTAAGGTATATTAATGCAACTAAATTGACTCGGATCAAATGAGCAGATCCATTTTTGCATGCGTATTTCTGAAAATTTGCCCCAGTATCTAAAATTGCTGCTGTTAATCGCTGAAGTTAAAAAAAAAGCTTGCATTCATCAGCATGAGTATAGGTAGGATGTGTAAAGCTGACACCTGCTGGATATTTACAGTTTTGCAATTGTGCTTTTCTCGTAGGATGATAATTTACCATAACAAACCACATTTTGTTCTTTTAGATGATGAAACCTCACCAAAGCCAGTGGATCACACATGTGGTACAGACTATATCACATTATTTCTGTAGTTAAGCCTAATTTAGCACCCCAATATAAATATTAAGGTTACATCTTATTCCTCCTTGAATTTATATTAACACTCCTAAAAAATGGTTTCCTTACATAGCCTAGGGATTTCTGTGGCTTCCTATTGATTCCTAACTGGCAGATAGTATAGACATAGATGCTCCTTCACCTGCCTCTTTCAAGTCTGACTTCTTAACAAAGCAGTATGATGGAACAGGCCTTGGATATTGTCCTGATAATGCATAGGACTGTAGAAGTAGAAGGGAACTTCTGGGTCCCTGATGCCATTTCCCTATTGTTGCAGGCAACCAAGTTAAATCATGCCTTTCATAAACTGTGCGTCAGGTCATTGGAATGAAGTCCGGTGTTTAAAGAATGGCAGAAGGATGGAGCTTTCCATCTTGCTGTTGACTTACTCTGTGATACTACCACACATCTGACATGGTACAAAAACATTTAAAATATTTTCAGATTTTTTTTGTTTTTGACCTGCCTGAAAAATGTCAAAAGTTGTTCACAAGATTTTTCCTGTATTTTTCAAGCAGCTCTGTTTTGAGATTCTTGGATTATAGGTGTCATACACAGACCATGATAGTTTATGTGAGCCACAGCTAGTTTAATAACTTTATTATGAACAAACTGAACTTGTACAGGATACCAGTGCCGGAGCTCAAAATAACTGGTTGGCGTACACTCACATATTTCTCCTATCAGGCTTTCTATTTACAGTCCCCTAATGAAGCCAGGTTTATAGGTCTCTGCTGCCATACATAGTTGCCTCATCTATATCCGCTGCTGGAAACAATTGATGTTTCGTAAGGACTCCTCTTCTCAGCTAGGTGCTCCAAAGGGTCTTTAAGAAACATGACTTAGACCGGGTCAGCAACCTACAGCCTGCAGGCCAGATCTGACCCATGAAGGAAATGAATCTGGCCCGTGATGGTCTGATCTGCCTGTAGTAATGAAAGGGGATTCAACAGCCAGAAGCATAACTTGGGGGGAGGCAAGTGGGGAACAAGATGGTCCTTGCCCGTGGGAGCTGGTGCATGAATCCCCTGAGAATTGGCTCCCCTTGCAACAGCAGCAGCATTTCGAGTGGCTTGGAGCGGGGGGGGGGGGTTGCATGGGGCTGATGCAGGGACTAGACCCACTAGGATGTGACCTTCACGCTGTCCAGGTTACAAACGCTATCAGGTAAGCCCGTCGGTGGTGTTCTGGGGGCAGAGGCCGGGGAGAGTAGAGATTGCCTGGTAGTTGGGATTGGTAGCCTGTTTCACAAGTTGTAGTCTGCCATTGGTAAAGGATTGCCAGCCCCTGCTTTAGAGGTCCCCTAAGGCTCTGTGAGTCCATACTGCAAAACTACAAGCAGTTGTAAGATCTAAATTCCTACAAGTGAAGAGGAGGAAATGGGTGATGTAGAAGCCGTCCCGCTGCTGCAATACTGTGTAAAGAGTGCAACGCCTTACAATTTCTATATTTAAACTCCCCCTCCTTCTGGAGCGTTAGATACCCATGCACTCATCGTGGCAGAGCCTGAATTGAATCCTGCTGATGAAGTTCCCAGAGCTGAACTGACATTATCAGTGTTGACTTTGAACAAATGAGAGTCTCAACAAAGCAGCTCCACTAATTTCAAGGTTCATTACAAATTATAGGGGAAACAAAGCAAAGGATTTTTGTTTCTAACCACACATTTCTGAACAGCCTGTAAGTATAGTCAGAGATCTTTTCTTTACGTCATCAAGGACTGATTTTGCCATATGAATCTAGCCATGTCACAAGAACTAAAAACCGTTCCTGTTTTTTGAGAGAGAGGCAATTCAAAATCAGTTTTAAACAATTTGCAAATGATAAAACAGTCAACGTCCTTCTGTATTTCAAGATTTCCTTTCTTCCAAAGGAATTTTCAGAACTAATAACTTGAAAATTATTTCCCATATCTTATTCTGTACAATATTTCATTCATCACCATCTTTTCAATACTAGAAAAAGTGAAATTCTTTGTTTAACAGACCCGGAGAAAAGAGAACTGTGAAAGAAAACTAGGGTTGAGGCTTTCTCTCTGCCATTAAACAAATTTAAAGTTTGACTGTTGCTCAGTAATAATATTTTATTAGTGTGAGCTTCTTCTGTATGTTTAGTATGCAGCTGTTTAGTGGATTTTTGTAGCCGTGTTGATCTAAGGACATAGGCAGGCAAGGTTCTTTGAGTAGATGTGATGTCTTGTATTAGACCAGCTGAGTAGTTGGAAAAAAGTTCTTGGCAAGTTTTTGGGTGCAGTCACCCTTTTGCAAGCACCGGGACTCTGCTGCTCTGACTTGTCAGTCTGCTTGTCAGACCAGCAGAGACTCCCTATGCCTGATGAAGGGTGACTGTACCTGGAGGCTTGCTAAAGACTTTTTTTCCACCTGCTCATTAATAAAGGATATCACATCTACTCGAAGAACCTTGCCTGCCGATGTTTAGTGGATTATTTTTTGTAAAGGGACAAATTCTGTCCATAGTTATGCTTATCTAAATCTATGTATGTTATGGACTTGTAACTATTTGTACTGACTATGAGGGTGATAAAAGATTGTTAGTGAGACCTGCAGATAGAGACAGCATTATCTAAACCTGCATATTGTTTTGCAAGTTGGTCTAGATACACCGTTGTCCATACTACAAGCCTGGTCTCTAATTAGAGACCAGCAGAATTGTCAGTTAAGGTTTCATATCTATTTTTCAGATTTTCTAATTAAAGACACTGGCCTGGGTCATGGACATACCAGTAAAATCTTTGCCAGACAATAGTTTATGCCTACTTGTTAGAAGCAAAACAACTAGGACAGAGCAAACAAGAAGCGTGTTTAAAAAAGAAGAGAATTGAAAATAGCAGTGGTAAATACTTGCCAATATCATTGGGCAATCTTTCTCCTATTTTAAGAGTTGAATCGCTTGTCTTCGTCCCGTTTGTATTGTGCCTGGCAGCTTGTCTAACATCTTTCCCAACTGTAAGTTTGCCCAGTATAAGATATTACCTTACAATCTTGTTTCTCACGTAGGACCATCACAGCTACAACAGCGCTTCTATTTTGCCCATAAAAGGCACTGTCTGTAAGATTCAGCTAGCATTACTGTATTTATACTTTGATCTTCATGGTTTTCCCCCTAAAATATGAGTCAAGAGTTTAGTTTTCACTTTTGAAATCAACCAAGCCTGAAAAATGAATGAATTTTAAATATATTGAGGTGAGGAAAAGTTCAATCGTAATAATTTGTCTGTGTAGAATTTCCCGTTTCTGTTTCCCGCGTGTCTAAGGTGGCCACTTACTGCAGTGTCTGAGTGCCTCTTATCTAGCAGTGCCCTTAAGTGAGCCAAAGGGCTTTCAGCCTCTCCTCTGGCAAAAATTCTCACTCAAGAAAGAAACATTTCCAGAACACTTTTATGGTGGAAAGACAAAACAAAGAGTAGTTTTCCTGAGACAGCAAATTTCTGAGTCCACCAAAACTGAGAATAACCTTTCTCCATTTTCCCCCCATACTCCAAGGTAGGGGGGGAACTCTACATTTTCCCGCACTGACTCCTTACTACAGAAAGATTGCAAGAGAGATGCTGGCCCTTGCCATATGGAGCTTGATGATTTTCAGCAGGACTGTCTGAAACAGGTCCCTTATTCAGACAGCATGTGGAAGAAAACAGACTAATCGTGATCAGAGGTCAGGAAAACAGGCCTTATGAAGAGAGGCTGAGAGCCATGGGACCCTTCAGCCTGGAAAAGCGCAGGCTCAGGGGGGATCTGGTGGGCACCTATAAGTTTATTGGGGTGCTCACCAGGATCTGGGGGAATGTCTGTTCAGTGTGCCCCAAGGGATGACAAGGTCCAACGGTCACAAACTCCTCCATGACCATTTCAGGCTGGACATAAGGAAGGACTTCTTTAATGTCCAAGCCCCCAAAGTCTGGAATAGACTGCTGCCAGAGGTGGTTCAAGCACCTGCTTTGAATGCCCTCAGGAGACATGTGGCCGTTTATCTTGCGGGCATCCTACGATCCCAGCTGACTTCCTGCCCCTGGGGCAGGGGCTGGACTCGATGATCTTCTGAGGTCCCTTCCAGCCCTAATGTCTATGAATATATGAAATAATAAAAAAATGCGATCGCTGGCACTTGAGTATGACCATTTCACGGACAGGATGGTTGTAGTATACACGCAACAGTTTTTTTTCTAATAGATAACAAGTCAACATTAGTTTGATTTTAATAACAGTTTAGAAAGAAAATCCATCAATGGACTGTAAGTGGAGCACATTAAAGAGCAGGCAATGGAGGTGACTTCTTGCCATGATTTGGATCTCATAGCTCTGGTATCAGAATGATGTAGTAAAAAAAATACTGATCTGCTAGAGAACTGGCTCCTAACTAAAACAAATCCTAAATAGCACTGTACTGATATAATCTAGTCTTACGTATCCACTATGAGCCCCCTTTACATTCTAGAGCAGTAGTGCTCAACCTTTTAGAGGAGAGGGCCAGGGGCTTGTGACCCAGATGCACCACTGGCCAGCATGGGGAAGGGAGAGAGTAAGCAGCCCCTGGGGTAGGGGAGGGAAGAGAGCAGGGTAGGTGTGGAGGGGATCAGCAGCACAGGGCAGGGCAGAGAAAGAGGGGCTGTTTGCTGATGATTCCTTGTGCCATGGGCTAAATCTAGGCAGTTCAGGGGCCAGATCCAGCCAGCAGGCCATAGGTTAATCACTACTGTTATAGAGGTTTATGATTTGGTAGATAGAGAACTTTAAATGGACTTGGTACTAATATCTGCTGACTTAATTTATGGCTATTCTGCTTCCCGGCAGAGCCCCCAACCACTGTTGTAGAACAGTCTCTGCCCTCTACTCCCATTCTGTCTGCACTCAAGCCCAGCAATTAAGCAGAGTAGATGTCTCAACGGGGTCCTGTGGTACAACCCAGCCCCTTACACCTGGCTTTACTTGTGCTTATTTATGTATATCATATATTTAACAGTAGATTTTCTGAGTCTTGAATGTAGTAACATGATTAATTCAATAATAAAACGTGGAGAAATGCACCCGAGGGACCTGCATGCTTCATTTGCATGTATGTGGACACCAGGGAGGAAGGGGCCATGACGAGTTTTGGTTGTTATGTCCTGCTAGCTTGTGCATAATGCTAACAGCTGAGTGATAAAGCTCAGTCCTTTTAATTAATGAAACAGTGGGATTTCAAATGTTAATCCACTGACATCTTCTAATAAACGCATCTGAAAAGCCTAAGCAACAAAATGAAAGAGTTTTCATCCAACTGTAGAATGAGTGTTCGTATATTCTTCTGAGGTCGCCTGACCCCAGCAGTCTTTTCTGCCCAAGTGCAGGGGGGCTGGACCCGATGATCTGTAAGGTCCCTTCCAGCCCCTGACAACTGTGAAACAACTCAGGAACAGACTAAGTGGAGTTGATCTTGCAAAATGGTATTTGCAGCTCAGTATATGATTGTTTATTTGCCAACTGACTAAGAAGTAGTCGATCAAGAAAAAAAATGAGATGCTAGTCCCCACAAATTTATCATCACATGTCAGGAACTCTCTAGCTGTTAGCTTGAGTAGTCCAAGCCACTCATAGTATGTCCAGACCATGTCTCTGCTGCTGCCAGGAGCACATGCTCTCAAGTGCCCCTTGGCCAGTTGCTTCCACTTGCACACACCAAACCCAGAAGTGTGAAAGTGAAGCTGCTTCAGGAGCATCCTGTCCAGCAGTTTTCCAGTGAGCCAATGGCTGAAGCCTTGAGTGTGGTTTCAGGGATGCCCATGGAGCAGCAGCATTACCATATTCCTGGGTCTGGTCTGTGTGAGTGAAACTGGGGTGGGGTGTGCTTGAGAGTATGTGCCTCCAGCTGTAGCAGGTACTCAGCGCAGATAGCCCCTTAGAGCACGGGGTTATGCCATCTTCAATTGCACATAGTCAGCATTGGCTTCCAGTGTGTTTCTGTGGCAGAGCTGTAATTAGCCTTCCTTTGGGAAATGCTGCTTAATACATGGCAATGATATTCTACACTGGCTGAAGTTTCTAAGTTATTTTCTACTGTATCTTTATGTTAAATGTGTCTCTGTAAACTAATCTGAGTTGGGGGGAAAAGGATAGTAAGACACGCATCTGAAAAGAAATGGCGATGTTCTAAACTAAATATATCTGAAGTAAAGCCTTCTTGGCAACTGCTGCAGTCAGTTGTTTAGCAGAGAGAGGCAGTTAGCCATGGTAGTCTGAAGTCAGGCAGAAAGCAGTGTAGATTTGCACCTTACGGGGCATGTCTACATGTTGCCCTGTGGTGACTTAGCAACACGCTCCGTTGCTGTATGTTACACTACGGCGATGTAGCAATCAGGCAGATCTACACATGATTGCCAGCTATGTCGCTGTAGTGGCACGCTCCCTGGGTGTAGTGCACTGCTACAGCAGTGTGGCAGTGAAATCTAATCATGCCCTGCACACACCGTGCAGTAACCTCCTATGCTGCACCGTGCTTTAGTACTTCCGAAAGGTACTACCATGTGTAGCAACGTCACCATATGGTGACATGAAGATGCGCCCAGAGAAAAACTAAATCAGAGATATCTATTAGAAACTTTTGTGAGCCTGGGCTCAATTCATCAGATGCTGTACAGGCAACCAGGCAGTAACAGAAAAACACTTAATATTGCAAACCTAAGGAAGAAAAAGCAGACAGGATTCCTCAAGTAAGGTGTCCAGTCCGGGCTGAGTCTCACCCATGTCAGATTGTTTCTAATTTCCAGTTTGAGCACACATTGAAAAAGCCAGTCAATAGTACTGAGACATAGAATTATTTTATCTGCATAGTGAATGCAACAGGACCCATATTGTCTGTCTCCCCCTGGTAGTCTCTTACATGCATCAAATGGGGAGGGTGACAAGATACCTCAATCAAGTCCTGCATGTGTCAGCAATATATCATGGTCAAAGAGGACAAAGTTAACTGATACATTTAACAGAATCAACATATACATCTGATTTCTGGCCAGCCTTAAGAGCAAGACCAGGACACTCGTCAGTGGTGAATACAACTAGGTGTATGGCCAATGCATAGGAAATTCACTGTTGGAAAAAGCAACGTAATGCATATTGGAAGGAGTCATTTGAAATACCCATATACATTGTTGGCTTTGAATTTCAATACAACTACTCAGGGTAAAGACGGGTGTAATGATAGGCAGCTCAGATGAAACCTCCTCTCATTGTGCATTAGCAGCCAAAAGATTCCTACAGAAAACATAGTTTCTCTTCACTTTGTAAAACACATTCAGAGAAGAGCAAAACTGATGCAAATGGTTAGAAGCCTAAAGAGATTTTTGAATGAGGAGAAACTGGAAAAGTCAGGGCTGCAGTGCTGCCAAGTCTCATGATTTTTGGCATGGTTGTTAAAGGCTATGCTTTGGGAATGTGAAAAATGTAATTCTTTCTTTTATATATATTTTATATTTATATATAAAAGAAAGAGCTATGTCTTTCACATTCCTGAAGCATAGACCTTAAAAACAATGCCAAAAATTATGAAAATTGTCAATATTGGGGCTGTTAGATTTAGGTCACTGTTTTGCAAGCTGTTCCACAAGGATGCACATGGATGGAGGACCCTTGTTAACTTCAGTGGGGCTCTGCACTGGTCCAGATCTATATTTGCATAGAGCAGCACCTCAGGGATGGTGGTATGGATGAGAGAATAGGAAATGAGGTGATAACAGCCCTGAAAAGAGAACAGAAACCAGACACTCTTACTTCCCTATTCTTCTTAATAAAGAACAAATGGAGAGTAAATGAAATTGAAAAATATTACCGTATGTTTAAAATTGATACATGGAAATACTTTCTACATAATACATAATTAGCTTGTGAAACGCAAAAGCAGAAGACTCTCTTAATGCCAAGTGCTTAGCAAGATTCAAAAAGGGATAGGCATTTATATAGGAACATTGTATTAAGGAGATACCTTTCACCTTCCTTTCACCTATTCGATTTCACACTAGTCATTATCAGAGGTGCAACGAGGTCAGTGATTCTCAACCATGGTGCCTTGAGGTCCTTGCAAGAGTGCCGTGGGGTACTACAACTGCTGGGTGTGCAAACTCGATTCACAAGATAAAATCAGAGCTTTCAGATAGGACTTCGTGACGTTACAATCATTCTGACCTGCTGCAAACTAAGCACTTTCTGAGGGGCATTTTCTGAGGGGTGCCTTGAGTCTAACAAGGGATGCTCTAAGTCTAAGGAGGTGAACTTAAGAAGGTTGAGAACTATTGGACTAAGCAATCTGCTTGTCTGGTTTGTAACTACATGTTATGTTATGCTGGTGGGCTTTCTGATGATTGATTTCAATCATAATTTATTTGTAAAATAACTACATATTTATTTGTTTTCCTGAATTCGGGGATATATTATCCATATCCTCTTAAAATTAACTTATACCTTTACTATGGGCTGTGCATTTTATGTGAAATTTACAGTTGGGCATAAAATATTCATCTGTTCTAAACCTGCTGGGGTTCCATCTTTATGGACTTTAATAAAAAAAAGGCCATGTGACAAATCTTTTCAACTGTAATCCCTCATCTTTGGGATGATACAAGACTGATATGAGACTCAGACATTTAGGAGAGCTGAGAAGATCAAAACTACTTATATTCTGAACACAAATCTGTCATCAGCTTAGACACTTTCTCAGAGAGCTAACCGGCACCAGATTACTCAGGGCATCAGTAATAAATCACGTAATTAATTCTAGTACCGAGTTACAGCACTAGATGACAGTTGTTTTTGAGAGTAGCAGTCTGACTAAACTGCACAGGATTTAATACTTTTTTCAATTACAAATGGGGATCAACAAGAGCCACTTCCATGTAGTGATCCCTGGTAACATCTCTCATGACCAAGAGCTCCTGAATCGACAAAAATGCCAAAGCTCACAAAGAGGAAGATATCGACACTGTTTTTGTCATACAAAAGAATTACAAATGATCTGCTTGCTGGGATGATTCAAGTCTCTGTCCTAGCCAGTGATTAAAGTACTTGTTTTCAGCCATTTTCTGAGAGAGAGGAATGGAGCTGGTCACTTGAATCTGCCGTAAAGTTACTTTTGTCAAAATCAGCAGTAAAAATATACCAAAGTACATTAAATCAGTGCAGGTGCTGTTGGTCTTCCCCATCCTGGGGTTGCCATTTCCTAAGGGCAAACAGTCTAGTGGTGGTGAGGTGCTGTAGTAGTACAGCTCTCTTGCAACAGTTGGTTGTCTGCTTGCTCTGAATCCTGGCACAAGTTACATCCCTCTATAAAACCAATGCAAATGACATGAACCTATCCAAGGCCTGAAACCGACTGACCTACAGAGGCTCATAGCTTTCTGAACCAGTTTGTCCCTAAGGTGCCACACTGCCCTGTCGTCTTCATGGAAGAGGAAATCACAGCCTTGCTCCCTCTAAAAGCCTTCAGCAAAAGGCTTGCAAAATATTGCATCTAGATGGCAGTAAGTGAATTCTGAGTATTAATCATTCATGATATTGCATAGGCAAGATTAGTGTAAAGAGCTAGCTATTGGCCGAGGGAAGCAGCACGGAGCCTGCTCTGACATTTGACTTCAAAAGGAATGTCATGACTAAGATTATTTAAAAACTGCACTCTTGCAATTACTACAACAGGGGCTTGTGGAAAACAAGACAGTGAAGTTATGTCACTAAGGGTCATTTTTATGCTGGCACAGAAGGCAATACAAGGCATACGCTAAATTGAGGGCTTAGGATGGGTTTAAATCAGTGATTCTCAACATTTTTAGACTCAAAGCACCCCTTGATAGACTTCAGGCATCCCTTGATAGCCTTGATATACTCTTGGAAAATACCCGCTCTTAGTTTTCACTTATTTTTTGACTACAGAAAAATAATACAGCAATTCTGTTGCAAAGAACTGAGAGAGAATACAACAGGCCAGGATGTTTTTAACACTATGGATTCATTCCTATTTGAAATCTCTGGGTTTATCTTGTGAATCATATTTGCACACTTAACAGTACTAAAATTGCCACAGCATCCTGGTGGAGAGTCTCTGGGCTAAGTGATGCATTAGGATGGTGCCTCTCTGTACTGCATGCATTTCAGCCCTTGTCTAAGATGAAGAGCCAATCTGCAGTAGACAATATGCCTATGCAGACAGCAATATTATTGATGGGAGTAGGAATGGTTAGTGGCCTTCTGCCTCTTGATTCCCCAATCTCCAGATGTAGCTTTGAGATCACTTTGAAGGTACTACATAATTGACACCAAAGAATGGCAAGTTGGACATGTGGAAGGGGTGGGGAAACTGGTATGGCGCTCTTGCATCTGAAACCATTACTGGTCACTGGTGGTCCCTGTAAACATGCCATACCTTCCAGATTAGATGCATGGAAATCAGAGTTTCCATTGAGTGAATGATTTTGAGATTTTTAAAATTGAGAAATGACAACAAAATCAGAGTGAAATGAAACATTTCTCTGCAAAAAAAAAATCTGAAACAATTACATTTCAGATCAAACAAAATGTTATGTTATTATTATGTAAAATGTGGATGCTGTGTATGCTGTTATATGTTAAAACATTATACACAATAAAAATAGATGAAAATTTATTCCTAAATAACTGAAAAGGTCCTATCAAAGTCTTTCTGTCTGGCTCTTCCCCACGTTATCACTACGTTTGAATTCAAAATGGTGCTGTCACTGTGTTCTCTCAAGCAGAATAGACTGTATACTGACGTAAGGTTCTGTGCCGCTTGGTGGAGTTTGCCTTTTTCCTTACATTTACCAGAATTTAGCTCTATTCATTTATATTTTAATGTAAGATACTTGAAAACCAGTTTCTTTTTAGGCCAAGTCCTGAGTTGAGTTCCATTTTTCAATACAGCAAATAATAATTTCAGAGATTCAGTATGAAAAACAGCTGTAACTGAACTCACATCCACACACGTGAAGGAACTCCTTTTCAGAAATGTATTTATTTGTACATTTTAAAATTTAGAATCTCAGGTAGTTCAAGGCCCCACTTATTTCTGCTCTTACTTACAACTCCAAGAAATCTTATGTTACTTACTTAGGTCGGTACTGCACCAGCTACCCTAGCTTCAATAATCCATTTGTCCATTTCTTTCTATGTTTTGTCCATGTTGACCTTGGCATATTGAACATTTTTCCCAGTCCCATTTCATCTGAATTCTACTGTACGAGTTAAAAGTCCCTCCTTCTTCTATGACCACAAAGCGCATGAAGACTAGAACAGTAAGGCAATAATTATAGTATTTCTAAAAATACCAGATATTTCCACCTGCCAGTTCTGACTCTGTGTTGTCTACACTGTGTTGTTGTTTAGATCATAAACCGTTTCGGAGCGATACTCTGCATTTTGTGGCTTGTTCTTCCCCTTTCAGCCACTTGAGATGGATGGATCAGTTCCTAACCTAGTCAGCATGGCCTGTCTGGCCAGCTGCGTGATTCATAGGCTTTAAGGCCAAAACGGGTCATTATGATAATCTAGCATGATCTCCTGCATGACACAGGCCATAGAATTGCGCTCAGTAGTTTATGCATGAAATAACAGTGTAGCTGAAGTGAAATTTGGCTTCAGTCTTTCTTTGAAGACTTCAGCAGATGGAAAATTCATGTAGGAGATCATGTATGTTGTATCTGATCAGGTGGACTCTTTTTTCCCAGTTGACAAGCACCGTAAAGCAGTGCTTCCCAAACTTTTCCCCAGCATTACCCCATTTATGACCCCATTTCCTCAGCATGGCCCCTCACTCCCAACTCGCAGCTCCTCACCCCCCTAGGTGCCCTTCACACCCAACCCACTGCCTCACACCACACCTCAGCCTTGCCAGTGCCCCTCACTCCCAACCCACATCCCCCTGGCCCTGCTGGTGCCCCTCATACCCAACCCATCACCCCCAAGCCCCCCAGGGCCCACAGCCCCAGTAGCACCTGAGCTCCTGCTGCTGCCCGTGGGAGGCAACAGCTGCTGCAGCCAGAGCAAAGCGGGGAGCCTGGCTCCTCCCCTGTGGGTGGCACACCTGGAGCAGAACCTGTGGAGGGGAAGGATGCAGGCTGCCCTCTGCATGCTCGGGGCTTCCCACCCTACTGCCCTCCTCCCAGGGGCCTCTGTGGTCCAGCAGTTGGGACCCAGTGTGGGAGGAACTACTGCACCACCATGGCCACCAAGCTGAGGTGCCCTCTGCCCTCCTGGCAGCAGTGAGGGTACAACTCCATGCCACTACTGCTGCCATGCCTCACCTTGGTGGCCATGGCAGCATAGTGCCCCCTCCCACACCAGGTTCTGCCCACTGGGCTGCAGAGGCAGTTCCTGCCCAGAGCTGGTCCAGCCCTGCTGCCATCCCGCACCCCGCTATAGGTGCAGAAATCTTGGGGGACGTGTGTCCCCCCACCACATCTCCTTGCCTTCCCATGCCCCTCTCTGTCATGTTGCCTGTGCTCCCCTACCCCCACCTCCATGTTGCCTGTGCCCCATCACCTCCTGCCCCAATAGATTCACCTAGAGGGAGCTGCAGGAGCTGCTCTCCATTGCCGCTTGGCTGCCACGTGCATGTGTGCACATTTGTGCACAGGGCATCCCCTCCCTCCCATTGCCCTCCCGTGCTCACTCAAGCCCTAAACAGCCCCTTGCAGGCTAGAACTCTGCCAGCCTGCAAGGGGAAACCCACATTTTCTGCATTTTCTCCTTTAAAGAGAAGATCTGCATTTTTCCACAACAAATGGAAAACTGGGATCCCTATTTATTGTGATCCCATCTGCTGGTGTTGCGACCCCATTTGGGGTCATGACCCACAGTTCAGTAAAATAAAGTTTTCTAGAGTGGATCCTGCAATGCAACTGGCTCCAGAGACTCAATGCCTCACGGGAGAGGGCTAAATGGTGCAGGAGGCATACAGGTCCCTATGAAACAATGCCCAGGAAGGGCTGGAACCCTGAGGTACTTACCTGATGCAGGTGCAGGAGCAAAGACCACAGAGCAGCAAGCAGCATTGTCTCTGTGGTTCATAAGCAAGTACTCACCGCAGTTAGGTGGGCATGTCAGGCATGACATCAGACGCCCGCGCCAGGAATCCATTATAAGAGACACAGCAGAGCCGAACAGCAGGGAGGGTGAAGAAAGTTCCAATGCTGCAGACTCTGGAAAGCCTGAAGCATGGAAGCACCAGGCAGGTTCTACAGCTGGCATACCCAGAGCGGTATCCCGCCCCCTTAGGACCCAGGACCACTTTGAAGAGGACGTGTCCTGGATCACAGCAATTGAATCCAGTTCAAGGGATCATAGAATCATAGAAATAGGGGTGAAAGAGATCTTGTAGATCTTCAAGTCCGACCCCTTGCCTGGGCAGGAGGAAAACTGGGCTCAAATGACCCCAGCTAGGTAGGCATCAAGCCACTTCTTAAAGACCCCCAGGGTAGGAGCCAGCACCACTTCCCTTGGAAGTTGGTTCCAGATCCTAGCCGCCCTGACAGTGAAG
>JAGPOW010000261.1:17297801-17311176 GCA_030014935.1 Caiman crocodilus
TCAAGCCACTTCTTAAAGACCCCCAGGGTAGGAGCCAGCACCACTTCCCTTGGAAGTTGGTTCCAGATCCTAGCCGCCCTGACAGTGAAGTAGTTCTTATGGATGTCTAATCTAAGCCTACTCTCCAACAACTTGTGGCCTTTATTCCTTGTTACCCTGGGGGGTGCTAGGGGAAACAAGGTCTCCCACAAACCCTTCTGGTGCCCCCTAGTGAGTTTACAGACGGTCACCAGGTCCCCCCTCAGCCTTCTCTTGTGAAGTCTGAACAGGTTCAGTCCCATAGGCTCTCATTGTAGGGTCTGCCCTGCTGTCGCCGGATCATGCGGGTGGCCCTCCTCTGGACCTTCTCAATGTTGTCCACATCCCTCTTGAAGTGGGGTGCCCAGAACTAGACACAGTACTCCAGCTGCGGCCTGACCAGTGTCACGTAGAGGGGGCGAACCACCTCTTTGGCCCTACTTGAGATGCACGATAAGGTCTGGTTAGCCCTGCCAACCGTGACCTCGCATTGTTGGCCCATGTTCACCTTGAAGTCAATAATGACTCCAAGATCCCTTTCTACCTCCGTGCTCTCAAGAAGGGAGTTTCCCATCTTATAAATGTGCTGCTGGTTACTACTGCCCAAGTGCAGCACCCTGCACTTGTCAATATTGAAACGCATCGTTTTTGTTAGCCCACCCCTGCAACCTATCCAGATCTTGCTGCAGTCTTTCCCTCCCTGCTAACGTGCCCACCTCACCCCGAATTTTGGTATCATCAGCAGTTTGAACAGGTTGCTTTTCACCCCATCATCCGAATTGCTGATAAAGAAATTGAACAGTGCTGGCCCAAGGACCGAGCCCTGGGGAACTCCGCTGCCCACTTCTCCCCAGGGTGAATATGACCCGTCTACCACCACCCTCTGAGTACAACCCTTCAGCCAGTTTGCAATTCATCTGACTGTGTAGGCATCGATGCCACAGTCGACTAGTTTTTTAATGAGGATGAGGTGATGAACAGTGTCAAAGGCCTTGTTGAAGTCCGGAAAGACTACATCCACGGTGACACCTGCATCCAGTGCTTTTGTGACCCGATCATAGAAGGCAATCAGGTTGGTCTGACATGACCTGCCCCTAATGCAATCGTGCTGGTTGCCCTTGAGCATCATCCCTGATGCTGGCCCATCACAAATGTGCTCCTTGACGATCTTCTCAAAGAGTTTCCCCAGGATTGAGGTAAAACTGATGGGTCTATAGTTGCCTGGGTCCTCCCTTTTTTGAAGATGGGGACCACATTGGCTATCTTCCAATCATCTGGCACCTGGCCCAAGCACCACGAGCACTCATAAAGCCATGCCAAGGGCCCTGCAATAACCCCTGCTGGATCCCTCAACACCTTGGGGTGGAGGGCATTTGGACCTGCTGATTTGAACATGTCCAGCCCCTCCAGAAGCACTTTAACCCACATGATGCATAAGTGAGGCAGGGACATTACTGTTTTTCCTTTTCTTTGTTTTTTCTTCTCTTTTTTCTCTTGTGCTGGACTGTATCCCAAGAAACTCGGTTCAGACCTATGCCTGTGGACTGAACCAACTAAGGGTGTTAGGTTTAGAAGATGAGTTCTGAAATTTATGTTGAAATTTATGAAATTGAAGGAGGAGTGTGTGGTAGGGTCTCATGGACTCCCAGCATTTATTAATTAATTGAAGGATTACTTAATTAAGGACTTGAATTAGGCTGTTGCAGGTTATAAATTGATTTTCGGCTTTCTTGCCTAATAAGTTTGGTTCATGGAGCACAGTGATTTACGGATCAGGAAGTGAAAAAACCCTTTCCCACATTAATTAATTTTGACAAGATTTTGATTGACAATGCTCCTAGAAGAAAGGCACTTAGAGTAGTCACACGAGTCACTTAGAGTAGTCACACGACATCCCCATGTTCACGGCTCCAACAAGAACAAGTAAAGCAAAGGAAAAATATTATGACTTGGTTGGTCTTCTGTAATTTCTGCGCCAAACACCATCAAGCTGATGAGCCATGGTTGGCATGTGGATGGGGTGTATGGGAGGAGAAGCCCCAGGAAACACCTGTGACTAGAGCAAACCCCAGGGTGGTCAACAACCTATTTTAAACTTCCCTTTTCTTCTTCCTTTTCTAAAATCAAAACATGGCAGGCAAGCAGGGGGACATCTCCAAAGGTGAGAACAGTCAGCATACCAACATGTCTGTGAGACTGGGGTCTTGAGCTGGCATAGAGCAGTCCTGCACTATGTGCCACCTGCTAATTTTGCAAAGGCAGGTACAATGGAAACAGCGCCTCATTAGTTAGGAAGCTCACTGTTGTGCTTATCCTTTTATATCTGATATGTCATATCAGATATTTTCAGTGGAGTCTGACAGCACATAAACTGCCTGGTTCCAACTTTGAAACTTAGTAAATGCTTACCAAAATGCTTTACAATAATTTGTCAACTTTGGGCTCACTTTCAAACAATATTGATTTCATACTAATGCTAATGAAACTTGCCATATACTGAGGAGGAGCTACAAATGGCCTTTATCTGATTCTCCCAAGCTTACCAGTGCCTGGGAGTGCTTAACATTTGAAAAACAAAGATGCTTCACCGGCTGCTCCAAGACAATTAACTCACCTGGCAGAGATCCTCATTGATGCACAAGAACTGAGGAATGCTGAACACTTTGCATAGCTCAGCAGTCCTCCCTCAAAGAATGCCAGCATTGATGAGGAGATCCAGTATAGGATCCCATGTGCCAGCTCTGCCTTTGGAAAATTGTGTCATTGTGTGTTCAACAGTCACAACATCAGGACTTGAACAAAGCTCCTCCTATATAAGGCTGTGGTAGTCCCAGCTCTTCTTTACAGCTGTGAAGCTGGGGAGACCCATAGGGACCACCTGAAAAGTCTGGAATGCCATCACTAGCACCACCTCCAGAAGATCCTTGGCATAAAGTAGGAGGATCATTGCAAAAATGCAGTGTCCTTACTAATGCTACCACCAGCATAGAAGCATTGATTATTCAACACCAGCTGTGGTGGACAGGGCATTGCGTGTGCATGCCTGATGTACATTTACCAAAACAGCTGCTATATTCCTAAGTTAGCCAATGACCAAGGACATGCAGGGGCCAGAAAAAAATGCTTTAGGGACACCCTGAAGGCAAATATTAAGAAGTGTAGCATGACATCACAAATTGGGAAAAACTAGCCCAGGACAGAGCTACATGGTGATGCCTTGTGAGAGAAGGTACATCGTACTTTGAGGAATACCATCTCAACCTTGAGGCAGAAAAATGACAGCAATGGAAAGAAAGGAAACAAGACTGAAATCTGTGGTCACACTTTCCCTTTAACCACCACCTGGGGCATTTGCAGAGAGTCGGTAATTGACTCTCTGCAAATTGGCTCTAATTGGCTCTAATTGGCTCTAGGATTGACCTTCTTAGCCATCAACAGATTCATCTACTACCTTTTACTTGACCCCTGGGAGTGATCGTCTTTGATCACGAGCGATTGCTGCCGCCACCAATGCTGAATGACACTTGTGGTTATAATGCGAAAGTACATGAATTTTGATTGTTTAACCTAAATAGCCTTTTTTCAAGCCTATAACATTCAAACCTAAAGGAATATTTGGGGAACGTGAATGCTACAGATACAAACAAAAGAAAATGTTCACATAAATCCATGTGAACCAAAACAGAAAAGTTTTGCACAACCCTGGAGCCAAATTGATCCCTGATGTAAGTAGAAGCAACTTTTCTGATAATAGAAATCAATGCTTAATTTAGGCTATTGTTATTATTTGTTTGTGTTTGTCAACAATAAAAAAGTGTATTTCATATAGGAACTTTCATTAGCCATGAATCTAAAGTCTAACCAACCAGTATATGTACTCCAGCGTGACCACACGATGGCAGGCTTGCTTTGTACGAAAAATTAAAATATTTTTCACAACATTTTATAGGTTTGGCAAAACTGTCAAATTGGCTTACATTCTTGTTTCAGAATAAAATTATTCAAGATATTGTGACCACATAATTTTGTGCAGTTTTTATTATTCTTAACAATTTTAACTTGTAATGATAACAACATTTGCAGTAATAGAACTTATAAACCATTTGAAAAGAAAACAGAAGAATAAAACTATCTTGTAAATATTCATACCCTAATCTAAAACTATATTATCATTTCCAGCTCTGAGGAAGTTGTTTTTTCTCACACATTTCATAGACATTAGGGCTGGAAGGGACCTCGGAAGATCATCGAGTCCAGCCCCCTACCTCAAGGGCAGGAAGTCAGCAGGGGTCACAGGCTCCCAGCAAGATAAGCATCCAATTTTTTCTTGAAGGTTTTCAATGTAGGTGCTTGAACCACCACCGAAGGCAGGCTATTCCAGACCTTGGGGGCTCACACAGTAAAGAAATTCTTCCTTATGTCCAGCCTGAAATGGTATTGCAGAACTTTATAACCGTTCAACCTCGTCATCCCTGGGGGTGCTCTGGTAAACAATCATTCCCCCAGATACTGGTGGCCACCCCGATAAACTTATAGGTGGTGACCAGATCACCCCTGAGCCTGCGCTTTTCCAGGCTAAAGAGCCCCAGGGCTCTCAGCCTCTCATCATAATGTCTGTTTTCCTGACCTCTGATCATGCGTTTGGCTCTCTTCTGCACTCTCAAGCTTCTCCACATCCTTTTTGAATTGTGGAGCTCAAAACTGGAAGTAGTACTCCAGCTGCTGCCTCACCAAGGCTGAGTACAATGGGAGAATTTTCTGGGCCACAAAAACCAAGGGACTAATACCTGCTGCAAAATCTTTGTGTAATTTTTATTTTATCTTTTTATAATTCATCCAGGGCTTCAAAGGACAAGAAAGATGCAATAAAATCTGCGTCTATTTAAATAATATTACTCTTCCCCTCTCAATAGCAAGTAACCACTGTCTGAATCATTTTAAAACTCCCATAAATCCTTTATGCTTCCTTGGAAGTAAAAGAAGAAACCCTGCCTAATTATCTTCCCAGGTAGCGGTGGTTCAATGTAGCTTTTAAAGTTTATCAATACTGTTCCTGACTTGCTGAGATATGTGTCTGAAAAGCAAAATAAAGCTCTTGCTTCCTCCAGGTCTTGAACTTTCATTCTCTGCAAGATGCCAATCCCCTTCAGCATCCTGCTAGTTATGTGTTTTTTAGAGAAAGAAAGATCAAAGAAATGTGTCTGAGAATAAAGTGTCATCAAGTCAATGCTGGCTTTTCGTTTCAGTGGGAGCTCACTCCAGCCTTGGACTTGCCTCCTGAGACAGCTCTGTCCCTTCATGGCATGCTCCATTGCACCAAGGGAACTAAATCTTGGTGTGTAGATCACAGCACACATCCTGGACCTTTAGTCACTCTTTTGAGTACCTTGTGCTCAGGCCATCGAATGACTTAAAGGAATGGACAGATACCTTGACCTTGATTAAATATTTTCTGAGAAGGTGATACAGGGTGCAGAGGACAGGTTTGCTATGGAGAGTTTTGCTGAGGAAGCGTAGTGCAACACTATCTACCAGCTGGAAAGCTTTGGTTTACATACACTTGGGTTTCTCTTTATGCAAATTCGTTTTGTGCAAATTCGCTTATATGTGATGACCTTATTTATACCAGCAATTTACTTTGTGCAAGAAAAATTCAATCTTATACAATGAGGCATGCAATGTGGCTATGCAGTGATGTGAGTGAAGTAGAGGTGCACCGATACATTGGTCCAATAGATCTATATAAAGAAAATTGTCTATATTGGATGTCAGCCCAATGGAGCCAATAGTTTGGCAGATAAATGCCCATGCTGCACGCAGCCGCAGCGCAGCACGGAGCGGAGCCGGCAGCATGGAGAGCTGCCTCCTGCTGCTAAGTCAGACGGGGTGGGGGCAGGGAAGGGGCGAGGGGGTGCAGATCGATGCCTGCACCAGTGAGGGTAGGGGTAGGGGCAGGGGCAGGTGCTGCCCAGCCGGGGGGAGGGCATAGGATGGAGCTGTGGCTCGTGAGGTGGGGGCAGCTCCTGCCACTGCTTGCACCCTGGGAGGACAGGGGAAGGGGGAACATGTACCCCCAAATCTGTGTGGCATGGGCTGCCACTGAGGGGATGGAGCCAGAGCCAGCGCTGTGCAGGGCTTTTCTTGCCAGGGGCTGGGCTCGGAGCAGTCTCCAGTGGCTCTGGGAGGAGGCTGCAGCCGCCCCAGATTTCCCCACAGCTCCACTCTCAGCCTCACACCACCTCCCAGTGCAGCCCCCACTGAATGCCTTGCCTCCAACCAAGTGCTGGGAAAAGTATTATGTGATTACTGTTTGAATTTGCCATGGTTTGGGAGGGGGCAGTAGAGTGAAGCTGGCACATATCCCTATTAATTATGTGTAATAATGGATTCGCTTTATGCGAGTTTTATTGGAACACAACCCTCGCATAAAGAGAGACCCGAGCGTACGCTGCATCACTAGAGTCCAGCCAAGAAACAAGGAAAGTATGGCTGGCGGATGTTAAGTCGTTGGTGATTAGGATGGAATCCATCTCTTATGCAACTGGAAATGGTAAGAAGCATCACTCAGATTCTGCTACATGACAGCTTAGCGTCAGTGAGGAAGCCACCAAGCAGGCCGAACTGACAAAAGATTTTATACTGACTTTGCACTTTTCAAATGAGTTTCCTTGCCCAGATGCCTGCTCTTCTTGTTCTGACATCAACCAGCTGTGCTCCCTCCGTGAGCTACGAGCATTGGGCCATCCTGGTGCTAACATAGGATAAGTAGAGCTATGTGCCATTTCTAGCCCCTCAGTCTATGTCATCATACAGGTTTATCTGGTGGCTCCGTGTTGGAAGACAGCGACTGCTCCTTGTCGTCTCCCACAAGTGAGGGGGCCAATAGTAGAGGTACCGTTTCCCATTCCTACTTATCATATGCATTTCTCCAGAAGGACCTTGAACCATGAAGGCTGCTCTTTTTTACCACTCCTGCTGTTCCCACTTCAGTGCAACTGAACAGCTGGTAACAATACGGAGAATTTTTTGTGTAAAAGGGATAGTGGCAAGAGAGGGGCTCTGCAGGGAGAGGGACAACAGCCCAGTTGAAAGGATATATTACGTTCATATCTTGACCATGACATGATTTTAGTTGTCCTGCCTGTCTTATGATGCAGACATTTTAGGGAGTCCAAAGTTAAATGAACAATAGAACAAAACTTTGAAATATACAGGTTTCTGAAATTCTAAGGGGAAATATAGATTTATATAGTTCATTTGAACGTACACTGTTCTAGAGCACCTGTCAAGTTTTTCATCAGAATTAGGATACTTTAGATGTATGGTGGGGGAGGGAACCAAAATTAAAAAATAACCCATTTAAAATTCCCTGAATTTGTGTTGAAAATACCATTTATCTTACTTAGCTAGAAGTACACATTCTAAAACAAATGGTATCGGTAAAACAAATGATGGTTCTATTTCCTTACTTAAAATAATAGAGATTTAAATGATTTAGAAAATGACTTTATTTTAGTCTGTTAAGGTTTATTCACCATACTTTAAGAAATATGTAGACAAATTGGACTGTCTAAAAAAGAGCAACAAGAATGATAAGGCAAGGTTGAAAGGACTGGGACTTTTTAGTCTTAAAAATTGTCTGTAGGAAGACATGAGCATATAGTTAAGTGTTAAAAGTTGTTCACATTTGAAGCAATAGTTTTTGCTGGTAATCTTTATTGAACCAGCTACATAGTTGAGAGAGATATTAGATAAGCTTTTGGGCACAAAGTGCTCTTCCTCAGGTCTGGGAAAGAAATAGGTTATTTCACCATTAAAAAACCCTCTTGGTTGGGAAAGAAACAGGTACAGCTCTCTATTAACAAAAGCCCTTTGTGTCTCAGGGTGAGATTACGCATTACAATTAGACCACATTAAAGCATTTAAAAATGGAATGATCACACATTAAGTCTTGTTCACAAATGCTAAGTGCCTTTTAGATGTCTTAAAGTCATGCCACTACAGTCAAGGATTATCTTTGAGCTGTGCTACCTAATTTGAGTTAGCGAAATTAACTTTGGGTGTTCACCTGGTTTAAAACCACTGATTTGCAGTCCTCTGGTATCCCAGGAGGATTTGCTCCCAGGGGGACTAGCTATTATCCAGGAGGCTATGGCCCTGGACTTCCAGCTGGGAACAGCTGGATAACAAGTGGGTGGGGCTGGGGTAAGTGGGGAGGGAGGGAAAAGGGATGAAAGGTGTAGGAAGACATGGGGAAGAGGTAAGGGGGATTGGAGGGAGGAAGGAGTGGGCAGGGGGGACTGGGTGGGTAGGTGGGGAGCTGCTTGGCTGCTGCTCTGTCTGTCCCACAAATCACCCCCTAATCCCCAAATCATTCCTTCTACCCCCAGATTGCTTCCTTGCTACCCCACATGCCTCTTCTGTCCCCTATTGCCCCCTCCACCCCCAGATCCCTATTCTATTGCCCCAATCAGCCTGAGAGTGGTGGAGGTGCCAGTGAGTCCTCTCTGCTCCTGGGGTCCTTGCAGACCATGCCATCCCTGAGTGCCCAGATTCAGCCTCTGCCAGGCCCTGCAGCTCAAGGGAAACAGGAGGCAAGGAGCTGCCAGACAGTTGCAGAGCTTGGTGGGGGCTGGATCTAGTTGTGTGTGAGTGATATATGCTGCAGGGAGCTTGGGAGCCAGCAGGGAGGGGGAAATCTGCTGCTGCTCTCAGGATGATTGGGGTATCAGGGCAGAGATTTGGGGGTGGAGGGGCCAATTGCAGGTTGGAAGGGGGAATCCAAGGGCTGATGGAGGGCAGAGGGAACAATCCAAGTAGCACAGGTAGGCTTTTCCTACCACCTCCTCCTACCTGGCCTATACTGTGGATAGAGAGCCAGCAAGCAGGGCCGGCATGGAGTAGACTTCCAGCCTCTAGCCACATACTTCTGCTCACCAGCTCTCTAGCACAAGGGTGGGCAAAATACAGCCCATGGGCCAGATGTGGCCCACCAAGCACTTTCATCCCTGCCAATGGTGCCCATCAACAAATTGTGCCCTGTCCAGCCCTTCTGCGTACATGTACACATACTTCGAAACATAACCTATTACATCTCGCTCCCACCCTTGTGGGTGGAAGGGCCTGGCCAAGTCAGCAGGCAGCTTCTGAGTGGGGCCACTGCAGCAGCGCCTGGAGACTTGCTCAGCTTCTCCTGCCACCAGGTTGCTCTGGGCAGCAGGTAGGGAAGCGGCGGGGATGGGGCTGCAGCTGGGTGGGAGCATGGATCATGGGGCTAAGGCTGGCAGCAGCATGGAGCCGGCCCACAGGGGGTGGCAGCAATGCAGAGCTTGGGTGGACAGGCCTTCCTTCCCCCCCCCATATACACAGGCCCCCATGCACCATGCACACACATACACTCCACACTCCAAAATATACAAGACTAAGAATTTATTTTTGTATTATTATGCAATCACCGCTATATACATTACACAAACACAAATCATGAGAAAAATATTTTTTGTAATATAATTAAAATATATTCTAGTTGGTGTTTGACTTTTAGTGTATGATTTTTTTTTCCTGGTTCTAAGATGGCAAATCCCCCTCTCAGAGGTATTTCTGGGGAGCAAGGAGAGGGACTTCTGGTGGCAAAGGTCAGGGTTTAGGGGCGGGACTTCTGGTCCCAAGATGGCGACCAGGGGGCAGGGCAACTGTCAAGGGGCAGGGCTACCCACGCGGCTTTTGGCAGCTCACCAAAACTCGTGAAGCAGCCCTCCACCCAAAATAATTGCCTGCCCCTGCTTTAGCAGGTCTGAGCAGTGCCAAGTAAAGAGGGTATTAACTCTGACTGTGACTGATAACTCACGCTAATTAACCTTAATGCAGAATAACATTGCTTAGAATGAGCACTTGCTAACTCTAACAAGTCATCTTATCCTTACGTATTTCCTGGCCCATCAGAGCTACAACATTTCAGTCCCATTACACATGACAGTAATCAGTTATTCATGCTGGATGAAAGTAGGACAAGAAGTAATTTTCTTACTTTTCACATTAAAGGAGATTTTGGCCGTGTATTAGGGAAAAAAGACCTTTTAATCATATGGGTAGTTGAACACTGGAACTTAGAGAGGTTGAGCATTATCTCCCTGGAGGTTTTTAAGGATAGGTTAGACAAACATATGTCAGGGATGATTTAAGTCAGGGCTGTCCACTGGCATCCTGTTTGTCCTAGTCCAGGTACTGTTCCCACCTAGGGTTACCATATGTCTGGGTTTTCTTGGACATGTCCTCTTTTTTAGATCCCTGTCCTGAGTCCGGGCAGGGTTTTAAAATAACAGCAAATGTCTGGGTTTTCTGCTTGTTAACCAATGAGCTCAAAATAAAGAGTGAGACCTTTGTAAGAGGGGCAAGACAAGACACTGCGTTTGTTGATTTAAGGGCTTAGCACACACACGGACGCACGTGCGCGTGCACACACACACATACACCACATTAATTCCCTTATTTCTGTTCTGTGCTGCTATATGTTACCAATCTCACTGGTGCTTGAGTCAACTTAGTGGCCGGCAACGTTGATCAAGAGTAGAAGCCGGGCTTCTGCCAGTCCATCTCATCAGGTGAGCCAATGCTCCATAATGATATGCAGAACAAGCCCCAAAATTGATATGTCTCGCACCATCTCTATAGCCTTGTCAGTTTATCCAGTCCTCTGGGCTTTTGCTGTGTATCATTGTGTTCCTTCTCAAAGGTCAATTGATGTTGTTCTCTTGCTGCTCTGGGGCAGGTACTTCTTGTTTTGGTCTTTTGTCTGTCTGCAGTCTTCAGCCAGTTGCCAGCTAGTGTTTTACTTTTCCACAAACACACTCTCACCCCTGCAGCATACAAAGGAGTGAAAGGTCAAGCACTTATGTCAAGTTACAGAGCAATACAAAATGGAGTTTCTTAAGGCAGTGCAAAACTCAAGAAAATAAATCAAGATAATACACAAGATTAAGGCAATAGGCAAAAGGCAGCGGGCAGACTGCATGGCACTTGCCTAGGTTGTGTTGTAGCCCATGCACTCAGAACTTGGATAGCCCTGGTCTAGGTCTAGGATATTGGATCCTGCCTAAGATCACGAGGGTGGACAGAGATGACTTTTGGAGGTTTATTTCAATGGTTTCTACGTAACCCAGCCAAAGAGCCCCCTCAATAGGAAATAATTGGGGATAAAGTACTTAAACTAGGTGGCACTGCTGCATCCTAAGCAGACAGAGTTTATTGCTGAACTGACACAAAACAAAAAGCCTTGGGTCAGTTCCACAATCTGAAATGCTCTGATTTGGATCAAAGGGCAGGAGGGAGGATGCAGGGGTGTGGAGACCCCCCCATACTCACACTGCACAGCTCCCATCATCAGCAGTGGCTGCCCTCGGGACACATGCCCTTGTGACACACGGCTCCAGCCAGCGCTGCACAGTGGTGGCAAAGATCACAGCCTCACCAGTCACCTCTCTTGCATCAGGCTCTGCACAGCCCACATGCAACTCTGTGCTATGCGGGGGAAGCAGTGCGGGCTGGAGCTGGCTGCCTTCCCTGCCTCCTGCTTCCTGGGACCTGCACGTGGAGCCCAGCGTGAGAGAGGCAGCTGGTGGGGCTTGCTCCTACCATGCAGCACTGGTCGGAGCCATGCCCGGGCCTGCACAGGCCATGAGTGCCCCAAAGGCTGCCTCTGCCGGCAGCAGGGACTGTGTGCCATGTGCGGGAGTGTGTAGGGGAACCCCACACCCCCTACCCTCCTTTACACCCACACTCTGCCCACCTGAGCTCTGTGCTCCCACTGCCTCCCTGAACGTGGGCTCCACGCTCCCACCCAGGTAAGGCACCCGCCTCCCCACACCTGCCCTCTCGCTACGTGGTGCCTGGAGCAAGCCAGAGGCTGGGGAAGGCATGCAGGTCCCTAGGGTGGCAGCAGCAGCAGACCCACCCAGAAGCTGTGTGCTGGCTGGATCGGGCCCTTCCACAACCCCGTCTTGTTTCTGCAACCAGGACGCACAGTTTGTGCACCTCTGTGTTACAGGAAAGCCCCAAATAAGCAATCTTTAAATAAAAAAGTAAAAAACCCTGCAACCCATGACTTCCTAAAAATCAAAGGAACTTTTTGAAAAAACAAGCCCAGTTCCACTTCTTATAAGCAGATTTGACAACCCCAGCTCAGGGCCACCACTAGGAAGCACCTGCCACAGTGGCAAGGCCAGCAGAGGGGAGGGGAAGGGAGGCAGATGGGGCCATTTGCACTGCTACTGTGGAGGGAAGGACTGGGCCCCCCTGCAGCTCAGGGCCCTATGGATGTGCCTAGTTTGCCTACACATTAATCCAGCCCTGGTTTCTGTTAATATTAGATGCTGATGAGCTACCTCAAGGCTGGTAAACATATTTATCCTAATCTCTTGTTTTGCTGGATTGTCAGCATTTCATTATTAAAACCTACATCCAGACTGATGCAGTGTTCCTTGCTTTACCATTTAGATTACCCCATCGTGGTACATTATGCTGTAACATACCATAATAGAGGCAGAGCCACAGAAATGGAAATAACCCTGAAGTCTGACAAACTGTAATTAAATTCTTGTTATAATTGAAGCCTTGTTTCCCACTTGTAGGTGGAGAGGCTGAGGATACAGACAGGCATATTCTGCTTTTTACCCAGAAAATATGTTTCATTACTCTATAATCTTACATTTACTTTCACGCCTTCCGTCAAGACGAGTGGAGAGTACACTGTAATCTTTAGCTGTCATGCTTTAGGGCTTATGGTGATCATCAGCCAGAAGCTATGACAATTTTTCCTTCAGATACAGTACCATTATACCAGCCGAACTTGACCTTCTGGCTCTGTGGGCCAGATGAGTGGCGCAAGACAAGGTCCTGTGCCTGGGGTTGGTCCATGGGCCAAATGCAGTGTGGGTCAGTGCCCGGGGTTGCCAGGGGGTATGATCTGGTGTGTTGGCCTGGCCCTGTATTCCACACACGGCCACAGAGCACACCTGTGCATTGTCGCGATCCTGTGGCTGGATCCGGCTGTGGACCAATCCTGTGCACCAACCTGGCCCCATGCTCCAGACCTGGCTGCAGCCTTGAGCCGTGCCAGTGCAGTCGGGTGCCCAGAATTGTCACGTGGCCCTTGGGGCTCTGCGTAGATCTGGAAATCCTGTGTTGGGGGAGTGGTAGTAGTGTTAATTGCTGTGGCTCTGGAAGCTGTGGTAATTAATGCTGCTGCCACTCTTCCACTACAAATGTCTTCAAGTCGGCAGGCCCGGATGACCTACACCCGAGGGTGCTGAGGGAGCTGGCGGGGGTGATCGCTGAGCCCTTGGCTCGGTTATACGAGCTC
>JAGPOW010000261.1:17315209-17351262 GCA_030014935.1 Caiman crocodilus
AACATTGCTCAAGCCTCTGAGAGCTGTCACTGCGGTCAGCTTTTCCTCACCTCCTGCCTTAGGGAGCTCCTGCCTCTCTGGCTGCTGGCAGCGAACTGCCTCTGGTCTCAGCTCCTCGGCTTTATAAGGGCCAGGCCCTGCCCCCTCTGGTCAGCTGACCTTCCCTGGTTGCCCCGGCAACCCACAACTGTGCTCCTTAGTCACTGCTAGGGCTCCTTCCCTAGCAGGTTTCCCCTCTTCAGGCACAGGGCACCAGAGTGCTCTGTGACACCTTGTCATTCTATTGCCATCTGTCTCCCTATGTGAGTTATGTGTAATTTCGGTGGTAAATTCTTTGGGGAAACGACTTGTCACTTTTGTTTGTCTATAGAGCTCTCGCAACACAAATTGGCTAGACCAGAGGTTCTCAAACTGTGGTCCACGGACCACCACTGGTCTGCGAGCTCCCTTCAGGTGGTCCGTAGAAAGGTTGTGAATGATTAAGAATATCTGTACCAGCAAGGTAAGACTACTGATATTAAAATAATAGTTGTGTGGTTTGATTTGTAGAATAAAAAAAAGTTTATTAAGTGGTCCACCGAGACACTCAGCAATTTTCAAGTGGTATGCAAAAAAAAGAGTTTGAGAGCCAGACCATTAAAGGCTTCTGCTGGGAGAGCCACAGTCAAGTGTGCCCTGCCAGCTCTCCATGTGCTAGCCCCGCTAGAGAATGTGATGTAGCTGACTTAGCACATCCCCGTCATATGATGATTAGCTCACTCTCTTAGTTCAGTGTTTAAGCTAAGGGTGTGGTGTGCTTCTTTATGCTTCTTTCTAACATGGCCCTTTGATTCTGTAGACATGCCTAGTGTGATCTTTCTGGCTGTTCTAGCAGTTAGTAGATTAGGGATAGATCGCAGGGGCGATGCATAGTGGGGCCATGGGAGTGCACACGTACCCCCTCAGAGTGCCAGTGCACCCCCTGTCAGGCCATGTTCCCTGCTTAGCCAGCTTGCAGGGGTTAGGCAGGAGTACCAGTGCCACCCCTGCGAGCACCAGCTGGGGAGCAGGAGCACCAGGAAAAGAGGCTGGGACGCTTCTGGAAGTGGCTGTGGGACATCCGGAAGCAGCGTGGCTGCTTTTAGGGTGAGTGAGATCAGTCACAGGGACCCCCCGCCCCTAGCCAGTGGGATTGGCCACCGAGGAACCTTCCCCCCAGTCACTGACTCAAGAGGCACCACACATCCATGATAAACAGTCTAATTATGCCAGTTCTCGCCTCTTTTAATTTCCTTTGTTGAAATCCTGACTTCATTAAACTCATGGTAAACCATCCAAGACTTCAGTGGAACTAGGCTTTCACCCTTTGTTTCCAGGGAGATTCCTGCCTGCTTTATTTCTGCATTCTGCAAATGTATATTCTTTCCCCACCTCCCTCTCTCAGTTTCTCTCTTTTATGTGTAGGAATACAGAGTAAAATAATTAAGTTCCTATAAAAGATTCAGTGTTCTGACAATCTCAGTAATCTTTGGAAGAAGGTCAAATACAGTTTATTAAAAATGTTATTATGCAGTACTAAAATAAACTTTCATAGACAGATTTATACCCAATGTGATACACATGGTAGGTAAGTAGTAGGAAGAGAGTGAAATTAGGCCTGTGCGAGTCAGCAGCGATCCGATCCTGCTTCGGATCCGGCCGCTTTGGATGGCCGCGATCCTATCTGGAGCTCTGGATCAGTTTGCCACTTTGATCCGGAGCTGCTTCGGAGATCCAGATATAAGCTTTAATGGGGGATGAATGAAATAGCTATAACTTTGTTATTTTAGCTCTGATTTGGGTACGACTTGCAGGGATGGTAGCCTTTCCTGAGAGCATGAAGCCTGCCAAGTTTTAAGAAGGTTGGTGCAGGGATTTGGAGGGAACTGCACCCCAAACTGCTGACAGGCAAAACTCGTGATGTGGATGGGTGCTTCGGTGACTGCGTCTGCCTTGGGGCACAGGGGGTGAATCTAGTGCAGGCCTGAGTGCTGGGCCCTGCCAGGCCATGAAGCCTGCCAGCTGTGTGTGTCTTGCTGGGGGAGTCTGTCATCCAGGGCCCTGAATCCCAAGCTGCTGACGGCGAAACTCGTGATGTGGGTGGGTGACGCTGTGCGTGTGTTAAGGTGAGCCCTTCCTGGCACTGGGGTCTCTGCACAACACAGCACTGAGCCCCAGTGAAGCCTCCTCCTCCCCTACAGCCTCATTCCTGGTCCTCTGCTTTATGTGATAACAGGTAAAATAACTTAGCTGGCTCAACACCAGCAGCACCCAAACAGAGCCGTCACAGAGCCTTTCTTTTTATACAGGAATTGACAGCAAGAAGTAAAGATGTTGTGTTGTGTTGGACATATGATGTTACTCATGGCGTGGGATGGCTTATCTTGTGTTTTTATGTCTATATGTGTATTATGAAAAAAAAAGAGTACTTAAAAAAATGTATCTTTGGAAGCTTTAGCGTTGAAAACCCTTTTGTCAGGCTGAGGCAGTATCTACCGTTGGTCCTGGATGGAAGGAATAGTAAAGAAGCCAGATGTTGGCCTGGCCCGCAATGCAGGCAAGAAAGCCAGTCAGTGACAATGGAAATGGAGGTGGGGGGTGGGGGGACAGGCTGGGGTGGGGGCTAAGGGGTGCAGGTAAAAGTGCAGAGGTGCCCGGGGTGTCAGATGTCCGGCCGGTCGCAGCGTGCCAGAGCTCCACTGTCGGTGTCTTTATTGAGTCCATGAGTTTCTGGACCTACTACCTAGGAGGCTGATGAAGTGCACTTCACAGGCCCAGCTCTGAAGGAGTGGCTAGGATTTAGCTTAGCTTATCTGTTCTATTCAATTATGATTAGTATTACAATTCAAATTATTTCTTTGAATTTATATTTTCTCTTTTTTCGGAAACTTTGCAAAAAGGAAGGTGTGTTTTCCCAGCCAGTGTGATCTATCACTGTGCAGGGAGGCACAGATTGCTTGCACGTGCGTGTGCACACACATACACACATACACACAAATACAGAAACAGAGACAAACAACATAGAAAAAAAATCAGATATTCATAGCAGAAGAAGACAGGCAGACAGCCAGCACACAATTTTTACATAATCCTTAACACCGAAGCAAACACTCAAAGAAGAGGCCAGTGCACGCACAATACAAAAGGGAATATAAAACGCACAATACAAAAGGGTTCACATATACTCAGAGACTTTTTACAGCACAGGAAAGATCAATTTGAAGTGTGTTGGAAAGGCAGGTGCCAGGTCTTCTGGCAGGGGAAGGAAAGGGGGTAGGGGGAGAGCTGGAGCTGCAAGCCCTCTCCCCCACAACACAGACCCAGTCTATTCCCAGGCAGCCCTGACATCACAAGTGCCCACTTCTGGACTGAGCGGAGGTGGTGCAGGGACGTCAGGTGCAGACGCTGTGAGCCTGTGGCTGTGAGCCTGCAGCTGGCTTCCCCTAGCAATGGCCTCTCCTTCCTGCCAGCTGTTTTCAGAATGGGAAAGGGAAAAGGGAGCAGCGGGAGCTCATTCTACGGGTTCCCCAGCTGGCACAGGAGGTTGGGGTGGGTGAACTGGAGTACCCTATCTATGAGAGAAGAGTGTGGTAAAACCATCCCCTACTCAAATGAGCCAGAGACGGTGACTGTAAATGCATCAGGGCAGGACTTTATTGCATTAAGATAGCTCTCCCTTATTTTTAAAGAAGTTGAGCACATTCCTGAATGCGCTGGACTCCCATTGACTTCATTAGGAGCTGAGCATGGAGAAATCTCTCAGGGGAGCTCAGCATCCTTAGTCTGCGACATGCAGGTTTCTCCGTCTCGTGCCCACTATGGCTGTCGTTCCTCGTGGATCCTTTAAAAGAGAAGTGAAGTGAGCAGGTTTCCTTTCTGCATTCCTATTCCTTTTTCAGTTCTTCTCCGAACTCACCTCTTCTTCATATCATTTAATTTAGGGGTTGTCAACCAGGGATACATGTACCCCCAGGGGTACTTTGAAAGGTCCCAGGGGATACGCATGGGTGGGTGGGGATGGAGCACTGCCACTCCATGCTGCTGCCTCACAGGGGTAGGGCCAGGGCAGGGTGAGGGCAGCAGCGCCCCTCTGCGGGTCAAACAGGTGCTACCCATTCAGCCATCCACGAGGGAGAAGCTTGGACGCGGACACGGCCACCGCCATCCACCACCCCGCAGCACTGCTCCATGTGCAGCCGCTGCCACCCCCTCCCCCACTCTGCAACCGGCTGCTGCTACCCCCCGCCCCCCATTCCTTGACCAGCCAATTGGGGTACACTGCTCAAAAAAGATTGAAAACCTCATTTAATAAATACCCTTTCTCCCCCTTTCTTCTACTGGATAAGCCTATTACCAGTAAATTCTTCACCTGAAGAGTTTCTATACTGCTGTATTGCCAGAGAAGCTAGCTGGGGCAGAGATCATGTTATCACTTAAATATCTGTGGCAGTTCTGTGCATGTATGCATATTTATATCACACTGGGATTAATAGCTAAAGTAAAAGTCTGAAGGGTCAGCAAGAAGGGTGAAGGTCTCTCCAGTGCCATTGGCTGCTTTTCACAATCCTGATTAATATTTGCCTATTATGATTCAGGGAGACTGATCTGGATGCCCTGCTAGTAACAGGTCTAGCTAGTTCCAGCCGGTTGATTCAGTTTTAAACTCTTCTTCATTTTATTAGGAAGCAACTTTGAAGAGAATCTGGTGCATTGGTGTGAGTGATTTAACCTCCTTTTTCCCACTAACCATTAAGATTTTACAAGGAAGTGTTGCCCAGTGGTTAACTCTGAAAGCTAGAGGGGAGATTTTGGCCCATGAGATAGTAAGAGCTTTACTATTGACTTCAGCATTTTTCTCTAGGTGTTAAGGAATGGGTCTCTCTGCACTTTTGCTGCTAACATGCTGTTTGATGCTGAGCAGCTCACAAACCCTCTATATCTCATTTTCCACTATTATACTTTATTATATATACGTATTATATATAAAATAAGTTATATTTAGAGCAGAAACATTTTGAATAAAACATCTTAAAAGTAAGAAAATTGCTCACACTCAGTCAAAGACCCTCTTCCATGAGAGGACCCCGGAAGCACTAACCCTATAGAGTCTTCCTGCAGAAACTCTCTCTACTCCCTTGCATCACTGCCAGTCCCTGGGCAGGCCCTGGCACCTGGCAACTCTGTATTGTGACCAGGGCCGTCCCTAGGGGGGATTGGGATGACTGCCTCGGGTCCTGCGCTTTGGGGGGCCCCATGGAGCCAGGCGGAGCAGTAGCTCCATATCTGGCCGCTTGCTAACCCACTTCTTCGGGTCCAGGGCCTGTGGGACTGGAGCAGGGGTGAGGCCCTGCATGAGCTGATTTGCCCCGGGTCCCATACGCTGCTCTGAGTATGACATTTTTCAGCCATTTACAATATATAGCCCTTTGGTCTGAAAAAACAAGATCTGCAGCTGGTTGGGTGGAGAATTCTTGTAGCCAACAACTTTTCCATGTTTTTTTTTTCCGTGCATGCTTACACACGTTCGTCTCAGAAGCCACTGTGTTACTTCCATACGGTGTTCTTCTCACAGCTGCAGTACAAAGTCAGATCCATGCAGTCATGTGGAAAAGTCTTAAAACCGAATCCAATACAGAAAAACTCCTCCCCCACAGTGAGCTGGTGTTAGACAGTATTCATCCACGATAAATGATTATGTATCAGCTTCACTTCTGGCCCAACCACGGTCTTCTTTGATATAATGTATTTAAGGATTCCTGTTTGCAAAAATTATTTTTGCATATCGTGATGGGACAAGCAAGTTGTTTTTCCAAAAAGAAGAATAAATCTGACATCCTGAATTTTCTGGATTGTACCTGAGCTATCAGTTCTATATTACTTATCTGAAACTGGCAGGGGGGGTTGTGAAAGCCACGTGTCTGTCGCAGGGCACTGAAGTGCTTGCTCCTTTAAGAGCAGGAACTGCCTAGGGAGCCAGCCCTAGGAGCCAGGCAGAAACCAGAACATCTACCCCACCCGTGTAGATCAGTAGGGCAGCAGGCTAACGAGGGGATTAGCCTGCACCTGCACCAGGTCAGCTGACTGGAAGAAGGGCCGGCCCTGGGCACGTCTAAACCCAAGGGCTAAGGCCAGCAGGGTTTAATTCCCTGGCAGCAGCCGGGGAGGGAGCCTGCAAAGCAGAGCTGCCTAGAGGTGCTGTGGTTGCCTGATGTACCATTTAGGGGACTAATGGGGATCCAGGAGCTCACCAGGCACCCTGAGCTACAAGGTACTTAATGCTTGGGGAGAAATGTGACTGTTTTAAAGGGCAGAGCGCACCCTGCACTGTTAGTATTATGTTATAGGGGCGTGTGTTATCTGCTGTTATTTAAACTGGTGGACCAGGCTGAGGCTACTAGGGAGGAGAAGGCCTCAGCTGGGCACACTACAGTGTGGCGACCCCAGCACCAGTGCAGGCGCAGAGGCAGGGCTGCGAAGAGTCCAGCGCTGAAAGAGAGGCTGAGCCATATCACGGCCTCGGAGGGACAACGTTTGAATACCATCTGCGAGGCATCGGGTGTGGTGGGGGGTGGTTTTGGAGCCATGAGTCTAGCCCATAAGGCTGGGGGTGTCCCAAGGAGGCATCTATTTTGAGCGGAACCCAAAAAGGGGTGCAAGAAGCTACAGGGTTCGGTGAGGTCCATCAGGACCGTGTCCAAGCATAAACTTGAGGGCAGCCTCCCTGTTTATTATAATTACCAGCAAGAGTGTCAGGCAAGAAAAAAGGTGCCCAGTGGGCAAGATTGGCACAGTCACGGAGCCCTAGGGGCATCACGGCCATCCCTGGGACCCCCTATCGTGACACTGTGTGACAAATATTAAGAACATGGACTCAGTGGGTGTCTAGGGTCTACATGAGACCCTGACTGTGCAGTAGCTTGCTACTATTGCACAGTAGTATCACGGGGCAAAAACTATGCTGACATGCTACCGCACAGTATTGCTTAACAGGTGTTTGCCAGTGCTACTGCGCAGTAATTTTGGTTACTGTGCATTTATTTAGTACTTGCTTACCACTGTGCAGTAATGTCTCAGGTACATGTGCCCAGTGTGAGCTATTTTAGTCTGTACTACTTATTAGTTCACAAGGAGGAGTATATCCATCAGTCTTGAACCAACAGATTTGGTAGTCCCTAATAATTGTTGGTAGATCTGCTTTTTTAACTCCAGGTATTATTTAATGATAAATGGGAATTGGGATGACATTTACAATCCAGTTTTCACTTATGACCAGAGCCAGGATTTGAATTCAGGTGGTAAGCTAGTGCACTAAAGAACCCCTTTTACCACATCAAGAGTCCAATAAAACACTTAGTAATGGAAGTCCAACATTAAAGTATATTCCAAGACAAGGGAATTTAGACTAAAGCAAGCAGGAATCTACCACATAGTGCAAAAATAGGCTTTGCATTTTGTAGTAACTGACTCAGTCTGCATAAAATTAGAATGTTATTTTCCACACATTTAAAGAAAAGCAACTCTCTCAAAGCTGAGAACGTTTGAAGACGGTTATTGATAAAGATGACACAAGCCTTTACAGGAAAAATATTGCCAGTAGGTTTCACTCCCCCTCACCATCTTCCCTCCTCCATAACCAGCAAAAATAACATGGTATGTCGAGCAGAACACCAAGATTAATTCAAGGGTGAGTTGTTCCCAAAATATTTATAGGCGCCTGGAAAGTAAATTTTGTTTTATTGTATAATTTTTCATATCTGCAATGACGGCTCTTGTCACAAATTTTGCCCAGTTTTTTTATTGAGAATGATATGTACAAACATACAAGGGAAGATCTTATGTGCGATGCACAGGATTTAGCTAGACGATACAATCCACAAGCTGGCCAAATGAAGGAAGGCAGAGATTTTTTCTTTAGCTATGAAATATGAACCCTGGGAGAAAATAAATACAAAAGAAGCAATTAAATTAGATAATTGGTGGAAGTGGGAATAAAAGGAGTACAAAAATGCAGCAAGATTTGTAGTCCACAGATAATAGTACCTCTCTTTCCCTTTTGATTGGTCTTACTCTTTTACCTAAGTACATATGTTTATTTCAATTGTTTTTACAAAGTTAAATCGGTCCAACTACATCTGATGACTTCTTTGCTCCATGGGTTTACTGTCTTCTTCCTTTTTTAAAAAAAGTGATTGTTTTCATTGGCACAATGGAGTGAAACAGTAGAAAGTGTTCCACCTTGCGTTTAGCTTTGGCTGCATCCGCTTGATTTCAGACTAACACAGCTATGTCTCCCTGCTGCTCTCCCAGAGCTGTGGAAAGGTATTTTGTATCCAAAAGCTTGTTTAACATTTCTTCCAACTATGCAGTTGGTCTGAGAAAAGATGTCACTAAACAAATCTTGCTTTTGGATATTCTCTGAACCATCACGGCTACAACGACACTTACGGCACTACTAAAAGCACGGAAGCTGGAATGGTGTTGTACAGGACATGGATGTTCAGGATCAGACATTTTTATTTTAATACAGAACACAGTGAATAGAATTAAAGACAAAAACTGGAAGAGACCTCCTGGGCTACTGACTCTAGTCCCTTGTTTGAGGCTATAATCCTGTTTATGAACTCATCGGTGGGGTGCACATCAGCAGGGTTGTGTCATTGCAACAACACAAATAGCAGTGGCACAAATGTGTGCCTCAGTGCTTTGCAGTGGGATACATTGTTCCCCTGCTCCATGTGCTGCAGGGGGGCTGGCTGGGGTGCAGGTGCCTCAGCAGGGGCTAGCACCCCCCCATGCTGAGGCACCACGTGTACTGGCCAGCTGGAGAGCAGCACGTGGACACAGGAGAGCAGGCAGCCCTGGCCTGCTTGCTCCCCAATCTCTGCGTGCTGCAGAGTCCCCTCACTGAGGCACCCTACTCCCCTACCAGCAGCTTCCCGGCTGACTGGGGCACAGTGTGCCTCGAGACAGGGGAGCGTGTAGTCCTGGGCTGGCTGCATCCCCATCTCTGCATTTGTCCCGGCACAGCACACCACTTTGGTGTGGTTTGTGCTCCTTTTGTCCAGGTTCTTTTTTTGCTACCAAGAAATCCTGGTAGCAAATTTTGCCCCGGTGCTTCAAATTAGCAGTGCTACACACTTAATAACATGCAACTCGTGTGGTTTGTGGTGTCACAAAGAGGCTTGCACTGCCACAAAACACGCGTACCTGCACATGTGGATCCAGCCCTCAAGGTCAGGACAGTGAGATCATTGTGGTAGAAGGAGCGCTGTGTTCACAGTTGCGAACTGGGTGGACTGGGAGGTAGGAAGGTGAGAAATAGAGAAGCCAGAGAGGAGTGGCTTGCAGAAATCAATGTAAGGGAGGAGCCAGACATATTATTATTTTAACTCTGAGAAAGAGAGAAAAGCCTTAACTTTGTAGGCAACTTGGAACTGAAAACAAGAGGATTTAACAGCCTGGATGTGTATGTGGCTAGAGAAAGGGGGTAAAGTGCTGAAATAAAGGAATAAACAAAGGACATCCGGTTTGGACAGCTTGGGTAATGGAAGGATAATGGCGTCATTAGCCATGACGGTGAAGAGGGACAGAAGGGAAATTGGGAGGAAAAACAAGGAGTTTTGCTTCTACTGTGCTGAGTTCTAGCAAAACTTCGCTATTCAGAGTGAACTACTACGAAGCCAGTCAGTGAAAGGGCAGTACACATGCCTTTTCTACTGAAAGTTTCCATCTCATTTGTGGGTTTGAGGAGTTATAAAGTGGGAACAAATGCAATTGGGACAAACTAAACCTTTCAAACATGAGTCCTAATAGTAAATACTAAAAGCAGTGCATTGCCGCAGGATGACATTCAGGGCGAGAGCATAACAGGTAAAGAACAAACATTTAAATGCATAATCTTACATTAACTAAGATTAAAAGGACTGGGCACAAGCCTATTAATGACTTATAGCTATGAAGAAAGTGTTTCCATAATTATACCTCTTTAAGGAGCATTTGGCATCAGCTGTTGTTGGAGACAAGAGACTGGACTCAATGGACCGATTTGGTATGACAACTCCTGTGTGACTGGGAAAATAAATTTATTTATGGTTTCTCACTTTTGCAAGTCCGTTTTGCAAGTTATACAAGAATTCAAATTCAAAATACATAATTCAATTACCAGGTAAATCGTGATGTTTGGAGTGATTGCAGTGCACAAGATGCTATGCAGAATTACAAACATTTTGTCTTGAGCAATAGCAAGCTTCGTGGTCAGACGTAACATGTGCATTCTAAATATAGAATGAATGCAAAAGCTAAGGGGCAACCGATTTATGAATAAAATCCCACAGACAACCCACCGTATCTTGGCTTCTTATTTTTTATCTGCACTAAAATGAGCTTATCTGCATGCAGAAAGCACTTGCTGTCTGTGAACAAAGTAGGCTTAACATCTGTGGAGGAAATGATTTCAGGCGGTTGTGGCCTACAAATCATACTCATGTGACTATGCAAAAATAACTAAAAGGAAAATCTTGATTAACAGCAACACGTTCTCTTTCTCTGCAGAACCATTTTTTTTCAACATAGACAAAAATCAGCTGCTAGGCAAAGATGGAGTCCCCTGTTCTGGAGGTTTTAGGATGGGGGACTTTTATAATAGTTTTCCATTCATTTTCTGTCATACAGGAGAGATACTTCTTAATAACCTTTTGGACAAAGACGTGAGTGCAGAACGTGGTCCAGTATTCTGTGCTTACTCATTGTTCCTTTTATAAGATATTTTTGAGAGGACAGGCATTTTTAAACACTGTTGTCAAACTGTGGCAAAGAACAAACTTACAAGGGCTATGTCTATACAGTATACCTTTCCTGGGTCTCCCTATATTTATAAAAAGGTTTGATTTATGTGGATCCTATCACTGAATGTAAACTGTAGCTGTCGCCTGAGAGTAAAGTTTCATTCTCCTATTTTAGGGTCCCCTTTCAAACCACTTAAATCTTCCTAGGAGGGGTGCTGGTTGTGTGGTTGTATAGGAGTGTGTCTGAACCCTCTGCCACCCCAGAAAAGGTCCCACTGGCGTGCATAGGCTGATGAGAGAAACTGCACTGGTTGCGAGGCAGAATGAAAAGCTCTGATCTGTGTCTCCAGTGGCTGCAAAACTGTACAACCATCAGAGTGGGCCCGCAGCCAATATTTTAGCCTCTAGGTAGGTTTCAACTTTCTAACTATCTGGTCAAAGTGAAATTTCCCTCTCTGCAGATGGTGATGAAAACTTTATACTATTTGACTATTTTCTCATAAAGTAAGACTTGTACTAAGTAATAGGGGTGTGTGAAACAGGCCGGATGGTTTTTTTAAATTAAACATTGAAAAATGTTTTTTCTACATACCTTGAGGTACCAGGTGCAGCTTGTGAATGCTGCAATAGTGGAGTGGATGGAAGGTCCCACGGGAGTATCGGGGGCTCCCCGCATGCTCAGCGGTGAACCTGGAAGTGGACTGGAAGTACTTCCAGCCCACTTTCAAGTCTGCTGCTGAGCATGCGGGGTCCCCCCCCCCCGCTACCCGTAGGCTCGGCGGTTGGCTGCAGAGGAACCCCAGGTGCCCCTCCCCCCCCATGACCCAGGAAGCACCAGTCCTTAGCCAGGGGGCCGGGGGGAGGTCCCAAGTGCACTCCCCGGCAGACCTGGAAGTGCTTCTGATACACTTCCGGGTCCACTGCCGAGTGTGCTAGGGACCCCCCTGTTCCCGTGGGACACTCCATCTGCCTCAACATTTAAAGCTGTTTCTATGTCCGAATCATTGAATCTTTCTGAATTAATTTGAAAGGTTGCAATTCTATTTGCAGAGATTAAAGGGTCCCCTGATTCGATTCATATTCAGAGATTTGGTTCCTGAATCAGGCCAAATCTCTACCAACTTGAATCAGCGACCAAAGCTTTGCACGGCCCTAGTAAATAATGTACCATATTTTCTTGCACATAACATATATCTATTCGCCCCCAAAACTGGAGTGTGCATCCTAAGCAGGATAGTCGTTTTCTTCACTGGAAAAGAAGCACACCTGGAGACATTGTGTATGCCATATAGCTTCCAAGATGCATGCTATATCTCCCTGGTACCAGCAAGCTGTGTTAACTCTCTCCTAGCCACTGGTTTTGGCTGAGCACTGCAGCCTGGGTCTGAAGCAGCAGGTGAGCTGCTGATAGTATATTGATGAGCTTTGTGGTGTGGAAGCAACACTTTATTTACAGGAAATAACTACCTATAGTAAAGAACTAACAGTCTTGCTACTGTCTCGTGAGTGTCTGGGGCCTAGCTTTGTGTGACATGGAATAAGTCCTCCTGGGGACACAGAGGGCACGTCTACACATGCAGGCATGTGCAGTTGCAGCAGTTCAAATAGCAGCAGTGCAAATTTGTGCTTAAGATTTGTGCCTCAGCACACGTGCCTGAACGTGCAGTTTGGTGCAGGACAAGTTGTGCCGCTCCAGGCAAACTGACCCTGACCAGCTCCTCCAGGATTAGCTCCCTGTGGCTGCAGGAGGCTGGTGCTAGCACCTGTGCCAGCCCCAGCAGTATAAAACCCTGCCCTGGAGAGAAGGCTACTTGCCCTCAGGAGCTTCTGGGGGAGGAACCTCTGGGAGGAAGTTGGCCACACCCCTTCCTGTTCTAGGTTTATGCTGGTTGCTGTAAGCTTGGTCCCAGGAGCTTCTGGGGAAAAGATGGCCAGATCCTTCCTGCCTCTTGCTACTGTTAGCTGCTGGCTTGCTCTCAGAGTCTTTGGGGGTAAGTTGGCTGCACCCTTTCTTGCCTTGGGCTGATGCTGCTGTTGCTGCCCCCCATGGGGGGAGGAGTCATTCGCTGCAAGCCGCTACTTTGGGGAGTAGCCCACTGCATGACACTGCTTCCCAGGACCACACCCCAGCTTCTGCACTCCTGTCTGGCCTGCTGCCCAGTCCACCGCCAAGCTATGGTCGGGGGACAACCTGAAGAGGGAACCTATGCTGCCTGTGGGCCCCTCCCCCACCATCACTGCCGCAGCCTAAAGATGCCTTGCCTGCCCCAGCTTCCTTGGCAGGCCACCCTCCACCTTCCCCTCCACTTTCACCTGAAGCACACCCTGAATGGCTGAACTGAACGGCTACTACCACATGCACTGGGTTACTTAATTGACTGTTGCTTCTGCACTCCCTCACAGCTTCTCATCATCTACTCCTGTATTTGTGTTCCTGCCTGCTGCCGAGTACCTGGCTGGAGGCTTGAGGGGCTTCTGGACTGAGCTTCCACAAAGAAAGCCCCTCCCTCACTCCAGCCATCTTTTACATCGGTCTTAGCAGCTCCCCTGTGTGTTTTGCCCTTGTGTGGTAAGTTCTGTGTTCCACTTCTCCTGCCCTGGCTTGTTGTGCAGCTGAGTAAGCCAGCTCAAGTCTCCCTAATCCTTGTATGTGTGAGCCCACCTGGTTTCCTGTGGGGCTGTAGCTCAGTGAGCTTCATCCCCTTCCCCTCTCCCCTACCTCTACCCCTACCCGTACCCCTTTCCCTAGTGGATTAATCAGCCCCACTGTATATTTTGCTTTTCTTTATCAATTTCCCTTTCCCCTACATGAAGAAATGGAAGGGCAGGAACCTTCTGGAGGGGCAGATGCCCCCACAGAACTTCCTGCAGCCCCCACTATGGGGGCTGATCCCAGCCAAGACCCAGAGGGTATGTATGCCCCTGCAGCCTCCACCTCAGAGGCAGAGTCCAAACAACCTCCTCTAGGGGTAGAGAAGCCTGAGACCTCTGCTGCAGAAGCAGGCAAGACTCCAGCAGGGCCAAGGGGTCTACCCTGGCCAGGCCTCACCCAGAGGGGTTCTCAAGTCCCCTTCCTCACCATCAGGGCAAGGGCAAGGGCATTGGGAAGGGCTCTTCTTCAGCCTCCTCCACAGCTGGGGGTGGGAAGGACAAGTCCCCCTTGGCTGAGTCCCAGGGATGGCAGGTGGGCTTACTCCGTGGGATCTACTGGAGCACGGGGTTGCTGCTGTACTTGGGGGTCTACCTGTCCCCCACAGACTGGTCCCTGCTGGAGAACCTGGAAGCAAGGGTGGTGAAGTGGCTGTGGACATGGGCAGGACTTCTGAGGTGTTTCTCCCTGTGTGAGAGAGTGCTGGCAGCTGGTTCTATCCAGGCACCACTTACACACCCTGCCTGTGCCCCCTGAGGTTCTTGCAGGACTCTAGAGGCGGATGCTGGAGTTTTTCTGGCCAGGATGGCACTGGGTCACTGTGGAGGTCCTCTGCCTCCCCTCGTGGGAGGTGGACAGCACTTTATTTGCCCGTACAGCCAGGTCCTGACATTCCGCCTTCAGGCCCTGCAGTGACTACTATCTGGTGTCAGTAGCCAAGCAACATAGGGCCACCTTGGGTGTGCCTTCCTCTGCCACTTCCGGGGGCTCCAATATGACTGGCAGCTGCTCTGCCTGTGGGGCTTCTCCCTACAGGACTTGCAAGGGCTGCCACAGTTCTACCATGACTTCCTCCGGGCCTGGAGGCTGGTTTCCATCTCCAGATCCCCTGAGATACTTGCCCAGGGTGCTGACCTGTTCATCGAGCCCCGCTTCTGGAGCCCCCAGCTGGAGGTGCTGACAGAGGTGCCGCGGTTGTGACAGAGGTTGGTCCTGGCTGGTGTCACCCATATTGGAGACCTCCTGGACTACTATAGGCAGGAGTTGGTTGGCCCCACTGCACTGGTCTGGCATGTGAGTCTACCCATGACATGTGCAACTTGCCATCTGGTCCAGGATGTGAAATCTCCTCTACCTCCTGATGCCCTCGCCTTTGTTGACCAGATTCTGTGCAGTGGCGGTCCCCAAGCCCACAGTGTCCTCCAGCCCACCGGAGTTTGGGGTACCTTGCCTGGCCTCATGGCACTCACCGCTCCACCACCTGAGCTGGCTGGAGGACATCAGACTGCTCTGCTTTTCCACCGTCCATCACCATCACCTCTACATGCTTGTATACTGCATGATCCATCATGTCACCTTTGTGTCCTGCCCAGACACCAAGTGGCAGGACCTGCTTGGCAAGAGCATGGCTGGGGCATCCCAGTGGCTGAGTCAGTACTCCACCCTCATCCCACAAGCCACTGGGGATCTCAGCTGGCAGCTCCTCCATGAAGCCATCGCCACGGGCATGTATGTAGCAAGGTTCATAGGCACCCTGGTCTCCTGCCCCTTCTGTGGGCAGAGGGAGACCCTGGCACACATGGCCCTTGAGTGTCCCAGGCTACAGCCCCTCAACTTCCACCTCCAGAACCTCCTCCTGCAGTTCTGGTTGAATTTCACCTCCCCACACCTTTTTGTTTTTGGGCAATCTCATCCGTGGCCCCACTAAGTCCCAGGACCTCCTGGTCAACCCCTCCTAGCCCTGGTCAAGTGGGCCCTGTACTTGACCAGGAAGGAGGCTCTGGCTGGGAAGGTGCCTGGAGACTGTGGGAGCACTTTTTTCTCACTTGTCTGAACATGTTTCTGGGCAGACCACCAGTGGGCACCATCCACCGTCTCCTTGGATGCCTTTGAGGACTGGTGGGTGCGGCCCAGGGGCTCTACTCTGTGTACCCCTCTGGGGAACTTACTTTCACATTTTGACCCTTTGGCCCCTACATCACTCCTATCCTGTTTTTGCTTTTGTTGTCCCAGTAAATTAGTTGTATTTTTCACCCTTTGGCCCCACAAAGGGGCTATTAGTTAGCTGGGTGGGTCTTAAGGCCTATGTTAATATGGAAGATACAAGCAGACTGGACCTTCTGAGGCTCAGCCAGTTGGTATCTGGGGACGCTAGCCCCTTGTGCCACCTGGACTGGTGAAGCAGCCCAAACCTAGAGTGGCCCCTGCACCCGCTACAGCAGTCTGGTAGCAGGGGCTGCTACTTGGTTGTGACCTGCTGCCACCTGTGACAGCATCTGCCCCCTTGGACCTGTGGGGCAGTTGTGGGGTTGTGACTGGGTGTAGGGGTGGGTATAGGATTTGTGGGCATGAAGTTTGTCTACCATAAACGCAGTGCAATAGCTCTCATCTGATCAAGCTTGGTTCCTTATAGGGTAGACTAAATACAGGGACAGAACTCCCTGTATAGGAATCAGTACAACAAGAGCGCTGCACCCAGGGCGCAAAAATATCCAGCACACCTACTGGCTGGGAAGTGACCCTCTCAGCAGCGCAGAAGCTGAAAGGAATCTCGGAGTCATAGTGGACTCCGACATGAACATGAGTCGTAGTGACGAAATCATCAGCAAAGCTAACCGCACTTTATCGTGCATCAGCAGATGCGTGACAAATAGAATCAAAGGAGTGATACTTCCCCTCTATGTGGTATTGGTTAGACCACAGTTGGAGTACTGCATCCAGTTCTGGGCACCGTACTTCAAGAAGGATGTTGATGGGCTTGAGAGGGTCCAGAGGAGGGCCACTCATATGGTTAGGGGCTTACAGGTCAAGCCCTATGAGAAGAGACTAAGGGACCTGGACCTTTTCAGCCTCCACAAGAGAAGGCTGAGAGGTGATCTTGTGGCCACCTACAAATTCATTAGGGGGATGCAGCAAGGGTTTGGAGATGCTTTTTTCACCAAGGTGCCTCTTGGGGTAACAAGGAACAATCGTCACAAACTGACAGAGAGAAGATTTAGGTTAGATATCAGGAAAAACTTCACGGTGAGGGTGGCCAAAATTTGGAATGGGCTTCCAAGGGAGGTGGTGCTCTCCCCTACCCTGGGGGTCTTTAAGAGAAAGCTGGATAGGCATCTGGCTGGGGTCATCTGACTGCAGCACTCTTTTATGCCTAGGCAGGGGGTTGGACTTGATCCGTTGAGGTCCCTTCGGACCCTAACATCTATGAATCTATGAAACTCCTAAGATGAAATTCTCTTCTTTGCAGTCAATGGCAAAATTCTCTCTGTCTTCATTCCCTGACTATATTCTAACAATATAGGATGAGATATTCTAACAATATCTATTACAGTCCTAGTATACGCTGGGGAAGTTTTCTCACAAATTTAACGAGGTTTCTAACACTGGTTCAGCTAAACTGATTTCAAAACTGTTTGGAGCTGCAGCATAGAACAGGTGTCATGGGTCCTGAATTGTTTTTTACTGAACTTATTCAAAACCACTTCAGCAAGTTTTAAATCTGGTACAGTTGCTCTGAAGCCTGATTAAAACAAAAAAGTGCAACTGAGTTTTCAAAACTGGTTAGAAAATTGGGTAAATTTCCTCAGTTATCGCAGTGTTTCACTTCAGGCAAGTCTTCAGGTGGAGAACCGGTAAAATGGGGATGATAACATTTATCCAGGATTGCTACGAGGATAATGAATTGATGTTTCTTCATTCCTTTGAAAATAGAGTGCTATATAAATGCTAAATTTCATAGCAGGGTAAGATGAAGAGTCCCTTGGTAATGTATATTCTTATCACAAGCTTATCATAATGGATTCCACATTAGGGATGTTGATAAGACTGTAGTCACCGCTAGACTTCTCTGGAACAAAATCATTCTCTGAGTCAGGACTTAAATTCCCTTACAAAGTTTGTAGCAGCTGCAGTAATCATATGTCAGCCAGCTATTTTGAAACATTAAGATAAGTACAGCTTTACCTTCCAGCTATATCCTAACCCAATACAGAATTACACAAAGGCACACAGTGTTCTTTTGTATATATATACCTGCACAGATAAATCTTTTTAGTAAAATTCTGTACTTTTATATTTACTCTAATCCTTGCAGAATTTCACTTAAATGCATTGGAACAAAGTCTTCTCAGTTGAGGGGATGTGGGCCCAGTAGTGTTAACCGGAGCAGGGCAAGCGGGGCACCAGCTCTAGGCACTGACTATGACTGGTAGCAGAATTGCCCCTCAGGAGTCTTTGCCACAGCAGGGCTGGCCTTGCACTGCCCGTGCCTAGCCACGGAAGCCAGGCAGCACAGTGCTGCACTAAACAGTGCATGTGGGACATGGCAGGGGTGAGTGGGATATTGCAGCCCCATCCTGCTGCAGAGCCTTTACTGCACAGCCTGAACCATTATGTACATATGAGGGGAGGGAGAAAGTGGGGTGCCACGGACAGCTCCCAGGAAGCCTAGAAATGGGGCTGAGTGGAACTGGTGCTGCTACACCAGCAGCAGTAAGACAGTCGAAGCCGCAGGCAGCTTGTCCAGGGGCATGGAGGGGCTCCTGTCACTGTGCACACCCTGGAGGAGGCATGGGCTGAGCAGATGCCCCATGGATCTGTGCATGGGGTGGAGGCAAGTTGCCTCTTGGGGCTGAAGCTCTGTGCCCTGCTGCCTTTGCCCTGGGAGCCATGTGCTGGCTGCACCGTCCCCCCGGCCTGCCCAGTGGTGGCAGACACATAGCATTGCATGGCTCTCACAGCAGAGTCCCAGCCTGCAGCAGCAGCCCACCTCCACCCCATGCACAAATCTAGGGGGCACATGCCCCCCATGCTCCTCGATGCGCCATCCATGGCTTTGACTGCCCCACAACCCACCCTGGCCCCAGAGCCCCATTCACTCCAGCCCCTGCCTCTGCCCCACTCCCTCCTTCATTACGGGGGCCTTGATCAGCCTCCCCTACGCCCCTTCCCTCCCCCATACTCCTTCCTCTTCGCAGATTTGCCTGCTCTGTGTGTGTGTGTGTGTCCCCTTCACTCCCAAGCCACAGCCCCCACCAGCCCTGCTGCTGCTTCTCACTCTTGACCCACAGTATGCTGCATCCTGCCAGGGTATGTGGGAACCCCTCTCCTCAGGCTTGAAGCTCCACACCCTCCGGCCCACATACTTTCACAAATTCCACCCCCCCCCCCCCCCGGGCTACAAAGCACCTGCATAATTTTGTATAACCTTGAGTGTTTTTCTGCACAAAGCTTGAATTTTTAGCTGTGCAATTGACACCTCAATTAATTGCAACTAATTTTTTTAATCACACAAGTAACTGTGATCAAATTTTTTAATCATTTGATAGCCCTAGTGGAATCTTAACCAGATTTTATCATGTTCCTAATTCATAGCTTCCTACTTTCACATAACAGATGGAATTTGACATTCCCAGTTGGTTGTACCAGGTACTGGCTCCTGTTCAAATCTTATGAAAGTATGATCTTGTCTCAATTTGTATTCTCTGAGCCTGAGTTACCTGTTATATTATGGCATCTCTTTATACCATTCTGGCAATGTAGTGGCACTTTGAAGTGGGAATATGCTACATATGTTTCTACATTACTCCCAGAGCGGTTTAGTGTAACCAGGAAAACAGGCTGCTGACCTTGTCCACACTAGGCTTTTTTTTGTTGAAGTTAGTCATTACCATTATTATTAGCACTAGCACTCCACTCCTCTTCTTGCTTGCGCTGAGGGAGTTATTCTAGCTGTATCAGCAGTAGAAGTGATAGACATTTTTAATAAAAAAAAAAAGGAGGTAAATTCAGCCTATATGACACCAAATCAATCTCGCTGATTTAATTCAAAGACTGTATAGAATATAAAATGTATTCTGAAATCAATCAAAATGCCATTTTAAAGGGTGTTTTTCTACCTAGAAGTGCATGGCAATTCAGCTCAGATTATTCAGAATGCTTCCAGGTTCCCTGTTTTACTCACCTGTTTATAAATAACCAATATATGTAAAAGGAAAATATTGAAATTCCAGGATTGGCTCCTGTGGTACAGTATAAATACTTCGGATCTACAACAATTATAATGCATATAGAAAATTTGCTTTGCTAGCTCCTGGTTTCACTCAGTGCCTTCTCAGAGGTACTGAGCACCCTAAATTCTAATTGAAGCTACTAGGTGTTGTAGGTGCTCGGCATCTCCAAAAATCAGTTCCAGATTCTGCTTTACAGAATCTGCCAATGGGATAGTGTAGCCTTGCCAACACTCACAATCTTTTTAATCTCTTCATGTGATTGGTGCTTTTTTAAGGCTCCAGCTTCTGGAATCAAAAGAGTGCATGACAGTTTCTTGGGGGGTTGTTGTATGTGTTTGCTGTTTGTAAAAATAAGTTTCATGGATATGGAGAAACGCTTGAAAACATGAGCGTGTATCAAAAGGGCTCAAATCCCAGAAATCAAAGGGAAAAATGTATTATTGTTTATCATTCATCATTTTTAAGACAATTTCATCAGTTTTATTTGTGGGACAGACTGACTCAAGATTTTTTGAATGCTTAGCATTGGCAGTGTTAAACCTAGGGAATGATCTGTGGACTAAGCCGAAACGTGATAAATGCATTAGAGTCCTGTTAGATGGAAACAGAAAAGAAAATTTTGCAGGAGTTTTGATGCTGAATACTAAACCATTTCTTAGCTTATGGATGTACTAGTGAATTATTCCATGTATTATTCAGCCTCCCAAATTTTATTTTTCTCTGTGTGTATGTATGTTGATAGCTCTGCTTAGTCAGGCAAAATATTGATAAAATTACCCAGCCACTGAACCAACATCTGCAAACTTTTGTACTTTTGCTGACTGGAGGTGGGTATGATCCTTTTTGTTTCAAAACTTGGTAGGACATATGGGTTTTTCATACCACCTGATGTAGATTTGCTTGCAAAATTAGTGAAATTGTCTTTTATTCCTTAATATACTTTAGATTATTTACACTAGTGAATTTAATTGATGGCTATATTGATTTGACACAGCAATTGATTTGTGGCATGGATAGGAAAGTGACTGACTTTGAAAAAAATCAGTTGTGATGTGAATGATGTTTCTTTTTTAATCAATCCACCAAGTGGAAAAGGTACTGTTGATTATAGGGTTATTACCACTGCAGTGAAATCTAGAGGGAACAGTGTCCATGACATCTTTATGGTAAGATCAAACACCTGCCTCATATTCTTAACATCACATCTGTTTTTGCCACAGTTTTGATAGAGGAAAATCAAGTTTCAGAGTCATGACTTTGGAACGATATTGTAAATCCTGTAAAATTCCTGTTTGTTAAGGTAGTAAATGAGCAGAAAAAGGGAGCAATGCTTCTTTATCAACTGGGTAGCTCCTTTGGTGCATTAGCAAATGTGACTCGCCAGGAAATGCCCCCTTTCTTTGCTGTGAAAACATTAGTTATTTCTTGAGTTAACTATTGATTTTACACAGACAGGGGGAAAGTATTGTTCTACAGATGAAAAGATATTGTTGTAAAACATTATTAACATTTATTTGCCAAATCGATATTATTCTCTCAGGATTGGTCTGTACCATTTCTGTGGTACTCTTCAGAGTGCCGTTGAAACATGCCCTCCTTCACTCCCCCATTTTTAATATGACAAACCCAGAAAAGAGGCTCTCTTTCATTGCTGTCCTCTAGCACACTGGATACAGACACTTCACTGGGTGCAAGTCCTGAATGTCAAAGCAAGAAGGTTAACGTCAAAATAGATTATGTGGAATGCCTGGCAATGGAGACCAGCCTTGATGTAATGGGGCAATAGTGAAGCATGATGGAAAAACAAAAATCAATAGGACACTATAATATGTGGTTGTAAACTACTCAGGATGGACAGATTATGATTATTTTTGCTAAAATCATGCAGATTTAAATATTACAGGCTGGAGGCAGGGTTTTGGCAATACCCTGGCTCTCAACTCTGGCATTTCTCCTTCCGGTGGTCTGTCTACATTTTAAATTGGTTGACCATAATGCAAGACCTGAACATCCTTATTTGGGATGTGACTAGGTGGACTTGTTTTGTCCTTTAGGGCATTCTGAATTGACTCTATGTCACTGGATAACCTTTAACGTATATTTTGTATAGCTTACAAGGTAGTCAAGTTTTATGAATTTTTTGGTTTACATGAAAAGAATAAACTTGCAGTTTCTTTTGCAATTTGTGATTTGTAGTGTCAATTTTAGGAGAATATTAACCTTTTCTGTTTTGTTTTGACAAATGCATATCAAACCCCTTTGAAATACATTTTAGCTAATGAAAAAATAAAAGGTTATGGAGCAAATCCTCAGCCAGTCTGAACTATAATAATTTCATAAAAGTTGCACTGCAGTTGTTAGAATAGCTCTAGCTATTTTTATTAGCACAGGGCATGGCTCAACTCCTCTAACTATTCAGAAAATACAATTTTCTATTCAATGAATAAAAGAAAAAAGTGCTTGGGGTTTGATTTTCTGCTGGCTGTTATTCCTTTTAGATAACAAATCTCTCCTTGGAAAAAAATCCCTGTATGGCATTAAAGTACACATGGAAATAGGTCAATAAAGCAATAAACATGCTTGCAGCTGTTATAGCACCTTTTGTGAAATGCATACTTTGCCCACATGCATATTTGGTAGGTCTATTCAGTCCATGTCTGAAAAGAAGGTCATTAGCACTAATCTTCAACACAGAGAAAGAGAAAAATACAAGCACAACAATGCTGTTTTGCATGTGTACTATATAGACTAGAACTTGATCTGCCAATTCTTCACTGGTAAAAAAACAAATAGTAACAACTTCCAATTTTAGCAGAAACTTTTCTGTCCTGCTTTCCCACAGGTTACTAATGTGTTGAAATACATGAAAGAAAGGCTAGTTAAAACAGAACAAAATGCTCAGCTTTCACAGGTGAAATTGAAATGAGGAGCAACAAACATTATGCCCATATTCAAAAAGAGGAAGCGTGAGGACCCGGAAAACTACTGGCCAATTACCTTAACTTCTATTCCAGGGAAAATCCTAGAAATATTCATCAAAGAGGCTATATGTGACCATGTTGCAGAAGGCATGATACTGAATGACAGCCAGCATGGCTTTGGTTGTGGGCAGGTCTTGTCTGACCAACCTCATTTCTTTCTATGATTAGGTGACTCATTACCTGGACAAGAGAAAAGTGGTTGACATCATATACCTCGACTTCCAGAAAGCCTTTGACCTGGTATCCCATGAGGTACTGACCAGAAACCTGGAAGATATCAGGCTCAACTGAGGGACCATCAAGTGGGTGTGAAACTGGTTGCAGGGTAGGACACAGAGTCCAAATGAATATATCGGTGTTATGCTGGTGCGATGTGGGCAGCGGCTTGCCCCACAGGTCAGTACTTGGCCCTGTGCTGTTCAACATCTTCATCAACAATCTGGATGAAGGAATGAAAAGCCCATTGGCCAAGTTCGCAGACGATACCAAGATATGGAGTTGCACAGACACACCTGCAGATCCAAGTAGACTTAGACAGGCTGGCATGCTGGGCAGAACAGAACCAGATGAGGTTCAATGTAGAGATATGCAAAGTGCTGCATCTGGGAAGGAAGAACCCCCCCAGCACACCTTCAGGCTGTGCATTGCTACCCTGACGAGCTACAAATGAAAGGGATCTTGGTGGAACAATAGACCCCAGCATGAATATGAGCTGGCAATGCAACACAGTACCCGCTAGGACCAATAAAACTCTGGCATACATCAATCAGTGCATCTCGAGTAAAACCAAAGAAGTGATTCTCCCGCTTTACTCAACATTGTTGCGTCCAGTTCTGGGCATCGCACTTCAACACGGACGTGCTAAAGCTTGAGAAGGTCAAGCCATATGAGGAGAGGCTGAGGGATCTCAGACTCTTCACCCTGAAGAAAAGAAGGCTAAGAGGGGACCTGATTGCGGCTTACCACTATATCAGAGGTGTACATCAGGGGCTTAGTGAACAACTGTTCACCAGGGTGCCCTGGGGGAAAACTAGAAACAACAGTCACAAACTCCTGGAAGACCGTTTCTGGCTGAACATTAGGAAAAACGTCTTTACAACTAGGGTGTCCAGACTATGGAACAAGGTCCCCACAGAGGTGGTTCAACCATCTACCCTAGAGGTCTTCAAGAGAAGACTGGATGGTCACCTGTCTGACCCCAGATGTCTTTCTTGCTCACTCAAGGGACTGGACTGATGATCCTTTGGGGTCCCTTCCAGCCCTATGATTCTATGCAACTTTACACTAATTTACACAGAGTTCTTTTTCATAGTTGCTTGATACTTAAGACAATGAAGGCTTTGGAGATACAGGAATGGCCATAATGGATCTCACATGAGGTACAGCTAGTCTAGACCCTTGTCTCTGAGGAAGGAGTGAGAGTCCCTTCCTTGCAAGCATTATTTCCTTCTGGGTCTCTGATAGAAGTTGACTTCTAGCTTGAAGCATGATGTTTAACATTTCTTTCTAAATATGTTACAACAAAAAAGTGCTTAATTAAATGTTTGGTCCCATTCTGAATTACATTTGACTTTAAAAAATTGGTTATGCTGGGGAAAGGGAAGCTTGCAGTAAATAAACTTCATATTTTCTGTGCCACTGTATGGTGGCACTATCCACAGTGGCATAGAGGGAAATATGAGGACAGAGATGGATATGGACAAGTCTGGGTAGTGAAACCAGGACTTACTGGCAGAAAGTCACCCTTAGCAGGCTGAGGAAGCAATGCAGGATGCTGGCAAAGTTCCACCCATTTCTGTTACTGCAGGAGGAGGCTTTCATCACATCCTATCCCAACTTCCTGCCTCAGACTCCTGTATAAAGCTTTGTGGGGAGGACTTTACTCTTTTTCCATTTAGACAATTTAATTTTGTAAAATTGTTTATACTAGTGTAAAATAAGCTCTAAATGGTATAAAAGGAGCACAGTTAGTTTGGCTTGCTGGCAACATGAAACCAGCTTCTGCAAGGTCACTTTAAAGTATATCTAATGCCATAAAAGACATTAGATCTTGACTTTTCTTGTTTATTTACAGAGCTAGTGACGCATGGACACTATCAGTGTGTCTCCATATTGAAATGATACTTTCAAGCCTCAGTTGCACTTCCATTCAATTGGAAGTCAGCCGGGGTATTGATGCATAAATGCACATATACATCAGCCACAAATGAGATGAGGCTAATTCAGATATAGTAATGACGCTCCCAATATAATAAAATAGATAGATTTCACATGAGCCACTGACCATTTGGGTATATATTAGTGACTATTAATCAATACCATCTTGGGCTGGAACTGTACCACTGATCTAGAAGTGAAAAGTTCCTGGCCCTTACCAGTCTCCACTCGCATCCAAACACAGTTCTAGGTAACAAGCTTCATACAGAAAGTTGAAAGTAAAAGGCCAGCATTTCAAAACTGGCTGCCTATATTGTATTTGCTAAATTTCCATATCACTTGTTATATATCATGTAAGAGGTAGACATTTACATTTTATGGGTGACATTTTAGTGGCCAGTTTTAAAAACTATCCCTACATCAATATTACATTTTACAGTTTTAGATATTTAATATGGCTTCTCTATTATTAATAGAAAGAGAAATTAATATATCTTTACTTCCTGTGCATCCAAGCTCTGTGCATTACGGCTGTCCCAGTCATGGAGGTGCCTGGCTATACTGCTGAATGAATGCTATATGAATATAAATATCACTGGAACCTGTTACTCTTCCAGTTTTCTTTTTAGGTTTCATTATAGTTAGGAACCTACCTAAATCATGGCTTCATGGATTTTTGTGGAAACATGGATCACATTGCCTGTGATCACCAGGATTGGCTATGATTTCCCACCAAATCAACCAAAAAAAAAATAGTAGTGATGTAGATTGAGTGAAGGCACCCTCTAGCAATCAGAGGCAAGGGGTGGGGCAAAAAAATAGTAGTGACATAGACTGAGTAAAGGCGCCCTCCACCAATCATCTGTGAGAGGTAGGGCTCCTATGAAATGCCTGCGAAATCAGCTCGGCATGCTGTGAGTGCGTTGTAAAAAACCCTTTGTCTCGCTATGGCTTAGCTAGGTCCCTATTATAGTATATCAGGTTAATCACCCTTTTTGTCAGGATGGTGCTATTTATTCTATATCGGGCTGTCTTGCAGGCCAGATGAGTGTGGTAGGGCTGGTCCATAGGTCAGATTGGGGCTGCAGACCTGCCCCCCCAACACCAGCTTGCATACTGGACCCTGTGCCTGAGGCTTCCACTTTGAGACCTACGCAGCATGTGGCATCCGCTACCACTGATCTCCTATGCCACACCCGGTGCCCGTTTGGGCCAGTCTGGGACACATGCTGTACATGGCACCTGCTGAGGCACTGCAGGCAGAGTCAGTCCCAGATGCGCTGGAGTTGACATCATATGCAGCAGAGTTACAGACCAATGGGGTGGATGTCACATAGCACGGATCCCGCACCAGCCAGAATGGATGCCGCATGCTGTGTAGTCCTGGACTGGCTGAAGAAGGTGCCACGTGTGGGCCGTAAGAGCAGGGCTGGTGCAACACATGCCATATGGATCCACTATGAAACCCAGGGCTTGGATAAAGGGGCTCTGAAAGCTATATCTGTCCCATGAGCTATATCTTTTACACCTGTCTTCTAAATAGTTTTGCACAACCTATGGGAAAATCTCATTGAAATATGCAGTTATAGAAATATGCAGTGCAATCAATCTGTTCTGTTACATTAAGTTATACAGCTTTGTCTTAGCTTGTTTGTCTGCATTTTGTGTGTGAGGTAAATACATTTCTAAGAACAAAGTCTTTTCAGGCTCTCAGTGGACTAATCTGAATTTTAAACAGGCAGTCATTTAAAATTTGTAACTGCTGCTCAGACAAATTAACTTGGCAGTTAATCTCATACCTGGTACCCCCATAGAAACTTTTAAATATAGAATATTCTGATTACTATTTTTTAAGCTAGTAGAGGCCAAGACTGCACGATCATGTGAGCAAGGAATGAAAACTAACTGACTCGAAACAATCTGGAGTCTCCAGGGATTTAGAAAGCTTATAGTTATTATACAATTAAAAGTTTTGATCTAGCTTTTTGTGTATGCCTTCTCTTCTCACCTTGACAGTCATCTGCTTGGTAGAATCAGTTAACTGGCTCTATAGTGATCCATTCAAAAGCCATAATGAAACATGTAACTATGCATCTTCTTTATGGTTGTCGTTCTCATCTTGGGAACAAGAATCATTGTTCTCCACTTCTGGTCTCCTGCATCTTCTTGTTGGATGTTCATATGTTTCATATCTTTTCTAGTGTTGTCCTTCCACCACAGTCCTGGTTATTCTCTTAGCCTACTGCCCATCAGGGATGTCTTGTATATCACCTACACAGTGTTTTCTCTGCCCCACCTCATATCTATCTCAGGACAAGCTACTTATTTTGCCACACAAACAGAAGGGAATGCTGGAATTGGTAAGGTGATCTGGTGACAAGCAATGAGGAAAAGGGGTTGCCAAGGACACTTCCAACCAAGTAAGAATTGTATTTTCTACGATTTGGACGTCTGTCCTCCAGGTAGGAGAAGGAAACAAAGGGAGAGGGAGAATGGTTATAGCAAGTATTTAGTGGATAGGAGACTCCATGTCCCTCCTCCTCTCACATCCAAGCAGTCAAGAAGGGACAGTTAGCTGCTAAAGAATTAGTAGTATCTCTGGTGGCTGGGTAAAACCACTTATCTTTATTATAGATTCAGGACTCAGTTTTGCTCCATTACTGCTACACATTGTCTGCTGGTGCTTCCATGGCACACTCTAGGTTTGGGTCAAGGACTCACTGGATCCAAATACACCTTGTTTCTTCAAAGCAAACAAATGCCATAGTTTCATAGATGTTCAGGTTGGAAGATACTAGATCATTGAGTCTGACTCCCTGCCTTGGGCAGAAAAGAGTGCGGGGTTCATATGACCCCAGCCAGGTGTGTGTCCAATCTCCTTTTAAATACCTCCAAGGGAGGGGACAGCACCACCTCCATTGGAAGTGTATTCCATATTTTGGCAGCCCTCACTGTAAAGAATTGTTTCCTGATGTCCAGTCTGAATTTTCTCTCAGTTTGTGGCCATTATTTCTAGTTACAATGATGGGTGCCCTGGTAAACATCATATCCCCTATTTCTTGCTGACCCCTGTGATGAATTTGTAGGTGGCCACTAGATCCTCTCAGCCTTCTCTTGCAGATGCTGAAGAGGTTCAGGTTTCCCAGTCAGTCTACATAGGATTTTTTCTGTAGGCCTTTAACCAGACAAGTGGCTCTCCTCTGAACCCTCTCTAGGACATCCACATCCCTCCTGAAGTGCAGTGCCCAAAACTGGATGCAGTACTCCAGCTGCAGTCTGAGCAATGCTGCATGGAGGGAAAGAATCACCTCCCTAGACCTGTTTGTGATACACCTACTTATGCAAGAAAGAGCACGGTTAGCTTTACTTATTACCTCGTTACACAGGTGACTCATGTTCATTTTGGACTCGACTATGACTCTGAGATCCCTTTCTGCAGTTGTGCTACTTAGAGTGGTACTGCCCAGGCTATAGGAGTGCTGATGATTCTTCCTCCCCAGGTGCAACATGGCACTTTTCTTTGTTAAGCTGCATCCTATTCCATTTGGCCCATTTTCCCAGCCTGCCCAAATCAGCCTGGATTTGCTCCCTGCCATCTAGTTCGTGTACCTCCCCCCATAGTTTAGTGTCATCAGCAAACTTGGACAGGGTGCTTTCTACCTTCATCTCCCTCGTCCAAGTCACTAATGAAGATATTGAATAGTACCAGTCCCAGGACAGAGCACTAGAGGACTCCACTGCCCACATTTCTCCAGTAGAGAATGGCTTGTCCACCACCACTCTCTGGGTGTGTCCCATAAGCCAATTTTCTACCCACCAGACTGTGTAATAATCTATATTGCAACTGTTTAGTTTACTTATAAGAACTGGGTGTGACACTGTATCAAAGGACTTTTTAAAATCTAAGTAAATAACGTCTAAATCTATTCCTTCATCCAAGCATTTTGTGACCTGGTTGTAAAATGAAACCAGGTTAGTCAGGCAGGATCCACCTGCTATGAACCCATGCTGATTGCACCTTAGCATTATTTTACTGGCTGGTCCCCCACAAATATGATCCTTAACAACTTTCTCAAAGGTCTTGCCAAGGATAGAAGTGAGGCTAACTGGCCTATAGTTACCCAGTTCATCCTTCCTCCCCTTCTTGAAAATAGGGACCACACTGGCCCTTTTCCAGTCCTCTGGGACCTGTCCTGAGCATCATGAGAGCTCAAACAGTTGTGCCAGCAGCTCTGCTATGACTCCAGCTAATTCCCTAAGTACCCTAGGATGAAGATCATCAGGGCCAGTTGATTTAAATACATTCAACCCCTACAGGTGCCCCTTTACTAGATCAACATGAACAGTTGGTGGGTTGATATCTATTCTGGGTTTACCTAAAGTCCCAATGGGATGCGTATTTGTATTCATGTCCAGGAACACGGATGCAAAGAAATCATTTAGAAGCTCCGCTTTGGCCATCGTATCATTACCAGTTGCCCAAGTTCATCCTGAAGGAGCCCTAAGTTACCCTGCACCTTCTTTTTGCTTCCAATGTACATAAAGAATGACTTTTTGTTATCCTTGACTTTTGCTGCCAGCCTAAGCTCCATTTCTGCTTTGCCTTTTCCTTCCCTGCAAGCTCAAGCCAAGCAGGTATACTCCTCCTTGGGGGCTGTCCCCTGCTTCCACAGCCTGTAAACCTCTTTTTTCCCCTCCAGGCTCTCCTGGATTTCCCTGCTCAACCAAGAGGGTTTCTTTGCTTTTTTGCCCCCTTTTATGTGTACTGGGATGGTCCTTTTTTGTGCCTACAGGATTAGTCCCTTGAGAAATGCTCACCCTTCCTGGACTCCCATCTCGCCAAGGCTTTTACCAGTCAGACCCTCCCTAACCAATCTCCTGAGCTTGTTGAAGTTGGCCTTCCTGAAGTCTTGCACTTCTGCCTTATGAGTTATCTTCCCCACCTTCCTCCAGATAGTGAACCCTATCAATAGGTTGTCACTATCCCTTAGGTTACCTTGTTCCTGCAGATCCCCCACCAAGTTGTCTCCTGTGGCCAGCACCAAGTCTAGTAAGGCATTTCCTTTAGTGGGAATGCATAGCTCCTGTGATAGGTGAAGGTCCTGTAAGGAGGTTAGAAACTTTTGTGAATGGGCAGACCTGGCTTCCTGCTTCTCCCAGCAGATGTCTGGAAAGTTAAAGTCCCCCATGACAACCAGGTCCTTTGAGCGCGCAGCTTCTGAGAGCTGTCTCCAGAATTCTTGGTCTAACTCATCCCCCTGGTGTGGGGGTCTCTAGTAGATCCCCACTCCCAAGTCCCTTTCTCCCTGACCACCTGTAACCTGACCCATAGTACCTCAATTTGCCCTTTTTCTTGGCCCAAGTTAACTACAGAAAATTTAAATTGCTCCTTAACATAGAGAGCAATCTCCCGCACCTTTTTTCCCCACTCTGTCCTGTCTGTACAAACTGTAGCCCTCAATGCTCACTGCCCAGTCATGGGTAGGATCCCACCAGGTTTCTGTTAGCCCAACCAGGTCAATTTTTTTATGCGTGCGCAGGAAATAAAGCTTGCTCTGCTTTGCAAGCTGCTTGTTCCCCATGCTGCTAGCATTAGTATAGAGGCACCTAAGCCCCACAATAGGTGCCCTTACTACTTCCCCGTTTTGATGCTTAGTGGGACCCTTGTTACTTACCTGGACTGTTCCAGTGCCTGGCTTGAGGTCTGTCATTCCTGGCCTCTCCCTGTCATCAACATCCCCATCCCCTGATGAACCTAGTTTAAAGTCCGGCATAAGAGATCAGTCAACCTGTAAGAGACTCTTAACTCTTGGAGAGAGATGTAGCCCATCTCATCTGAACACGGCCTTATCCTGGAAGTGCAGGTCGTGGTCAAGGAATCCAAACCCTGCATGATGGCACCAGGTCCGAAGCTGCGAGTTGACCTTTCTACCTCAATTGCTATGGTGCTATCCTCAACCGTTGACTGGTAGGATGGATGAGGAGACCACATGTGCCCCCGAACCTCTGAACCTGGCTCCCAGTGCCATGTAGTCACTCATGACACTGCCTGGATTGCTCTGGGCTGTGCCATTCATTCCCACATGGATGAGGACCATGGAATAGTAGTCGGATGGACCTAATCAGGTCTGGAATCCTTGTTATGACATCACAAATCCAGGCTCCGGGCAGGCAGCTTATCTCCTTATGCTGGAAGCTAAAGGAGAACAAGGCCTAGTTTCTTTTTCCACTGTTGCTCCTCATGAGAAAATGGTTGGTGCCATGTTTTTGAAAGAGACTTGGAATGGGAAACAGAATAAATGCCAATGAAACTACCAAGAAGGGTTTGGACAGATCTGATGTCCCACAGGTGTGGACTTGTCTTAGGTATGAAGTTCAACTTTAAATGATAACTTTCCAAAGTTTGTGATGCTTTGATCTGGTGCTGTTCCTAATCCTACCAAAAACATTGGCTGAAGAAAAGAAATAGAGGAACAAGAAGGCCTGATAAAGTCCCTCATTTCCACCATGGGCCCACTAATCGAAAGTAATCCATGCATATTAAAACGTGTGATAGGGTGGGTTTGCCGTAAGGTAGGGTGAGATGGGGGAATGCTGGGTCTCCCCGACTCCACAGCTATTGGGAGTGACAGGTGGAATTAGGCACCTGGGGACTAGCAGAAGGGACGTGGGCTGGGAGAAACCTCACTGAGAGGACTTCCCTGAACAGCTTTTGAAGAGGAGAGAGACTAGGAAAAATCAAGGGCAGGTTTACAGAGTAATGTGGGGGGAGGATGTGAGTTGAAAAGAAAGTGAGATGAAGAAGGAAAGGGAGATAGACGGCTGAAGAGAAGGAACAAAAGCAAAGGAGAAAAGTAAAAAGGGAATCCTATGAAAGGTGAGTGAGAGTGACTCGCCACTCATTACCTCTCATTGCATAGTGTGTGTGCAGCAGCTGACCTGGAACCTGACCTGACATCTAAATCATAGTGATTTCATTCTTCTCTTATGCCATCAGTCTGCTAGCTCTGATACAGGCAGACAGGATCAAGGGGCAGTTCTGGTATTGCTGACTGAAGTGCTTATGTAACATAACATGGGGTTGGGCTTGGTCACCAACAAAACAATCAGGATTGGGAACTCCAGCTCATCTGACCCTTAGATCCATATTCACCCCCTAAAAAATGTCCAAGGTCCTACATGACTTTTTCTGTAACACTTGGAGCAGCTTTGTCTTCTTTTATGCTGCAAAGGAAAGATAATTGCACTGTTGCCTTTGCCTAGTACAGTTACTTTATTCCTGGACAGGAAGAAAGACGCAAGCAAAAGTGCTCTAAGCCTGCGGCTTTCAACCCTTTTTCATTTGTGGGCCCCTAAATTTTTCAAATAGAGGGGTGGAGCCTTTTGAATGATAAGTGTGGGTATTCATATACTTTTGATTGATCATAGTCATCTTTCAAAGGAGATAACCAAAATGAATATATTTTATGTACTGAGCATTATGCGGCTGCTTATTAACAAAATGCCTTTTTTCAAAGTAAAAGCAAAACACTATCAGCAGAAATGCTATTTTTCCCCAATTTGCAAATGAAGAGTAGGAATTGAGGTCATCATTTTTCAAGGCAGCTATTAATTTAGGATGCCTACTGTGAGGGGCCTTTTCAGAAGTGTGTTTTATAAGCGTGGAAAGGACCACTGTGCTGATCTAGTCCGACTTCCTCTATAACACAGGTTGTCAGAATTTTAAAAAATTTATTCTTGTCTGAATTAGACCTATCTTATTGAAAAACATCCAACTGTGATGATAAATTTCCTGTGATGGAAAATCTGCTACAATACTTGATACATCAACGTGCAATTATTCTCACTCCTAACATTGTATACCCCCTGAGTCTTCTCTTCCAGACAAAAAAGTCCAGTCCCCTCAGCCTTTCTTTATGAGTCATGTCCCCCAACCCCCTGATCATTTTTGTTGGCCTCCGCTGGACTCTCTCCAATTAGCCCACATCCTTTCTGTAGTGGGGACCCAAAACTGGACACAGGACTCCAGATGTGGCCTCACCAGCGCTGAATAGAACATCAGGCCTTTGAAGTGATATCTTGCTATATCTTCGTCCTCTTGATTTAAAGATCACATTACCAAAGTTTTGTTTCTCATATAAGTACTTATCATTTGTGGGCAAGCCATCTCTTAACTTTCTCTTTGACAAGCTGAATAGAGTGATCTCCTAGAGTCCATCACCTTAAGATTTCTTTTTCCTGTTCTTTAGTAATTTTTTGTGGCTCTTCTCTGTTTAATTTAGCAATATCCTTCTTGGAATGTGGACACCAGAATTAAACACAGTCTTCCAAATGTGACTGCACTAGTGCCAGATATTGATACAATATAATCTTGCGACTCCTATTTGATATCCCTGTGTTTAGATATCTAAAATAGGGTGCCCCATCCATCATGTATTGGCTACATTCTCTCTCACACACCCCTCTCTTGTTTTGATAGGAGATGTGGGTGCTCAAGTATTGTTTGGACATCATTTCAAATCCCAAGATCTTTCAAACTGGGTACTCCAAAACTGAGGTGCCCAGAATTAATGGACACATAGAAATACTTTGACTATAGTGTACAGATTTAGAATTGTGCCCCGAGATATTACAGTGCATAAAAGCGTGTCCTGACTTCATCATTTTCTTTGCTGAGTGTGTTGACATTGTAGAGTTATAAGCATAACAATATAGCTAGAGTTTTGTAAATTATTTCAGGAGAGTTTTTTACCTTAATCTGCAGAAGCATAGCTAGCAGGGTTTGTGCCCTGGGTAAAGATCTGAAGAAGAGTGAATCGGGGATGCTAAGAGCACGTGTGGGGGATGGGGACAAATCTTATTTGCTCCAGAGATTTAAAAATGTCCCTGGCTGCTACTGTTGTGGCATGCATAGCTCACCCCAGTTGTTGATGCTTGCAGCAGCAGTGCTGTGTGCAACAGTGTGCAAAAACAGTCACATGAGGCTGCCATGGTTGCCAGGCTATGGACTCCCTGGTGGATGTCATTCTGGCACCCTCACTACATTGGTACTGGGGGCTGGGGCCCTGCCTATGCACCCCAAGTCAGACTAGTGGTACAGATTGCTATGTGTCATCTCATTTCTGTAAATTAATAGTAAATAAAGCATTACTGTGTTTTCATCACAGTAAAAAATGAGCAAGTAAGTTTTGTGCCTGGGCAGGTAAATGTACACAACAGCCTTGCAAGGCAACTATAGAATCATAGAAAAGTTGGTGGGGTGGGACCTCAGGGCCACAATTTAAGCAGGATGCCACAACCCTTCAACAAAAGATATCACTCGTCAAAATTCTCGCCTCTCACATTTTTCCTGGATCATCATAGCTACAACGTCACCCCAACACTATTATCAGCTTTAAAATACTGTGCAACATTTCCCCCAGTGCTGCTCTATTAGTTCTCAAGTGCTTCCCACAAACTCTCTTTTAGACTTTAGACCAATGGTTCTCAAGCTTTTTAGACTTGGGGCTCCCCTTAGAAAATACCAGCTGTTTTCACCTGGTTTTTGACTATGGAAAAATAATTGAAATTGTTCTGTTGCAAAGAACTCGGAAAGACCAACACAGATCACACTGTTTTTAGCATTATGCAAAAGGTGACCATAGTCCTGGTTTGGCTGGGGCATGCTTGGGTTCTGTACTGTTGTCCTGGCCGGTTGGTCAAAAGTCCCAGGCTGGAGCTTGGCAGAGAGGCAGAGCAGCATGCTGCTCCAGGCCGGCAGGAGGGCAGGCATCACTGCTCCTGTGCAGGAACAAGGACTTGCACATGTGGGTGGGATAGCACCTGCTCCAGTCCATCCTTGCTCAGAAGCAGCAGTGCCTGCTTGGCCACATGCTTGGCACGGCACGCTGCTTTGCCTCCCTGCGGGGGTCCAGGACTTTTGACCAACCAGCTGGGACAGGGCTGTGGAAACCTGAAATGTCCTGGCCAAAACAGGACCTGTGGGCACCCTAACTATGGATTCCTATTTGAAATCGCTGGATTTATTTTGTGAATCATGTTTGCACACCTGGCAGTGCTAACATCGTATCGCACCCTTTGGCACCCTTGACAGGATTTCAAGGCACCCCAGAATGTTACCCTTGCCTTAGGCACTGAAAATACCAGATTTCTCCGAAATCATTAAAAAAAATCTCCAATAGGCATGCTGACTACTTGCATGATCTGGCTTCCATTACTCTAGTCACTCATAACATTATCCCTACCAAGAGAAGAAAATTAAAGTAGCAGCAGGGAAAAAAATTAAAATAAACATTTATTATTTTTTTCCAAAGTTTTGTGAGAATGTTTGTATTTGCTGCAAGATCCCAGTCCCTGCTGGAGTCTCAAGGACTAATCATTACTATGAAATACCTGCTGAATCACATCGAAGAGACTGCCTGATTAAAGTGTTAGTTTGGCTAGAAACTTCAATTCCACTTTTCCTCTAAATAAAAAAAAAGCCTACAGCAATGAAAGATAGAAAAATTAGATCATCTTGTTCATCCCCTGCCAGTGCAGGATTCTTTTTTACAATATATTTTTATGCTGCTTTATTCTGTGCAGATTTAAAGGAATCCTTAACGATAGGCCCACTGCTACTTTCTTTGGGAAATGTTACTGTTCATAGACTTTTTAATAGCGAGCTCTACCTTGATATTTGACTGAAGATCGTTTCTAGTGTTTTTGTATCATGGCTAGTTAAATTAGACCCTTGCTTCTGTCTAAATATTTTTCTCAAAGTGTCAGGGATAAAAAAAAAATTAAATTGTTTTGCAACTATCTAGTTGGTCTAATAAAAAATATCACCTCTACTCCAAGAGTTTTGTCTGCCTTTCTCAAAGTGTAACATTTGCATAGTTCAAATACCCGGCAGCTGTAAAGCCTGTCACCTTAGAATTCCAATTTTGCAAAGAGTTTTTCATGACTTAGTTTCCATTGATTTGCATCACTCCATACTGGCATAGGAATCTGTGTAAACAGGGTTCTTTGCAGGATCAGGGCTGTAGTTGTGTGCTCACTGGGACAAGGGCATTTATTTCCTTTCTAAATGTCTGGGCAACACCATAGGTGACACATAGAGGGGATACAGGGGGCAAGTGCCCCCCCGAGACCTGCTGTCACTGAAGTCACTGACGGCTTTTGCAGGCAGTCCCTGCTCCACCCCCCCCCCCACTGCTGACACCGACATCTGCAGGTGGTCCCCATTCACCGC
>JAGPOW010000261.1:17355963-17394373 GCA_030014935.1 Caiman crocodilus
TTTTTTTTTTCCACGCCTATGTAGAGCATTTGCATTGCAACTCTGGGAACCAGTTTATGAAATATTCCTGGGAGCACTGACCTGCTCGTCTGATTTGCAGGATGGGAGCATCTGCTTACACTGAGGGGCTGGGTGGAGTCCTCAGTGAACAATCATTCAGGTGCAGACAGGCAGCTGTGCTTGGAAAGTGTGTGTGTGTGATTGTGTACAGGTATGAATGTGATATGCCAAATATCACTTGGATTTTTCACCCACCTCTTGTTCTCAAAACTTTGTGCAACACTTTGGGGGGCTGGCTATGAAACAAAATCCTGAGTGTGAAACAGACTCTTAGCACTTAATTGTATTGGGTACCTGAAAATACAGATGACTAAAAATATGCAAGATGCTGTCAGCCATCAAAAAGAGAAGCTTGCATTTTAGAGAGGCCTCCGTGACTGGTAGCAATATACGCCCTTGGAAAGGGCACTTCTGTAATCCGTACATCCACTGATTGCGGTTCTTGAGGAAATCTTGCTATAAAAGTTACAGATTTCAGGCCCAGAAGCATCATTAAGTGAAGGAACAACTCTTTACTTTTTATGTGAATGCATACAATCACATGAATACATACAGATAAGGTTCTTTGGGTGAATCTGTTATCTTTTATTAGACCATCTTAAACAGTTGGTATTTTTTTCCCCCAATTTTTCCAACTATTTAAGTTGGACTGATAAAGAAGCTTGTCTGCCTGTGTCCTTAGACCAACATGGTGGCAACCTGCACCCCACTAATACATGCATACATTTACGTTATTTCTTGCATAAATGATAATGTATTTAAATGCCACTTGCTTTTCCATCAGGGATTTTTTTTTACATCAGGCAAACTTCCTAGTTTTTGGTGAAGCAATATATGAGCTGATATAGCTATATCTTTTTACCATAGCTGGGAGTATGTTAAGTTGTAAATTGATGCTGACTGAAATTGTACTTGCCTCTATAATTTTACAATGCTAACTCCTGTGATCTCACGTGGTCTTTGCAGTAGAAAACATATATTAGTTTCCATTTAACACAGCCTCTTGTGCGTTATACTTTTCCTAAATAGACTCTTGTAAGCAGCCTCAGAAGGCTTTTTCCCTTAAGCTTTTGTGCAAACTTGCAACCCAGCAGTAGCAGTTGTTGTCACTCCTAAGCTGACTGTGCACAACTGCTTGTACATAGATATTATATAATGGCATGGATGCCAGAGTAAGTCCTTTATCTTTATTTTATCTTTGTATATATGTAAATGGTTGTTATTTCAGTATGTGAGGGGCAAGGATTTGGGGGCGGTGATCTCTTTTATCGGACTGACTGTATGGTTGCTGTAGGTTTAGACCAGATTTTGAATGCAGTGTGTTTTTCAGGTCACTTCTTGTGGGCTGAAGACCACAAAAAGTGACCTGAAGAATGCACTGCATTTGAAAGCTTGTCTAAACCAATTGCAGTCATACAGCTGGTTTGTTGAAAGATATCACCTGCAAAATTCCTTGCCTCCTGCATATCTCCTGGACCATCACAGCTACAACAGCACTCCAACACTACCAAAACACAGAGGTTATTCTAGTGTAACGTTTGAGGGTTGATGCAGAGATGAATTAAACAGATGGCCTCATTGCTCAATTACTGCTAGCTATAGTATAAAAATTTCTCTGTTTCTATAAAATACTTACTGTGCCTACTTGTCAATTTAGTATGTGGAAGCAAAAAGAGCACTGGTTAAAAGGACATATGTAATAAATACTTCAGATTAACTGGCAATTATTCAATAATAAATACTTGTAATGTCTGACACAGGACTTGAAGCATCTATGTATGTTTAATTGTGTTCAGTTTACATGTGTTGTCATAACCTTACTTGTTGTTATGTTTTGTATTCTGTGATTAAGGGTGGCCAAAGGCATTTTACCTCAGAGCTCAAACCTCTAAGGAATTGGAACCAGTGCCTTGAATTGTATAACAAAGAAAGCATTAATTTATTTTTCTTCCAGGGTTTTGCCAGATCAGATTGTTCTGGATACTGTCAATGTTTCATGTTAAGAAATGGTGTTTTGCTTTGGTCTTTTTACATGTCTTGAACAGAGTTTTTGAACTAGGTTTTATGGACCTGTGGGATCTCCACTGAATAGATGCAGAGAGTGCATTGAACCCAGACTGAACTAATTTATTTAGAGTTTTAAAATTACTAGGGCCCACTGGTCTTACACTCCTGTTGTGCTGGAAACTAGCTAAAAGCACATTTATCATGTACAAAAGACACAGCACTAGCCCATCAAATATGATGAACTAAATTACACACCAGAGCTGGCTTAGATAATCCGCCTCCAGTAAACATTGACCATCTCCAAAAATGTAGTCAACGTATTCAGGCATTTTGAGGTAAGAGAAGGGGATGCATTCCAGTAAATAGGGTCTTTGTGTAGAATGCCCTGCCAACAGGCCCTTTTTGTACTTAAGGGGTGGGGGAAGGCAGCTGGTTTCAGTATCTTCATTCTTCTTAACTTTGCCCTCTTGCCATTTTGCCAGTCTTTTAAGTAGACAGGCCTCAAATCACTTAGATTTGTATATCTATACTGGTATGTTCAAACGTCTCTGGAAGCCCACAGGCAGATCTTGGAGCCTTGGTTGAATAAGCTTACAGTGCAATGCTCAATTTTCTGAGTGGACAATTGCTTTCTGTTTTAAGTTTAGCTTTCTCAGGGATTTTAAGGTATAATACTAGTTGGGGCATGGTGCAGTCTTGAGGTGTGACAGGGATGAATAACTGTTGTGAGGTCAGTATCTGAAAGAAAGTGATGCAGCTTCCTGGCAAGGTGAAATGGCTGAAGGGATGAATGATCAAGGTGGTTGACAATCTAACTGGATTCTTGAGTAACAAGTGAAGAAGGAACAATGTAAAGAGGGATGGGATTGATATTTTTGCTGAATTTTCTGATTATTTCCCCAGTTTACCAATATCACCTTTGCTCTTGTTTGACGGAGCCCAGTATTTATCATTGGGTCTGTCTTCTTATTGTGAAAAAAGATGTTAAGAAACAGGCTGATGGTATGGTAAGAACTATGAATTAGGCTGTTAGTTTTGTGCTTTTTGGTGTTGCATCAGGAGTCCCTTTGGGGTAAAAACTTACTAGAAATCAAGCAGTCCAAGTTTACTGGTATGTGTTGGACATAGAAATGTTTTGAATATGGGAAGTGCTGTTTCTTCTCTGATAAAAGTATGCTTTAAATCAGGCTTGTCCAACATGCGGGCCGCCAAGCCATTTTATCTGACTGCCGGTAGCGCCACAGAGTGTGGAGCCGTGGCAAAGGCGAGGCGGGCAGGGAGTGCTGCAGAATGGTGGTGGCACGAAGCGCGGAGTCACAGCAGCAAGGCAGGCAGAAAGCATGGAGGGAGTGCGGCGAGGTGGGCAGGGAGTGCTGCGGAGTGTGGAGCCACGACGGCGGGGTGGGCAGAGGCTATGGAGGGAGTGCGGCGAGGTGGGCAGAGAGCACTGCAGGGTGCTCCACTGCCGCTTCTGCTGGCCGATACAGACCTGGCTGGCCTCCTCCCATCCCCAGCAGCACATGGGAAGCCGGCTTCAGCTGAGTGCTGCTTCCCCAGCACTAGGTCAACCCGGTTGTAACCAAGTGGCTCTTGCTGCACCATGTCAACCGGGGCATGTATACCATGTCAACCCCTGCAGCTTCATTGGTGTCAGAGGTCACGTGACATCATTTCCTCATAGGATACCACTTCCTGTGACATCTTTGAATATGGCTTGCCAGCCCACTGCATGATAAAACGTTTGTGATCCGGCTCCACATTCAAAAAGGTTGGACAACTCTGCTTTAAATGTTTGAGTGAGGGCTGGGGCTCTTGGTATGCTCTATTGTGAAGACTTCATCTCTGGGTATAATATGCCATTATGGAAAAAGAAGCCTTATTCCCCCTTTTTGACAAAAGAAAAATCCCTAATGGGGCCAGTCTGACACTTCACTAGCTTTTCTGTGTTTTAACAGCTCCCATAGGTGGTAGGGGAGACAGGAATATGGGCAGACTTAGCTACACCAAGAACCAAGTGGGCCCTGTTCCTTAATCAGGTTGCCACCAGAAGGCTGCAGTTCAGTCATCCAATTTACTTCCCAGCAGCCAGAGCAGGGCAAGCTGTCTGTAATCTCTGTTAACAGCAGAGGCTTCATAACGTCTCCTCTTTTCTCTTCACTGCTGCGTTGAAGAATATATCACATAGGTGAGCACGTGAAATAGTCCAAAACACAAATCTGTCCCCTGCAATCGCAGAAATAAAAACAGGAGCAAGTTTGTAGGATGATTCAAGCCTTGAGTCTTCAAATTTTCTAACAGTTTTAGGGGTTGTCATTATAACCCTTGAATATGAGGGGAAATGGTCAGTTTTGAGACTTTTAACATTGCACCCCAGTGTTGTCAGTGGTGTTAGCAGCCCCTGAACTGGCTGGCTGGGTCCTCTCATTTTCAAAGTTTCAACAGTCCATTCTTGAGGCTGTGTTAGAAACCTTTGAAAAGAGGAAAGACACCTGCTGTGAACCTGACTAGCTTGCACCATTTTCAAGGCTTCTAACATCAGGCCTTTGACAGCTGGCTCTTTGCAACTGTTTCTGGCAAGGTGAAGCAGAGTACACCAAGTTACAAAGTCGGGAGAGAGACTAAAAGATGTTATGCACCATAAGCACTTTACCGCTGTGCAAATAACCAGTGTTTGTTACAGTGTAAACAATCAAAGAATGAGACTTGCTTTAAGTCAGGGGTTGTCAACCGGGGTTACATGTACCCCTGGGGGTATTTGGGAAGGCAGTGGTGGCGCGGAGAAGTGGGGATACTTGGAAAGCATGCCGCCGCCTGCTCCCGTGCACTGCTGCCCCCCCTGCTCGTCAGCTGGCCGTGGGAGTTCCCCTCCACCCCTGCTTGTCCAAGGGGTACAGTCCAGGAAAGATACACCCCTAAGTTAAGTGAATTATACACTTATCTGGTATGCATATGTGAGCCTTAATTTTTATTTCTTTTTAAAACTCGTAACACAAATTCTTTGAAAATTATCCTGGTCAGAAAAGCTTGAGGTATGCTATCTTAGAGCTTGCATCCTTCCCTTGAAATCAGAGGGCTCCTAACATGCGTGCAGGTAGGTTTCTTTGACATGCTGGAAATTGAGTCTGCAGGAGCATGGAAATGGATGCAGCCTCGCGTGTCACGTGTATCAGCGGTGCCGTGTATCTCCGTGCTGAAAAAATGGCGGCAGGATGCTTTGAAATAAAAATACATCTGATGGCAAAGCGCCCTGCCGCCATTTTTTTCCAGCATGGGCATGCATGGCAGTGCTAATGTATGTGATGTGCAGGTGCTTTTAATTAGCATAGCTTTCTGATTAAAGCACCCAGCGTGCACATAAAATGCTCAGTTTGTAAACTTAGTGCATGTTCCTTACAAGCATCGTCTAAGTGTCACGCACACTTGGAAATGGTACGCTTGTGTTTATCTCATTTTTTCCCTCTTCCAATTCAGGGCCAACCATTCCTGTTTTTTAACCTAGTAGAAGCCCTTCCAGCTTTGTTTTGTTTTTATGTGTAGACACACTGCCACTGAAAACTAAACCTTTTCTAGCCATGAGAGAGAGAGTGAAATCCTTCTCCTTGACCCTCTTAACTTGTCAGAAGAAGAAAGCTTCATAAGTAGTAGGGCAATAGAAGCTGTTACTGTGAGTATAGATTTAACATTTATTAAAGGTGCTTTAGATATAGCAACATCTTTCAGTGGAAAAATAAGTGTTGTAGAAAGACAATGGTTTTAGTAGGAAAAATGCCTGACTGACAGTTTTCCTCCAGTATGGATCAAACATATTACGTAAGAGACTCTGATGAAACACTTCTAAGTAGTGCTGTAAACCAATAAAAAGCAGGGTTGGTCAAAATGTTAAATAACCTTAAAAGTTTGTCTTAAGATCAAGGAAATTCAAGTGTAATACTTTATATTGATCTTTAACTTATCCTAATCTAGGAAAAGCACAAAAAGCTAGTAAGTGTGTTAAGGATGTTTTTAGTCTTGACTGTGTATTGACTGCAGATATCCCAGAAAAGGCCCATGTAACACATTTAAGCCGCAGACCTGTTTTTTAATGTAGAAGAACAAAGGAATGTTCCACAGCAGAGAAGCTGAAGAACTATTTTTAAAGCTGACCCTTAGTAAAAATTCATAATGCTAGGATGCAGTTTGTAAGTGGAACATTGCGATCTTTAATAAGCCACTTGTTGCTTTAATTAACTAAAAGGGCTTTGTAATATCTTTGCAATGTGAATAGAAACCTGGGCATTCTGAACTCTGTTGTTGCTGGATTTTCTGCCAGACATTAATATCATCCATTAAATGGAAGTTTGAGCTCTAGCAATCTAATTTTTTGCGACCAGTGGTATTTGAAGTTGCTGCTCTGGAGAGCATGTTTCTGTATGTCTGGATACTTTGGGTACCCGGTAGCCATCCATTTTACTTCTGGAGAGAACTTCAAAAGAACTCTGGATTTAGGGGCTTTTAGTGTTTTTAGGGAGATAAATGCTCTTAATTAGAATGTCATCTTGGCATTTGTATTTTTATTATGACATGATTCTGATGCTGTGCAATGGGGAGATGCATCATCAATATTGTATGGTCTACAGTGTTGAGGACCAGGGTGAAATCTTGGCAATATTGGTCTATAGGCTTTTCCCAAATGCTAGGAAACAATCCATTTGTTATAAAATGTATGACTGATTTGTTTTCTGGAATAGGATATACAATAAGGGAGTTGGATTCCAAGGCAGGCCATAATTGGAAGGGTTACTGAAGTTAAATCCAGTTGTTTTCTTTAGTTGAGTCTTGTTTTTTTTAACGGAAGCTGTTACATTTTAATGGAGAAGTATTCAGTAATATAGGGTAGATACTTTTAGTTAGTTTGTATATACCATGAGTGTTCATAAGGGCCAGCTTCTTTTGGAGTTGATGGACTTTGGAAGTTATAGTGCTTCTCTTAGGGTAGGCAACCCAAACTCTCTCAAGACCAATGTGTTGAATGCTGTTCCTTGACCAGGGACCAAGTATGTGATTCTGCTTAGAATGCATCGTCTGTGAAATAAGTTTTTACCTTGGAGAGCGTGTGGGATTATCAACGTGTGGACATTCTGAATGAACTATATGGTCTGCTTTGGGACAGAAACATCCCTACCAGTGTGATTTCAAAGACATGATAATGGTTGGTGGAAAGAGTGTTCTAGTTTTCCCCTATGACTAACTTATGTATGCAGGTGGACTTTGGGGTGGCTTCTTCTTGCCCAGGACAAGAAAATCATTTTTGGGGTTGGGCAAGGGTAAAAGGGAAGGGGACAACCTGTTGGTTTCTTTTTCTGTTTGGCAGAGGATGGGTAGACCTGTGCCAGTAAATTCTTGTGACAATTTTGTAGTGCTGGGCTGCTTTGACAGGCTGAAAAAGTTCTCATTCAGCGTGATGGTAAACTTCCAGTTTCCAGCAAAACCCACCACTTAGCAAAGAAGGTTCAGTCACAGGAAGAAAAAGATTAAGGTGTTTTAGAAGGAACTAAGTATTTCTTCCATTGTTGCAGAATATTTTTTCTGACACTCGGGAATGATTATTCTCATGTCTTTAGGGCAAGTACAGAGGGTACCATAGAAGTCGTTCCCCAACTGTGGTCCAGGATCCCCTAGTAGTGTGCAAGTCCAAGAGTAATAGTCTGTAGAGAGCAATGCCCCCCCCCTTTAATTTAACATTGGATAAGAGTATTAGATGGTCCTTAAGAAATGTTGAGGCTTGAAAATGGTCTATTGGCTTATACACTTTTCCCCCATGTTATTATCTTTAAAGGAACCTAATAATTATGCTTGAACTGTTTTATTTTCTATATTGGAATTCAATTAGCATTATGTATTTACAGGAGAAAAATGGTAACTTTCCACTGTAGTACATACACACTAGTCCAAACAGGGGAAATGCAGAGTTAAATCTTGATTTTAATTATGTTATCACACAGCTTTGGATTCAGACTATTTAAAGGGACAAGCTGCTGTACGAAGCAAGTTTAGCTTAGTCCCAGCTAGGCTTGGTTTTGGGGGTCAAATTGCAGATTCTGCTTTCATCAGAAAGTACTTCTGATGAAGCTCAGCTGAAGAGAAATTGGCCATTGGGCTTCAGACCTCCATAAGTAACTATATTTTATCAGGACCTATGACAGGCCATAGTTAAAACCTAGCAGTTACTTCATAAAGTCACGCATTGCGTCCAGATGAATAGGGGCATGCACTTGCAGTGGCACAAATACTAGCGACAGGAGAAGAGACAGGGAAAATTGACTGGGGCACAATGTGCCTCAATATAGGGCTGGCCAGTAGACAGCCCCTGTGCCAAGGCACCCTGCACACCAGCCAGCTGGAGAGTAGCATGTGGAGACAGGGGAGCAGGTAGCCCTGGTTTGTGGTGCCACAAACTGCATGTGCCTGCATATTTGGACATGCCCATGGAGTCATAGGTTGGTGTTTCTTCCCTTCCTCATCCATAGATCAAACTGTTTTGATTTGTAACACATCCAAGTTTGGTTTCACAAGTAGAGTCTTCCACGTTTCCTCCTTGCAGGCTTATGGGTGGTGCTAATTTTAAATGGCTCTTGCAGGAAAATATGAGCTTTACAGAAAAGAGTTTTGAACTGTGACCTTGAGAGAAGAAATTGAAGTAAAAGTTTCAAAACTTCTACCACTCAAGAGCAGAACATTTTAAAATCAAAGTTATCCAGTTACGTAATTTCTTTTGGGACAACAGATTTGCAAAGATCCATTTTGTACCTGGATTTTTTTTATTTCTATGCCTTTTTCCCTTCGTGTGTTCATTTTTTTTTTAAATAAAACTCATTTAAGGCAAGATTAAAACTGCAAATTTAAGTTGTCATGAAATTCTTTTTTCATAGCAAGATTTTTTGTGTCCCAAGTACACATACATTATTTTTGTTGCATTAAATGTTCATCTTACAGATTATGAACAAGGTAGGTGAGTTAAAGTTGTTGTGAAAAAGTTAGTTCTAACTTGCAGATTCATTGTTGTGTTTAAAACTGCAAAATGAACAGTACATTAATTTCAGTTAGGACAGTGGTCACCAACCAGTTGATCGGCCGGTCGATTGTGGAGCCTCTGGCTGTCTATCTCAGTCTGTCAGAGGCTTCATGATCTGGAGTGGCAGGATGCATGTGGCTGGGCTGAGCCAGACTCCTGCTGCCTGGGCTGGGCTGGGTGAGTGGGATCAAAACTTGCGTGACTTGGAGGGGAGGGCCAGTCAGGGACGGTAGATCCTGAGGCGCCCTTTACTTACAAAAAGCGATCTCTTCCATAAAAAGGTTGGAGATCACTGAGTTAGGACCTGGTTGTAAGGTGCTGAAACAGGAGGTGAATATAGAAAGCTCTTCAGGGTAAGGTGATTAATTTAACTCTAATGTACTAAATCTTGCTTGGTGTTTAATGGCCTAAAATTAAGGGAGCATTGGATATTTTAAAACTAAATTAAACTGAAATATGTATTTTTCTAAGAATGTTGGAATGTCTTTGTCTGCTCATTTTAGCCAGATTCAGCAATGCACTGCTTTACAACAGTCCAGTTCACTTTGACTTATTAGGCTGCGTACACATCATCAGGAAGCATTCTCCCAGGTTTGTTCCCCTGGTAGAGAACCATATCCAGAGTTGTATGTACCAACATTTGAATGCTGAGGCTCTGAAGAGTAGAGAATTTGCAGTGCTGATACTGCAGCTGGGGCATGAAGGGGTCGGGGGGGGCGGGTGTTTGCACCCCTTGATCTGAAGGCTCCCTTAGTCTGCCTGGCAACACATGGCAGCAATGCATAGGGCAACCCTGATTGGTGCACTCATCTTCCGTGTCCCTGCAGCACAATGTGGGCATTCCAGGGCTGGGTGGGGGGCTGTTGTATTTGTTGCTAGAACAGCAGAGTTCAGCAAGTGACTGACTGACTGACTGCAGGGGGATGCTGGAGAGCTGTGTTGTCTTCTAAGACAAGCCATGGCATGTGCAGAGATTGGCTGTCTCAGGCAAAACTCCTGGGAGTCATTTACTTATGGTTGTTCCCGGGTTATTTTTTTCCTGGAGCGACCATTTTACTATGGGGAAAAAAAGCCTGAATATCTGTATACTCATGTACTTCAGTGAGAGTAGCGGCTCTCCCAGGAGAAACTGAATATCTGTATTGGGCTTCAGACACTTTACCCTGTGCATACTTCTGTAGTGTTCCTTGTTCAGCTCATTTTTATGACGGCACATTTTTTAAACTAGGTGCTAGGTTTCAGTTCATCTCTGAACCAAGCCTAATGTTTGCAGACCTTACGCTCTCTAAGCACCTTGTTAAAGACAATAGCAATAAAATCGGTGTGAATTCTGCACGGGTACGGTATATAGGAATGTACTTTTCCTTTGCATATAAATACAGTGTCCTCTGTAGCAGAAAGCATATTAGTTGCAATGGTTTTAAATAACAATGAAGTAATTTATTACTGTCTTGCTTTTGAAAACTTCTAGCATCCAGATACCCTAAGCCACTGGTACCTTTTGAAAAGCCAATGAAGTGGATAATATCACCAGAGTCAACTAATAATTTTGGTACAGTAAAAAATATTAAAACTTTTGGTGCAGCATAAAGCCAACAAACCTCATTATGAAAATCCCTTGCTTGCTTGTTTTGATGAAGTTGGCATGTTTTTTAACAAATAAAGTATGCAGTGTGTTCATATTCACATTAATCTAAAGACTAATTTTTCAAATGTCAGCACTTTTCATCATTGTTCTTTGGCTTATTGTTGACTTTATCAGTAAAAATATGTTTCCCTTTCCCTATCCTTGTGGACAGCTTTATGAAGTAGTAAAGGTTTAGCAGCTAGTTAACCTCTAGTTAATGGTGAAATGGACTTTATTGATTTTTTGAAACAGGTTTGTTCACTCCCTACATTTTGGCACTGCAGGCCTCATACTTCAGTACTAAAAAACCCGGCTACATCTGGCACACTACACATTCAAATGTAATAATCCAAGTCATTTCATTACTAAAATATATTCATTTTTAAAAAGCAATGACAATAATGTGCATATTAAGTGAAGTGGAAGAGGTTCGTTGTTCCTTTATTTTCTCAGCAGTCATCTGGTTCCAGTACAACATCTAAATTAAAAGTAGATAAATAAAAACATGCTGCCTTGGTTGAGCAAGAAGATGATGTGAAGTTTACTCATAGAAGTGCTGACAGTTCTGTTCATCTTATTTATTATTTAGTGAAGGCTCACTGTATGCGACATACAGAAATTTAAAATAGAGAAGACCAAGGTAGACTAAGGAAACAAACACATGTTATACAAGCAAAACAAACAGAGAGAGAAATAAATGTGTGCTTATTTTTTTAAAAATACAACAGGCTTGCTTGAGTCTTTAAATGCATACAGACAACACTTCAGTTAAATGCACCTTATCCTTTCCAGCTTTTGCCCCTTATGAAACATTTGCTTGGTTTTAAAGACAGAGAAAATCCTTTATCCAACATGACTGATCCAGAACGTTAGAATGTTCCTAGTATGAGGAGTTATAAGTAGTTTGTAATACTTTACTCTCTAGATAACTATAGATCACTTTCTCAAGTTTTTGCTCGGCAGTAGCAATTAGGACATGACAGCATTTGCTTTTTCTTTGCCTGTCTGCCAGTTTCCATTTGTGTCCGATACTTTGTTTGTTGGATTCCTTTGGACTTCATTCTGTGTAAAATTCATTCATCTTAGGATCATAGGAAAGTAGGGCTAGAAGGAACCTCACAAGGTCATCTAGTTCAACCTCCTGCTCAAGGTGGGATCATCCCTGGCTGAACCATCTGTAGCAGGGAGCTTGGGGCTTCTGCTGCTTTGAAGAAGGCAGGCTGCAGGTAAGGCAGAGGGCAGTTGGAGGAGCCACATGACCCAAAGGGTCCATGTCTGGCTGCTGGGGGCTACACTTACCCAAGAAGGTTAAAAATCCATGGCCTAATTCCTTTGGAAGGCTTGCCTAATTCTTTCTCTGGTGTTGGGTAATGCTTTTGTGAGGAGGTTGACTTCTGGGCCTGATGTTAGCTCTGTCCCACTGCCTGCCAACCCACCTGCCTTGCTCGCCTGCCACACCTTGTCAAATAATTAGGATGTTAAATAGGCAGGAGACTGCCCTTCTAGTGCCCTGGTTGTAATGGGGCAGTGTTTACACACTCCAACCATCTCTTATGTGCCCCACGGCTAGCAGATGTTATGCTGTTATAATAAAAGTCACAGCCAGGCTGAATCCACATCGCCCTACTTCCTTGGAGATCATTAGTTTTGTTCTCTTATACTTCAGGCAGCCCTGTCCCACGGTCCTTATCTGAGTGGCAACTGCCTAATTTGGGCTCTCTCGCCCCTCAAGCAGCCCTAGCCCAGCTTACTGGGCCACTCACTGGGCCCTCATCTGAGTGGCAACTTCCTGATTCTCCTAACTCAGGGCTAACTCTGCCCTGGCTCTTCACCAGGCGTCTGTGCCCCTTCCTGTGCCAATACTCTGCCCCTTCCTTTGAGTCTTCTTGGACCCAACCACTTCCTCATAAACTTAGCTGGCCCCACAACTCTGTCCTTTCTCTTCCACAGTTCGGGGTTCCCCTCTTTAAAGGCTCAGGGGCTTCCTAAAGCATGCCTGGCCCAACTCACCAGGGTCATCCACCCCTACAGGCTCAGGTGCTTAAGCTTACCTGGCCTACCTGCCACCACACCTTTTCTCAGTCCACTGGATTGGAGGGGGGTGGGGCTAGGGTTTAGGTGCCCCGACCTGCCTTACACTAGGGAAATTCTCAGCTCTGGTATTTACACGGGGGCTGTCACACCACCGGCAGTCCCACCAGTCCTCCCTATCCTGGCAGGGTGCAGTTTTAGGTCTTGCCTAGGACCAGGAGCCTCCACACCATCTCCCTAGCTCCTGCCCTTCCCTCCAGGCATTCTGGGAGCAACTCAGCCTGGTGTTGCCTCCTTGGCTGCTCAACCCTGACTGCTGCCTTTCTGGCCTATGTTTGAAAATGACCGGCGTGATCAGCCACCTGAGGGCTGTCTGCTTTAGCCCTTAAATTGACAGAGCACTAAAGCTGCTCCGTCACAGCTTTCCATGTTTTTCTACTTGAAAGGAGAATCCATTTTTAAAGCTTGGTGATTCGTTTTTAAAGTTTGTTCGTGACCCTTTCCTATATTCTTTTGACCCACTTCCGGGTTGCAGCCCATGGGTTGAGAAACTCTGCTCTAAAAAAAACCCTGAGATCATTTTAAGGGCATCATGGAGTTCTAGCGCTGTCAGGTGTACAAATGTGATTAACAAGATAAATCGAGAGTTCAGATAGACTCCAACAAGTCAGAATGTTTTTAATACTATGAATTCCTTTCTCAGTTCTTTGCAGCTGAAGAATGGCTCTATTTTCTTGTAGTTGGAAAATGTAGTTAACTCATTTACCATGGGCTGTCTTGAGTCTTAATAAGCACTGCCTTTATGTCTACAAATGTTGGGAACCATTGTCATGGGGGCTAGAAAGTTACACTTAAAATTTCTTCTGCTTGCCAGGATCATCCATTACCAATTTTATTTGTACAGTGAATCTTTTTGTCTCTTGTCACTTTAAAGCTTTTTGCTTTAGTTCAGTAGCATTACATAGCTGCTTGTGTTGCACAAAGCTATAAATGCACCATCCATTATTGAATGCCAGCTAGCTTTCTTGAGTACATCTTCACTTTTTGTGTATTTAAATCTTCAAAAAAATCTCAATTTGCGCTTTCATCTTTAATTCATACAGTGGTCTGAATGCAGAAATTTTGTCTTGATTACTGGACTTGATTCGACACTCTGAAATGTTCCATTTATATCTCTGATTTAAAGACAATAGTATTTTTTTTTTGTCAGCTTCTTTTTCACAATCTGTCAGTTGGTAATCTGAAAATACAAATATTTGAAATAGCCTTTCAACCAAACTGTTTCTGCAACTGGAACCTTTTATTTTGTAATGTCACCCTGTTACTAGAAGAACATTACAACTTCCATTTTAACCATTTTGCTATGTGATCAGTTAGGAAGGCAAAATGGCTAAAAAGGATCAAGATCTGATTGAAAAAAAGTTAGGAAATAGAGGAAAGGAACAAAGAAGATAAGTCTGAAGGTATTCTTTTTTTTTTTTTTAAGAATATTCATGGAAGAAACTTTGACAGCTCCAGGATGCTTGCTCATTCTCCATATTTTTTTGCTTCTTGTTTAATAGAAAACTAGGGAAAGAAATGCTTGTTTTATTTCATATGAATTATAGATAGAGGAACATTGAAATGACAAATATTTTGATGCAAATTTTTTAAAGGGTAGTGTCAAATTGACATACCATCATATGAAGAAAGCTGTTAAAATTTTATGTTGTCAACTAATTTTATTGGCAAAATTATGGATTATCAGAAGTGAAAAATTCACTGGCCTTTTTGAATGCTAATTTAATTTTTGCATTTCTTTTTAGGTAGGTCATTGAACATAAATGAAGTCAGCCTTGTTTTTGGGTATCTAAACTGCAGTGTTTAGGTTGCAAATTTGTAACATGGTGAATTAGAGATTTACATTTGTCTGTAATAGTTTTTTCAATTATGGAAATATCTCTCTTGGTCTGATTTTTCAATTATAAAAAAGTTGAATTTTACAAACCTTAAATATGGGATTAAACTACTGTGTTCCTCTATCCAAAAATAAATCTTATTCTTTCTTGATCCTGAGAGAGATTTTTGCCAATGCAAAAGGATGACAAATTATGATGAAAAGTGTTGAATTTGGCTCTTGGGCCAGAGCTCTGTTTATGAATGGTAGAAAAGCACTGTCCTACGATATATGTTGTCCATCAGTGCCTGTAAATTAACAGATCTTAAACTTAACTTGCTCCTACCTGCCCTGAAAGCAAATGTTTATTCAAAAAGTATGTTTTAAATTAGAATATCTTGTACCATGATTAATTGGATATTATACACTACCATAATATCTTTTTTTCATTTAATATGGAATAAAGGTTTTTCCCTTATCCTCTGCTCTGCATTTCATGAATGTTTTCCTGAGCAGTTTTTGTGGATTATCTACCACGTTTATCCAGCAATAAATTGTTTTAATGTCTGACACATTGTCATTACATCCTCATATGTAGTGCATAACAAATGCAACATTGGCTAGGAGTCTTTAATATAGTACCCTATAAATTAAACTCTGCACTGTCCATCTTCTTTCCATGCTTTATGTATTTATAGCAACAGAAAAGTATGTGGTAGGTGTAGCAAGTGGCAGAGGTGTGTGTCGTTTCCCCCCTTCCCTCTCAGTTTGGGTTTTTGCTTTTTCTTATCCGAACTAGGAGGCATTAGATGAAAATGAATATGTTCACCCAGTAGGTTATTAGAGATCTGCTTTACATACAGAGGTCTTTTTGTTTTTCCTAAAACTTAAAAATGAGATTCATCTTATGGGGCTATACTAGTAAGGTAAAATTTTAAAAGGTGTTGAATCTCTTGCCCTGATACTCAGCATTTATTGTATCGTTTTAAAGTTCAGCACAACAAACTTAATACATTTGGTTTTTTGTGCATCTTGTCCATCAGTCCAGAATTCTTACCTAGTATAGGCCCTTTTCTTGCCACAGAGTACTCGTAAAGGATTTTAAATTCCCTTTCTAATGGACACAGAAAATACTTTGTTTTGTTTTTTGTGTTTTTGAAGTCCTCACTGCCCTGATGATGATTCACTTGGCAAGTGTCTTGCTGGCTTTGCCTTGTCAGGCAGGTTGGAGAGAAACTTGTGTTCTGGACTGATGGATCTGAGGCACAGAAATTAACTTCCAGGTAAGAAATTATCCTTCCACCTGTTTATGGGTAGGATTTACTAGATCTACAATTTTAGTGTTTTCCTTAGTTGTTTAGTTTGGCTCTCCTGCCTCTCCCCTCCCCCCTACTTTCTCAAAATCCACTGAGTAGACTAGATTTTTCTGTTATGTACTGAATTTGCAATACATAATATGGGAACTGTTTTTCTTACTTGTTTTAGTTTCAGGTGAAACTTGGTGTTAGCTAGCTGTTTTCTGCATATTTGAAGAACAGCTATAACCATGGTATCAGTTAATACCTATAACTGATTGTCTATTAGAGTAAAAAAAAATTATTCTTGCAAATTTTAAAATAAAAGTATTACAAAATATGACTTCATACAGGTCATGACATCTTACCAGTAGATGGTACGTGTTTTTTTCAGGGCTGCAAGTTTTTTTTATTCAGATCACGGAATAATTTTTTCACTTTTTAGCATTAACACTACTTTATCATGCTTGACTAACTTCTGAAATAATTCTCTGTTACTCCATCTAATCACTGTTGTTTCAGGTAAAAAGTATAATCTAATCTATAAATTGCTAAATGGTACTTCAGGAAGTGATATCAGCCACAGTTAGCAGATTTTAGTATATAATTGGATTTGATGCAGATTGGAAAATACAATATTAACGTTCTCATTTTCATATATATATTGTCACTCAACACCAGTGCTTTTGCTGTTAAACTGAGCCACATAGAGGAACAATAAGACTAAAGAATTAATGATTTAAAACAAGTTAACTATACATGTATAAAGAACTTTGATTTGAGAAGAGGTTTTAAAAATTGAGCCTTTGTTCTAGTGCATGCTATGTGTCTTTCTCTTTACTAGCACGCCACTGATATGACCTGATCAATACAAGTCATTCTCCTTTCATTTTATGTTTCCTTCTATAAAACATAATTCTTCTCATCCTGCTGTATCCTGGAGAACTGGAAAAGGAGCTTTCTCGAAAATCTTCTGCCAGGGTTGTTTCATTTTCAAGTGTTTTTTCCATATTGAATTCAGAATCTGAATATAATTCTTGAAACTGAAGAACACTTAACTGATCTTGTAGGGTTTACTGGATGCTGCTGCTGCTTTTTATTTTTTAAGGTCAAGGGTTTCTTGTTTAGCCTTGCCAACTGAGATTGTAGCTTTTTTTGCAGCTGAAAAATTGTACCTTTTTGTGAGCCTTGAAATCCAAAATATTTGAAATTTGTTTTTTATGAATCATCTGGGAAATGTTTTGAGAATTTTGCTTTTCAGGTGTTGGAAAGCAATACGTCTTAAGAGTGACTTTGTGATATTAGCTTACTTAATATAGTGCAGGTTTCTGTGATTTAGGATTCTGAGGCTAGAACTTTTTATTTTCTTGAGTATAATAATGAAGAGTTTTGTGAGTTTTAGTGAGAATGCAGGCATGTGTGGTAGAGCATGGCTGGGTGATCAAGTAGCTGTTCCTGTGTATTTTCTTTTGAAAGGCAGTGTCTTGGCAGCCTCTGCTACAGCAATCTGCAGCAGCCTTTCTTCTCCACTGTTAGGTAACTTGTGTTCCAAGATTTTTTTGTCCCAATCTAGGCAAAGGTGGTATCATTTTACAGATTCACATATGTTTAAGGCTGGAAGGGACCTTGTGAGATCATTGGGTCCAGCCCCACCTTCTCTGGGCAGGCAAGACTGCTGGAGTCAAATAATCCCAGCAAGGTATGTGTCCAGTCTCCAGACTTTTCAGAGTCTGTGTTGTCAAGACTGAGCAAAAGATCTCTATCAACTGTCTTGAAACTAAGCTGGTTTGGCATCCTGGGTGATATTTCAGTGTTATCTGTAAGAACATACAAACTTGTGCCCTGCATTAGACCAGGTTGTGCTGACCATTGCCTTCAGTAAGCAGGATTTCACCTTGGGGGATAGGCGCACAAACGGATTACCATAAAGTAAAGGAAGTTAGAGATTTACAGTGTCATCAACTACTCCACAGTCACAGCTTGTTTTCATGCTCTTACCCTGGGGTAAGTGAAAGCAATGTGGCAGTAACTTGCTCTTCAAAGAATCGAGGGTTTTATTGCAATAGGGTTTTATTGGACTGTTTGTGCAATGGGGAGAGATGTTAGCCAAGCTTTTGGGCACAAAGTGTCTTTTCTCAGATTGAGCACTTCGTGCCTGAAAACGTCTTTCTGAGCTGTACAGTTGGTCCAATAAAAGCTCTTAACAATTCTCGCCCCACTTTGTTCTTCATAGTTCCTGAACCATCACAGCCACAACGACACTCCAGCCCTTCAAAGAATAACTTGCATCAGGAGGTAGACTACTGTGGGGCTATAGCATGGGCGGGGAAAGTTATGGTGGAGTACCTCACATACTTGCCCATTTTACCTCTTAGTACTGGTGTGCTCATCTGCTTAATCTTATACAGCATTGCATATGTCAAAGGAAAACCTACTTAAAACGTTAAGGAATAACTGACTGTAGGGGGCACTTATTTCTAGTCTTCTACTATCTTCTTCCTTCCGCCTCATGTCATGAGCACCTCCCATACCCAGAACAATAGGAGCATGAGGTTCATATATCTTATTTTAAAGAGTACTTCTGCTATTTATAAAACAATACAATACATTTCTGAATCCTGTTAAGCTGTTAGCCTCAATTATATCTTGCAGTGATAAGTTTGAGTTAATTATGTATTGTATAAAAAAAAAAATTACTTTTTAATAGCTTTAAGCTTGTTCTATTCATTTTCACTGACTAGAATGCCAGCAGATTGAACACTGTGAGCTAACCGTAAAATAAGTTTGTTAGCTACATCATCAAGGATAACTAATACTTTCACGCTTTGTCTGAAGAGGCCACTGACTTGCACAGTCGGTCTAAAATTTTTTAAACCAGAATTGTCAGAGTTGGATGGAAATCACTACAACCTTCTGAATTTTTTGTTTAGCACAAGGTTTGTAACATCATGCTTTGAGTGGAAAGGTGTCCATCTTCTTGGTAGCTTACATGCCCAGATTTAAGAATATCAGAGTGGATAGATTCTCCTGTAGCCAGGTCTTGAGAGACTAATAGAAATTTAGGGGAAAATATGAAAAAACAAGGAACGCTACAGCTCAATGTAGTGACTTCCTGCTACATGCCAAAACACTTAAACAGGGGCTCAAGGAAGTAGAGCTCTCATCCTTGGGTTTGTGATTTAGGGTCTTTAACCATACCCCCTCACTCTCCACTATTCCTTCCCCTTCCCATCCTTTTCCCATTGAAGAAGTTAGCCAGGAAGACTGCATTGTTCCTCATGGCACTAGTCTCACCTTCCACCCTTCATGAGTTGTGTTTGGTCATTAGCTGAGGCAGTCTTTTAGGTGAAACCTGTTTATTGACCTGGAACTTAATGATGAACTTGCTTCTTTTTTATCTTTGGGAGGAACTGTTAAAACAGCAGGACTGTTATTTTCAGTTAAGTTCCACTTTTTGGTCTTCTCATAAGTGCTGTATGGCTGTAATCTGTGACTAAGCAGGAAGACATTTGTAGTCAGGTGTCCAAGAAAAGCCATAGAATCGTAGGGCTGGAAAGGATCCCTAGGGGTATCTAATCCAGGGGCAGGCAATTATTTTGGGCGGAGGGCCGCTTACCGAGTTTTAGCAAGCCATTGCGGGCCTCATGACAGGCAGCCCAGGGCAGATGAGTATTAATTTTCTAAATTTTTAGGGGCCACGTGGGCTGGATAGACTGGCTTGGTGGGCCACATCTTGCCCACCCCTGATCTAGTCCAACCTCTGGCACAGAGGTAGGATTTCCTATTCGTATAGCATTCCAGAGAAATTTCTATGCAGTCTCTTCTTGGAAAAACTCTTGTGATGGTGATTTCACAACTTTTCTAGACAGCCTGCTCTGGTCCAGTCAACCCCCTCTCCTCCTCTGGCAGAGATCCTCATTGAAGGACAGGAGCTGGAGAATGTTGAACACTTTGCATACCTTGGCAGGTATCTGTCAAAGGAGGCCAACATTGAAGAGGAGATCCAGTAGTATAGGTTGTGATGTGCCAGCTCTGCCTTCAGAAGACTGAATCATCTTGTGTTGAATGATAATATCAGGACTAGATCAACATTTTTACTATATAAGGCTGTGATAATCCCAACTCTTCTCTAGGGCTGTGAAGTTCAGGTGACCTACAGGAATCATCAGAAAAGCCTGGAACGCCATCACCAGCACTGCCTTCAGAAGATCTTTGGCATAACGTGAGAGGATCATTGCAGAAATGTCAGTGTCCTCACTGGTGTTATCATCACCAGCATGGAAGTGTTGATTATTCAACATAAATTGCGATGGACATTGTATGCCCGTGCCTGATATACGTTTACCAAAGCCGCTGATATACCCCAAACTCAGCCCAAGGACAAAAGACATGCAGGCGGTTAGAGGAAATGCTTCAAGGATACTTTCAAGGCAAACATTAAAAAGTTTGGTATTGACACTACATATTGGGAAAAACTAGCTTGGACAAGGCTACATGGTGCCGCCTTGTGAGAGAAGGTACTTCTTTGAGGAAAATTGTCTCGCCCTGGAGGCAGAAAAACAACAGAAATGGAAGGAAAGGAAACAAGACCATGAAATGCATGGTCCAATCCTGCCTCTAGCCACCACCTGTGGCATTTGCCAGGGAGACCGTGGCTGCAGGATCGGCCTTGGCTATCAACCTACTCATCTACAACCCTTTACTTCACGTGTGGAAGTGATCATCTTCAACAGCGAGGGATTGCTGCCAATGCTGCCGACTGTTCTTTCATTTGAGAACTTTTTGCTAAGACTTGATCTAAATCTCCTTTTCTGTAATTAAAATGTATGTCTTGGTTTTGGTAAGTAGTTAGAAAGCTCCAGATGAAATGCCTCCTCTCCACTGTGGTAGTGTAGTATGGTGAGAGGAACTTCTTAGATAACAAGGTTGTATACCTTCTGAAGCTTTATAGGTTGACATCAACACATTAACTTTCTCGAATCCTAGTGTGAACTAATAAACCACTTGTGTCCACATGCTCTAAAAATATAACTCCATATAAATGGATCATTGCATTTTGCATCATCTTTACATTCTGAATGGTCTCAAGCTGTAGCAGTTCATACAGGTGCTGAGCTACTTGCTTTACTAATTCTACCAGTGCAGACATGCTGGAGACTTACAAGTGGGCGGTGTAAATATTGAACGCACTATTTTTTATGTTGCTATTCCAGGCACTGTGGCCACTTTGAAAATATGCTGAACATGTCGGGTGATGGATTAGGCAGGTTCTCTTAGAAAGATATGAAATGAGTCACAGTACCAGCTCCATCCACCCTTTCTTAGGTCCTGAGATCAGCTGTGTTAGCAAAAAGTGGGAAGGTTGCCCAGTGTTTGGCTCAAAATCTGCATGCATAGACTCCTAAATACATGGCCTGTTGTCTTTCAAATAAGTTCAGTATTTAACAGCGCTCATTAGCTTCACATTCATCACTGCAGTAAATGTTATATATCAAGTAAAAATACAATATAACCCTTTGTTACCTCCTAGCTGGACTAGAACAAAGCAATGTGAGCATATCGGATATGTTATCTTGTTACACTGCATTAGTTCCCTATAGAATACCATATCACCCTCCAGCTCTTTGTCCTGGTCGTCCAAGTTTTTTATGGTTTAGGCCCTAGATATTTAAAAGTTTACCTACTACTACAACAGTACCTCAACCCCTGTAATTAATAGCAGTCTGTACCCTTGTTGTATCATTTTACTTTTAATCGTGTACTAATGAGGAAAAGGTCCATGATATCAGAACATAACTGCTAACATTACGTATACTGGCTCTTTGGGAAATGGATGACTACTTGCTGCATGCTGAGTGTATCTTTTAAAGAAGTCTTGTTGCTTTTTTATGTTTGTGTTTTTGTGCATTATTAATTATACTGTAATTTACTGCCTTATTGCAAAGACTTGGATTTTTTTTTTTATATTTCTCTTGCGCGTTAAGTTTTTTGTACTCTTGGGTGCCTAAGTTTTCTGCCAAGAGCTTGCTATAGGCACCTAGGGTGTCCTTAATGTGCATATGTAGGTGCTGCTATTCTGACTGGCCATAATTTGTGAATCCCAGAAAGGCATATGTAAGAGATGGCTCCTACCCATGCCTTTCTGGGATTCATAAACAATGTCACTCCATGCCTTTAGTTCTCTGAGGGGCTGTAAACAAGTTATGCTCTTGGCACACCTAACCCACAGTATAACCCATTTAACTAATCACAGATACTTTGATTAAAAGCATGACGACTGCAGGTGGTGGCTCAACCTATCTTTTATGCCATCATCTAGTAGTTAACAATCACCTAAGAAGTGAAATACCTGGATTTAATGTTGTGCTTGGCTAGACGGACTTTAAACCCTTATCTCTTACCTCCTAGGGTTGTGCTGTAAATACTAGGCTGGGATGGCAACACTGGATACTGTATACTCTTCCTGTAGACTGCGCTCCTGAGCAGTCAAGAGTGCAAGATTCAAGGGTTTGGGCCCTACATACCTGAGACAGGCTGCCTGCTGTTATAATGCCTCAACCCCTATAATTGAGAGGAGCGGTCTGTGCCCTTTTAAACTTTATAATGAGGGCAGTCCTCTGAGGGAAGTCCTGTCTTCAGTCCTTGCTCTCAACGTTCATGCATTTTATCCCGTGAGTCTAATGCAAGATGCATAAGTGATCCCCAGACAGGCATGAGAACATAAGGTTCGTCCCTTCCAGATAAATGTTCTCATCACCAGGTTGTATAGTCACTCCCGGTTCTGGTCTTTCTGGCCCCAATAAGTAATATATTCCTGAATGCACAATGGTCCAACATCCACAGGAGGATGGAGAATGCCCCTTGCCTACAGCCTGGTGGTGAGGTAAAAGAGGTGGGTTTGAACCTTCTTAAACAGTGGAAGGCCCAGAACCCAGGTCTCTGGTTTCCAAGCCAGTGCTCTAGTCACCATGGCTAATGGTCTGTTTGGAAATGAGCCTTGTTGTTCGTGTTGTAAAGCTCTTTTGTGTAAAGATGGTTGTGAGATTGTTCTAGCACAGGCAACTTTATGGCATTTTCTGAGGCTATTTTATTGTTTTGTTGAAACCAGTTTGTAGAGTTTTATTTTTTACATAATTTAGATGAGTCTTTCAGATACTATTTCTAGGGATACCAATATTTTCATTACTTTTCATTGTTTTCTGCCTTTTGGGGTATAATGAGATGCTACAGACAGTTAAGCACTTCACATATTGTAACGGAATTGAAATACTGGTCGATTAGACTAATTTTCTGATTTCATTTTGACTTGTCTAGAGAAGTTGGAAGTTGCACCACCATCTACAGGACAGCTGAAGCATGGTAAAAGAAAAATATTTTTGTTGAATATAGTTCATTTCTGTATGCAGCTGATTCTTTATATTTTAAATACTTTGTCTTAATTTCATGTAATTGTACATAAGCTTGTCTTGTAACTCTTTCTTTAATCTTAGAATGTGACCTGGCTGGATTTTGTAGTAGCCACATTTTGCAGAATAATACTGCACCATTGTATCTTATTGTTACTAATGTTAAATTTCTAAGAACCCGAGTGCAAACTGCTATCAAGCGCCAATATAAAATGTTTTGTTAGCTTAAAGCTGTTTCGCTCCTATAGCCAATTTTTTTTGTATTTTTAATGGCTAGTCAAAATTCTGGTCCCCAGGCTTCCTGCAAAACCAGATGTTAACAATTTTTTGTCTACTTTTATATTTTAAATGTCAGAAGTGAGGTGAGGACTTCTGCATAAATATCAGACAGAATTTCTGAGAATTGAAAAGTAAAGTTGGCTTGGTTATAATAGAGTGCTCTCTTTTTAAGGAATTGATTTAGACTGTTAGACATTGAAATTCACAGGATTGGTTTTTTTTTTTTGACAGCCAGGAGTACCTGAGTCTTGATTTTTTTTTTTTTTTTGCTTTCCACCAAATATTCTCTCTCTCTCTCTCTCTCTCTTTCTATGGAATAGTAGGTTGAAATTTATTTTCAACTATGTCTATGCCCACTAAATTGTTTTTCTTGACCATTTTGGCAAATACTTACCAACAGATCTTAGGTTTTAAAATTATTTTTGGGGGGCAAGTTTTAAACACATGACAAATTTGAAATTTGCTTTGCATTTGAAGTTGTAAGCCAAAGTTAATTTTATGAAATGATTGAATACACAAAGAACAAATGCGTAACTTTTTGATTGGAGATATTTTGTGAACTGGGGGAGGGAGAAACATTTGGGTCAAGTTTTAGGTAAAACAGAAGGAACCTAAGTAAATCTTGTTTTAGATCAGTGGGTAAATACATGTGTGCAGACTTGCTGTATTTATTAAAGTTGTTTGTAGTGTTAATTATTTGGGGACTCTGCCTGTGAACTGCATCAAATATTATTGACTTGAGCAAGAATCTAATTAGACCTTTCTGTAGATCCTTAAGCATACACATCTTGAAAGAGATGGAAGGTGTTCATGTTATGACAGTTTTCAAATGACCAGAATATTGAGTTATTTCAAGAAGAACCTCTTTTTCTGAACTTTGGTAGTGGAAGGAGAGGAAAAGAGGATGAAATACAGGAAGTGAGATCAAGCTCAATATGAGTAATAAGTAGGGGAGAAACCTTAAGTACAGTGTTTCAGCACTAAAGAAACATAAAGGAAAATGCAGTCCCTCACCTGAGGAACCAAGAGCTTACATAAATCAGTACCTAATGATTAAACAAAGAAAAAGTTGCACACTTGCAAATCATTCTTAAGCTATACTTAACATTTTCTCTAATGTGATATAACATTTGTGGGGCCTACTGATTGGGGAATCTAGGAGTATATTGTGGATTTAAAACTATGAATATTTGAACTGTCTGGTTCTAGGCAATGCAGACTATAACATCAAAAAACTGAAGTTTTCAGGAGTGAATGAAGAGGTTGGAAACTATTTACATGGACAAGGGGGAAATTGCAGGGAAAGGAAACAACTAGGCACATCCTCTGTTAGTGGGAAATGCAATTCAGAAGCATTGTGGACAATCTGACAAATTTGTAAATATATTTTTAAATATTACATTGCACATGTTCTGCAGTAGGAAGGATTCTGGTTTTTGCCTCTCCAAAGTTAAAGCTTTACTAAGAATGCGTAGTGTAAGTAAATACATGATCCAGGTGCTGTTACCACTGACTTCCTATTGCAAGTGGTATGCCTATGTTGTTGGGAGTAAAAACAGAAAGTTCAATATGACAACTACCGCCAAACTTCATAGAAGCAGCAGGGAAAAAAGACTACTGCATGTGGGATGTTATGTATTGTTTTCCCATTTGTCTTTTAAAATGAGATATTAAGATGAACCACCAAAATTTGGGTTTATTTAAATTAGTGGATACTTACTGTCCCTTGTTGCTCATTTTTTTCAGTGTTCTTCCACAATGCATTGCCTTTTGTGGGGTTTGGATTTTTGGATAATGCAATTATGATTGCTGCGGTAAGTCTGTCTTCTAATTTTGACCCAGGAACAGTAATGTTTCTCAGATTTAAAAAAAGAAATAAAACAAATGAACAGAACTAAATATTTGAAGAGTTCTTTATCTTATAAAAGAGAATAAAGATACTTATTTTGTTAATCTATCTCCCTCCTCCCCCATATTGTCATTTGTTTCTATTTTAATATTTCAGCTGGAAAAATTTTCTCATTAGAATTATAGAATCATTTCAAAATTGACTCTCTCTGTGCCCTGTTAATAGTAGTGATGTTTCATATCTGAAGAATAAGAATTAAAAGTTGCTTAGTTCTGCCCAGGCTGAAAAATAACACTCAGTCTTCTTGCTTTTAAAGAGTGGTATGTAGCAGGTGTTTCATGAGTCAGGAATTCTTTTGAGTTTTTTGACTGCAGCCTACTTGTTTTGTGACACTAGGCATATCATTAGCCTCTCTGCTTCATTGCACTAAGTTTATAAGAGATACTGAACATAATAGGAATGTACTTGTACAGAACATTAAGATTTGCTTATAAATAGTGCTGTGGAAAGGTAATATCATAGTGGTTGAAATTATGAATTGGTATAGCACTTTCAAAGTTTCTGTCTATTTGAAAGCTGGAGCACAGGTCAAAACATAATTCAGATTTAGAATGAGATGATTAATGCTGTAAGGCATGCTTCTTGATGTTGTTGTCTGTGTTTTGGCAGGGGGGTTAGGAGTGGAAAAAGGGGAAGATCCAGATGGGGATGCACCAGTGCAGTTGTACTCCCTTTGGTTGAGGCGTACGTGAGGGCTCAGTATGGGATCTGCACAGAAGCCCTGGTTTCATGTGCTGTTGGAGCCCATGGCCTGAGTGCTGCTGCTGCTCTTCTTCCTTTCCCTTGCTGTTGAATTCAGCAGGGAGGTAAAGGTTCAACAGCAGCATCGTTCAACCCCTGGGGTTTGGAGCCATGCCAAAGCAGGGGCTTTGGCTAGTAGTTGCATAACTAGGGATGGGCAAAAGGGGCACCTGCCTCAGGTGCTGAAATCGCACCCCTCACCAAGTCCACACCCTGGGAGCATTGCCATGCCAGGAACTCCTAAAAAGTTTCCAGCTCCTGCTGCTTTCAGAGCTCTCCTTCAGGGTTTGCCCTGGACCCAGCTCTGTTTGCTATGCCAGGGCTGGCCAGACCCAATCAGATGGTAAGCTCAGAGCTCAATGTGCATGTGTGGCACAGCTAAGTATTTGGGAGGATGTGGGTGCTGTTCTCCTCCCCCCCCCCCATCTTCCATACTGAGAAGATTTTACTGTCTTGATTTGTTTGATCAGCACTTGAAACTGTAGGATTGTTTCTGTGATCTCCACATTAGCTATTATTTTTATTAGGAAATTAGTATACTGAGATTGAGACTTGTTTTCGGATGTCTGTGCTAGTAGGTTGCTATTGTAAAATGAATAAATAACAAAATATTAACTCTTAAACAGCCACAATGTTTGAAGGCAATGGGGAAAGGCTTGAAGGATATATCCCATCCTAAATAAGCTACAGTAATAATCTTTAGCTTTAAAAATGAAGCAAGCAGCTTGAAGGCTTTAATTGTATCAATATTTTGAACGTCTAATAACTATTTCCTCGGATAATGACACACCCTTTATTTTCAGGGAACCCAAATAGAGCTATCTATTGGAGTTGTCCTAGGAATTTCAACTATGGCAGGTAAGTAATATAATTGCAATAAATGTAGTCCTCACTGGCAAAAATCCATTCAGTTCAAGCTGAAAATAAACCTAATGGCATTGGAAACACCTTCTCTTTGTTGCCAAACTACATTTCATTCTGCAGTGACAACTGGTCATTGAAGAAAGTCAGTATTTTCTCTGGAGTAATGGAATTTTAGCTAAGAGAGCATGTCAAGAATAATTGTATAGAAACATAGCTCTGGTGTCCTTTACAAAATGCTGATGGTTTTGTAAATAAAATTAACCATAGACAGCTGTGGAGCTGATCCTTTGCAAACTTTTAGGCACCTACAATTTCAAATAATGACTATCTTTTTTCCTGTTGACTTTACCTTGCCAAACAGGAAACTCTCTAGCTCTTCAGTCTTTCTAAAATATTGTCCTCTTCATTTACTAATAATAGCAACATCTGTTTTCCTCCAGTTGTGAAGAAGGTACGGGCTCAATGACTGGAGCCTCCTGGGTCTGGGGGGCACCTGGGGCCCCCCCATGACTGATTGCCAAGCCGGGGAGGGGGCGGGGGGGGAGACGGGACCCTGTGCTCTGCGCAGCAGACCCAGAAGTGGACTGGAAACACTTCTGGGTCCACCACCAAGCATGTCGGGGTGGGGGGGCCTCATGCTCCTGTGGGATGCTTTGTCTGCCCCACCAGCTCAGTGTTCACAAGCCGTGCCTGGTACCTCGTATGTAGAAAAAACATACAAAGCTGTGTCTATGGCTGAATCACTGATTCTCCAAATCAGAATCAAATCTTCAGATTCGGATTTGTCTGAATCGAATCGGGATAGTGATCCAAATCAACTAATTGAATCGCTGTCCCCTGAATCAGGCCAAATCCGAATTGAATGTGGCCTGCTTTACACACCTCTACTTTCCAGTGTGCATATAATTTGCATGTATGATACTGGGGAGCATCAGTTGCCATCTAAACTATGAAAATTTGGGGCTGGACTTGATGATCCTTCAGGGTTCCTTCCAGCCCAAATGTCGATGAAAAAAGAGGGTTGGTACCATGTTGTCTAGAAAGTTCATGCTTTTAACATAGAAGCAGTCCAGCAACTGCTACCAACTTAAATAAAATATGCTTATGTGAGAGAATGAACTCTTTCTGAGCAGATTTGCTGCCTTTCATTGTGGTGTCCCTGTAAATAATGCAGGACTTGAGGCAAGAAGAGGTTTTGTTTTGGTTTTATTTTTTCTTGTATTGATTAATCATGTCTTACATTTTTAATTTAATTAAAACCCAGTCTAATGACAAAAAAAACTAACCTGATTCTGAGTTCTAGCTTTCTAGTCCCCAAATCTTAAACTGTATGTTTTAAATGCATATAAATAAAAGCACTCTTTTAATCACTCGTAAACCCCTTATTGCCAGACTAATAGGGAATCTTTACACATGCTCTGGGGTGAAGGGGAGGATGCTTTAACTAGAGTGACTCCAAGAGGTGCTCTAATAAACATTCCTGCAGTGTCCCACCTATTTAGCATCCTACACTTCCAGATGGTGGTGGGAGTGCTTTATCTAAAGCTTGTTTGATCTTTAGTTAAAGCATCCCTGCTGCCATTTTGAAGCATGAGGTCGCTGAATATACATGACTACTGGAGCACGCTAATTAGCGCAATTAATTGCGTCTGCTCCGATGTGTGCTAGACTATCGGACCCCATGCCCGGCATGTGTGTAATGCCTGGGAATAGAACTGTCTTCTACTGGGAGAGCACTTACGCAATTAATAGTTTCTTTGCCTATTAATGCTGACCCATTAGAAGCCTCCCCTTGGCTTCTGTTGCATGTGTAAAGTTGTCTGATGCTTGACTACTGTTAAATAGTCTGACATTTTTTTAAAGCTAACTCTTAGGGTCTGCATGAATTTTGTTTTTAAATTGAATAACTTCAGGAAAATGCAGCAGCCACTCTTGTTTATAAGTTTTTAGAATTACTGTTACAAAATTATGCTACTAAAAAAATATCACTTGTGAAAGAAATGTAATTCTGGTTACTAATTCAATCACGGCCTCATGAAGGCTCAGATCAAGTGTAGTAATTTTTATCAGAACTTTTTTTCTCCCTCCCCCCTCAATTTTTCAGCTGCTGCTTTGGGAAATCTTGTTTCAGATTTAGCTGGACTGGGGTAAGTCTTCCGTTTGTGTTCTGGTTACTTTCTATTTAAACAGAAATGTATACCCTGGAAATCACTGTAGACTTTTATTCTTACTGAAATGTCTTTTAAGACAATTGTAAAGAGAAATGATCAAAATAATGCTTTCTTTAATTTGCTCAGTGATGAAGTTCCAGAGTAATGAATCTTCATTATTTTTTCTTGCATGCAATATTACTCATGGTTTTGAAAGGGAAAGAAAAAAATGTCTTTTTGCCTTTCCTTATAAATTTTTAAGTAGAAAATAAATAACCTAGGCAAGTATACAGTAATAAGCTAAATTTAAAAGCTAGATTTACTAACTTTGCAGGTGGTAAGATTTGTACTCTTAGTAACAAATTAATTGGCATTTATGAAACCTGTTCAGTTCAGAGTGTGCTCTTGATGCAAAGCTGAAATGCTTGCCAGCTGGCAAATGTTATAATTACACAAACATGAACATATATGTGTGTGTATATGTATGTATACACATTCTCTCTCGCTCTTGCTCTCTTTTAAGTGAAGGCTGATTAGGATCGGCCAGCAACTTTACTGTAAGGTCATTGCATTAAAGTTCAAATTGCATTGTTAATGAGTAGGAGCTGAGAACCTCATCTAGATTGCAAAAACATAGTTAAAATACCAAAGATACAATTTTTCACATATCCTCTTCAGTTTTTATTAGAGTAGTTTCTTAAAAATTGTCACTGATCACCTCTCCCTGTCACGCAGACTGCTGCTGATAAAGTCATATTTAAACCTTAGATCATTTGAAGGCGGTGTCATTTGCTATCTTAACCCAAGTGACTCGCACTGGAAGAATAGGGCTGGTAGTAAGCATTTTATTTCAATATCTTCAAAGATCATTTCAGCGATGAGAGCTATTATGAACTGCTCACTCCCAATCTCTCAATTAGATTTTTACCAAGTTTGAATAGACTCTCTAGCATCTTCTGTTAGTTTGCCTACACATTACCTGGAGCATTCCAACAATATCATTTCAAGAAAGTTTCTTCAGGTCACCAGTGCCTTTTGAAATGTACTCTATCTTTCCTGGCATTGCTTGTGGGCCGGTGCAACCTGAAGCTTCACAACTAGACTGTGCCAAGTCCTTCCAGAACATTTCTTTTGCCATTGTGGAGCAGCAAACAATCTCTGCTCAAGCACAGTGAGAGACTACTCTTTTGATTAAATAAGAGTACAAACAATGCTTGTAACCTTTTTGAAAGCATTTGCAGTGCTGTCGTGCCATCAAGCTACTAAGCCCTTGGCATTAGTCTTTCACATTATTGCAAAAACTTTATATCAAGCAAACAGACTCTTATTAGGAATCTGCCATATATGCTAGAATCAAGGGGCACCTATATACGTACAGGGAGGCTGCTTTGATGTGCTGTAATTACAGTGCATCAGAACAGACTTGATTAATTGAGTCTGCTGGAGCATGGTAATAGCTGCGTTCCAATAGACTCCTGCATCACGTGTATCCGTGTCCTTGTCCTGAAAACTGGTGGCGGGGATGATTTAACTAAAACTCATTCAATCTTTAGTTAAAGCACCCCCATCATTATTTTTCAGTGTGAGGATGCTGACACACATGATGCTCTGGGCTCTTTAAATAGAGTGGCTTTCAGAGCCACTCTGATTAAAGCAGGTCCTCCCCCCCACCCCACACACATACACACACACTCTCCTGGAACATGTGTGTAAGTGCCCAAGAGTTTCATGAAAAACCCCAAAAGTTGTATGTAAACCAGTAACTATTTTAAATTTGATTTTCTTTATTTAGATAAGTCAAGAAATGCAGTTCTAAAATTGACACTATAGACAGCTAAATGCTCACGTCCCTCTTGAGTGTCACCCAAAACCTGATATTTTAGTGGCAGTTTGGAGTTTTATTTGTCAGGCAAAAAATAAACTAACATCTGCTGTGAATTTCCTCTGACACTCTAAGTTAAAAAAGAGAACTTTTGTTTGCCCCCGCTGCGATGGGTGAAAGTACACTTGGGCCAGCTTCAAAAAGGGACGAACTGCTCCTCTGGAGGGCACAGCAGCTCTTATGCTGTAACTATTATGTGTGTTTTGAGCCTGTAGACATAGGGATGGCAGGACCATTTGTACGTTTTAATCCTGCTTTGTCCAAGGTCAGAATTGGGGTGACTTACAGCTGATTTGTATCACCACTGTCTCAAGCACATGTAGCAGTTAAAGCATAATAGCTGCTGCATGTTCTAGAGCTACTGCAGTTCCCTTTCATCTTTTGAAACCATTACAAAAGTACGTTTTTTCCATACCCTTAATTTAGTGATTCTTAGCCCGGTGCTCTCGAACCTGCGGTACAATGAGATACTTTGAAGGCTGCTGCAGAGTGCCATGCAGTATTACCACCATGAGGTGTGCAAACACCCTTGCAGGATTAACACGATAAATCCAAACATTTCAAATAGGAATCTATAGTGTCAAAAACCTTCTGACCTGTTGTGGGTTTTCTGAATTCTTTGGTTGCTTATACATGTGCTCAGGGGGCGGAGGGAGGAATATATATGCTCAGGGGTGGGGGGAGGAAGCATTTTAATTAATGGTTCCTGGAGAGCTGTTCTAATTAAAATGCCACAGTGTCGCATGTATTAAGCCCTTGCATGTTTAAAAATGGCTGCAGAACACTATCTAAAAGCTCATTTGACAATCTAGTTAAAACATCCCAGTAGCCATTTTTAAACCTATAGGGGCTTGTACATGTGACACTGCAGCAATGCTAGAGGGATCTGATAACGCCAAGCAGAGGCAATTAATCGGGTCTGCTCCTAGGTGTTCTAATTGGAATGCATCAGAGCACATGTATGGGTACATTTTGTGACAGAAGAATTACTCTGTTCTTTCCATAATCAAAAAACTAATGAAACCCATATTTGAATAGGGTGCTGCTAAATTCAGTAAATTATGAAGGGGTGCCCTGGGTCTAAAAAAGTTGAGAGCCACTGTCTTATTTAATGTAAGTATCATAGCAAATATGCTGAATACTTTTAAATGCCATGTAGCTGTTTTACAGTGGTATTGTTATAGTTTAAAAAACTGTCATATGTTTCTCTACTCTTTGGAGGACTACTCTTTACACTGCAGACTTGAGTAATTTATTACTGATAAGTTGGGTATCTGTATGACATTTTTGCGCTTTTTTTCCCCCTGTGTGGGAAAAGGCCATTTGAATGCCAATTTTCTTTCTGCTTCAGCAACTTTATTAAAGCAAGTGTAACAGATTAAAACAAATGTAAAAAGAACACTTTGTAAATAATTGCTGAAAGGGAAACTTGCATGATTTAGTACTGTAGTACTAAAAGGGCTTATGGATTGAAATATTTTCTTTAATAAAATCTTGCAGTAATATCTAGGCCAAATGCATCTTGTATGAAATCCCCTGGTGGTGGTGGTGGGGGGTTGTTTGTTTGTTCCCCCCACCGGCCATCATCACCAGGGATCCTGGTTTTCTCTTTTTATAAACCATAAATTCTCTAATAAAAGTTGCAAATTCTCTCATTAAAAGTCCCCACATCTGTGTTTTTCCCATGATTGAAATGACAAGTGTGTGTGTTCAACCGATAGGTTGAACACAATGTTTTATTAATATATTTACAATTTTAAAGCAATTTGGAAGCCTACCAGTGCCTCAGTCACTAATAATAAGATAAATTCTGAATTCACCCCCTGGCCCTGCTGGCGCCTCTCACTCCCGACCCAGTGATCATCACCAGGGATTCTGGTTTTCTGTTCTCTATGGAAAAATGTGGTAAAACACAGATGCTCTCTCTAAGGAGGAAACCGCAGATTTTCTTTTATTAAGGGGAAAGCTTCAGGAAACATTGGTTTTCGCCTTGTAGGCTGGCAGAGTTCCAGCCTGCAAAGGCCGCAGAGAGCAGGAGGAGGGCGATCAGGCAGGGGTGCCATATGCACGGTGGTGTGAGGCTCTTGGTAGCGGCGCTGAGCCTTGCCATGCCAGGTCCTGCCCACTGGGCTGCGAAGGTCCCTGTGGGGAGGGCCGCATGGTAGGGAGCCCCGAGCCCATGGTGGGCAGCCCATACTCACCTTTCTCCTGTGGGCTTTGCTCTGGCTGTGCTATCTGTGGGGCAGGGGGAGCTAGGCTCTGCTCTGACTGCAGCAGCTGCCGCATCCCACAGGCAGCCGCTGGGGCTTAGGCACTTTTGTGGGTGGGGGCACGGGCCTGTGGACCTGGGTCTTTGGTCCGGTAGCCCTGGCAGCCGGGGGCCCTCTTCAGCAGGGCTGGAGGGGTTGGGGAATGAGGGGCACTGGCAGGACTTGGGGGAGGAGGGGGCGGGTTGTGGCATGGGAGTGAGGGGCACGGGCAGGGGTCAGTACCACAAAGCAGGGAGAGCGGGGAACACTCGCAGCTAGACCTGCATCCTGGTGGGTGAAAGAGGCAGGGGGAGCTCTGATTTTTCATGAAAATCTCAAATCAAATGCCAACATTTTATAGGTTTTTAGAATTTGTTTTATTATAGTGATTGAGGTACCGGTAGGCTTCTAAATTCCTTTAAATTGTAAATAATAGATTAATAAAACATTGTATTCTATTGAGAGAGATCGATAGCTAGACACATGCACAGTGGTGTTTCATTTTAATCTTGGAAAAACATGGATTTGGGGGTTTTTAACTAGAGAATGCGTGTGGTTTTAGTTGGAGGTTTTACAGTTTTTAAATAGAGAAAAACAGGATCTCTTACATCACATACAAAATTGAGGAGTGAATTTTATTATGTGTGCATTTGCAACGAAATACTGTGATCTTCTGAAATGTGACTGTTGTTCCATATGTGCCAATGGTGGCTAGCAGTGCAGCAAAACCCAGCTCATTTTGATCCGTGTTATTCACAGCGGGTTGCCAAGTGAAGGATGAGCTGTCCAGTTCTTCGCAGCTCTTCCTTCAGAGGTGTTGCCTTTCCCTTTAGCTAGAGCACAGCAGCAATCCTGTGTAGCTGACTGGCTGCAGAAACAGCTCTTTTTAAATAAAAGCTTCAGCAATCAGCTAGAGCATCTCCGTGGTCCCACACATCTGTTTGCTGGTTATGGAGCTGAAGTCCACTCCGTGATGGGGTAGACTGGGCTCCTTAACCCTGATCAGCAGCCAGTGGAGCCACAATAGATGAAAAAATGGGTGATCTCCTTGGCTTCAACAGCTCCTGTGGCCAGGCTGGTTTTGAATGTACTGGTACCTGCCTTCCCTTTGGATTAAACCAGCAAGGCTAAAAGGGGAACACTGGTGTGTGGGCAGCTCAGTGTTTTCATATACACTGCCCAGGCTTTTGAATCTGGAGAGGTCACTCCATCTTTGCTTTATCTTTCAAGTGAGGATTATGTTCAGTGAGCAAATGTCTCAATTGGCTTACTTCTGTTGTCTCGAAAGACAGACAGATGCCTACTACTAAATAATAACTGTCGCATCTTCACTAGGGCTACAGAATTAAACTCCATGAACTATCTGGGTTCTGCTGTAAAGTATGCCAGAGGAAAATGCATTTTTATTTGTGTGTTACTATAGGCATTGTTTTCATAGCCAAAAGCATTTGAGTGCATGTGGTTATCTTAGTCTTGCAGGTTATGTGGAAGCTTTAGCTTCGAGATTGGGCCTATCAATTCCTGATCTAACACCCAAACAAGCTGATATGTGGCAAACACGGCTCAGCGCACACTTGGTGAGTGTATTTCATCTATAGTTTGTTTGTAATAGTCAGTGGTTATTAGAGGTGGAATAAATCCATTTTTTCCATGTTTGTCAATGTGAAATTATTTAGCTGTTGATATTTGTTAAATAACAGCTTTGCAGCAAATTGAGGGAGCTGGTATAGGTAGAGCTTGAGGGGTGTTATGGAGCCAAGTTTGAGTGGTGACAGGCAGGCCACAATAGAGATATAGTGGTAGATTTCTACCACATCAATGTAACATACAGGAACTATGGTTGCAGTGGTTGTAAAAGATGGGTATCTTTTAGAGGTGAGTTCAGAGGATGGATGGGGTGGTAACAGTTGTCCTTTAGAAACCAGGATATTTGTATCCATTTTGTGAGATTTATAAAATCAGGTTGGATGATACTGATGTTCCGGTTGTAGAAAATATCATGCCAATCTTTATTTCGTTATTTAAAATTAACCTGGATGCAAAAATAACTTTAATTAGAATCTAGTATGAATTAGTTTTAGATTAATAGTCTTTGCCAAGGCTTATTATAGGAATCACTTTAAAAAATAGTGGGCATTCATTACCTTGAAGATTGGAAGCGTTTGGCTGGTTAATTTTATTTAATCATTGAAATATTTCATAGACTTATTTAAAAAGAGGGTTGGAAATTCATTTTGAGAAAATAAATGCAAGATTATGTAAGGTAAAAGAAATATGCAAGCAGGAGTTAAACTTTAGTTGTGGGTAAATTAGGGGAAGAGAATTAACTTTTTGTCTAGGAAAGGTCCCCAATAGGTGGGGCAGCGTCTGACCCCACACACACACACACACACACACACACACACACACACACACACACACACACACACACACACACACACACACACGTCCCAATGTAAAGGTGCCTATGGGAAAACAAGTAGTGTATCATTCAGCTTTGTGCAAAGGTGTTAAGTGTGTTTTTAGCTGACTGCTGTTTAGCTTTGAGCAGTCACAATTTTTCAGTGCTAATTCCAAATGTTAACATTAAATCAACTTTAGCATGTGTAAGTAAAATTAAATATCAATGCACTTTTCCCTAAGATTTCATCTCGTATAGATTAAGCTATCACTTGGTGATTGACTCGGGAGTGTATCATTCTCCTGTGTAGAGTTGCTTCACAATCTGCATCGTCTTCTGGATGCCATTAATTTAACCTTAATGTGACCCAGACTAAACTTATCTTCCCTTTTGAGGCTTTTCCATTCGCCCATTATCAGTCACTTTGCAATATTGCCATCTTTATTGTTTCTCAGGCTTGGCATCTGGATGCCGCGTTTTGACATTTTCCTTCTCTTTGACTTAGACATCTAGGTCAAGTCTCATTGCTTCTTCCTTTATAACATTTTAAAATGTGTCCCTTCCATTTTTATACACAAAATGAAATCTCTATCTTAAGCCCTCAAGTCCCATTGTGGTTAATCTTCTCTGGCCTCTCTGACACCTGCATAACTCCCTTATTCTCCCAGCAGTTGAGCTTTGAATGCGTCTGCCTTGCCTGTCAGTGTAACCATGTTACTCATTTTATGAATATCTCCACTGACTTTTCCTTTACCATATCCAATTCAAGTCCTTTTTGCCCTATATACATGTGTTATGGCAGTAAACCCCATTCCTTATGCTCTGCCAATATTGTAGACATGCACACCCCTCTATGACCATATGTTGCCTGTTTAAGAGCACAGTGGGCACTTTTATGTGTGCTCCAGTGGGGAGTTGGGGGAGACGCTTTAATTAGCGGGTCTGAGAGCTGCTCAGTGTCTTGTGATAGCATCCTTCACTTCATAATGGCAGTGGGGGCAGAGGTGCTTGAAGTAAACCACTTTTGATGAAACGTTGGGGTGCTGATGAACAAGATGCGGAGGCTGGCTATAGCATGGCATTTACCATGCTACAGCGACTTGGTTAATCAAGTCTGCTGGAGCATTGGTAATTACCGCACTCCAGCCAGGCTCCATGTCTTGTATGTCAGTGTCTCCGCGCTGGTTAATTGAGTGCTCTGATGCGCTGTGATCACAGCAACTTCCGCATGTGCATATAGGCACCAGATAAGACTAGGTTAAGGAAAGTGTTATGATAACACACTGTGTACTGTATTTTGCTTTTGCTTGTTCTTACAGTGGGGTAGTATGGTGGTGAGGCCAGTGGGACATTATTCCTGGGTAGGGGGCTATTACAAAAGCGAGGTCACAATTGTATCACAAGCAATACAACTGGTCATTTCCTTTTTTCCCCTCCCCCTTTTCTTTCCTCAGGGTAAAGCTATTGGAGTAACCATTGGCTGCCTTTTAGGAATGTTTCCTTTGTTTTTCTTTGGAGACGAAGAAGAAAAACTGGAAGAGAAAAAATAACCTTTTTACAAAACATATAAAAATGTAAACTAATGTACCTCAATTATTCAATTACACTGTCTATATTTAGGAATTACCAGACAGTAAAAAATGTATAGACTTGGGAACAAAACATTCAGCATGTAGTTTTATGGAAACACTAATTTATTGTGGCTTTGTCTTACTCGGTACATCTTTTATAAGATACCATTTTGCTTTTTATTTAATGTAAATCCTGAAGTGTTTCATATATAATGGCAACTGACGTTTACCAGTTTCCCTCTTGCCTTCCTTCTTTAATGGATGGGGTTATTACCTTAACCGCTTGCCATGGATGTACTGTAACTTTTTGGTTTTGCGTATTTGTTGCCTAACATTTTAAAGTGCATGTCAGAAAAGATCCTCAGTACTCATCAGGTCCTTTGTTCCAGACTATCAATGAAGCCAGTTGGTGGGTGACTTGGGATGTAGACTTTATGTGGCCTTGTTGTGTGTGGTTTGTTCTCTGAGCCACCAGTTTGCAGTGCCTCGGGATGGATGTATTTGTTATCCAATGGTTGGTTTGCTTCACAACTCTAGCCTCTTTGCCTCTTCCACTCTAACGCTCAGCAAGGTAAGTGTTTCCAGCCAGCCTCCTTACCATGTCCATTCTTCAGAGTTTCTACACTGTCACCCACTTCTTTTTTTTTCTTCTACAGTAATATTTTGAGAATCAAGATTAATGTTTGGTTTTATCCTGTGTTTACTTACCAACCCAACCAAATGAGTTAGTTGCTTCCAATAAACTTACTTTCCTCCCTTTCTGAACTTTAACTGGACCTTTTAAGAATTCAGACCAGTCCCTAACGGTGTAATTATATATGGCTGAGTCAAAATAATAACACCTTATTCTCTACAGGGTAATGGATAACGTGAGAGGAGTCAATGGATATTAGACAAAGAAGGGAAGTTTTTTAAGGTGAAATTTGACTGAGAATGTGTGTCTGAAAGTAGCATCTCTGATAGTTGCATTGAAATCCTTAAAAATAATAATAATAATAATAATAATAATAA
>JAGPOW010000261.1:17437552-17451617 GCA_030014935.1 Caiman crocodilus
CTCTGGGAAGATCTTTTTAAGAATAGGGTCTCTTTCTAGTATGGGTTGCAATTGTTTGAGGATTTTCCATACAGATTCAAGGGAGGGGTGATATCTCACACCTCTGGTTATGACATTTTATGGGGGGGTTTCTTCTATACTGCAGCAGTTCTTCGCATGGTGCTCTTTCAAACGTGCAATCTCTCTCTCTGGAGGAGTGTCCTTGTAGGATGAAAGCCTTTTTAAGATTGGTGAGGTGGCGATCCCCGGTGTTCTCTTCAGTACAAATGCGGTGGTATCTGTGGGCTTGGCTGTATATCACAGCTTTTTTGGTGTGTTTAGGGTGATAGCCAGCAATCACCCAAATTAATGGTCCCCAAACTGCCTGTTTCCCATCATTATCAAAACTTCAAACAGTTTTCAGGTTATGGAGATTACCAATGTTACATTAAGCAATAGGCAAAACATGGGGACTTGCATTGTATTATGCAGCTAAGCAAATTATTTCTTTATCCAGTATGCAAACAGGAGTACACTATACATCTTACAAGCTTCCTGTAAAAGAACCTGTAAGTTGGGGAGGGAGGAAGTGTCACTGAGGTGGAAGAAGCAAGATTGCCTATGCCACTGTCTATGTTTTAAAATCTGTAAGAGTCATGAGCAGACTGGGTAGGAACTCTAAAGGGAAATGATAGTTCAGCTTAGATTGAAGAGACTTTGGTACCACTCTTGGCTCTGGCACAAACTTCCTGTGTGATCTTGGACAAGTCATCTGGCCTTGTGCCTCAGATGGTAGTATATAAACTGGACTAATAGCAGTGCCCAATCCCTAAGTGTGCCGTGAGTACACACATTAAAGACTGTGAGATGCTTTGACTATATAGTACCCAAGATGCCAGTAATGACTAAAGATACCAGTTAGTTCCTAGCACATCTCCTCTTGACATGCAGGATGAGGGTTAGGTCCTTATGGTTTTTATACCTTCTGGCTCTAAGCGGACTAGTAATACCTCACAAATAGCCTGTTGTCCATCATACTGAGAAGAGAGAGAGGTTATTTAGTTTATTACTAGTTCTGGTTATTTTGTTAGATGCATAGGAGAGCCAGAGCAGCTGAGAGAGGTTGCAGATAAAAATGGTTATGTTGTTACTAGCTTACATGGGTGAAAGTCCCGAGCTGTGTATGGGTTGGCAGGATGCAATATCTAATGGAATTCCATTGTTCCTGCCTGTGTCTACACCCTGGCAGGGTCCAGGGCTGATCAGAATTTGTCTCCAAATTAGACACTGTTTTGCTTGTTAACTGCTTTCCCAGCATGTTGTGCTTCAACAGAACACTGCACCTGTGAGTTTAATAGGGTATTTCTGAAGGGAAGAGAGAAAGGTGAGGGGATATGCAGCAGCTGGCCAACATTACATGAATGATAACAACTTCCATTCAGAGAAACAAAGCTGTTGATGAAGTGTCGGGAATCCTTGGCATATAGCTATTCAAATGCTCAGACAAATGAACTAGTGAGTTATTTCGTGAGCTCATTTTAGAATGTTTTCTGTCTGAGCCATGCTGATTTAAACGTCATTTGGAAGAAGGTGACATTGTTTCTGGAGTCTAATCAGAATTCAGATATTCTTTGCTTCTCATTCTTATTTTGCTACTTTCAATTATAAGTGAATTGAGTGTCTACAGAAATCTCTAGGCATTTTTACAGCCTTGAAGGGCTGACATCACAGGGAAAGCCACACAGGGACTCAGCCAGCCACACTCCTGGTTGGTGTGGCAGTGGCATATGAAAGTCAAGGTCTTGTGGATACAGTGGGTAGCCATGACCATGTTCAGTTGTTGGTCTGGTTGTGCCCAAAGACCGTGTCCTTCATGTGGGAGCTAACCCATATTTTGGTGCCCTGGGAGATAGGCCGCAACCCTGAGTGCCATCAGCAGGGGTTGCCTGCCTTCACTGCACCCCGACCTGATGCCTCTGGTGACATGTCATTCAGAACCTCCTCTTCCCCCAACCTTTGCACCTGCTGAATCCAGTGGCAGATCAGAGAGCCCTGCCTAGTGGCTGCCTTGCTCTTGGCCAAGCCCCACACCCCACCATGAGGAATGGCCAGCCATGCCACTGCTAGGCATCAGTTCCTCCCCTGGGTGGGAGGAGCTGGCAGCTGGCACACTGCAGGCCATGGACACTGACTGCATCGGGGATGCCATCATTGGTGGGGAGCCCCGTGCCAAGCCTCTAGCCTTGCCAGCCCTGGACACCTGGTTAGCCATGGCCCTGGCCCTGCTCCCTGCATGGCTTGCCTGCATTCCCCTGGCCCCAGATTCCCACCCTCCACAGCGTGCAGAAAGGCAGGACATAGTTCAAAACTTTATTGAGTAGCCCATGGCCCCACAGCTAGGTGAGCACAGGCCTGTCACATGCTGAGGAAGGTGATGCCAGTGGCATGTAGGACTGCCAGAAGTAGTCCTCCAGGCAGTGGTGAAGGTTTCAGGGTGGCCTGGGTTTCCCCCCTGTGCCATTGTAGCTCAGCAGCGCAAGCATTTCTGGGGAATGAGCAGAATCAACAGCAGCAGGGTGTAGTGGCTCGGGCAGCCCTCTGCTTGCACAAACAGCTCATCGTGCACTGCCTGGGGTACACGAAGAAGGGGCATGCTTGGGGTGCATTCACAGTTGGGGGGAGTTGGCTTTGTGGCACCTCCTCAGAAAGGCACCCTGTGGGCAGGGCAGGGGGGCACCCTGCCCCTTGCTCCAATTGCCCAGGAGCCCCATGCAGCCTGAGTCAGGTGCTGTGGCCCGGATGGTAGCACAGCAGAGTGGCTGGCGTGCAGGGAGAGAAATGGGAGCAGAGTCTGTTGCTGTGGAAGCAGGTGCTGCTACCTTGCTAGCCTGGCCTGCCCTGAAAAGAAGGGGGAGGCAGGCTGCCTACAGCCAGTACCAGTCCCAGGGGAGCAAGTGGGGGGCGGGACCCAGCCCTGCCCAGATAGCTTACCATGCTCCCTGGGCATCCACTCATGGCCAACTTCGAATTTGAGGCTGAGCAGTGCAGGGCCCTTGATGTGGAGCATCTTATCTATGCAGTGTTGCAAACTTGCACAAAATACTTTTGTTTCTTGCCTCTGCAGGGCCAACATCTATATGTGGGGGAGAGGCTGCAGGGCCTTGCAGGAGTGCCACATCAGGGTCACTGACACCCACTGCTGGAGCTGCCTGGACATGCTGGCTATGCAAGTGGCACGCCATGAATTGTACCATCCTGCTCCAGTGGTTGGTGGCAGTGCCGGTGGTGGAGAACTGGGCTGCATATGAGCAGGTGCAGCAGCAGGTGCAAGAGGCATGGGAGCTGGCCTGGTGGGAGGCAGATGTCATCCAGGAGACTGCCCAGGAAGAGGCACATGGCAGAGCTGGAGTGACTTGGGATTAAAGTTAGTCTCAGGTCCCAGCGTGTGTAGACACCTGCCAAAAAAATGCTTAATACACATTAAATTTAAGTGTGGTTAAATTCACTTTAGACATGCCCCCTGATTCAGAAGGCAAGGTATGATGGCACCTTAGAGACTCATTCAGAGAAGTAGAAGTTTTTGTTGAAGAAAGCCTACTTTATCAAATGCCTTATTTGAAAATTAGGTTTTGTCTCAATATAGAGCATGTACTTTGGGATTTATACTGTGTGCATCAGTGCAAAACTTCCTCACACAGCAAACCCTCATAATTAGACAGTAGCATACAGTTGCCTTATTTATGAAATTGTACAGGACTGTGGCAGGAAATACAATTACCAGGTCTATCTGGGAACTGAACTAGATGTTCTGAGAGATTTGTTCCAATCCTGTGATTCTGTGAGTTCCAATGCAGTAAAATAAACTTGGTCATCCTGCCATTTCCAGTGATTTTGCTCAAATACTCCAAATCTGCTGAGAGAAAAAATGGATCATCTTAAAAACAAAAAATCCCTTCATCAAGACAAATGATTATACCCAATAGCTTTCCTTTTTTTCTTTTGTTTACTATCGATTAAGGATCTGCAAAATGTATGGCAGTCACGAACAGCTTACTTCCATGAAGTCCATAATGGCACTGAAGTATTAAGTTACAAACTGCATTGCAATTAGTCTTTACTTCATCTTCCAAAAGAAATAAAGGCTCTTTTTTTATGGTATTAAACAAAAGAGTGGGGGAAGGGAAGCATCAGGTTTGTTTTTTCCATTCTTTCTGAAATGTATACAGGTACTGATAGGTTTCAAAGCCTCTCACTAGATGTCCAAAGTGTTGGAAACCTGATTAGGGTTCACAAAAGAGCTACAAGAATGGTTCAAGGACATTCTTGAATGGTAAGCCCTGTAGTGAAAACTTGAAGAGCCTTCCATTTAATTTTTCAAAGAGAAAGATAAAAGGTGATCTAGTCACTGTCTACAGTACTGACATTGTGAAGTGATAGTCAAGGATGGCTGTTTAATATAGCAAGATAGACACAATAAGACCCACTGGTTGGAAGCTTACTCTGGAAAAATGCAGTCTAGAAATAAGATTAAATTTTTCCCCAGTGTTAGAAATTAATTATTAGATCAACTAATCTGAGGACATGTTGGGTTCTCTACCACTTGATAGATGGTCTTGGTAAGATGTTGTACCTCAAACAAGTTATGGGTTTGGGCAGAGGTGACTGGATAAGAGTTTTTAGCATGTTGTATATAAGTTTTCTCTAGGCCTGAGAAATTTCCACCCACAATCCCCCTAGAACCAAGAATTTTAGCTTTCTTGAGATGTTCAGGAAGTAAAGTCACGTGTAATTACCATTGCAAGAGCAACATTAAGACTAGACTTTTATAGTGGGATTGCTACAAGAAAAAATCTTTAATGAACTTAATTCCCCTTCAGTCATTTTTATCCATGTGAATAGCAAGTGTGTCCTCATGTCAGTTGAAAATGCAAACATAAGATACAGCTTTGGGACTAGATAAACAGAATTGAACAGTTCTTGCAAACAAATTTAGAAATAACAAAGATGATGCTAGTCTATTCACTAGTCAAGATACAGTTGAAAAATACCAATGTAAGCATCATACTAGGTAGGAAGGGAAGAGGAGAGCACAACACAAATAAGCTTTATAACCTGACTGCCTCTTTTGCAGAACTGAACAAAATATAAAGGGAAAGAGACCAAATAATCTGATTGTTTTAATATTTAATCTAATTTAAGGCTGGAAGTGAAATAAAGCAGTGCAAATATTTGGGTCTAAAAGTTTAAAATGGAACTATACTGGCCTCTAGGGCATCTTATATTTTAAAATTTAGCTACGGTTGTGGAAAGAAGGAACGTTTCACTTAGTGGTAGTCAGTTTGCTCATCTGTTAGCGCTTCTAAAGAACCTGTGATTTTTTTTTTTTTAAGTCCCCCCCCAGGAATCATTCAGTCATTTTGTTGTTGCCAATTAATATACTGCTTGTACTATTCCTTGTTTATGTAATAGTAGGAGTTGGACTCTCAACCAAGATCAGGACCCCATGGTGCTAGGTGCAGTACAAACAGGTAGTTTGGGCTCCTCGGAACTTACTTTCAAAGACAATGGGCAAATACATAGGGCAGAAGTGAGGAAGGGAGGGAAGAAAAACATTTACAGTGCTGAAAAACATATTTGAGGAGTGGGATTTTCAAAACTGAATTTGCTGTTGACTTCTGTTTTGAGTGAACTGTTATAGAACTCCTGGGCATGGTACAACTATGGTAGGAACACTTAAGCCAATGCTGATGTTTTTGAAATCCTCACTATTTATATTTTTCTTTTCATAACTATACCAAAATCATGCCTGAATGAATGCCATGTCTTATACTCTTACTCACAAAGTGGCAACAGCTCTCATATTGCATTTGGGAGGTGAGGTACTATACTAAAATTAGGTGGAGATTTATTAATTTGAAAATGATGAATCCCCTCCTGGATAAAGATAGTCATTTGAAAAGAGTGAGTGAGTGAGTGAGTGAGTGAGTGAGTGAGTGAGTGAGTGAGTGAGTGAGTGAGTGAGTGAGTGTGTTGGAGGGCAGTGGAGGGGGAGTGGGAATAATGATGCTGTCTTGCCCTGAACCCTGCTCGTCTGACAGATTATACGAGAGATGTTGCAACGCACAAGAAACGGTGTGCATGCTATTGCATGAATACATTCTTGGAACTGTTGCAGTTGTTCACCTTTTGTGAAGCTGCTCTTCAAACACACTTGTGCTTGTTTACCATTCTGTCTTATGCAGGACTGATTATATACCTTTTCTAGTTAAGATTACCTAAGACTATGAAGCCTTTAAAATAACTAATTGCTTCAGTGGAAAATGCTGTTTCATATCTTGGATCATGAAATTTATATTTACCTGTAAACATTGTAGTGCTTTCTCCATAGCCTCCCTGCCATGGTTCAGCTTTGGCTATGCTGTTACATCCTTTCTCCTTTATGACATCACAGAGTGACTTACACCGTCTTGGAACCCATGGTAATTTTTCCAGTGGGATTGTTTCAGATCCAAGTGAGATCTCTGGGAAGATTCTCATTGATTACAAGAGCTTCAAATCAGGCCCTAAAGGCAGCAAGGGAGAAGATGTGATGCAACACACAAACCACAACCCCACAGCCTGGAATTACAGTCAGAGTTCTGCTACAGAATAGCTGTGAGGAACTTGCTTAAAATCAGCACAGTCCGTCACCTCCCCTTCATAATGATTTCAGAATAGAATGACCTTTCCTATCCTACGTGCCACTTTTTGCCAGTTAGAAGCAAATTTAGCAACTTCCATGGAGCAAGATAACAGCCGCTCACACACAGAGAAATCTAAAGCTCTGAAAGTCTGACATGTCTCTCTTAAGCACTAAATATTCATATTTATTTTTGGAATAGCAGTTTTGTCTACAGAACATTTAATAAGAAGGTACTGGCCTTCTTGACGTCATCCTCTACCTCTTTGTCCAGTCATAAAATGAGGCCAGTAATTCTTATCTTATGGACTACTGTGAGCATTAATATCATGTAGAAACATTTTCTGAAGTTCTGATGAAAAGCTTATTTTAAAATCTGAGCTCTGCACTCAAGTTTTAGCTTCCTGGTAATTTGCAGCAGTAGCAAGATTTCATTTCTGCTCAGCTCTTTTTATTTTCTTTTTAACCGAGAGATGCATAAAATTGAGTTTCTCTTGTTCCTGTTGGACATGCTGGAGGAAATGGCAGCAAGAGCGTTCACAAAATGCATAAATACATCAAGCACATGAGCAAATAAGTATGAATAGGAAATTGCAAATAAGCCAGATGTCTTCAGATTACAAACAAGGATTTTAACTAGTCAACTGAAAAAACACGGCTGAATTAAAATGTACACAACTAAACAGTATTTTGGGGATCTTGTATGTGACTTTTGAGATGTAGCTAAACTATTCTTAATGCAATGAATAAATGCCAAGAAAATGAATTCTGATACAGTGACAATTCTGATACAATTTCTTCATAGTAGGTACAAAATTTAGAGTGAAAATTGTAGTACATGATGGGAATTGTTTTGTTACATTATACATTTTTAGGTAAAGAATTGAAGAACACATATCTTCATGCTTTGGGAATTAGTCCTGGGGAAAGAGCTTTTCTTGTTTAGGTAATTATTGATACAAATACAGCTCAGATTTGTAGTGCTCAAAGCTTTCTCTGATTTGTCTCACTCTCGCACTGCATCCCAACATGTAGAAAATATGGCAGTTAGAAAGCACAACACTGTGTTAGAAATAACCAGTCTGCATGTAATAAGGAATGACTGGTTTGTCTGAGATGCTGAATGTGTGTAAAAGTGAAACACCAAATAAAGTAGGTGTCCTTGAAAGCATTATTCAAAATTAGACCATGGGGGATACCAAGTCATCCCGGAGTGTATCTTGGAAATCTTGCTGAGATGTGAAGGAATTGGAAGTAGCACTTCCATATACGTATGAAAGAATTTGGAGTTGATAAGAGAGAAGAACTTAACAGTGAGAGAGGAAGCTTCAGGAGTTTCTAATGCTTTGTTAAAGAGCCACCTGAAAATGCTTGCAGTTCATACAAGGGTTTAATGATGTGTAGAAATGCTGCAATTTCTAAGTAGAAGTTGTGTTGGAATAACAGGTTTTCTGGTCTCACCCACACCTATGAGCAGAGCGGACAAACAGATGCATAACAGATCTGGCATTAAAAGCAAGAAAATGAGTTTAGAAATACTGAGGTGAATATCCTCAGGACTAAATCATGTTTAGCCACTGGTAAAGAATGAGCACATGGGGTATTGAGGGAATATCATTTGGCTTGCAAAAACCAACGGAGATTTTCAGAGCTTCATTTGCTGAGATTCATTTACCATAAAAAAGCCTACAAATAGAGATCATATCTGAACAACATACTGACAAGTTTGTGGAGGTTCTTACAAGCAAGAGTGTTAAAGCAGCATGGAAAGGACCCAGTCTCCTTTGTCTCGGAGCAAACCAGACAGATGCACGGCTCGCTCAAAGTGACTGGACTGCATGTGTGAACTGCAAGAGGACACCCCAACCCAAGGTCTGCTCTGCCTTTGAGTATTATATCACAGATACAGGAATTTAAAGCATTTTCCAAATTCTTGGTTGAACTTGAATGTGAGCAATCTCTTCTTGTGCATATATTTTCACAGGGTAGGAGAAATTATAGTGCGTTCAGCAGAGAATCAGCATTCCACTTTGCATATACAGAATATGCCTAGAAACATCAAACTTGATGCTAATGTCCTACCAGCTCACCTTTTGAAACAAATAGCAGGTCCTATCCAGCTACAGTAGTCTGACATGATGTGTGTAGCATACGTTGTGCCAGAATAGATTTGGAAGGTAGTCAACCCCACGGCTGCAGCTGCCAAGGAAAAACACAGTGCTTAGTTCTCTCACTAAAGTGTCTACAACTCCATGGATAGGCAGACAAGCCAGTACTTAGTTGTATGTAATATGCAGAACAGACATGCTGCATAGGAAGACATGTAGCATACAGAAAGGCCAATGGCAGAATACCTGGAAATCTCCAAGGTGCAAGATTTCTGGGGAAAACATGACACAGATCCATCAAGTTACCTCTGTTACATGCAGCCCCAGAAATATACTGTTTGCAGTGAGACTCATGGATTTGAGGAAAGGATGAGGTGATCACCAGAGTGTATTCATTCGGTAGTTAATGGTCTGGTCATAACTGAAAAAGAAATGACAGGATTAGGTTTTGTCTAATTCCCTAAAAACACAGGTCAAACATCTTAGATCAGTGAGCGAATCCTATGTAAGAAGAGCACTTGGGCAACACACCAGTACTCCGATTCTGTGACCCCAATAAATGAGTGTTCAGCAGATGCATCCAAATATAATTTAGAAGCTTGTCTATGTCAAGGCAGGAGACCTGTTTCATATGCATCCCAAGCTGTGATAGAAGCAGAGGAAAACTATGTCCCAAATCAGAATGGGCCATTGACTTCTTGATTAGGAAACTCATCAATATATGTGTGGAGTACAGGTGAAGGAAGAGTCAGGTCACAGCCTCTTTCAGGCAGTTCTCTAACTCGTTTGAAAAAGCACCCATGGGACTACAGTGTGGTACTCCAGTTGCAGAACTATGATATTAAATTCACATGCCTCCCCAGAAAAGGGAAGCTAATTGCAGGCATGATGTGAAGAGCAGCAGTGGAATATAATATAGAATCAAATCAATGAACCAGACAAACGAAAGGTTGGATGTAACTTCAAAAGACTATTTAGTCCAGTCCACCCCTTGAATTGAGGCAGGAACACCGATGTTGAAATCATGGAAGAAAAGGTCATTTATACGGTTCAGCACATGTCTACACATCGTAGAGATTTGTTGAACAAACTGAAAAGACCACATAGAAAAAGCCTGTAATGCAAGCCTTACAGAATATTGTATGTTATGCTTGACCTCATAGATGGCAACAAGTGAATCCTGGATTGCAGGCTATATTTCATTAAAACAAGGTTTACTGAGAGCAGCTGATAGGAGAACTATTCCTAGCTGTATAAAAGAGGACATACTTAACTGACTACGTTCAGAGAACAAAAGCTGGACTCAAGCAGTTCCTGTACTAGTCAAGGATGACTGAACTGCTTACAGAAGTATGCAGAGTATGTGAGCAACAAGGCTGAGTAACCAGAAGGAACTACTATGGTGCTACAGGATTCTCAGTCTATCATGTAATAAGGTTGCTATAGATAGTATCACAGACAATCCCATTTACTCTTTCTGGGTGACTGTCTCATATTTTCAGAAGTTCTGGATTCACCAGGCAAGCCACCATTCTGCTAATGCCAAATCAAGAGCTGTATTTGCAAGATTTGACCTCCTAAGAGAAGTGGATGACTCTGTGAGATGTTGAAGAGTGAAACTCAGACCAGCCCTGGATACAAGAATGGCTCTGAAAACAATTCCAGATGATGAATCAGTGTCCCATAAGGCAGATGAATCAAGTGGGGAGTTCACTGGTAATTCTTCATGAACTGAGGGATGCAAACACAGATAGCTATGGAATACTGTCCTGCACAGTTGGTGCTGGTATATTATTGACTCTTCCATTTTCATGTGTACCACTATGACCCACCGCCTACCTTAAAGGGATCACACCAGATTAAAGTAGGTACTAGAAAGATGGAAGAAACATTGGGACAAACCCTGTTCTGCCTATTAGACACCTAAATAGACTTCTATACCTAAGTGTGATCCTATTCCACTCTGCCAGAATCCCTTGAAAAGCATTAATGTACCTACTTTTGGTAACAAGCCATTATCATAAAAGTGGAAACTTGGTCGTAGTACTAGGGAAGAGCATAAGAGAATTGCAGGGGCCTGCAGGGAGAAAGATGCAACTGGCAAGGAACATAAAAGACAAAAGGAGTTCTACAGGTATGTCCAAAGTTTGAGGAAGACCAGAGAAACCATAGGTCCCTTATGAAATGCAGAAAGCAATCTAGTAACAGATAACATAGAGAAGACAAGTATTTAATGCCTTTTTTTACTTCAGTCTTCACAAATAGGGGCAGAAATCAGATCATAAGTGCAGCTGGCAGCAGAGATGGGAAAGGAGACAAACAGCCCAGTATAGTAGAGGAATGGGTTAAAATTAATTAGAGAACCTAGATACTTTAAGTTGGCAGGGCTGGCTGGGATGCACCTAGGGTACAGAAAGAATTGGCTGAGAATTTCCAAGTCATTACCCACTAGTTCTCTGAGAACTCATGGAGATGGGGTGAGGTCCCAGATATTTGGAAAGAAGCAAATATAGTGCCCATTCAAGAAAGAGTAGATGGAGGATTTGAAGTATTTCAGACTGACCATCCTGACCTCAATACCTGGAAAGGTCATGGAGCAGGTCCTCAAGGAATCTGTTGTAAAGCATGTGGAGAAGTACAAGGTGATCAGGAACAGCCAGCATGGATTTGCCAAGAGCAAGGCAGGCTAGACCAGCCTGATTTCCTTCTATGATAAGGGAACACACTTTGTGGTTGTGGGGAGAGTAGATGTGATACACCTTGACTTTAGGAAGACTTGACACTGTCTCCTACAACATTCATATTAACAAACTAAGTTTCTTAACAAGCTACTTTTGTCTACAGACTAGACAAAAGTACTGTAGAATTATTACGTAACTGGTTGAATCATCATGCTCAATGAGTAGTCATTAACAACTCAACATCTAGTTGGAGGAAGTATCAAGTGGGGTTCCCCAGGGATCTGTCCTGGGTTGGCATTATTCAAAATCTTCGTTAGTGATTTAGATGATGGGATTTGAGTGCATGCTTAACAAATTTTCAGAAAACACCAAGTTGGGTGGAGTTGCATACCTCTTAGGGCATAGTGCTAGGATCTAGAATGCCTTGGATTGACTGGAAAAATGGTCTACAGTCTCAGGTGAGATTCAGCAAGGATAAGTGCAAAGTCCTGCACTTGTCATGGAATAATTGCATGCACAAATGCAGACTGGGGAATGACTGGCTAGGCTGCAGTACTGCAGAGAAAGATCTGGAGGTTACAGTAGGTCATAGGCTGAATACGAACCCACAGCGTGCTCTGGTTTCACAAAAGGCCAACAGCATACTAGGTTGTATTAACAGGAGTATCGCTTGCAAATCAAGGGAGGTGATTCTTCCATTTTATTTAGCACTGGTGAGGTCTCCCCTGGAATACTGTGCTCAGTTTTGGACCTCACACTTCAAGAAGGGTGTGGACAGATTGAAAACAGTTCAGTGTAGAGTGACAAAAATGATTATAGGCCTGGGAAGCAAGACTTATGAGGAAACGCTGAAAGAATTAGGGTTATTTAGCTTGGAGAAGAGAGGACTGGGGGATGAGATGACAATCTTTAAATGCATGAAGGATGATTATAGAGAGGATAAAGATGGATTTTTCTCTTTGATTGTAGGGGCAGGACTAGGAACAATAGCTTCAGGCTGCCACAGAGGAAATTTAGGTGGAGATTAGGAGGAACTTTCTGATTATGAAGCTAGTGAAACATTGGAACAGGTTACCTAGAGAAATTATGGAAAGTCCATTGTTGGGAATTTTGAAAAGCAGGTTGGACAGATAGCTGGCTGGAACGGCTTAGTTAGCAGTGATCCTGCCTTGAGCATGAGACAGTACTAGATGACCTTGTGAGGTCCATTCTAGCCCTACTTTCCTATGATCTTAGCTTGTAGACTAAGTTACAAATTCACGTGGGTGAGAGTGGGCATCCACCTTTGTGCTGTTTTTCAATTTTATTGCTGAATGCAGAGAGCCCCGTTCCTCCCAACAAAAGAAAGGATTTGAAAAAATTATTTTCAAAAAGGTAAAAATAGTAAATGTTTTGTGACAGGCAAATATTTGTGTGGGTCATATCTTTTATTGGATAAGCTGTATAGTTGGGAGGGACATAGACAAACTTTTGGGCACTAAGGCACCCTTTCTGAGGGTAATATATTACCCTGTAATATAAAATTACAAAAAGATGTTTTAAAATAAATGTTTCTCAATATACATGTCTGAACAAAATGAGAAAGTTGGATGTTTTTCTATGAACATTTCATCAAAATCAACAAAATCCTGATTTAACTAAGCTCTATTCTCTGATGGAAAACTGTTTTACTGAAGATGTGTTAGATGGCTTTAGTGGTTCTCTGTGCGGAGTTTGCTGGGATTAGGACCAAGAGTTTAAAACAGGTCAGTGTACAAAGATGGACAATGACAGGAAAACTTTTCTGGCTTTCAAGTCTGTCCCAATGTTCCATTGTTGTCGTGTTTGATAAAGCTGTTTATTTGCTAAAATCAATTATGTATTCACATCTTCGATGTCCAGTGCTGTCATATTGTTAAAAAAGTGTTCCAGGATGGCCATTGTGTAGTATTTTGTACCCCAGAGTTTTTGGAGCTGAATTCTTGCTGATTCATTTACTTTCTATAGTGCCAGGGCCAGGCGGAAATCCTCAGTGGGGACATACAGATGTTACACTTACATTGGCCTAACAAGGGGTAAGTTGATCTGAGTGCAGATCTGAATAGATGTTGCAGGTTAGATTGGGCAGAAAAAACCAATCAAAAAAAATGGCCAGCTTGATCTAATTTAGTTCACCTGAGGAGGTGAACTATGTTAGATCAGGAATCTGATCAGGGCAGCCTGATCTAAGAAACACATTTGGAGTACAGCGCTAGAGTTGGGAAAGCCCGGGGACTGTGCTCTTCCTATCCCTTTCCTAACCCTGACTGGGCTATTTTTAGCATCTGACCCTCCCATGGACCTGCAAACCCTCCCCAGGCCTACTAACCCCCCTGATTGCACTTGAACCTCCTGCCACCCTGAGTGACTTAGATTGGGTTCTCGGCATGGCTCCTGGTACCACTGAATGTCTGTACAAGCAGGACCTGATCTACAACTGCACTGATTAAAGTAAAACACACTGTTGTAGACTGGGTCCCATGAGCATGTGTATGTGCCCAGATAGACTGCAAGCTAACATGTCTTCTGCTCCTGCTACAGCAATTCTACGGGAGGTGCGGGTTCAGGTGATCCAACTCCACGTTATCCTGTAAAACAGC
>JAGPOW010000261.1:17451717-17462780 GCA_030014935.1 Caiman crocodilus
GTGACTAGTAGAGAGGTCAGCTTTACTATTCTATATGATTTACAAAAGAAATGAAATTGGCAGAGTGTTTCACCTGGGGACCGAAATGGACCTTAACTGACCTTAATGGTAGACATTATGCAACAAGGGAGCTGAGGAAGAAATGTGAAGGTGGGACTGAGGACCATGATGAATAGGATGAGTATAATTCTTATACTCGCATCTTGGTAGGTCTGCAGTATAGATATCTTAATTTTAGGCACCCACCCTGAAAATTCTGGCATTAATTTTCCATTGGTTGGTTTTAGACGCTTCTTTTTAAAAATAAATATATTGATGGTACATTTGTTCATCTCACTGTAGCATTATTGGATGAGTATATGGGGTGGTCTTAAATTACACTGTTGGCTCATGCTCACTTCTCTGTCGTGCTGTAGCTGGTGCGGGGTGGAAGCCGTCTGTTCCCAGGTCTCTTAGAAATGTATTTGGCAGTTTTTGCCAATATTTCAGCTTTCTCATCGGCGTTGTTGAGGGTAGGTGATCCCAAGGAACATGCTGGGCTTTTGTGGCGCAATGCCACATTTGTAACAGTTAGACATCTCTTAACCAGTGATGTGGGCCAAACACCAAAGATCACAAACTGATAAAATGCAGGGTGATTTTAGGCTGGCACTGACCTTTGTTTTGAACAGTGGTTTAAATGACAGAATTCAGACACTTGGATTTCGAAACAATGTGGTCCAAATTTCAATTAAAAAAATATTGGAGAAATACCTCAGTCCCATATTGACCTATTATGCTTTCCTAAATTGAACCGCGGCTACATCTGCAGGAATCAAAGGTAAGCAGACAACAAAGGATGGATTCAAGTTACTGCTCTTATGCCCCTATTTCTTGTATTACTCATGGAAAATGCCAGGACATTTTCAAGGTTTTCTTTGTCTTGCAACAAATGAAGAAGGCTACTCATGTACTTGCTTAAGTCTGATTTTTGTGTTGGTCTCTCTTTAAAACAGTGGTTGGAGGTATATTCAGGGAAGCTGAAGCAGCTTGCAGACTTGGGATAGCTGAAGCTGACTGTGAAATGGACTGAGTCTTCCATTTCCTGGCTTGTAATGCATCAGATTGGTACTGCACAAGTACATAGAGAATCTAGATATAGGATGCACATTGTTTCAGCATCCCAATATTGGATGATTTGGCCTGGTAAGTACAGGGTAAGAATACAGCCCTATGTTCTAATGCTTACCGAATAAGATAAATTAAAATGAACATTTAGGAGAAGAATGACCCAAGATCCTGTTTCCTTCCCTTCAGCTAGGTGGGTTAGCTAGCAAGTCTACTCTGGAACAACAAATCCATCCTTGGCAGCTGAGGTAACCACAGATCTCTATTGGTTCAGCTGAGCAAAATCTGGTTCATAGAGTTCCAGTTGGGCTCTCAAGTTGGTGCCTTACAGGAATGAAATTGGAGAACTGGATGGAAGCAGCCCTATTTCTGCTACTTGCAAAAGGTAAGTTAATAAGGCAACAGGCTGCAAGGTCAACTTGGGATACACTGGTCTGATTTTCATAGGTAGAGGCCACATATACCTCTAGTGATCTGATGCAAGGGCTTACCTGGGCAGTGGGTCTGTGAGTACACACTATCACTTTACTTGCATGCTGGAAATACACTCTTCCAACTGAAAGAATATACATCAAGGACTATGCAAATGTGTTTTTTTTCCAGAAAAATGAAATGTCGAAGGTGATCATGTTATCAGGAGTTCCAAAGAACATTATTAAGAATTTAAAATGAAATCCAATTTATTTTCTCACCATGTGTCTGTAGAACCCACACGGGGTCTGTCCTGCTTGCTGGCACTTCCCTGGCCCCACTGCACCTCCTGTCTCTTATCTGCCAGGACTTTGTTGTTAAAGGAAGAGCCCTTGGGGCCAGTAGTTGCTTTGTGGGTAGCTGGTCGTGTTGAGTCAGGCCAGCCCTCTTGGGGCCTTTTGCCCTCTCGCAGCACTTCTCTTTTAAGGGAGTGCTCCTGTGGGTTTCATAGGACCTGTCGGGGCTTCAGCTGTCACAGCCTAGGCTCTCTTCATCTCTTGGACCCCACCCTCCGCCTTTGTCTACTGATTACAACCCAGCTCCTGAGTTTTGCCCTGCCTTGGCGATAGTCCTTCCAGGGGCTTCGGTTTCAGCACACCAGTCTCTGCCCCTCTGATGTAGGGCTAGCTCCTGGCACAATTTGCAGTGGAGTGCCACCCAGGCACCCCTGTTTGTGGCCTCCTCCACCCTGCAGCCACAACCCCGTCCTCTACTCTCAAGTGCAAACAGAACAAAAACACAAGTTATCTGCTTTATAAAACAAATAGTTTTCCTCCTCAGGGTAAATGTTGCCTTCTTGGGGAGTCTTCTCTGCCAGCTTTCATTACAACAGATTTTTCCCCTCTCCATTGGCATCCCTTCCCCCTGAAATGAATAAGCTAATCTTATAAATGTAGATTTTCACTGAAAGGAGACAGCAGCTCAACTTGTTCCCTTGTCTTTATGCACTTGTTGTATACTTCACCATGAAAAGGAAACATTTGCAAGCATCTTTCTCCTTGCAAATGTTTCTTCATTATTTTACCCAGAGATCTTGCTGTGAATAGAGTTGTGCTCATGAATGTCCTTTTGCTATTCTTTCCTGACTTGCCTAAGGAGACAACATTCATAATATCTTACTTCTGAGCAAGTCTGCAAGATTGTCAGTGGCATACGCAGCTTTGCTAGTCCTGAACAGCTTTGTTTGTTATCTTTCCAGCTGAACATCCAGGCTTGTTACTTTTCTGACAAGAAAATATTTTAGACTTCCTTAGATGCAAAAATGGATCTGAATTCTTTTCAGGCTGAATGCAAATCCATTTTTAAAACGATTGCTTCTGCCAGGTGAGCAAACACATGATATAAACAGTATGCTGACTCTCCTACTCTGAGCCAGGAGGTTTTTTTCCCCCTGAAATAGGTTTTTATATTAAATTAAAATGCTGCTTGTAGCAGCCACCTTTCCCCTCTGTGCTTGATAGAGGTTACCGGTAATGAAAGTATGGCCTTACAAAGTGAATGATTCTATCAGTAGGGAGGAAAACAAATTTTCTTTGTGAAGATGTTTTTAATTACTCGTAGAGATCCTTTAACGATCCTGTCCTTTGAACATCCAAAGATTCCACCAAAATTAATGGGAAATTCAGATGCCCACGAATGTCAAGTTAGGGCATGGACTAATATTCCTTTTAACCTTCTAATAGAAGAGGGGGACCTGCCTCTCAGGGACACAGATCAACTGCTGTGCTTGCATGATCCTATAGCAATACAAGTTAGTGAAATCCCCCTCACTTTTACATTGAATCAGAGTTAGAGTTGCAGTAGTTTTGCTACATTTACATGGCTGCAGAATTATGCAGATGTGACAATTATAGGCAACCCCCGCTTAATGCTGTTTCGCTTAGCACTATTTTGCTATTACACTCATTTTAAATTGATACCTGATTTCACCTAGTGCTCAGCAAGTTTCATTATAATACTCATGGTCGCCATCTTGGGTCATTAAAAATGCTTTTGGTTGCTATCTTGGGTAGTCAAATTCAGTTTTGCTTAACACTTGTTTCGCTTAATGCTTGCTTTTCCAAGAACCAATTAAGAGCACTAAGCAGGGGATGCCTCTATAGATTGTAGGCTTATATTCAGCATCCCCGAATATTGATAGAATTGTTACCTCTGCGTGTGTCTTTAGACTCCATGGCTCAGATTCTATTCTACCATCTAAGTGTAGTTTTATTCTACACTGTTCAAGTTATGAACATCTTTAAATTCCTGCTTTTGTAACACATCTTACTTTTAAGACTGAGTCATAGAAAACAGCAAGGAAGAGGCTTCATTCATCTGTTGCATTAATTGCTTTCAGGGACTTGAGCAGGGTGGAATACAGTTTCCCCCCCCTTGAGTATTTTGCACGAAGCTGGCTCTTTGAAGGGATGGAGCAGGGAGTGGAAGGATAAGAGACTGATAAGCACATGTACAAAAAACCAAAAGGAAACTTTTGGTGGGAGATGGTAATGGAAAGGTTGCACAGGCAGTTTACGTTGGCTATTGTATTGAGACAGGGCTCTGAAGAGCTATTAAAAAAACAGCTCTTCTTGAGACAGCACTGTTGATTCACTTAATGCATCTTCTATCCACTCCTAATTGTACCCACCAGGTAGCCAGTTCTGCAGATTGTGTTAGTAGAGATGGCTAAACAGAGCCATTGAGCTTGATTGGCACAAGGGCACAGTCTATGAGAGGGAGTCTGGTGTTAGTGGTTCTAACTCAAGATTGTATTATGTGCCCTTTTCTATTTCCTCAACTTGTGTTGTTTGCTCTGCTGTTTGTATTTTATATTACATTAACCCTGTCTTTTGTCAATGATTGTAAGTGTCTAACCTTTGTTGAATCCTGCCCCCTTGGGGCCTTGTGGTGTTCACTATATCCCCTGATTATGCCTGTTATGTTCCCAGTATTGTTCCCTCATTAAAAGGTATATGGTTAAGTCCCCAGTGGTCTGCTCTATAGAGGGAGGAGAGTCCCTACACCTCCCACAGTGCTTGTGCACATGCTTTGATCCCTTCAATTGGAGAGGGGGTACCTTTTGGAGTACCGCCCGAGTTACACATGTATCAGCATAACATTATTTTCATCCTGTAACTGAAAGCGCTGTATAATGAAATTTTATACAGGATTCCCTTGATTTATGTGTGCATGTGTTCCTGGAAAACTGTGCATAAATCAAATTTGCATAAAGGGAACCCAGTTTACAATGTAAGAAACAGGGATATGTTTCCACAGTGGTGAGGATATGGGGAACAAGCAGGAGGAACTTGCCCTCCTGCTAGCTAACACAAACCCAGACATAGTGGGATCACTGAAACTTAGTGGAATCCAACGCATGACTGGGATGGTAAACATCAAGGGTATAGGCTGTATAGGTGGGATAGAATGGGGAGGAAAAGTGGAGGTGTGGCGCTCTACATCAAAGAGCAATACATATCCTCAGAAAACAGTGCTGGGTCTGCGGTAGGGTGGACTGAGGTGCTCTGGGTCAGAATAAAAGGGAGTTGGGGGGAGAGGGACCTAATGGTGGGAGTCTACTACAGGCCACCTAACCAGGGGGAAGAACTGGATCGGGAATTCTCAGGTCAGCTCGCGGAGGCAGTCAAGTCAAGGGACATGGTCATCATGGGTGACCTAAACTATCCGGACATCTGCTGGGAAGGGCAGTCAGCCAGGTCTGACTGCTCACGTAGGTTCCTAGCCGAGTTACAGGACCTCCATCTAACCCAGGAGGTTCACAGTCCCACCAGGGTAAATGCCTTGTTGGACCTGGTCCTGGCCACAGGTGATGACCTGGTGAGGGGACTGTGGGTGCTCGACCACCTGGGCGATAGCGATCATTGCTTACTGGAATTCACCATCCAGCACAGGGTGTCAAAGGCCTGCAGCAAGGGAGCAGCCCTGGACTTCAGGAGGGCGGATTTCAATGAGGTAAGGAGGCACTGAGGTCCTGGAGAGGAGGGGAGTTGAGAGTCCAAGAAGAGTGGTCATTCCTTAAGGAGACGATCCTCCAAGCCCAAAAGGTGACAATCCCCATGTGGATCTAAGGGGCAAGAGCACTCAAAAGCCCTCATGCCTCACCAAAAGCATCCAGGAATGTCTCAAAGCCAAAAAGGAGGTGTACACCCAATGGAAGGAAGGGGCCATCACCAAGGATTATACCTCTACTCAAGCCTTGGACACGGGTGTCGTGGTGGACGTAGTCTTTCTGGACTTTAGGAAGGCCTTCAACACTGTCTCTCACCCCATCCTCATTAAAAAATTAGGTGACTGTGGTGTCGATACCTACGCAGTCAGATGGGTAGCTAATTAGCTGGAGGGCCGCACCCAGAGAGTGATGGTGGATGGGTCGTTTTTGACCTGGAGGGATGTGGGTAGTGGGGTCCCCCAGGGCTCAGTCCTTGGGCCCGCACTGTTCAATATCTTCATCAGCACCTTGGACAAGGGGGTGAAAAGCACCTTGTTCAAGTTCACAGATGACACTAAGATGTGGGGAGAATTGGGTACGCTAGAAGGGAGGAATAGGCTGCAATTGGACCTAGACAGTTACAAGAGTGGGTAGATGAGAATAGAATGGGTTTCAATATGGGCAAGTGCAAGGTATTGCACCTGGGGAGGAAGAACCAGCAGCACACCTACAGGCTGGGGAACTCCCTTCTCATCAGTGCAGAGCCAGAAAGGATCTTGGAGTCACTACAGATTCCAAGATGAACATGAGCTGCCAATGTGGGGGCACTGTCAGGAAGGCTAACTGCACCTTGTCATGCATCCACCGATGCATCACGAACAGGTCCAAGGAGGTGATCCTCCTCTTCTGTGCGACATTGTTTAGGCCGCAGTTGGAGTACTGTGTCCAGTTCTGGGCACTGTACTTCAGGAGGGATGTGGACAGCATCGAGAGGGTCCAGAGGAGGCCCACTCGCATGATAAGGGAGCAACAGAGTAGTTTGTATGAAGAGAGGCTACAGGATCTGTTCAGCCTTCACAAAAGAAGGCTGAGAGGAGATCTGGTGGCTGCCTCCAAACTTGCCAAGGGGGACCAGCAGGCAATGGGGGAGTCCCTGCTCCCCCAAGCACTACTGGGAGTTACAAGGAATAATGGCCATAAGCTGACAGAGAGCAGATTCAGGCTGGACATCAGGAGGCGCTACTTCACAGTCAGGGCAGCTAGGAGCTGGAACCAACTTCCAAGGGAGGTGGTGCTTGCCCCTACCTTGGAGGTCCTCAAAAGGAGGCTAGACAGTCACCTAGCCTGGGTTGTTTGACCCCAGCATCCTTTCCTGCCCATGGCAGGGGGGCAGACTTGATGATCTGCTTAGGTCCCTTCTAACCCTATCTACTATGAAATTATGAGGGATGGAGGGAGGGAGGGAGTAAGGCTGGGCCTAGGGAAGGGGTAGGGAGAAGGGTGCAGTGCAGGCCACTGGCTGCTCCCAGGGCTGCAAGAGGGGGAGCAAAGCAGAGGGAACCGTTGGGGTGTGAGGTGTAGGTGTGGGGGCCATGGCTCTTGCTGTTTTGTGCACCCTGGGAGGGCTGTGGGTTGGGGGCCTTTGTTGGGCTCTTCCTGGAGGGCACGTGCCCCCAGATCTGCATGTGGGTCAAGAGTGTGGGTCAAGAGCCGCACCCCGCAATCCCACGCCCTGCATCAACTGACAGTTTGCTCTGATTTGCACCCTGCTGCAGCCCTGGGCCTCCACTTCTCACCACTCACTCCAGCCCCTGCTGCAGCTGCCCCAGGAGCAGCTGACACCATTTGCCTGCAGCTGCTGGGCTGCACCCCTGGGGCTCCACTTGTTTCCACTTACCCCAGCTCCTGCAGACCCGGGAGCAGCAGACACCACCCGCCTGCACCGTAGCATGGTGCAGCCCAGGAGCTGGGGTAAGTGGGGACAAGTGGAGCCCCGGAGGCTTCAGGGCACAATGCAACCCAGCAGCTGCAAGCAGCTGGTGTCGGCCGCTCCCAGAGCAGCTGCAACAGGAGCTGGGGTGAGTGTGGCCCCTTCCCCTCCTCCCACAGATTTACGTGCTGCGGGGGCGGGCAGTATGTCGATCGCATAAGAGTAACTTTACCTCGAATATAACAAATGTTGGGTATAAAAAGGGTCATTGCATAAGAACAAATTTGCATATACAGAACCCACATAAATCAAATAAACCTGTGTTGTCCTTTGTGTTCTTGGGATCACCACCATTTGTGGATGATCCCGTTTCTCATGTATTTTAGAACAGCATTTTAGTTTTTAAAATGGTCCTTGAAAAAATCAATCCTTTCCCAAAGGTTTGTATGGCTCAGGGCTGTAGGGGATCGGCAAGTGGTAGGAAGAATATCCCAAGCACAAGCCTTAGGTCTGGGAAAGACTTTGGTTTTCTGCTCTGGCACAGGCTTTGTCATGTTGAGCACGTTGCTCATGCTCTCCTGTCGTGCCTGAGTTCCCCATCAATAATATACAGATAACAGCACTCCCTCACCTCAGAGTGGTAGTGTGAGGATGGATGTATGAAACACTGAGGTACTTACTCAGCCCTATACCCATAGTTCATTCTCACTGAAGTGAAGTTCAAGTATTTAGAAGCAAGTCTCATTTATTTCAGTGGGAATTAGGTGCCTAAAAAGTTTTGTGGACCTAGGCGTCCATCTCTGCCCGGAAGGATTTATAACATAGGCAGGCACCCCATTGCAAGAAAGAGAGAAGCTTCATTGTTAAGTGTTATATCATTTCCCTCAGTAGTTCCTTCAGTGAACATCAGCTTGAGTTGACAAAGTAGCCCACCCTGCCCTTTTTTTTTTTTTGCTATTATTTCCTCCTAGGCTGCTTTTAAGTCAATCCATGCAGAGTAAGAAGATAAAAGGTACTAAAAATGCTGTCTGCATAATGACCACCCCACAGGAACAAAGCTGCAGGCCACAAATCTTGTTTAAACTGTCCTCTTAATTTAAATTTCTCAGGACCTCTTAAGGCTTGGAGAGTTGATAGAGTGGCTAATTAAGTGATGTGCTGTACTTTTATCTTCCTACCCCCTCTGCAGAGATTTGCTGACCTGTAACTGAATCCATCTAATAAAAAACACATCTCTTCTCGGTTATTGCTTTCAATGCAGAGGTTGTAATCAGGGAAGTTTACTTCCTAGAAATTTGTCAGTCTGGTATGAACAGGCAGGTGGATCCTCATTTCCACACAGCTTGTGAGAGTGGTGGGGCTGTGACAGGAGTTTTGTCCATTTACACTTGATTGTTCATAATAGTCACTGGTTGGACATTGCATGTAAATCCCAGCTATGACTTGGAAAATGCTAAAGGAACCGTCTGCATCGAGCCTCTCCTCATCTGTGGGTCTCACTGCTAAGAAGGTATGAGCAGAAGGGCCATAGGAGAAGCATTGAAAAGGGCACCACCCGCTAGAGTACTATCACAAGGCCCATGTGTGGTGGATGAGGATTGCCACAATGTACCTCTGTTACAGGGGGGAAGGTAAAGGTCGGGGTCTTCTAAGTAAAGGCTAATGATCTGGGTGGGTGAGAGAGTGGAAAGGAGAAAGAAAAAGAAACGGGAGAACGTGGGACTCTGTAGTAGGTACAAGAGCATCTCGTGCAGTAATGAAGTGATGACGGTTGAATAGTGAGCCGGAGAGACCCTGGTGGGCCAGGTGATGTCCTGGAGGACAGGGTTTGAAGAAGACAAGACCGACTGTACTAAGAATTCATAAAGGAGACGAGGAACAGTACTCCATAGGGATGTGCAGGGAGGTGTGTTAAGAAAAGGAGGGGAAGAACGTGGAGAAAAGAAGGGAAATATGAAAGTGGCTAGAAACCAGAGACAGGGAAGAATAGTAAAATGATCATTCATTCTGCTTTACAACACAACTGAACGCTGTAAGAATTGGTTCAAAGCTGCTCAATAAGGTGAGAATGTCTTTATTACCTTTTGAAAGCTTAGGAAAATCAAAACTACTCTCTAAGGCGATCTTTTCAACTGCTCTCACCACTGACTAGCATCATTAGGAAAAGGCTATTGGAAATGAAGCCATGCTTTGCTGGACTTTAATTATCATAACGGGTATCAGTGAAACTGAATTCCATTGTATGGTTATCTCTGCTTTTTATTTGGGTAGTGCTGACTTTCATTCTGTCCCGAACTGACCCTTTGTCTGTATTAAGAAGACTTTAAATATGCTAATGTTTTACTTAGATATTGCCTGGCGGTGGGAAAGTGTGAATGAAAAGGTATGAATGAAAACTGTTTCATCCATGGAAAGAAGACTTGTCCGGTACAGTCTGGCCGGTTATAATCAGCATTTGTATTTGGACAATTCCCAATAATTGGAAAAATAAACTTTAAATATGGAGAAAATGTATCTATTTTCATTCCTACGTCAGCATTTTCCATACTTTGCTTAGGTTTCTGAACAATGCATCAGCTTATTATCCCAATTTAATTTAATTTGAAAAAATTGCAGCCAGTATCTCCCAGTGAAAGAAGAAATAAGTTAACATGGGCATGTTAGTTCCAGTGGTCCTGGGAGGAAAAAATTAGGCACGAACGAAAATATTGGCAACCACCTGCTCAGGGAGCAAATCAAACTCAAGCCAGCTCTTAGCTAACTTAAGACTTATGCCTGCTTACAGACGTGGAAAAACAATGCAAAATGACACTTTACTTCCAACTTGGTACACCTCCCAAAAGAGGTATTGCATTAGTTTGACTCGGCTTGCCCTATGTCTGTGTAGATCGTGCACTTCAGCAGAGGTTTCTTGGTGCTTTTATTTAAGAGCTGATTGAATCAGCTTTAGATAAAAGTGCCAAAAAACCCCTGCTGAAGTGCATGATCTATACAGATGCTGGGGAGCCAGGTTGAACTAACACGCTTCCTCTTCCGGTAAAGTGCTGTTTTGCTAGGTGGGGGCTAATGTCTATCAGTGGCCTAAATGAGATAAGTTGTTTAGACTTTGATGGATGACTCTCAAATGAAACAGAAGCACTTCTCTGTGAAAAGCAACCAGCTGTAGGCTGTGCCTCACCATGCTGGACATCGGCCTCATCAGCTACCAGTTCCCCCTGCTCATCAGTTGGATCTCATGGTATTGACAATGCAGAGATTTGACAGGTGATTTCCCTGGTTTTTGGTGATTAATACTGTTTCAAAGCAAATTCACACAGGAGTGATTTGATCCATGCTCAAGCTATATAGATGGTTCACTTAGAAAAAGTTATTCCTGCTGGCATAGGATGTAATACTGATTTTGCCAATACCAATTTAAATGGAAAGGACTTTTATTGAAGTACCAGAGACTCCATGAAGTCCTCTAAGATCTTTGCTGTGACTTTCAATTTTAGGTGAAAAGTGCTCACATACTATTGCAGACAAGGTTCTTTGGGCAAATCCAATATCTTTTCTGAGACCAAGTAAAATAGTTAGAAAGAAATTCTTCTTTGCAAGCTTTCAGGCGCAAACACCCTTCCTCAG
>JAGPOW010000261.1:17483443-17510490 GCA_030014935.1 Caiman crocodilus
ATGTAGCTAAAGGGCATCTAGGCCTGTGTGTGATATTATTGGGACTCGGGAAGAATGATGTTAGTTAATAAAACAATGCTGATTTGAAAAGGGACTCTTTTTTGATTGCCTGCTTTGCAATTAATAACCGCTGGTTAGGTGAATGTCAATCTTGCCTGCATGAGTTCAATGGGGAAATGTGTGCAGATTTGTTGTGTGCTTGTGTGGACAAATGTTTGCTGGTTTAGTACTGAAATATAGGCCCGCTGGGTCCAGGGATCTTGGAAAGATCTGCCATTGAACTCCAGGCAATCATTGTAGGGTGTTTGCTCTTTCCATGTGTAAATTGTTTAGGGAGGAAAGACAAAAGGGAAACAGGGTAGTAGCTGGAGAAACTAATGGGATTAAATCTGGGTGTGAGTTTTGGTGGAAGAAACTATAGCATGCTTATAATGTAAGGGGAAATGGCCAGAGAAGAGTGAGAGAGAGATTTATTGAAGACAACTAAATAAAAGATATGATGGAGCATGGAGAAGGTCATGGGGTGGGATGCAATGGAGTCACTGGGGCAAGAAGAGGACATTGCTTAAATTCCTGACCAAATATCAAACTGAATTGAATCTGAAATCTTTACCTTTTCCTGACCCCTATGGATTTCTCACCTTTGAAATCCATCCGAGGAAGAAGAATGATGGTGTAGCAGGGTATAACAGGTATGGAGGTGTAACAGGGTACACTGTTATACCTCTACACTATACAGATGGAGCTATAACAGGGTACACTGACCCTGGAAAGATGCAGAAAAAAAGCCCAGCCCAACCTACTCAGTTGTAAAAGGTCTGTCACAAACAGAGACGAAATGCTGAGAGGCAGAGGTTGAGAAGTAATCTTGAGGAGGGGGTGTGTTGCTCACATGGTCCTGGGCCTGTGGGGAACCAAGTTAAAAAGCAAGGAGAGAAGGGAGGGAGCTAGCTGGTGATCATCTTATTTGGGTTCAGCAAAATGACCGTAGCACTCTTTCCTGCCCACTCTTTCCTTTCGAGGGGGTTGGACTCGATGATCTACTGAGGTCCCTTCCGATCCTAGAAATCTGTGAAATCTATGAAATGGAAGATCAGTGCCATGGTGGCCCTGGGAGGAGGGGTGAAAGGTAAAGGAGGAAGAGCAGGGAGAGAGAGGTCAGGGAGTTTGGGAATACACATAATGGGATTTTCAACCCTCCCAGGTTCAGCGCCATGCTGAGAGGTCCTGGAGGGGCCTGGAAGGGCAGGATCCTGGGCAGGATTAAACTGTGAGCAGCTTCTAACAGTGACGTCTTCATAGAGCAGGAGCCGCCCCCTACAATGGTCATTATTCCAGCACATGGGGTGGTGGGGAAGCGAAGGGGGAGAGTAAGGAAGTGGATGTGAAGAGCTATTAATTGAAGTCATTGTCTAAATGTGTTAGTGAGGCCACAGATGTTTGTCTTTGTTGAGGGCATATGTGACCATATTACTGATGTGTGGTTAATTAGGCAGTGTCCTCTAAGGACAACAGCTCTAGCCTTTTTTATATTGCGACTCTTGAGCCATAAGGAAGCATGCAGGGTGATGGCTAACCCTCCTGCAGCAATGATGAAAACAGTGGCAGACTGGCCACGCAGGAAAAATACCCTTAGACTTTTTATTTTGCTTATAATCTCGACCACAATCCCTTCCTTGCTTTATGTCTGGGAGGTGCTTATCAGGGGCTGTGCTTTTGTGCACCGTGAAGCACTTTGCACAAGGTTGGCTGCTGTAGGACAATTAAAAAAACAAACAAACCCTCTCATTATCTCCGTCTACTTTTCTCTGATACGAGTCTTGCATACGCACAGGGTCCCTGTTTACCACAATATCCAAGAGTCTTACAGTCATGAATGCACTTATCTTTTTCCTCCGGTGAGGCAAGGAAGTGTTATCTCTAAGTTGCACAGAGGAAGTGAGACACAGCAAGACAAAGGGATTTGCCTGGAGTCACACAGAGAGTCTGTTCAGCAAATTAAATCTGAATTTCCTGAGTTTCAGGCCGTGGCAGTAGTAGGAACAATAAGCATGGGAAATACCAGCAAATGAAACTTTTTTTGTTAATATTTATGAAGTATGTGCATGCCTCAGTTTCTCATATTTTTGTATCTTGTTACTTATGGGGGCAGATCGTGCTACCTTTGCCCTGGACTGAGGTAAGTAAAATACATACAGCCAGACTCATCTGGAGCTACTAAGCTAAGGAAGTGTTGACCTGACACGCACCAGATCAACACTCGGGATCTCAATGCTGCTCTGTTAGACAGGAGGGCATGATACACACACAAACTAGACAAACACGCAACGGGTTCATGCACGCATGCACATACACAATCACATAAACACACACTTCTGTGGCTGGGTGTTAACACTAGGGGGCGTTTGGGGTAACTTGGGCTTGGGGTTACTTGGTGTCAGGGTATCCTGGGGTTACTTGAGGTCACTTTGGGGCCCTGAGGTTACTCAGGGTCATGGTGCCTCAGGGGTTACTTGGCATGACGGTGCCCCAGGAGTTACTTGGGGTCACTTGGGGCTCCGGGCAGAAGCAAGAGAGAAAGCCACAGGTTGAAGACAACAGAATGGGCGGTGGAGCCGAGGAAGAAAGCTGGGAGATAGCGGGCCAAGGAGGTAAAGGTACAGCCAGGTCTGGGAGGTGGTGGCACAGCAACAAGGAGGAGATGGTGGGAGAAAAAGAGAAAGCCAGGCGGAGTGGCAGAGAGAAGAGACAGCCAGGATGGGAGGAAGTAAAGCAGTGGGCCGGAGATCAGCAGGGAGGTAAAAATCACAGAACAGGGCCAGGGCTACTTGGGGCTCAACAGTAGGTTGGTGCCAGCCGGTAAGGGGCAGTGGAACAAAATGGGGGAAGAAGCAGGGATCAGAGGGCCAGCCAGGGGAGGCAGCTGGGAGATGGAGGCAGAAACGGAGGCGGAGGAGACAGCCAGGGGAGGCAGGGAAGAAACTGGGAGGCAGAGAGGCAGTGGAGCAGACGTGAGGGGCGGTGAAAGTCAGGGTTTGAAGGAGAACAGAGCCGGGGTCAAGGTGGGCAGTAAGACATAAACCCAACTCAGGGTTCCAAAATGAGAGTTTTATTAAACAGGCAACACACTACACAGCCCCATGGAGTTATTGGTACACACACACATACACACACACACACACACACGGAGAGGAAAAGTTTAATGGAGGGATTTGTGGTCCAGGTGTGCAGAGACAGAGTTTGCATCTCTTGCATGGGGGAAGAAGGTGGGTGATAGTACCTATCCCAGGCTGAGCATTGATCCTCGATGTCCAGTCAGGGTCTTCTCCAGCAAGGCCTTCTCCAGAGCGGGTTGCTGGCAGGGCCTCTGGGTGAATAGGTGGCGTGGCATAGTGCTGGTCCAGATGGAGAGGGCGTCCCAAGGAAGTCATGCTCTACCACTCCTTTTATAGGGGTGGGCTACCTGTGTCTCCTATGGGAAGGACATGCTCGAGCAAAGGCCAGCCCTGTTCAGATGCACACATGCAGATCCAGGTGTCCTCATTGTCTGGTGAGATGCAATGGTGGGGTTGCTCACTTCTGTAGGGTCTTTGTCTTCCAAATGTTGGGTTCCAGTAGGTTCTTTATCTTTCAAATGCTGGGTTTTGTCTCTGTTCCTGGGTGAGGTCTGTGGTTCCTGGGTGAGTCAATGCAAGGCAGTGGTTGGGTCATTGCTGGTCATTACTGGTCATTCAGGAGAGGCCTGCTACCATTATGCCCCCCAAGCACCCTCCTTCATTCCCATTCATTCAGGAACCATTTTACTTAGGAGAGGTAGGTATGAGTCACAGCTGCAACATACTCTACAGTGGGGTATGCCTGGGCAGGGGACACAAGATGGAGGTTTGACATTGCAAATGGAAACTTGACATTACTTGACATTACTTTGGTTAACTTTACAGACACAGACCTAAACCATACAATATTAATATGAAACAATAAAAATCAATGCAAACATGATAGGAATACAATATAAAACAGTAAAAATTAACACAGACATAACAGAACACTATTTAGAATATAAAAGGGGGCTTATTACAATAATAGCACACAAGAACTTAGCTTACCTATGACTACTTATAATTACTTATATGGGATAGAGGGGGAAGAGAGAAAGTCCGAAATGGTTGGGGAAAGGGAGGGAATATATTTTTAAATAAGAAAAAAAAAGAAAACTGGGAGTTTTGCTACAGAAGGAGCACTCTGGCGAGACAGTGGAAACTCCAGTGTTTTGGACACTAATTGTTAACAGCCTGGATCTAATGACCATGTTAAGTTTGGCTCCAGCCTATTAGCAAGGGACTTGGGCAGATGTACAGTCAATCAGAGAGTGCAGCTGGATTTCAGTGGACTTCGGCATGTTGGGCAGTTTCAGCTGTTGGTACAGTTTCAACATGCTGTTGGTACAGCCTCAGGTTTTGGTCTGGTTAGTCACACTAAGGAGTCTGCGTACTGTGGTTCAGTTGATTAAAAGGCTGGACTTTTCTGAGACAAGCTACCTGTGTTATTGTAATTACTTTTGGTTGCTGTTTTTGTTTAAAAAATAAACCCTTTGTACATTGAGCTAACCTCTGCTTGCTCATGGAACCAGAGAAACAAGTGGGATGCTGCAAGCCCCAGGCCAGTCTTGAAGTTGAAGGAACCCGTCTTTGTTGAGAGGCTATAACTGGGGCTGGCTTCAAGAAGGACCGAAGCTCTACGAAAGCTAAGCTCTTTCGCATCAACCCTGGTAAATCTGTCATGGCAGTATTGTAAAACATAAGAAAAAATCTATGCTAGTGAAAATGCTGTTTTGTTCATAAGACTGTGTTCACTCTATGGCTTTTGCTGGTACAGCTACACTAGAGATAGGTCATGCCCCTAACTGGGATGGACCTGCTGGAGTCTGTAGTATAGGTCTGGCCTCAGCCCAAACCACCAGGCCATCCCTCCATTAGGGAAAAGGGTTCTCCCTGTAAAATGGGAAGATGCTCCTGCAATGGGGGTCCCTGCTAGAAATTGATTTCTGTCCACTCTGCTTATAGTAGGATCCATGCTTCCATGATGGCTGCAACTGCCATTACACAGCTCTTCCCTCTCCCATACAGAGAGGTTCACATGACAGTGTGGGGAGCCTAACCTAAGTCATGTTACCCGTATGCCAGGAATTACCACAGAGTTTGGAGAGAGCCATCTTCCTGGCTCCTGCCTTCTTTCACCTCTGGCCTTGATCCCTTCCCACCTCCATAGCTGCTTCCCTGGAGGAAGAGGATCCCATGAGATGGGGTGGGTGCAGTCCTTCTTGTTTCTGGCCTTTGTCCCATAAAGCTCCCACCTTCCCCAGCCTGAATCAGCTGCAATTGCTCCTGGGCCTGTCTGGGGGCACTTGGATTCTATTTAATATACAGGCAAGGTTGTAAAAACATAACCTACCATTTTAATCATTTCCACATGTTAAACATAATGCAGACAGATTGCATGCAGGAAGCTGATCTCGTGGGGGCAAACACACCACTACAATACACAAAAGGTTGGTTGCATGAGTGGGAGTGTCTGGAAACTCTGTTCTTTAGGGCTTCTGGCAGTCACTTGCTTGGGCCAGGAAGAATCCCCATGATGTTCAGGCTGACTCTTAATTAAAAAAAAATGGCTGGCTGCTTTTAGCCTTGCATTATGTCTGTAAGACATTGGTCAAATAGGCTAAGGTGTTTAACTTCTCTTTACTCACTTTCTCTTGGAGCGAACTTAGGCGTGGGCACATTTTTACTCCTTTCCTTTGGCCAGCAAGCTCTGTATCTTGGCTGGTAAGGAAGGACTGTCCCTCTTGGATGTGACAGAGGAGTTCGAAGGACTTGTTCATTACCTTTTTATGCCATGACTCTACATGAATCAGATGCTGACTGCTCTTTCTCATTGGCATTACGACATCGTAACTCCACTGAAGCCAATGGAATTATTCCTGATTCGCTCCCATGGAGGGGCGGGGGGGAGTCTGAGGCTCTCTTGATCACATCAGCTAAATGGCTTGGGCTACCCTTTAACGAAGGAACATGTTTCTTTTACACTAATGAAACTAAATTGACACTAACATGGACCTCAGGTCTTGAAAAAAGAGGTGAAATTCATTGGGAGATGGAAGTTGGTTGGAAGATAACACCGTAAAAAGGTAGGTTCAGCATGTAGATGTCAGAAAGTCATGTCCATAGCTGCATTTCCAGATAAATTACAGTTGTTATGTTAGCGACATATGAATAATCTGTCATACTCAGCAGTAGAAATGCACAAGTGTGTAGTGCATATCTATTTGTACTGCAAGGCTCCGTAACAAGGTCCTTTCAGATTAAGCTGCCTTCCCAGCTAACCACTCCATTGCTGCTACTTGGACCAGGTTTTCATTTTCACTAAGCCAGGGAAAAACTCCTTTTGGTTTCACTGGGATCAGATTGCTTATGTGTAGTTTATCAATTCCATCTGACTTCTGAGCAAATCTGAAAGGTCTCTATAATCCATGGATCACCCTGGAATCTTAGTTTTAGCAGGAGGTTTTAAGACAGGGGGCACCTTGTAGTATCAAAGGGGATCAACAACATCACACAGGAAATACTGTCTAAGTTACAGGATGGGCTTACAATTTAGATTACTTTTACTGCAAAGATCTTGTTCAATGTGGAAACTAAAATGTATCCAACTAACTAGCTGGAAAATATGCACTGCTCATGTTTAGCAGCCCTGCTATCAGCTGGGGAAGAAAAATCTTTTATTAGCTCTGGAATTGGATCGAGTTGCACTGTTTGTACATGGTGATGGTTGCTGATCTAGCAATTATCGCAGTTCTCAAAGTCATGACTCTGCAAGAGGGCCCTTTACCCCTTTTACTTTGGTGCTGGGGTAATGCTGATTGACAATGACCCTTTACAGCTGATGGAGAAGGCCAGGACAGAGGCAAGGACAGGTGCTTTAGTTATGAAGAATGCCATTCTGGGTATGACATAAAGTAAGTAAGTTGGTTACGGGACTGTGGATAAGCAAGAGGGTGGAATATTATTGTGTTCCAGGCTGGAGAACCAGACATCAGTCTGCAAAGTCATTTTAAATACTGATCAGTAGAAGACCTTGTCAACACTGCCTCCAGAGCATATTGATAGTCATTTAAAAAACACAAGATATTACTATAAATGGGACAGAGTTTCTGTTTTGTTTTAGTACCTCTGTGTTGCTCTAGGAGAGCAGAAAGCAGAGAATCAGACCCTTGATAATTCTCCTTGAGGGGTATCTCCCACTGGGTGTAGAGACAGTGTAGTTGGTCCCAGCCTCACACATTCTCTGGCCATCCCTCACCTTGCTGCTGCGCTATGCCTGGAAGATATTCACTCGGGCGGTAGATATTTTGGCCTGATCTGTGCATGTACCAGGCCTGTCCCTGATGTGTCCCATGTCCATGTGACCTAACTTCAAGGGAACTGTGGTATGCTCAAAACTGTAGGGGTCATGGGCTACATGGCATAGAATAAATTAAACAAAAGTACACACAGGTTGGCTGACATGGTACAGAGCAGTATTTAGACAATAAGCTCATTTTTTCCTCACCTGCTTGTTCCATGGAACAATAAGAAGAAGTATGAGAGACCTCCTGGCACTTTTGAAGAGAGATAATTAACTTGATTTGCCATTTATGGCCATCAACATTTTACTATAATCAGTGGAGTTGCACCTGCGGCAACTCATTATACAGCAGGGAACCGAGCCCAGTACTCCTGCTGAAATCCTCTTAGTATTGTTAAAGATTAAGATATGCTTCTTATGATTTTTGAGAGTCATTCATACTTTAATGGAGGGGAGTGTGTGCAGCTCTTTCCCCCGCTGTATAGAACCAGAGGGGTTCAAGTACATGTCACCGACCCTTTGACGACACAAACTGCGCGTTAGCTAAATATAGGAGATGGTGCTTTAGGAGCAGGTGGATCCAAGATTTAGCTCATGTATTACTGTGAAATGCTGAGTAGTTATGATGTGCAATAGCCATGAAGTTCCTCAAAACACCATTTTTTTTAAAAGAATTAATTTTAAAATTGTTTTTCCTTGAAACCAGAGTTTCAGAAGAAGCAAGTTCAGATATTCATTGGCTGATCAGTAGGATGTTAACATAGATTTCCAGTGCAGATTATTAGATATAAATTGTTTATTGGGGAATTACAGGAAACTGATTCAGCAAAGCAGTATTAATCAAGTAGTCCACCACCTGCCAATACTAGCAGGGGGGAATTCTTGCTTGCTGACTATTTTCTAACAGTTCAACTTACTTGAGATGTCTAAACTGATGTTTTCTATTTCCTTCCTAGAAGCCTACTGTAGAAACAGTAGCTCTCAATTTTAGGAGACTTTTCATGTACTGTGTAAGCAATACTGAAGAGAATATTGTACATCAAAGTAATCTGTTACTGAGCTAAGCAACTTAGGCATTGTCCCAGGAAGACGGTTAAGAAGAGAATTAGTAGATGTACTAAGTCAAGACATGCTCTGTGATAGCTTTTTGGGAACCAAAAAAAACCAAGCATCAGCAGCAAAACCAGGCAAAACTAAACATGGAATAAAGTTTTCTCATTCACCAAGCAGTGTTGATTTGGGTATAGAATTGCAGAATACTGTGCAGCCAAAAATATTTCAAACAATAGTTAGCCCTGACTCTCATTTTCATTTCAGAGAGATGCAGCAGCTGAAGATGCTGTCCTACTTATTTGCCCATGATAATCCAAGCCAGTATAAAGTGATGAATCAGAAAGATTTTCCCTCTATTTCTCTCTACACTTCTGTTCTGCTCAGTTCTCTTGTACCAGTTCAGATCCACCTTTCATTCTCTTACTTTCCTAAATATTTTATATCATTTTTGTCATAAGGACTATTCTCAGAGCAATGAAGTGAAGGAGAACTCTTTCTATAGCTAAGAGCTATGTTGGCAAAGCTTTGAATTGCTCCCTGTAGTAATATGAAACCAAGACTGAAGAAGCAATAAGCAGAGGCAAAATTTACAGTTTAAAGAAGCCAGATCTCTAGCACATTTAAATTTGCATGGATCAGTGGAGATAAGCCAGTAATGACACTGGCTGAGACTCTCCAGATATATTTTTAAGCATCCTTATGGAAGGCATTTCCTTGTAAGCCTCTGCACAGCCACCTCCTTCCAATTTTTTGGTCATAAGGCAAATAAAAGGTTTAATATGGTAGTTTATAGGACAGCTCTTAAGCTCTGCTGCCATGTGGCTAAGAAGCAGAATATGTTTAACTGAAATAAAGTATGGGCTGGCAACCTTCTGAGTAGCAGGCTGCGGTAAGCTGCTGATTATTAACCTCCTCCTTGCCTCCGCTGTGGGCCATCACTCCCCTCTGCAGCACACTCCCATGCTACACGCCACAAATTCCCATCCCAAATGGCAGTGGGCAGAGGCAGATTTGGTGGCAAGGATAAGCAGAGCCTGCTATATGGAGCAAGAGAGCAGCAGGGAGGGCTATGGAGGGGGTACTGCTGAAGGAGTCTGCAGCGTGGTGCAGGGCAGAGAAGAGGAGCACTCTGGGCGGAGCTGCCTTCCCAGGAGTAGAACTGTATGACTGGAGAACAGCTCAGTGTAATGTCCACAGTTACGGGGTGGAGAGTTGGAGGAAGCTATCTGGGCAAGGTTAGGTCTGTTAGTTGGACCTCCATAGTTAGGATCTGGTTTAAATCATGGGCCCAGTTTGGTCATTCTGTGACCTAGTTGTGGCTGGGCCACCATTTTTGCACCCAGATCATGGCTCAGGGATAACTGCTGAGAAGAGGGAGAGATCCCCCTCCATGCCTTATGGCAGGGGCTTCCCCTTCCATGGGGCAGGGAGGGCATGGAGTCCCTTCCCCATGTCAATGAATCTGTCTTAATGCGGTAACCAAACAAAATCCAAGCTGTCAAGTAACTTTTCAGTTCTATTTGTGAAACAGCAATCCATCTTTTGATGTATTGTGCCTTCTGGTCCCAAAATGCACTATGAACATGATTTGAAGAAAAAAAAAAAGGTCAGAATAGCTGAAGTGTAAAACGTGTAGAACAGATCCACAGTGTAAACAGCAATGAGTTAGCTTGTGCATAAGGCCTCTTACAGTGTAGTATAGTTTTGCTTATAGGCCCTAATCAGTAGTGGAAAGTGGCTTACTACATCAGAGAAATACAGACCTTCTGCCCAAAGGCTTTGAGTTCACACCAAACAATAGAATAAGTGAAATAAGCATGGATTAGATAACAGCATAAGCATTGGTTGCTGAATTCTTATGGGAGTGCATGGAATTCGAGTTGTGATTGGTCAACACTCAAGACAAAATTTTGGCAGGTCTCTGCAGGAAGAAATGTTCCTATTGCTAAAGGTATATTTTAATAGACTGCAGGTCTGGAAAAAATAGTGTTTGATTTGAGCAGCCCTACCTACAAAATAATAATTTTTGCATGTGGTTAGACTAGGCACTGCCCATTTGACCCACTGGGGAAAAAGATTGGGCACTACTAACCTAGTCACCCCTGAACATCCAGCCTCAAGAAGGGCTTCAGATTTTGGTCTACTACAAACAAGCCTAAAGGTCTTTTCAGGTCCTGTGTATTCTGTCGCGTGTGTATCTGGTTGGCAAGGGGGGCCATGTGTATCTAGCCTGGAGGGTATGAGAAAAGCAGCTCCGTGCAGATAAGCAGCACGGAGGTCAGATAATTAAAATGGAGACTTCCTACCTAGTCTGAGATTGAAACAGATAGAAAGCTGCAGGGGATGTACAGTGAACCTGACTTACTAACTAAAGCAGTCACTTTACTGCTAGGCCCCAGGTAGAACATTCTTGGGAATGTTCTGTCATAAGCTAGGCCTAAGGGAAGACATTTTAGGGACAGAGTTCGACACAGTTGTTAAAGTGATCAAGACTGGCAAGACTGCTGGACCAGATGAGATATTCCCAGAGTTTATTACAAAGTTTGGCACCACAAATGAAAAGATGGCTTCAGAAATTCAAGTATAAATGTGTACAAAGTAACAGAATTCCAAAAATGTGAAGAAAAGCTGACCTGCTATGCCGAAACCCAATAAGCCATCAAAGGATCCGAAGAGTTACCAATCCATCTCATTACTCTGTTTTACATGGAGGGAGCATCCAGACATAGGGCGCATCCAGACAAGCCTGCACGTGCTTCTTGCTGCATCTCAAAGCAGTTTGAGATGCAGCAAGAGGCATGCCGGGTAGGTAGGGGATTGTGAGGGGAGGCAGCTCGGGAGAGGTGGGTCCCCTGCTTGCCCCCTGCAAGGTCCATATGATCCCCTGCATGGCCTACAGCTCACCAGCAGCAGCAGAGGCCATCAGGGCACTCAGGGCCCTCCTGGTACAGCCCCCTGTGTGGCACAGGGCAGTGTGGCTTGGCCCCGACTGCCTGGCATCTGACGCCGCCTGTGCCACATCACACACGTCCAGCCCAGCCTAGCTCAGCATGTGACTGTGTACCTTTAGGCAGCTCCAGGCTGCTCAGGCTGTCAACCAGGGCTCTGCACCTTTTGCAGGGACCACCTGTTGCATCGGGCCAGGTCCTGCATGCACGGGTCCCATGTGCTGGTGGACTGGGCTGGTTCTGTTGAGGCAGGACCCTGTCTGGTATGACAGATGGTCCCTACAAGCGGTATGGGGCCCTGGGTGATACCCAAAGCAGCCCGGAATTGCCCAAAGGTGCATGGTGCTGCGCTGAGCCAGGCTGGGCCCATGCAATTTGGCACAAGTAGTGCCTGGTGCCACGTGGCTGGTGCTGAGCTGTGCTGCCCTGTGCTGCATGGGGGGCTGTGCCAGGAGGGCCCCATAAGCCCTGATGGTGGCTGCTGTGGGCCTTGCAGGGGGGTGGTAGGCCATGTGGGGGCACATGTGGGTCCTGTGGGGGGGGCACATGTGGGCCCCACGGGGGGCATATATATAGCAATAAATTACTGTCCAACTGATTGATCCCTCTCTCTCTCTCTTTCTCGCTCTCTTGCTCACTATATAACTATATATATTTTTTTACTGCTCTTTTGTTTTAATTGTGGATAAACATGGATTTTGGTGCATTTTAAAGAGTGAATTTGGGCCTTTTTATCAGAGATTTTGCAGTTTTTCAATAGGGAACACCAGAATTCCTGCTAGTGAGGCAAGTGGCAGGACCAGACAGAGGAGCCTGCTTAGGGCTGGCACCTGGGACCCAGCTAGAGGTGGCTGACTTCCTGGCCGCTTGAGGCCAGAAGGACACGTTTTCACAATTCAAAGCAGGCCACCACACTGAGAACACTTTCTGGGCAATAGCTGCCCAGATGGCAGAGTGGTGGCACACATGGCAGTAGTGTCACACAAAGGCCAACTGTGCAGCCACAACCCACTGGCAGTTGGCCCAGAGGTGCAGATGCCTCTGCTGTGGGCATCTGGGTCTGGCAGGCACACAGCCTTGGGACCAGATGCTGTCGCAGGTGGCAGCAGCCCCCACTGCCAGACTGCTGCAGTGGGTAAAGGTTGCAGGGGACTCTCAGTTAGTGCTGCTTCAGCAGTCCAGCTAGCACAAAGGGTCATGTCCCCAGATACCAGTTGACCAGGCTCCAGAAGCTGCTGCCTACTTGTAACATTCAAATCCCATGGGCCCTAAGGCCCACCCAGCTAACTAGTAGCTCCTATTTTATGGGGGCTAATGGGTGAAAGCTACAAAAAAAATACTTGGGAACAACAGCAAAAAATAGGACAGAAGTGATGTGCGGGTCAAAGGGTCAAAAAATGAAAATGAGTGCACCTGAGGGGGACACCGAGCAGAGCCTCCTGGGCCGTGCTCACCGGTCCTCGAAGGTCTCCAAGGAGCCAGTGGACACCACCCACTGGAAACGTGCATGGACACATGACAGGAAAGTGGCCCCCGTAATCTTCGGGCACCTTCCTGGCCAGAACCTCCTTCTTGGTCAAGTATAGGGCCCACTTGGCCAGGGCCAGGAGGAGTTGACCAGGAGGTCCTGGGATATGGTGGGGCCATGGATGGAGTGGCCAAAGACAAAAAGGTGGGTGGTGAAATTCAACCAGAACCTCAGGAGGAGGTCCTGGAGGTGGAGGTGGAGAGACTGTAGTCTGGCACGCCCGCGGGTCATGTGCACCAGGGTCTCACTTTGCCCACAGAAGGGTCAGGAGACTGGGGTGTCTGTGAAGCTTGCCACATATATGACCATATGGCAATGGCTCCATGGAGGAGCCACCAGCTGAGGTACCCAGCGGCTCATGGGATGAGGGTGGAGTACATACTCAGCCACTGGGTGCCCCAGCCATGCCCTTGCTGAGCAGGTCTTGCCTCAGAAGCTCTTGAAAGCAAAGTGCCCCAAGCTGCTCACCAGGGCAGCTTTTTATACTGCTGGGGCCAGCACAGCTGCTGACCCCAGCCTCTAGCTCCCGCTGGCTGCAGATCTGGAAGGAGCTGAGCAGGGTTATTTTGCCCCAAAGCTGTGCACTTTCATTGTGAATATGACCCCCAGCAGATCATTAAAACTCATTACTAACCAAGGAGAAAAAATGAACTCTGAAGAATGGAGTTCTCCACGGGTCAGTGCTAGCACTAATATTTTTCAGTGTATATCCTTCAGAGTTCCCACATACAGCATCTAAGTGATATAAGTACCCTGTCGAAGCCACCATAGTAGCCCAAGGAACTGACATGACAGAACTGGAAAAGAAACAAAGTACTGACATGAAATACACTGGGGACTATCTACACAAGTGGTGCTTAAAATTGACCTTCAGTTATTCATTATCATCACTCTTCGACCTGGACAACCATTGACCCAAGAGCACACTGAATATCACAGTAGGGAACCACATCCTTCCTAATGCGAATACCCCAACCTACCTAGAAGTCTTGTCAGAGTGCTCCTTTACCTATAGCGTCACATTCAGAAGGTCATCAGTGACATCTCCCCATGGGTATCTGCCTTAAGATGTTCAGCCAGCACAGCATGGGGTACCAGCTTCTAAGTGCTGTGCTCAGAGGCACCACCATACTTGCAATGCTATATGCTCCAGCAGAATTTTGTGCTCCTGTACGGTCCAGAAGTTGTCACACTAAAAAGCTCAATATTTTACTTAACAGTGCTCTGAGACTCAGAACAGGCTGCACAACTCACACACACATGCACTCCCTGTACTTTTGGGCATTAGATCAAGTGATATAAGAAGATAGACCCTAACTTCATTACTAGCAATAAAGACAGGAGATGAAGAAAATCACCTGCCCCATCAACTGTTAACTGAAGACCCAAACACATGGAAGCTTAAGAGACTTAAGTAATAAACCATTTATACACTAAGTCTACAAGCTTCTTGAACAGATTGAGGATGCTGAACCAAATTTATGGGCAGCAATGGAGTGGTCCAACCTCTGGGAAAGGTCAGACATATTCCTATAGCATTTTATACCAACAAGTCCCTCATTGGTAATGGTCTTGACAGAAGCATGGATCAAGCTGAACAGACTGAGATCTGGATACAGACACTTCAAAACATCACTGCACAAGATGAACATCTTGGACAGCCCCCCCCATCTGAATGCGGTGTCCAACAAACAGCACTTAATCAAAACCTGCAGTCTTTCCAAATGCCCCACTGGGGCAGATGGAATCGCACATTGAGCGATAATATCAGATAGTGGCTCCCGGATCTGGAAGCTGATATCTGATGCCATATGCAAGAGAGTGGGAGAGGGACAGAGATGTTTGCAAGGAGTTAGCAGCAGAAGAGGACATAGCTGCTGAGCTGAATTCAGACACAGAGGTCTTAGGCTCCATTTTTGTCACTTGACTAGAAAGGGCTGCAGGCTGCAAAGCAATTGACCTCCCTTTCCCCAGGACCCAGAGCATGGCCAGGCTTGGGACCAAGACAGTACACCTAGCTCTATGAAAGGGAGACCTAAGGCTGCACCTTGTCGGAACAAACTAACCCCTGTGCGGGGAGGCGTAGGCCACTGGGTCCCAGCGAAAGGGACATCACTCCTTTCCTTGCGTTCCAGCAACTACCTGTGGGGAAATGTGCAGAAAGTGGAATTGCTTCATAGGCTATTGATGGAGGGAATAACTAACTCTTGCTTTGGAATCAGCAGAGATCCTTATTTTCTTTGCCTTTTCTCTTTCCTTCCTCTTAATTTACACATATCTTTTTCCTGGAATAAACTGTTGGCTTGAGCTGCCCTGTAACTGTAATACGTGATGTGACTAACTATGTGTTCTTCACAGTACAGAGAGGCTGGTGCTTCCCTAGCTGACAGAGGTGTTATAAGGCAAGGCCATTCATCCTTGTAAAGCACTTTGAGAAGCCGCGTTGAGGTGAATGAACTGCAGAGTGCTTTTTTGCAGAGGAGGCCAAGAGGGCAAGCGTATCTGTTTGCTAGATGAGGGCTAGCGCACATCAGGGTTTCATTTCATTTATCAGATCTATATGCTGCCCTCTTCTAAAAAGGCTCAGGGCAGCTAACAGTTCTCCATGTGAACCACCAATGGTCTGGGAAGATTCATCCTTCTCCACAGGCAACTGTGTTGTGTGGGCTTAGGAGTTAGAAAAGACTGTGTTGTGTGGGCTTAGGAGTTAGAAAAGACTCCTTGGGTCCTGAGGTGTCCTGCAAAGCAATTCCTGATCCTTTGCTAGTTTTTTTATATTGTACTGGCTATGGTAGGGAGAGCTGGCACCTGCCTCTTCTCATCTGAGGAATTTACTTTCATGGGAATGCTACATTTATCCTTTGCCTTACTCCAGTGCATGTTTTGCCTGGTCAAATGGCTACAGACTCTTAGTAAATCTAGCTATCTTATTTTATTGTTGCTTGCTTGATGGGTTGATGTTTGCTCAGAAGAGAAACTTATTCAGAGGACTCTGTAGACAATTGTTTCTCCGCACAGCTTTGCCATCGCAGATTCTGCAGTCGTTGTCATTGGCAGTCCCTTGGATGACATCCATCAGGCTTGATGGGTCCTCAGGTGGCTAAGAAGCTCAATTCTGGATACACACGTTCTTCGGCAACAGGGGCATGTTGTTGCGTGGAGAAGTGGGATTTGCAGCCCCGGGTTGATCTTAAGAGGAGGTCAGTTAGGACAATCAATAGGCCAGAACCACTGACCTCAGGGGAGCTACCGCACATTGATTTACACCCGCTTGCCCAATATTCTCTCGAATGCCTGGTATACTTTATTGCATGTATAAAGCATATCCTTTATCCAGTATCCTTTACTTGCATGGGTAAGATATGTAGGATCATGTTCAGTAAACAGACTAACTGAAATACAGTAACAACTGATAAAAAGGATGTGGTACGTATAGATACAAAGGGTGGAGGAGAGGCTGAGAGGTGCGGCTGCACTATCCCTCCACTGATATGACTTACAGGTTTGTCCTTATAGTCCTTACTCAGGCCTACTCTGCCCAAAAGTTTTTTGCCAGCAAAGCTTGCTTTCTGTCAGTGCAGTCTTGCATGTGGCTATACTCAATTTTGACTCCTGCTGATAAAACCCTGAACTCTCGCCAGTTTAAAGAGGTTTCCTGAGTGACATATGGCAACTGGCCCCGTGCCTGAATGGATATTGAAGTATTATAGAAGCAGCAACAAATTCACAAGGTCACTGTTCCCGGGGCGGTGACTGCTCTACTAACAGTTTTGAAATGGGCTGCTGGTCACAGTGTGCCCTGGACTGCAGATCTCCTGTGTAAAATCCCCAAGGTATTTTGGAAATGGCTGTTACCCTGTGGCCCATCTTTTGCAGTGCACAGCTACAACCCACATGTTGTTTCCTGATCCAGGAAAAAAGTTCTTGTGTTTCTTGCCCTGAAGAGAGAAGCAAAGGTGAAGGCTTAGCTGAGTGATTCCTACAGAAATACAGATGTTCATACAGGTATTGCAAGGAAGAGGTGGCAGCTGAGGTACCACAAGGACAAGCCCCAAAGCAGCAGCAGCTTTATTAAAATCTGATGCTGCCTCAGAGAGCTGCAATCATACAGAACTCAATGCCCTGCTATTTGGGAATCCTACCACCAGCTATTGGTGCCAGACCGCTTGCACTAACTGGAACCAGCATGCAATGCAATAGTGTAACATTCAGCATATGCCTGTTGGATAGCAGGTAGAAACAATTAACCATAGGAAGAAGTACTTGGAAACAAATGAATTTGCCTGGGCTACATGATTTTGAGCTCCATGATTTTGCAGAAGACATTTTGTAAACTTTCTAGATGTAGGTTTTCAAAATATGCCTATCGTGCGCCATGTTCAGGTTCAGTACATCGGTATAGAAGCAGTTTACAGTTAACCCAAGAAGGGCCTTGGCATGGATGGGCTCATGATGCTTCTTGGCTCATTTCTCAGGTTTCTGACCCTTTGGGACAGTTTCACTGAGCTCTTCAGGCAAGTAGTGTTTGATTTTTGCCTGCACATTTATAGGCAGAACAGCCTTTGTTCTCTTCCCAGGCAACATACCATGTGAGCTTCTTGGACTTTCCCTGACAGGCTAGAGCTAAGGTCCATGAAACAACCATACTGATCCTCCAGTGCTTGTTTAGCCATAGAGAAATTCCCTTTCCATTTAGGTACTGTGCAATAAGGCACAGGGCTGGGTAGACAGAATTGGGATACAAGTCCACTATAGTCAGGAAAGCTTAGTGAACTGACTTCCTTTATTGTTACCTGCTCAGAATTACACATCTGTGCAGCTGGACACAATGAATGGCCTTTCATTTCTAGATAACCACTGCCACTGTTGTAGACTTTTCTGTCCCTGACATGATTGGAGCAATCTGTGGTCATGAGCTTCCAGGGAATAAGCACTGCCCATTTCTTCTCTGCCAAAGGAGTTCTTATTTTTGTGTCCTGCCCTGCAGGGATGAGGTGAGGCTAGCATGCAACTCCAGGAGTGTGGCCTGCTGCATCAGAGAGAGGGCATGTTGCTTTGGCAAAGGCAGCCAAATGTGAGGGCTCTCTGCCCAAAATGCATATGCTGGTTGCTGTGTAGCAGTAGAACCTGTTACTGTGGACAAGTCCACTGTTGTTACCAAGTCAGCTCTTATTGAGCGTGCATTTGGCCTAATAAGCTGTTTTTTACCTGGCATACACCTCTGTACCCTAAGGGTCTTTCTTGCTCTCTCCTGCAGTTCTCTACAGAAGGTTAGACTGTTGGGTTATTATTAGCCTATATTCAACCTGTAAGCACTGGGTAGGATGTGAGTAGCACCACATGTAAAGGTATTTACTGAGATGACCTTTTGGCTGTGCCAAGATACAGAGCTCATGGATACAAGTAGGCATTGCTGGCTCCCGTTTCCTTTTCCCTTTCTTACTGCTCTTTGTTCTATTTACAGTTTAAATGGCTGTATTTAGGGTATAGGGAAACAACTTGGAGCTGGCTTATATTTCACTTACTGCTGTAAAGGCACAATTTTTATTTTGGCCCCATCAAGCATTTCTTTACTGAAAGCTCATTTTCCTTTGGTTTATTGATTGATTTGACACTATAGCAAAATAGGGTCCTTTTACAGTCTTTTTTTTTTTTTTGCTGCTCCAGTTATTTTTTTCTGAATGGTTTTAAATCAATAGACAACAGTATAGCCCTGCTACAGCTTGGCTGTTATTCTGATAAGAAACTTATCTCTTGTTTTTAAAAATAACAAAATATAGTGAGTGAAATAGGAATTATCCAGAAAGTGCTAGCACATCTTATTATTAAAAAATTAAGCATACAGTTACACGGTCTTTTACAGAGAAATCATGATGTGTAAGAGGAGCATCAATATTTATTGAACTAATCAACGATAATTCTTTGCACTTTTTACCTCTGTATCTGAAGTTGTTTTTTTTAATCAATCACTAATTAAGCCTAATTCATTGCACTACTGGGTTACCATAATAAGAAGTATTAAACTACCTCATGCAGAAATTAAAAATATTTGTGAACGTGCCAAAAGGTTCCTATGTCTTACCTCCCCAGTAGTTTGACAATCATAGGGAAAAATATGATTGGAAGTGACTTCACGTGCTCATGTAGTATGTGGAAAGATCCGTGTTCAAGGCAAGATCATTCCCTGTGTAAATCAATCTAGATAAATGCTTGTCTAAAATAAAAAACTTTCAGTGATAGAAATTCCATAGTCAATCCAGGTGATCTCTTCCATAGTTTAATCAACTTCATAGTCAAAGTTTTTCCTAATATATAATCTAATTATTTGCAACTTCAGACAATTATTTCTTGTGGGCACAAAGAATAATAGATCACCAACCTTTTTATAATAGCTGTTTTTGGATTTGAAGACTGCTATCAAAATTCCCCTGCGGTCTTATTCTTCCTCAGACTAATTAATCTTATTTTTTCCAGTCTTTGTTCAGGTCATGTTTTCTAGCTCTTTAATCTTTCTTGAACTGTGGTGCCCAAAACTGGACATGGCCTGCCAGGTAAGGCCCTGTCAGTGCTAAATAATGCTTCCATGATTCCTTCAGTATATTGCAAGGTAGCAAGGACACAGCCTAGAGGCAGGAGAAATTATTGAATTAATTAGGCACATAACTTAAAATTTAACATAGAACCAAATAAGTTTTATTGCTCAGTGCTTAGTGGATTGATTGCTTCCTAAACTCTGAGTGACCTGCCAAACCCAAACATCTGCTAAGGCTTTCTGTTCAAGTATCTGTAATGAATGGTCATTTAGTTCTAAAACGTCTCACCTTCTGTATATTGTCCTCTCTACTCCTGTGCAGAAATTTCATCTAACAAATCAAACATGTATATTAAACCTTAATGTCTATCCTATACAAATTATGCAACCTCCCCATCCCTAATTACCATGTAGGTTTCTTATAAGCATGAGGCTTTTGGGTTCCACTTTGATGAGCATTATTGCATGTTCTAATGCTGCTGTCAGGTTTATCCTCTTTGGCTTCTGACTTGCACGGTGAAGAGAGCAAGAGGTGAGTTTCAGAGTGAGCAAGAGTTTCCTTTGACTCCACTTGTACAATGGAGGAGGTAAGCAACTTTTTAAGTTCAGTTTGAATGGCCAAACACCAAAACAGCCAAGACTGATACAGCCAAGTATCAAACCAAGTCTTTGGTATCATTTATGATAGTCTATTTAGCTTGGAACCTGAAATGACAACTGAGGCCCAATATGCTACTTTTTAAAGCTGCAGGAGAGTCTTGTACTTTGCATTTGATGAAAGGAAGCCCTCTTCATGTACTTATTTCTTTTCCAAGTCCTATTGCATTGTTCCAAGAAATGCTGCAAAGTAACACCTGAGCTGAACAGTCATATCCAAGTTGAAAGCTGGAGAAGGTCTCTCATTATAGGAGAAAAAAGGTCAATATTTGGTGGTTCAGCTCCAGAATGCCTGCATTTTTCATTTGACTTTCTTCCATACGGCAGCTGCATTACTTATAAAGTAGTGTAAGAGTGATATCACAACTGTGGTGGTCCAAAAATGAGATGATATCATCCTAAAAAGTCCTTGTCTCTTGCATTGTTTATATAGGGCTGATTAGGCATTACTGTATACTATATTTAAAGATAACTATGTACAGCCATTTTCACCTTGTAAAGACTAGCATAGAAAACAGAGCTCCTGTGTATAGACTTACGAGTTAGATTACATTTTATTGTAGGAACATCACATTAACTACCTGAAATACTCTATGCATATGTCTTGCTGACCTGGAACTCCAACTGTGGATCTAAGCCAGCCATAACATGTCTTCATGTCTTCAAGTCAAGGGAGCCAATTTCCATACGAAGCAATTGGGGCAGGTGATCTTATAGGAGCTAGGATGACGTGGGGCATCTTGGGTGGAGTTCCATAACCACTGATCAGATGGGAGTAAGTTATTTAGACTTAGTTTACCCTCTCTGAACCTCTGGACCCAATATATTTATAGTGGTGTCATTGGCCTCTACAGCAATGTAAGCTAGGAGTGGACATACATTGTACAGCATTAACACCAGTTTAATTCAATTAATCCTTGTGTAGAATTACCCCATAAAAGATCAGGTGTAAATATATTCTGGTGCAAGTTACAGTAGTGTAGGTCTGTAGCTTGCTACTTGCTGAAGGCAAATAGGCTGTTACCCACCAACTCGCCAAAAGAGGCAGTAACAATGTATACTGCATACAGCTACCTCAGGAGTGCTGGTGTCTGTTCACTCTAGATCCAGATATAATTTACACTGGAGATTAAAAACATTGTACATTACCTTGATTTAAACAAATTATGTTTCTGGTTCCTGAGATTCAAAACATTATATCCAGGGACATCGATAAACAGCATTCATTCATCAGTGAGTGATGGTGGATATTGCAGCGCTTTTACTGACTGGTGGGATATTTTCTCTGTGGCTGTAGAGACTGGTGTTAGACTTGTAGGTCCTGCCACCATGGTCATAGGGGTATATAGCATTAGGTGTTACTGTACTGACTGAAGGCCATTTCCTTTGGTCATGCTTCTGTTGTAATTTGAGCATTTCTCATTGTCATGTTGGACTCCATGATTGAGAAGGGAGCGCCACTTTGTCCTAGCTCCTGCTAAGGCCTCCCAAAGGTTTGGGTCAATTCCAAAAAAACCTACTTGCAGATGTCTTTGAAGCGCAGTTTTAGATGCCCTTCTCTTCAATCCCCCCTGCAATTTGCCCATACAGGATGTCCTTCAGGATGTAGCCTGTGGAGATGGCCAAGGCAGCGTAGGCACCACTGTCCAAATAGTGTGGTGATGGTTGGCAGGTCAGCTTGGCGATGACCTCTGTGCTGTAATTCTGTTTTGCCTCTTGATTTCAAGGATATGTCATAAGCAGCATAGGTGGAAACTGTTCAGATTCTTTTCTTGACATGCATATGTTTGAAACATCTAGGAAACATACAGAAGTTGTAAGTCTATAGGAAAAAAGCCTAGCACCTTAATATAAAAATAGTTGTACAAGGGTTCCCCTTTCTATATTTTTCCATTTATATTTAATTATATAAAGCATATGTGCTAATCCTCAAGAACTAGAAGGGGCAACATTTATTTTCCTTCTGTGTTCTCACAAGAAACTACTTGTAATATACTACTATAGCATGTAGATTATTTTTTCCCACAGTTAAAGCAAAGCATTTTTCCATCTAGAGCATCTCTGGATAGTAAAAAAGTAAAATGTTCTTACTCCATAATCTTGTATGAATACTTGTACCACTCAAGGCTATATCTAGCTTCTTAAAATAAAATAATAATCATAAAAACCTTTCCTGCTTTAGCCTCAAGATAAAGCTAAGAGGACGTATAACCTGTATATTCAGGAATACTGCTAAATGACTTTGATCCTCTTCCTTGATTGGAAAGATGCACTTCAAATGTATGTAATGGTTTCCCGATACTATAGCAGAAGGATATCTTAGAAATAAGTGGTAATAAAGCTAAATTCATGTGTATCCTGGATTTCTTTGGCATAATGTAACAAGTTTACTCAAGCTTATCACAATGAACAATATTGGTTTAATTCTTGCATAATATTTTCCCATGCCTGTGCAATGCACCCCTAAGTATTTCACCCCTGTGGAGAAGATTGGCATAAACTCTATGGCCATCTGGCCTTGCCAGTACCAAAGGGCAGCACTAAGAAGCACTCTTGAAAGGGTGAGGTCATTAGTGTGCCTAGCACCACACAAAGGTGACTAGACTATATCAGGTTTAGGGTATCACTCTGATGGAGCAGGTTTAGTATGTTTTAGTTCAGTGCTCTGTAGTGTGCTCCTCAGGTGGTGTAGACATGACCCTTAAGTCTATTAGGAGAGCTTTGAATGGTGCGCTGGCCTTGCACTGAACCTTTGCAGGTGGGTGAATTTCATTCATAAAGTCACAGTAAAAACAGGTAAAAATCAACAACAACATCACCTTGGCACTAGGAAAAACACAAGTACTGTTGAGTTTCTCCGTGGGCACTAGGGGAGAATAATGTAAGTGAGGAGCATTAAGGGATGCTTTCTGTTTATACAATGGAGGACAATGCCTATATTACAGCTTCTCGGGAGAGTCTACTTCTTGGCCTTACCCTGCCCTCTTTCTTATTACCTTGAAAGGAAAGGAAGAGGAGAACAAAAGTCTTGAGACTAACTGCTGCATGGTGGAAGAACTGTGCTTAGGTCCGTTTGCACATATGCATATCCTTTGATTCCTCCTCCACCCAAAACTTAAAACCAACTGCCTGGGAGGGGCAGCAGCATTTCTGTTCAGGCAGCGGTGAGAGTCGATTGAATTCATCTTCCATTTACAGGCATGCAGGTGTGCAGCTCCTGTTTTCAACCCATCTAGTCAATCTCTTTTTTTTTGTCTGTGGAGTATTTCAGGATTAGGATGAGGGAAAACCTGTATTCTAAATAGTGGAATGCTGTAGTGCCAGAGGCAAAACCCTGTGGTTTGAACTAAGATTTTAACATCCTCTAGATTAACCTTCTCTGAAGCAGCCTCCATTTATTCACATTTCAGTCAATATTGGTGGCTTTATAGTCAGGACACTAGGACAGTGGAATCGGTTGCTCAGGGAAGTTGTGGATTCTCCTTCATTGGAGGCTGGACACAGGCATCTGCCTGAGGAATACATCCTACATTTCTACAGAAGGAAGATAGTTGAGGTCCCTTTTAACCCCATGATGCTCTTTCTTCTCAAACCAGGTGTCACATCTACGAATAGATTAGTGAAACTCTTAATTCCAAGCCATCTAGTCACTCTCTCTCTCTTTTTTCCTCTTGTATAGCCAAGAATATCAGGAGCAACATACTTTTAGATTGGCTTAATAGTTGCATTTTTGGTATACTTCAAAAGTATGGTGACGTGACAAAAATCGCAGGACTACGCAGAAGCTTTTCTGCGATTAATAGAGTCCTATGCAGCCTCAGCTCTGCTGTTAACTTTTCTAATTTCCCAGTAGAAATGGTTTTTGTCAGTTTTAATTTTAGCCAAGATGCATGTAGGAAAGAAGTAGGGTCTGAGCAGATGGTTGCCACAAAATGAACAGCGATAAGGAATTAGTGCGCAGCTGTAGGAAACTTGATAAGTTCTACAATGCTGTATGTCAGGAACCAGTGGATAGCAGAGGTGTAACTAGGAAGTTTTGTGCTGTGGGTGGTGACAATGGCTGAGTTGGCAGTGGTGTTAACTGCCAGTCTTGTGCCCCCTCTAAGCTGGAGCCTGGGGCTCATGCTGCACTTGCCCACCTCTACTTAGGAGTTGAATATCTCAAAGAAACTTGACTCAAGAGACCCTTGTATATCTGAAAATAGACGCACAGAATAAATCTGTACAGAAGCAAATCCTAAGTCTTTTAAGCACAAATATCCTGTCAGGAAAAGGAGCAGGAAAGCTCGATATGAGCTGGGGATGGGAATGACTACACACACACACGACATAAAGGTTATTAATGCTAAAGGAAAAATGATAATAAACTCATATGCCTGGATATAGATATAGGTCCTATGTAAAAATGGGAGATATGGCACAATTTAGCCACACGATTGTTTCTTGGAGTAGCTTAGGAGGACTTAGAAACAGCTTAGAAGCTTATATGAGGGAATGAAACTATCCACAGCTCTATTAGATAAGGTAAAGCTGCATTTGGAAGCAGATTGAAGGGACCATATGCTTCAGGGCATAAACCAGTAACTACCTGAGGTGCATCTGGAAGAAATTTCTGCTGTAAACAAGTTAGTGCAGAACAATCCACTGGGCAGGGATGGTTTCTTATCTTCCTCTAAAATGCCTAGGGCTGGCAATTGCCAGAGATAGGAGACCAAACCGTGCAGAAGTCCAGACTGATTCAGCATGGCAAACCCTTGGGAAGGTGCTCTTAGAACAACTCTCTCTCCAGAAGAGTACTGACCATTGCACTAGAGGGGTGTATGAGGTATTATGCTACAAGGAAGGCTGCCAAGAAGCAGCCTAGGGCACTGTGCTTGCTGACTTATGATCATTAACAATCCCACAGTACTACACTAACAGTACTCTCATCTCTCTTTGTGAGAATGTGCATTGGCCAAATTCCTGTGGGAAGGTTTCCCATAATTGCCTTTTTGCTTTGGAATTAATTTTCCCCCTTGGAGCACCAAAACCTGCTCGGTCCATTTGTTTTTAGAAATTGGCTCAATGGAGGGATTTGTGCAATATTTTGGGTTTGTTAGGTATTTGAACTGTTGAGTTTATTTCTTCGGGGGGGCAGGGGGGAGGGCAGTCTATAGGTAGACTATTGTTTCAGTTGATACTGTAATTTTGAGGATTGTTCAAGTGCCCAGAACAACCTGATAGAGTTTTCATTACGGATAAAGATAAATTAAAAGACTGTCCGGAAGAAGGAATGAGGACTTACTACAGGGTGATAAAAAAGAGACTGTATATGCTTTGGGGTGATTTTCTTCCCTCTCGACGACCATTATGTCACAGTTCAGAGCAGCCAAACCCTGGGTAATTTTAAACCAGAATCAATAAATCCTGTGACATTACACAGATTACTTACCTCCATACAGGATTATGTGCTGGCTGGTCCTGGAATTTAAATCCCCTAATAAATAGTTTGAGCAAGATATTTTTTCTTAGGGAAGGGGTGGGGGAGCTTAATACATTGAACAAGGAGTATTTATTCCTTTAAACAGAAAGGACAGAACTAGCCTTTGCCTTCTTTGTGGAAGACAGGATTTGTTTCGGGGTTTTTTTGTTTTACTCTAATTCTTTAGTTTTTATGAGCCATTTGGAACCAGTTGGATCAAAAAAGGCAGCAGAGAGTCTAAAGCCTCATGTGAATAAAAAAAATACATTGCAGTATGTTCGGAAACAGAATGGCCTTGTTAAAAGAATTGCTTCCTTGTGCATTTAGAAATTAAATAACAGTGCAGCAGTTACAGACTTGGCCACAAAACTTGAGTCAGAAGCAACATGTTGCTCCAGAGGAATGGGGAATAATGTGTATCATTACGTGGGTATGTGAATGTATCTGATGGAAAAAGGTAGAAACTTGATTCTGCCTACTTATGGGAAGCAAGGCAGAAGCAGCCCTGCAAATGCTGGTCCTCCACTCCAGAATGCACCAGGCACCTCCCCTGTTTGCCCAGCATTGCCAGTCTAGTGTTTGTGCCGAAGACCCTAACTGGGATCAAATTGCCAAGAGCTCTGTGATGGTGCGGAGTGCTTTGCCCCAAACGCAAACACTCCACTTCATTGGCAGCTTGTACATGCCATGGGGGTTTACTTTGGGTTACTTCTCCCTAAGGTGAAGTGGTGGGTTTTTAAAACACTGCGTCAAATTAAATCAAAGTAAACCCCCATGACTTGTACACTAGGATCGGGCCCAATCCTTTTCCGCCTCTATGATGGGAGGGTGAAGGGAGGGCGAGCTGCCAGTGGGCTGAGCAGTCCCTGGGCTGCAGGGGATCAGGCTCGCTGCTCTTGCTCTCTCTCCCCCCTTCAGTGGAGCCTGTCTGCAGAGCCCCTGAGCTGCATGGGGCCCCGAGCTTCCCTCTGCAGCTGTAAGGTAGCAAACTAAAATGCCTTAGACATGTTTCATTTTGCTACACCCCAAAACGCATTTAATGCATAATATGCTGCCAAGAATGTGAACAGCAGTGCCATTAATGGGCAATATGCCACTGACAGCATAAACAGCAATGCCATTAAAGCAGTGCAAAAGGACACTGACACCGCTTTCAAGGCCAATTTTGTGATGTGTACAAACAGTCTGTGTCCCCTTCCCCACCCACCCCTTGGCCCTCAATTCTGCACCTACAAATGCAGGTGTTCTCTAATGCAGTGGTTTTCAACCTTTTTTGTAGCAGGGCCCATTTGTAAACATCAATGGCCAGTCCCAACCCAGTAAATAGTTTAAGTAGAAAACAGCTCCCTGGTCCTGCTTGTGCCCCTCACTCATGACCCACTGCCTCCTGCCCCCAGTATGTGAGGCTGGCAATGGGTGTGTGGGTCAGGAGTGTGGACTATGGTGGGGGGGGCACATGGCCCCCTC